>CM060592.1:17304915-18504915 GCA_030578255.1 Tiaroga cobitis | reverse complement strand
AGGCATTACCCCTTCTAAGGCCGTCTTGACCTTCGATTCGATCTCCCATACGAGTGTGGAAACAAATAGGGTTTCCGGTAAAATGCACTCGGGAGTAGACGGGCGTTCGGAACGATCAAAAATGCGAGATAAAGAGTCGGGTTTGATGTTTTTAGAACCCGGGCGGAACGAGAGAGAAAAATCAAAACGACCGAAAAAAAGTGCCCACCGAGCCTGCCTGGAGTTCAATCTTTTGGCGGTTCTGATGTACTCTAGATTCTTGTGATCGGTCCAGACGATAAAAGGAACCCCCGCACCATCTAACCAATGACGCCATTCCTCCAACGCTAACTTGACTGCCAACAACTCCCTGTTACCAATGTCGTAATTGCGTTCGGCTGGGGACAAACGATGAGAAAAAAACGCGCAAGGATGCATCTTATCGTCTGCGGGCGAACGCTGGGACAGGACTGCTCCTACCCCCACCTCTGACGCGTCGACCTCCACCACGAACTGACGTGAAGAATCAGGGGCAACGAGGATGGGAGCTGAAACAAAGCGGCTCTTGAGTTTGGCAAACACAGCCTCGGCTGTATCTGACCACCTGAACGGAGTTCTGGGGGAGGTCAAGGCAGTCAGAGGTGCGGCTAGTTGGCTGAAGTTGCGAATAAAACGCCGATAGAAGTTGGCGAACCCCAGAAACCTCTGCAGGGCCTTACGGGAATCTGGACTTGGCCACTCTACCACAGCCTTAACCTTCTCAGGGTCCACACGCATTCCCTCAGACGAAATGATGTATCCTAGAAAAGGAACAGACTGTGCATGAAAATCGCATTTCTCCGCCTTGACAAAAAGCCCATTCTCTAGCAACCTCTGAAGCACTCGTCGTACGTGTTGCACATGTTCCTGGAGAGACGAGGAAAATATCAATATGCCATCCAGGTAAACATATATGAACTGATCTATCATGTCTCGCAACACGTCATTGACCAGTGCCTGGAAGACTGCTGGGGAGTTGGACAGCCCGAAAGGCATGACCAAGTATTCAAAGTGCCCCCTGGGGGTGTTAAAGGCAGTCTTCCATTCATCCCCCTCCCTAATGCGAACCAGATGATAAGCGTTACGCAAGTCCAATTTCGTGAAAACGGACGCTCCCTGCAACCTCTCGAAGGCTGAAGAGATCAACGGCAAAGGATAAGTATTCTTTACCGTGATGTTATTCAGCCCCCGGTAATCAATACAAGGTCGCAGAGACCCGTCCTTCTTTCCCACAAAAAAGAACCCCGCCCCCGCCGGAGAAGAGGAAGGACGGATGAAACTGGTTGCCAGAGAATCAGAAATATATTTCTCCATAGCCTCCCTCTCCGGAGTGGAAAGCGAATATAACTTGCCCTTAGGCGGAGACTTACCTGGCAGTAAATCTATGGCACAGTCATAGGGACGATGCGGAGGAAGAGAAGCAGCCCGAGACTTACTGAACACTTCCTTCAGATCGTGGTACTCCTCGGGCACGTTAGACAAGTCCCCCGCCTCCTCCTGTAACACAAAAACAGGCACAGACGGACAAGCAGACACCAGACAAGACTTATGACATTCCTTGCTCCACTCCAGAATAGCTCTTTGCTGCCAGTCCACACGAGGGTTGTGATGAATGAGCCAGGGGTGTCCAAGGACTACAGGTGCCAGGGGGGAATCCAGTATATAAAAAAAATAGTTTCTGAATGATTGCCTGAGGTGATGAGTGTGATGTTTTCGGTGATGAGCGAGATGATGG
The DNA here is from genome assembly GCA_030578255.1 of Tiaroga cobitis. NCBI lineage: Eukaryota > Metazoa > Chordata > Actinopteri > Cypriniformes > Leuciscidae > Tiaroga > Tiaroga cobitis. The sequence goes on along the minus strand of CM060592.1, from coordinate 18,503,162 downwards.
GAAGTTCTTGACCATTTAATGCGTGTACTGCAATCCTCTGTGTGAGTGGTTTAAGGGGAATCTGAAGTCTATGTGCAAAAGTACTGTCCATAAAATTACCCTCAGCCCCGGAGTCCAGAAGTGCTTGACAGTCGTGCTGGTGAATTGACCATCTCAGTCTTACCGGAAGGAGGGTAGATGTGGATGAGGTCTTCTCGGCGGAGATCCCACCCGATAGTAGCCTCATACTTACTATCGGGCTTGGCCTTTTACCGGGCAGTGGTAGGCAAAGTGTCCCGAACCTCCACAGTATAGGCAGAGGCCCTGGGACCTCCGCCTTTCCCTCTCCTCCCGGGAAAGCCGAGCTCGACCCACCTGCATGGGTTCGTGATCGAAGACTGGGCTGACCACGTCCCTGCCACTGGACCGTTGACCCTCTGCTCCACCTGGAGACCGAATGGACGGTGTTCTTCCCCCGACTCTGGTGATGCGAGCGTCCACCCTCAGAGCAAGCTCGATGAGTCCATTCAGCGTCGTGGGGAGGTCCAGGGCGTAGATCTCCCTCTGGACGCGGCCAGCCAACCCATGCAGGAACATGTCCCACTGCGCCGCCTCGTTCCACTGGCTTTCGGCCGCCAGGGTGCGGAACTCGATCGAATAGTCCGAGACCGACCTGTCACCCTGACGGAGGTCGGCCAACACCCTGGCAGCCTCTCTCTCCGCGACGGCCCGATCGAACACCCGTCTCATCTCTGAGGAGAGTGCCTGGAACGAGGCACAGCAAGGGTCTTGATTTTCCCACACCGCCGTCCCCCATAACGCCGCCTTTCCGGTCAATAGAGTAATGACAAATGCCACCTTGGCTGGCTCATTATTGAAAGTTCTCGGTTGCAGTGCGAAATGCATGGCACAACGTGTCAGGAATGCTCTGCAGTAAGCAGACTCACCAGCGTATGACTCCGGAACAGGTAGGCGTGGTTCTGATGTAGTAGCGATCTCTGGTGGTGTGGGGGGAACGGCTGGTGTGGGTGGCGCAGCGGGAGCACGAAGTAGTTGGATCTGCTGGGTGAGCTCGGACACCTGCGTCACCAAAGCTTGTACCGCACGACCCGTGTCCCCTAGATTCCTCTCCTGAGAATCCATTCTTCTAGCGCTGTGATGAAGGAATTCCTCCAACGAGGTCGGCGAACCTGCTGCTTCCATAGCACGGTCAGATCGTTCTGTCATGGTTGTCAAAAACAGGACGGAAGCAATCGCAGGTCAAACTCAGTTCTTTATTGAACGGTGAAATACAAGACAGGGACACGGGTGTGGACTGATGACGCAGGGACCTCGATGGTCGAAAACGAACCCGTGAAGTGCAGTGGAAACCCAAACGACAATCCAACGAATAGACGACGACGAATCCAACAGGAACACGAACAAGAACACTGGAACAGGCAAGGAGACTAACTGGAACACCACACGGAGAGACAACATCCAACGATCTGACAAAGGAGATGAGAGAACTGTGAGAATATATGGTGAGATGAGATCGACTGCAGCTGGTGATGTAATGACGATCAGCTGGAGCGGATCAAGGAATGACACACATTCACGCCCACTACACACGTGCTTTCATACAACAACACAAACACGAGACGAGAAGGAAGCAATGAACTTGTATACCGTGACACATTGGTTCTTGCATGTCAAGTGAATTAGCTTGAGCTTATGTTTATTAAATCTGATGTGTGTTTATCAATGTTTATATAAAAGCCTAAATTAAATCTGTTATTCTGTTTATCATATAAAGTGAATGAGTCTCTTCAAAATTTGGACTAAACCGTTTAATTCATATAAATTAGTTTTACGATCTCTTTATGAACTTTTTGAAGCGTCAAAGTGTCTCAGATTTCATCAAAAAGATCTTCATTTGTGTTCCGAAGAAGAACGAGAGTCTTACGGGTTCGGATCGACATGAGGGTGAGTAATTGATGACAGAATTAACATTTTTGGAAGTTTTTAAAAGTATAATACCCATATAATGTCAGAGGTTTGAACATGTCAGTAAAATCCAAGTTTATCAAAATGTCAGTTGTTGCTATTCATTAGAAAGACAGTGTTCTAAAGCTTCAGTGTTTCTCTCTGCCACCAGGAGTCTCCTTTGGCTCAGTTACGTAAAGCATCTTCTGTCCAGAGTCTACAGTCCCCGAAGAGGAAGTTTGAACGTTCCACTATATTAGGAGAGCTACTACTGCCATTGAGTTTGGCACCAAGGTGTGTAATATTAAATGTGATAAAATCTCTATACATTTTTAGTATTAAAGTCGGCATGAAATGGAAGTTGCGATTAGTCTTTTCTTTTTTTCTTAAAAAAAAAAGTGTATAAAAAATAATGATGTGCATGGATCAATTATTTAATAAGCACTGCAATATTCTGTAAAACAATGGTACATTTTGATTTCATGGTTATACTTTAAATGCATACCATGACTTCATGCCTCAGATATGTAAACTCGGATTCTGCTGTCAAACCATATTGGCAATGCCAAATTTCTGATTGGGCTGTTGATTTCTGAGTTCCAGGCAGCTTCAAAAGGAAGAGAGCATAGAGGAGGCACTACAGGATTCTCGAGGTCCACTAGGGCGGCTGGTGCAGGCCTTTCCTGATGGGACTATACTGATAGAGCTTGTCAGACCTGCCAACAATAGACCCTTTGGCTTTGTCATCTCTAGGGGTAAAGGAAGACCAGACTCAGGTTAGTTCCCCCCACATTCGCCTCCATGACACCCAAAACCCAAATAATGTGTGAAAGTATTCAAAGCATTTAAAGGTCTTTAATCAAAATCTGTTATGCTGGTTTTATAGGTATATATGTGGAACGGGTCGGAGACAGTGCCACAGAGAACATCTACACTGGACTTCTGGGTGTAGGAGATGAGATTCTAGAAGTCAATGGAGAAATCATTGCTGGACTGACCCTAGATCAGGTTACACGCCTCATGACCCGTGACAGCAAAGCCACGATCCGAATCCTTCCACATTCCTGGATCAAGCACTGATACAATTGAGCGGCTAAATACAGAGCGTGGAGTTATACAGATAAGATCAAATTAAAGGAAAGTTTACAAAGCACTGACTGAGATGACTTTAACACAGTTCTGAAATCCAAAATGTTTTGTTTTTTTTTGCAATGCTTTGTTAACAGAGCAATAAGAAATGAAACATTTTAAAACATGTGGGTTTTTAAAAATACTTGCCACTTGGTCTTTTTTAATAATTGTAAAGATTTTCGTTGTCGATGGATGGATGGATGGATGGATGGATGGGTGGATGAATGAATGGGATTATGGGAGGATTGCTACATTGAAAATGGAAGCAAAATAAAGTAATAAGCTGTCAACAACACAAGCATTATGCTGATAAAAGATGGTCACCACTTGCATCGTGGAACACAAAAGAAGATATTTTGAAAAATGTTGGTAACCAAACAGATTTTGGCTTCCATTATAAGGATAAAATGAGACATTTTCAAAATATCTTATTTTATGCTCAAGAAATGAGGTAAAACAGGTTTGTGACCACATAAGGGTGAGGATTTTCTTTTTTGGGTGAACTATCTCTTTAAATAAGCTAATTACTAATTAGCTTAAATAACTGACTGCAAGTCCCGCACGTTAAACTGTACAGACATGACAAACATGACATGACATCATTCATCACACTGAAAATGGAAGTTTAAGTGCATTGCATCTTGGGATACAGTATCTCGCGCAGTGTAATGTGTTTGCTACACATTTTAGCAAAAGAAGCATGTCATACTGTAGGTCTTCCATACATGAAGAAAATCTGAATACTTAAGACAGTATACATATAAACGAAATTTTAAGAATAATGTCGTATGATTTTCCAATCAGAAGCATTATATTAAAGACATGTCACTTTCTCCATCTGCTGGCCAGTTTTCATAAATGCAACTTTGAATACACATTGTGCAGTCCAATTCTCACTATAGTTGCTTATTAGCATGCATATTACTATGATATTGGCTGTTTATTAGTACTTATAAAGCACATATTAATTCCTTATTCTGCACGACCATATTCTACATCCCTTAATCCTACCCTATAACAGGATTAACTAACTATTACAAACTATTAATAATCAGTAATTAGTTTATTGAGGCAAAAGTTAATAGCTAGTTAATAGTGAGAATTGGACCCTAATCTAAAGTGTACTGTATAGTGAGTTATACTGTGATATACCCCCCCCCCCCCCAGCCCCCCCCCCCCCCCCACTCCCCCCCCCCCCCCCCCCAAGATGTTATATGAATATGGTCCCTGAAGCACAGGTTTTATCAGCTGACGATTAAAAAAACATTACACATTACACACAAAAAAAACATGTTTTTTTACATCACAATAATAATAATAGTTTATTAAAACACTCAGAAACTCAAATGTCTTTAAATTATAAGCACAAATACAAATGTACTTTTTAAAATGGTGTTGAAGAAAAAAATATTCACTGTTTAAATTAAAATGTATTATGTATAAAAACTTTGTGATATTCCTTTAAAATAATGTTGAAATAGATTTGATTATGATTATTTTAAAAAGTACATCTTACTATGCAATTTCTTTCATAATTTCTTAGAGTTACTTTCTTCCTCTCTACAAACTTTTATTTTGGTGGGTTGTCATAAAGACATTTGAGTTTCTGTGTGTTTTAATGAACTATTATTATTATTATTATTAGGCCTACTTGAATTATGCTCTACTGTGCAATAGTAATATATTTCTGTTAGATTTTCTTCAAGTTATACAAAACTTTTATTTTGACAGGTTGTCATCAAATACTTTAAAGTTTGTGAGTGTATATGATAGCCTACTAATGAATGATGATAGTTTTATCAAATGAAATGGTAAAATTCTTGTACAGTCACTCTCATAAAAGCTCTGCGATGAAGTTCAAATGTGTCCATGTCCTCATAGACGCTAAAAACACCACGAGTGTCACTTGCGCTTCAGTGTGCGTAGAGCACACATTGAGCGCTCATTCATAGAGACACACAGACATGCAGAGTTTATTTCAATAGCAGTCTTTTTGAGCTTTGATAATCATAAACACTAGTACATATCGAGATTTGATTCATTGTACATCCCTACTTTTGATTTATTCATTCAAAAATGGCCAAATTGCGTGACATTCCGCTTTGCAGCTAATTACATTTGTGACTGGATTCCGCGATTCGATCCGTGTCGCTGCGCAAACAAAGACGGCGGGGTGAATTTATGAATGAAAGTTCTGTCACAAAACGATGTTGTTATGAATCCTCGCTCTTTTTTAAGTGGGTATGCGGAAATCCTTGACGTTTGTTTCCTAATGGGTATACGGAAATCCTTGACATTTTCTAGTGGGTATTCGGCGTATACCTGCGTATCACGTAGACTACACCAATATATATATATATATATATTCCCTAACAGAAATGTGCATTATTTTTTAACCAATTGCCCATGTGGTCAATCAAGCCCTTAAATATAAATAATTTGTATAACATTTTAGCTGGAGGGTTGAATTTTTGCCTTATAACACATATCATTGAATATATGGAATGATTAGGAATGAAAATGATTAGGGTGCACTAATATTTTTTTATTTTTTTTTGCTGTGTGCCTTTATTTATTCATTAATTTGCACCTAAGTGATGCTATTCTTTTACACTCAAATGAGTGCACTTGCGTATATAGGCTGATCACACTCAAACCTCCCCAGTCAGTGCGTCCTCACCCCTCTCACTGGTGTCCTATAGTACGGCATGCTTCTGCACATTCAGACACTATGGCGGACCTAAGAGCATCTGGAAAGCTTCTGTTTGGACTGTTACTGTTACAGACATGGCCCTGCTTTATTCATACACTCATTGACCTGGAGCCTGTTCCGCAAGAGACATCTCTACTCAAACCCAAAGTAGTCATTGCGGTTTTGGCCCGTAACGCTGAACACAGTCTTTCCTATTTTCTGGGATGTATTGAGAGACTGGATTATCCCAAGGACCGCATCTCTATATGGTAACTCATTTTTGTTTCATGTTTCAAAATGCTTTTCAAATGTTATTTTCCAAAGAATTTGTGAGCTTTATTTCTATGAAAAATGATTTGTGTTTTAATAGGAATACAAATCTGATTAAGGTATGGATGTATAACACTTAATAACATTAATATCATCCCTCATTATTATATTTAAAAATCTTAACAGATCATCACATGGCCTTAAACTAATTTATTGAATTAAAGCACTTTCATGTAAACACATTTGAATCTGCAAACTGATCTATTGTGCAGATTCAAATGTGAGTTTGCATGAAAGTGCTTTAATTCATTACATGAGTTTAATGTCTTATTGCTGAAAGTTACCATAACGTGTTACTATTATCACACAGATATATAATACATATGTCAGTGGTTTTGTATTTGACCACACATTGAAGTGAGTACTGGGCTTTTAATTACACCTTAGTCTGAAATATCCTGGAAAGCTTGAAAAGTAAATATGACAAGAATCACAGTGAAGTGAAAGAATGCAGATGAGTAAATGGAGAAATGAAGGAGAAAGCAGGCAGTTTGCACTCCAAAAACAGCAAAAATGTGACCAATAATAATGTCGTCTTAGTTCTTGTTGTATGTTTTATTTTTATATTAATTATTATTATTATTTATTTATTTGATTTTGTTTTTGTTTTTTATAAATAATAATAATAATTATTTAAAAATCCAATCAAATAAAGACATAAAAGTATTATTATTGGTAGTAATATTATTATTTAATTTATTAATTAATTATTGTTTATATTATATTTTATTAATTATTATTATAACCAATACACAATAATGGACAAAAGAATACATTACTATTCAAAAGTTTGGAGCCAGTAAGATTTTTTAAATGGTTTTGAATAAAGTCTCACAATAATCAATTTATATTTAAATATTTGAATTTTTAGCATAATTACTCCTGTCACATGATCCTTCACTTTAAAACAAAAACAAAAACTTGCTGCCTTAAAGTTTTTAAGTACAATCTACTTTGCTTTGTAAGTCATTTCAACTTACATTAAACTGAATTCAACTTACATTAAACTGAATGAAGTTTAAATTGGCTTAACTTATTTTGATGAGTTGAAGTAATGTAAAAATACATGTTGACATGACTTACTGAGTTATTGTGTAATTTTTTACAGTACAGAAATAATTTCTAAATGCTGATTTGATGCCCAAGAAACATTTCTTATCATCATCAATGTTGAAAACAGTTATGCTGCTCAATATTTTTGTGGAAACCGTGATAAGTTTTTCCTCAGGATTCGTCAGTGAACAGAACGTTAAAAAGAACGGCATTTATTTGAAATTTTCTGTAACGTAATAAATGTCTTTACAGTTACTTTTGATCAATTTAATGATCAATGTCTTTGCTGAATTGAAAGTATTCATTTCTTTAAAAAAAAAAAATCTTATTGACCCCAAAATTTTTGAATGTTAGTTTTGTATGGCAAGATGACGTTAAGGTGACATAGTTACAATGTATTTACTCAAATAAGTACTGAGTAATATTAAATTACAACATGTTTTTACTATAGAGTTATGGTTAGGGGTTGGGTTAGTTATGACTATAGTAAGATGCAGTAACATGTAAATACATCACCTCAAAATACTGTGTTACTGAAAACTGCAACATGGGCTAAATGGTATAATTCTGGTCTTAACATGGACTTTCTGTTTGTCAGGGCTGCTACCGATCACAATATTGACAACACCACTGCAATGCTGCACGAATGGCTCTCTGGAGTAGAGCTTTTGTATCATTCAGTACAACTGCAGACCATGGAGGAGGAGAAGAGGTGAAAACACATGCACATTACATTAACAGTCCGGTTTCACAGACAGGGTTTAGATTAAACCAGGATTATTCCTTGGTTCAATTAGGGCATGTAAGTATAGCTTTAATAAACGTGCCTTAGAAAAAAACATTACTGGTGTAGGCTACATCTTGAGACAAAACAATGGCACTGACATATCTCAGTGCAAGTTGCTTTAAGATAAAACAGCTCAAACATACATTTGAATCTGGGATTAGCCTAGTCTGTGAAACCAGGGGTATATTACAAAATACTATGTTCAGAACCATTCTCCTAGAAGTTAGAACTCACTATCTTCTCTACCATAAGTACGTAGCATACAACTTTTAATCTAGTACAAACGTAATACATTTATAAAAGAGGAAACATCTCATGTGTCTGTGTATACTGAAGCATTGGGTTAGCTATTATAATGATTTACAGTTATTATGTGGATGAGCTGGGCCCCAAGCACTGGACGGAGTCTCGGTTCACGCATGTGATGAAGCTGAGGCAGACTGCGCTCAGATCAGCCAGGGCACAGTGGGCAGACTATATTCTGGTGAGATGACCTCTCCTTCTGTGCTGATCTTACCTCAGCTTCTGGTGTCTCTAGAGTGGGGGAAATAACTATTTGATCTCCTGCTGATTTTGTAAGTTCGCCCACTTACAAAAAAATTAAGGGTATATCATTTTTATGGTAGGTTTATTTTAAAAGATTGAGACAAAATATCAACCAAAAAATCTAGAAAAACACAGTATAATAAGGTTGTAAATAGATTAGCATTTAATCGAGTGAAATGAGTATTTGATCCCCAAGCAACCAGCAAGAATTCTGCCTCCCACAGATTGGTTATGTGCCCGTGGGGAACACAGATTAGTCCTGTCACTTTAAGTACTCCTAATGTCAGTGGAAACCTGTCCAAAGAATCTGTATCTTCCATTCCAACCTCTCCACCAAAGAGCTGTCAAACATCAGGGACCAGATTGTAGACCTGCACAAGGCTGGAATGGGCTACAAGACCATCAGCAAGAAGGGTGGTGAGAAGGAGACAACTGTTGGTGCCATTATTCAGAAATGGAAGAAATACAAAATGAAAAATCAATCGCCCTCGGTCTGGAGCTCCATGCAAGATCTGGCCTCATGAGGTAAGGATGATCATGAGAAAGGTGTGGGATCAGCCCAGATCTACACGGGTCGAGCTTGTTAATGATCTCAAGGCAGTTGGGACCACAGCCACCAAGCAAACCATTGGTAACACACTACGCCGCAATGATTGAAATCCTGCAGCGCCCGCAAGGTCCCCCTGCTCAAGAAGGCACATGTTCAAGCCCATCTGAAGTTTGCCAATAAACATCTAATGATTCAGAGAAGGCTTGGAAGAAAGTGCTGTGGTCAGATGAGACCAAAATTGAGCTCTTTGGCATCAACTCAACTCACCGTGTTTGGAGGGAGAGAAATGACCCCAAGAACACCATCCCTACAGCCAAGCAAGGACACATCATGCTTTTGGGCTGTTTCTCTGCTGAGGGTACAGGACGACTTCACTGTATTGAGGGGCCGATGGACGGGGCCATGTACCGTACAATTTTGTACGAGAACCTCCTTCCTTCAGCCAGAACACTGAAGATGGGTCTTCCAGCATGGCAATGACCCAAAACACCACCAAGGGAACAAAGGAGTGGCTCGAGAAGAAGCACATTAAGGTCTTGGAGTGGCCTAGCCAGTTTCCAGACCATAATCCCATGGAAAATCTGTGGAGGGAGCTGAAATAAAGTGACAGCCAAGAAACCTTAAGGATTTTGAGAGGATCTGTAAAGAGGAGTGGACCAAAATCTCTCCTGAGATGTGTGCAAACCTGGTGACCAACTACAAGAAACGTCAGTAACGCTTCCTTTTACAGTACAGTACTTACGTGTACTTACAGTGTACTTACCTAGAAAGTACTGGCTAATGTAAGGTAAGTACATGGGTTAGGGGTAGGTTTAGGGGTAGGGTCAGGGTTAGTACCTAGTTATTACCCAGTAATTATAATTACTATAATAAGTACATAGTAAGTTCATGGGTAACAGGACTGTAAAAGGAAGCGTTACCGAAACGTCTTACCTCTGTGCTTACCAACAAAGGTTTCTCTACCAAGTACTAAGGCATGTTTTTGGGGATCAAATACTTATTTCACTCACTGAAATGCAAATCAAAATCAAATCGAACTTATAAAAATCAGCAGGGAATACACGCCAAAAAGTGCGTATCATTTGCACGCGAAAACTGCGTAGGCCTATCGAGCCCGTTCTCATCCTTCGCCGTCATATAGGTGACGCCGTATGACAAAATGTCGAAATACTACGCACATGGCACCCTTTAGCGTGAATATAACACGCGAACCCAAGGCGTCATAAAGTTGACTGGCATCCTTTAGCGTGAATATGAGACACAGACCCTACCCCACACCTAAACCTACCCATCACAGTGCGTGTTATATTGACGCTAAAGGGTGCCATGTGCGTAGTATTTCGACGTTTTGTCATATGGCGTCACCTATATGACGCCAAAGGATGATAATGCGTTGGCCTATCATATGCACGCAAAAACTATTTTTGGCGTATAAATGGCACGAGAAATTAAATTTGTGGTATAGATATGCACTTTCAATTAGGGCTGGGCGATATGGCCCAAAAAAATTATCACGATAATTTTTTTTATATCAGTCGATATCGATAATTATCACGATAAATGTCAAATCTTTAAAAGTTCAAAGATTATGAAATGTCAAAAGTTTAAAGGCAGATTTTTGCTCCTAAGTGAAAGTTGTAGAAACCAGAGCGTTAATTGTGGTTTTAAACTACTCTTTATTGTCAGAACATATCATGACAAACACTTGCCAAACATATATTTCTTAGTGTCTGCATGTGCTAATGGGGGATATTGTTTCAAGTCTTGAAACAAATTCTGTTGCCTGACTTTGATGGCACGTATCTTCAGCACAGTTTACAGTGCAGGCTGCAATATTAATATTACATGTTTTATCTCGAAATGCATATTTGACAGTGAGTTGACAGTAAATCTGCATCCTAACTCAAGCTAATACTACTATGTTAAATTTATGTTCATTCTATTCTATCATTACGTTAATCTATTAAAAACAATTTAACAACCACATTTTTATTTGGTAAATGTAACATTCTGACTGTTTGAGTTTTATTCAAATTAACCATTGGTTATCCAGTATCATGCATTTAGATCATGATAACCACAGATAAAACAAAGCATAGCCTATAGCACCTCACTATCATGGCAATATGTAACTTTATGGTTTCTATGGTATTTGTATGAAAAACTGTCGCCTAAATACATTATTATATACTGTAATTATATTCCATTAGTTCTTTAATACATTGTCTACATTAAAAATAATACAATTCAATATGTATATCCCACATTTCATGGTGCAGTTAATATTACTTGGCTAACGTTACATTAAATCCATGGTAAATGGATTCAGTATCAAATCAGATTCTGACTGTATCGTAGCGCACAATGTTTCTCCTGTTTGTCAGCGCTGTTTCATCTGCCTTTAAACTGGTTTAAATCAACGAGTCAGACTCATTAGTGTTCTTCGCTGAATTCAATCGCTTCTCACTGGATGTCGTGACCGAGGCCGATCAGAGTAAACGCTGCACCAGTAAGCTCGTGCGCGCTGCCGTTTGGACTTTGAGCCGAGCGGATAAACAGTCCGTGAGGCGCGCGCGGCTCAAATGAGTTTCGTTCCGCTATTGGCGCATAATAACATTATCGAACATTTATCGAACTCTTGATATCGTTTTATCGAGAAAAATGATATCGCGATAATTATCGTTATCGTTTTATCGCCCAGCCCTACTTTCAATTCACTCACACTGTGTTTTTCTCAGTCTCTCTTTTCGTGACCAGAAGGATAGTTCCGCTTAATTATCTCATCGATGTTGTAAACTTTGATTGACGCGCTTTGACACGAGGGGGAGGCGGGGCCTTGAGTTATTTGCGGGGCCCTACGCAACTTGCGTAGTGTGCGTATAGGGAGGATCGGCTCTGGCAGGGATCAAATAATTATTTCCCCCACTGTATGTATTATTATACCATATTTAAATTCAATTAACCCTCTGCTCGCGTGGCGGTCAAAAATAACTTATTTTTTTTCAGACTTCTTTTTGAGATTTTATGGAACTAAATTATATGTACGGAATAATTAGCCATTTATTACCTGCTAACAACGTTTTAAGCATAGATCTGAAAATGAAATTTCCAACTTAAACTGTTGTAATTCTTGAATGCTTTAGAGCACAGACTAAAGTTTGGTCTCTTATTAAAGACAACCCTTGGCAGATTAAAAAAAAGTACTATTACTAAAAATACTATTTTAAAATTGTATATGAAATATATATTTTTTGTGTGTTCCAAATTTGAGGTTGGTATCTCAATAAATGCTCTCAGTAAGATTTTGTTTGGCCGCAGTACCAAACGTTTCCACTAGATGAAATTAGCTTCCCATTAATTTCCAATGCAGTCATTTTTGACTGCGAACAAAACAATGTCCATGATTTAGTTTTTTGAGTTCACATAGCAAGTGCCAAAACCTTTACCAAGTTTCATACCATTCCGATGAAGTAAAAAAACGAACAAAAAACAAACAAACAGTTATTGCTGGAGTTTCAAGTAGAACTGTCCGAAGCAACTGTTAATCCATACATAATTTGTTTTAGAAAAATCTGAGTATCAAATATGATACATCATATTTGTACATCTCATTCATCATTGTTTTGCACTGAATTATATGTTTTTCCCCCTAAAACAAACAACTACAGAGCACTTTAGTTTAGGATCCAATTTTCACTATTAACTATAGTTTATTAGATTAGAATGCATGCATATGACTTGCATATTGCTGTATATTAGTACTTATGAAGCACATTTTAATGCCTTATTCTGCATGATCATATTCTACATCCTTAATCCTAATACCTAAACTTAAAAACTACCATACTAACTATTTATACGCAGTAATTAGGAGTTTATTGAGACAAAAATTGTAGCTGACAGTTAGTAAATAGTGAGAATTGGACCCTAATCTAAAGTGTGATTTAATATAAGTCATTTTATTGGAAGATATTGAGAAATCTGCATTTTATTGTTAGTACTTTCAGAATTTCATCTTACTCTCAGTAACTGCACCAAATTCCATATTTCTGCTCAGTGTCTGTATTTTTCCATTCTCAAGTTTCTCACTATCTCATACTCTATGAACCATAAAAGCCTGATATGAAATATGCTCAAATTATAGCCTACTTAATAATAAAAAAGAAAGAATATATTTTTCTCACTATTATTTCATATGTCGGGCTTAACAGGCTTACGTGCTTTATCTTCCCAATTAAAATTCAATGGATGGGGAAGGGAATGTGTCATTTGAGTGTAATGATGAAAGGTGCGTATGATTGTTTGCATGATTTGTCCTCTAGTTTGCAGACAGTGATAACCTGCTGACGAACACACAAGTGCTGAATCATCTGATTGCTGAGAATCGGACGCTGGTCGCTCCAATGCTAGAGTCAAGGACACTCTATTCAAACTTTTGGTGTGGTATGACCTCACAGGTACAGGCTAAAGTTTTCGCTACAATGACTTCCACTTCCAGGAGATCAGTGTGGTCTACAATCAGTTTCTATGGTCAATCATGTATCATTAGGACCCCATTATGCTATTTTTAAACCACGGGTGACTGTCAAACACTTTACCCAATTTGCCGTAACCCACTAGGGTAAGTTCAGGGGTGGCCGACTGGCCGTCCATGATTATAGCAAGACGTGTACATTTAGGATTTGGAGATGCATCATTCTGAAATGGATTGCCTAATTGAGCCATTTGTTCATGACACTAGAGATAATGTAAAGAAGTTTTTCAATGCGTCATGGGATTCATAGTCATTAAGCGCAGTCTTGTACCTTTGTCATTGAAAAACTCTTTTCATGTAATCTTAACGCTATATTGTGTTATATTTATCAAAATAAAACTAATAAAGACTCAACTTTACTGGTATTTAAATAACACAGGCACTGTATACACAGCCTGACCTATTCGATGAAAAGTGTAGCAAATACCACGCAAGCGTCACTAGGGAAGCCTATTGCCCTTATACAACAGTTCTGAAGAAGTTAATATTTGGAACTTACATTTTCGACACATGGTTGCCAGTTACGTTGTCTATTTTTGCTCAATCAACGAAAACAGTTAGGACGAGAAAGCAGAATCAACCGTCCTTATTTTTGAATAAATCATCGATAGTGATCCATTTAATAATGACTCCCTTGTTGCCACCTACTGGTGAATCGATGTAAACTGTAGAAAGTGAGGACAGGAACTAAAAATGTAATATGAATACTAGATAAAACAATACACTGCCAGTTAGAATAGTAAGAATATTCATTGTTTCTCATTTTTTTCTGCATAATATATTTGAATAAACCCCCCCCACCCCCCCCCACCCCCCCCCCCCCAAAAAAAAAGAATACTCTGAATCTTTTGTGAAACTTGTAAATGTTGAGCATCTCTTTCGTCTCTGCAGGGGTATTATAGGCGAACACCACATTATATACCCGTTCGGAACTGGAAGCGTACCGGTTGCCACCCAGTTCCCATGATTCACTCCACGATGCTGATAGACCTGCGGCGCGGTGCTAGCGCGGCCCTGGCCTTTTACCCTCTGCACCATTACTATCTTTGGGCCCTGGATGATGTCATGGCTTTTGCATTTTCTGCTAGACAAGCAGGTAACAAATCCATTATACCTGTACTTATGACAATACAGTACTCTATTCTACTGTACTTTACTTAAGTCTGATTAAAGAGGATTAGCCTATATAAGGTCTTTGAGTCGCAACCTATGCTTGATGTTTGCTTTAACTTTTGTTTATTTGTATTTAAATTTAACTTGACCGAAAATAATTTGCCAGCAATTGATTCATTCCTCTGAAATGGCATGTTTACTGACTCCACAGATAACAAAAATATGTTCTAAGAATGTTTTGCTTACATTCCCATAAAATTTCTGAAAATTTCCAGTTTTTCATTTTGCATTACATTATGGGACCGTTACTTTTGAATGCTCTCTGAACATCCATTACCATTTAAAAAAGATGAACATCCAACTAAAACGTTTCAGAAAAAAACTAATTCTATGAACAATGTAGAGTATAAAAACTGTTTTTGTGCTGACGTTTTGAGAACGTTATTGAAGACCATATAGTGTTTAGTTTATATCACAGCTCGACCAGAGCTGTTGAGCTTGGTAAAGCCGCAGTTTCTTCTTAATCTCTAACCGTTTCGCCTTCATATCACTTTGAAATGTAGCATTCTGTGCACAATTCAGATCCGATTTGTTTTCTGGTCTGCGGCGACTCGCGGACATGATCCGCTCTGTGCTGTCGTGTCTCTGGACCGGAGCAGATCGAGGCTACATCTACATTTATCCGGATAGATTTGAAATGAGTTTTCATTTCAAAACGCTCTCCGTCTAGCCTAGAAATCTAGACGCACCCTAGCGGCAAAGTGTGGTCTAGCAACTCTCCGTTGGCATTCGAGCTGGAAAAAACAAACTCTGGTCAGGCCAATCACATCGTGTATAGAGTTGGTGGGCGGGCTTAACATAATGACGGCATAATGAGTTGTGACGGTTCCGCGTGATTTCCATAGGTGATTTCCCTGCTACTTGAAAACAAAGAAGATGCAGCTGGCAAACAGCGGTCTTTCGAATCGGCTTTGGCCGCGACTCTGGATGATTTGGAGATAAGAGAACGTCACTTAAAGGTGCTCTAAGCGATGCTGGGTGACGTCACTTCTTGTTGACGTTCAAAGTATTGTCAAACAAAACGGAGGCTGGCTAGCTAGACCTTCCCTCCTCCTCATCCCGTCCCCTCCCCCTGTAGTTTTACTGATACTTCTTTCAAGGTAATGTCACCAAGTTAGATAAATGCTTTCATATAATGCAAAAAAAAAGAGAAACATTACCAGAAAAACACGATAAAATGTTTCGCCACCTGAGGTTATAACTTTAGCTCCCATACCAGGACGCAATAATAGCAAGATAACGTTAGCTTCAAATTTAGTCAAAGTTGTCAATAGGCTATGAATGAACATTCAATTTCATAATAAATAGTTGGTGAAAACAATCATTCACACAAACTGTCGCCCTACTGTGAGTTTGCTTGATCATTTACAATAGAGATCGATCACTAGCTGCTAGAAACCTATATGTTGTATTCCCCAAAGTTAGCGCTGACTGCATTGTTCTAGCTAATTATATCCTTGTGTTTGTTAGGCGAACATAAAAGTCCATTTAGAAAAACCAAACTGGATTTACCCTGTCCAGCAAAAACAGAGCTAACGTTACCTGAATGTCGGATTGGAAGCCCTTCTGCCGGCGGAGTTCTCGCCACCTTTCAAAGGCTTTTCCAATGTAAATTTGGGCATGCGTTCCTTCTCCTTTTCCCTCTTCTTTGTGTTTTTGCAATCTGTTCATCAGAACGTCGTCTCTTTGGTCGTGTATCGGCCATATCAAACTTAAAGAGTTCAAATTCTAACTTCCCTCTTCATGCTTCTCTCCTCCACACCCCCCTTGTACGCTCACTAACCCCGCCCCCAAATCATTCTGGTCGGTTATTGGTTGGAACACTGTTTGTTTTGTTTCGTGGAGCGGGTCGCCCCAGTTTGTTTTTGTTGCTGTTTGTGGAGCCTGGGCTGTCTACAGAGACCGCATTTTTTTCCAGTGTGTTCAGGGGACAGGCAGCTAGCGGATAGTGAGGAGATGTTTGCTGTATGTGACAAAAAATATTTTGGCTTAAAAAACGCGTGACATCGCTTAGTGCACCTTTAAGTCATTCTTAAAAAAGGAAGATGTGTTCGGAGTTTTGACGACCGGATACGGCAAAAGTTTAATATATCAACTAGCTCCACTGGTGGGAAAACGCATGGGACTCACTCACTCATCCACAGCCGTTCGTTGCTCTGATTGGTTGTAGCGCTGTCCTATGGCGTGCAGAGGGAATTTGAAAGACAACAGTTTATCCCGCCCCTCGGACTGAGGTATGCCAATTGTGAGTTCCCAGACCTAACATCTTGATGTAGGTCTGGCTTGCCAGGCTACTCTCTGTCCACATTAGCGTTTTACAAAAGTTTCATCCACACTGAAACGTCGGAAAAACGCTAAACTCAACTCACAGCACATGCATAAACCCCATAGACTGTAAAAGGTAGACCCTCATAAAAGCTCACTGAGATTATAGAGACAAAAAAAAAGACATAATCAAGTCATCACACAATTCTTCTGGCAGGATCATTTTATTTAGCAAAATATCTCACCATTCACTGATGAGTCCAGGTAACACTCACTCACCATTATGTTGGTCTTGTCTGTCATCTTTGCAGTACTGTGATATTAAGAGCGTGCAAAGTAACATATTTTAGCAACTGTGTGAAAATGAATAGCACATAACAGGCACAATACCGGTATAAACATTGTTTTCAAATGCCTCCGTTTTCACAGTCCTCACTACAACGGGAAAACTGCGTTTTCAAATGTATCCACTTTGGAGAGCGTTTTCAAAAAGCTTTGTGCTAAGAGATTCTAGAAATCATTTGATTGGACAAAATATTTTGATGAGAAGCTAAAGTGCATCGTGATGTCATCAAAATCATTGATCCATATTGGCAAAAGTGAGAAGTTTTGAACGCTTATATCTTCTAAATGCGAATTTTGTCATTGTTTTGGAGCTCGCTTACAGTAAGGCTAACATATTCATACTAAAAGCCAAAAAACGTACATTTTGATTAGAAATTTTGACTTTAACACGCCTCCATCGAACAATGTCACACAACCCCACCGTTGCACCATGCATGGGGGTTGCGGACTAAAAGCTTGAACACTGTTTGCATCACTGAAGCATTATTTATCACTGTAAAGCTGCTTTGAAACAATCTATATTGATATCATGAATAGGACTTTTTTAGATGTTATTATCTTTACAGGTGTGCAGATGTTCTTATGTAACAAAGAGCATTATGGGTACCTGCCACTGCCTTTGGAGACGAAGCAGACTCTGGAGGAGGAGGTGGAGAGCTTCAGCCACACTGTCACCGAGGCACTAAGTGTGTATCACTAAATCACAACACAAAATGAAGAATTGACAAAAGTCTTCACAGGCAAAAACAGCTTTTAAGCTGAGAGACTTTGCACAGTGAGGTGATGTTAAATACAGAAGCCTATTAGTATAATATTTGTGAGTGAATAAACTGTGAAGCAGAGGTTGTGGGCCACCCATACACCACTACTCCTTCCCGAACCTCTAGCTTACACAGATACTTTACTGTATGCTTTTCCGTATAGTTTTCACAGGAAAGAGAGAGTTTTCACTCCTCTGTGACATCTCACATTCTTTCTGCTCTTTCCGACCCTGTTGTCTTCGGTCATTAGATTAGCTTGACTTTATTATGAAATCGGCATGTTAAAAAAATTCAAAAAAGGAAAAATAAAAAAACATAGTGTTACTTCAGAGCTCAAAACTTCCTCCCCTATCCAAAAAGATCATTTATTGAATCATTTATTAAACACTTCAAGAACTAAGCGTAAGAGTCTTGCGCAAATCTCAACTGATTGTTATATCACTGAAAAATGTAACCTATTATTTATTGCCTAGTGACATATATTTAAATGTTGGATATAGCACATCCTACTTTACCACCTGCATACATACAGTATACTCACAGAAAGCAATATATACTATATAGCAAATCTCAGGTGTGTGATTGTCACAAAATGTAAAATTCTCTATTATAGTACTCTCTACATAAAGTTCAATATCCAACTTTATCTGCAGTATCAAATAAAGAGATACAAACTATAGAAGATCTCCTCTGGATTATTTATTTCGGTGCAAAATATAACTATATTATCACCCAGCTCTTTAAAGTTGGATATAGTATAATGTATGTTCACCTTTATCCACATACATGCGTTATGTAAGGTGATATATACTATACACTCACCTAAAGGATTATTAGGAACACCATACTAATACTGTGTTTGACCTAATACCCTTTCTATACTAATACCCTTTCGCCTTCAGAACTGCCTTAATTCTACGTGGCATTGATTCAACAAGGTGCTGAAAGCATTCTTTAGAAATGTTGGCCCATATTGATTGGATAGCATCTTGCAGTTGATGGAGATTTGTGGGATCCACATCTTGGGCACGAAGCTATTGGGTTGAGATCTGGTGACTGTGGGGGCCATTTTAGTACAGTGAACTCATTGTCATGTTCAAGAAACCAATTTGAAATGATTCGAGCTTTGTGACATGGTGCATTATCCTGCTGGAAGTAGCCATCAGAGGATGGGTACATGGTGGCCATAAAGGGATGGACATGGTCAGAAACAATGCTCAGGTAGGCCGTGGCATTTAAACGATGCCCAATTGGCACTAAGGGGCCTAAAATGTGCCACGAAAACATCCCCCACACCATTACACCACCACCACCAGCCTGCACAGTGGTAACAAGGCATGATGGATCCATGTTCTCATTCTGTTTACGCCAAATTCTGACTCTACCATCTGAATCAGAAATATTTGTAGTGGAGATGAGTGGTACCCGGTGGGGTCTTCTGCTGTTGTAGCCCATCCGCCTCAAGGTTGTGCGTGTTGTGGCTTCACAAGTGCTTTGCTGCATAGCTCGGTTGTAACGAGTGGTTATTTCAGTCAAAGTTGTTCTTCTATCAGCTTGAATCAGTCGGCCCATTCTCCTCTGACCTCTAGCATCAACAAGGCATTTTCGCCCACAGGACTGCCGCATACTGGATGTGTTTCCCTTTTCACACCATTCTTTGTAAACCCTAAAAATGGTTGTGCGTGAAAATCCCAGTACCTGAGCAGATTGTGAAATACTCAGACCGGCCCGTCTTGCACCAACAACCATGCCACGCTCAAAATTGCTTAAATCACCTTTCGTTCCCATTCTGACATTCAGTTTGGAGTTCAGGAGATTGTCTTGACCAGGACCACACCCCTAAATGCATTGAAGCAACTGCCATGTGATTGGTTGATTAGATAATTGTATTAATGAGAACTTGAACAGGTGTTCCTAATAATCCTTTAGGTGAGTGTATATCTCACATGCTCAAAATGTAAACCATGTTATTAACCAGCTCTAATCTGCTAAATGCAACTATAAGGCATGTAGATATATATATTTTTAATATGATTTTCCGTAAAGCTACGGAAGCAAAAATTTCACCCCGTAATCTGCTACAGTGTGTTGTGAAAAGCGATATACAAACAAAATTGACTTGAATTGACAGTTTAAATGTCAGAACGGGGGTGGAATAACAGTTGACAGTTTTTTGGCACAGAATTAATTGACTAACACTGTGAATACGCAAACCTTCAATTAAAATTATTTGAATTAATACACTTTTAATTAGTTTAAACACCTTTAAATTATCATTCAAAATGTATTATCCCATCTACAAGCGTCAATAAATCACTAATTTATTTAATTACTATGAGCTTCTTTCTACCAGAAAGTATTTCCTTGTGCTTAAAAGACAAATAACATGAAGTTTGTCTTCCTCAGTTGACTTCAAAATGGAAACTTCACATTACCTGCACATTGCTTCCAAACCCAAAGACACCATGGCATTCAATCAGGTATAGATACTGACATCAGAAATACTAAATGTAGAATATTGAAAAAACTTTTCAATCTGTGTTCATGTGCAATCCTCATAGGAATCAGAACGGAACTATTAGCACTATCTTCTCCTCTTTTTAGGTCTACTTGATCAATCTTAAACGCCGGGAAGATCGCAGAGACCGTATGCTGCGCTCGTTGGAGGTGCTGGGCATAGATGTCACCCTCACCAATGCGGTGGATGGCAAGTATGATATTATAACTCACACTTTTGCACCAGTCACACAATGTCAATGTTCACCCTATTGTTACTGTATGTCCTTCATCTCTGCTTCTCAATGTAAAGTGTATTTTTCTACTACACAACATCCCACAGTCAAATATGACTTCTTGTGTCTCCTCTCTCCCAGAACCCTGAATTCAACTCAGCTAAGAGCTTTAGGAATTGAGATGCTTCCCGGATATAAAGATCCTTACTCTGATCGTGTGCTAACTAAGGGTGAAATCGGTTGCTTCCTTAGTCATTACAGCATCTGGAAAAAGGTACACAGCAAAAAATGATGCCCTACAATAAGCTGCTACATAAACATGTGTAACTGGTCCTACTCGACCCGCTTCGAGCGGGATTCGAACCAGCGTTTTCGACATAGGAGGCTATAGAAAGGCTATAGAACCCCTTTTTGAGTCACCATCTGGGTCACGGCACCAAATGTAACCGATAATACTTGACCTGCTTCGAGCGGGATTCGAACCAGCGGCCCAAAGAATCCATTAGTAATCGGACTGACAGCTCATTCGGACTGGAAAAGCCTTTTTTGAAATGAAAGTATTGAAAGGGGAGGTTTATATTTCTTTTCTAATCTGATCAAGAAAACATGTAAACACTTGATCGGATTGAAAACCAAAACTGGAAAGGAATGGGCATGTGCAGTTACATAGAAATGGCGTAATGCCCGACGCGCGGAACGAGCTGCAGTTGTTAAATAAAATGTCATAAATGACTCGTGTTATTCTAAAATCCTCCTACCACTCATCATCTATGAGATGGAGCAGAACAACGTCCCATCAGTCCTCACTTCATACTCTCATCCACAGACACTTTCTTTTGGGAGCGGGAAGAGGCGTTATTACTGTTTCATAAATATAAGCAGCACGGCATAACGGTTCATGTGCTCGTCGTCTCCTAATCAGGACCCGGAATAAATAAATATTAAGTCTGCACTTTAAAATAAAGAAAAGAAGTCAAGTAGGAGAATATTATGCACAAACATTGAAAAACTCTGTATATTCGTGCAGTGTGTGCATGTCAAAAAATCTATTTCGATTTGAAGCTTGAAACGCGCACATCAACCCGATCACTTTAACACTATGTTCGGATTCACCAATCGGAATGAATTCATTACGATTGAAACAAAATGTGTGGATGTAAAGATAGCCTGTTACACTCACCTCCCTAAACCTTACTCCCATCCGGGTCACGGCACCAAATGCAACCGGTTGGGTAAAAGGCAGGCGCTCTAACAAAAGACCGCAGTCTCTAGCTTCAGTTGCCAGCGTGACTCTTGAGATCAGGGGAGTGAGGTTTACACGCACAGCTCTTACTAGCTTGCCACTGTTCCGCACTCAAAGTGGAAAAAGGTCCTTGTGGTTATAAAATGCTAGTCAAAGGTTATTTGATAAACCAAAGAGTGGTTCTTCTATGGCATCACTGAAAAAACTCTTTTGGAACTTTTCTTTTCAAGAGTGTATGAATGTCAAGTGACTTTCGATGCTGTGTGAACAGTAAATGAGTCACTTTATGTGCATGACTTCTTTTTGTTGTGTGTCGCTCTCAGGTGGTGGAGCTCCAGCAACAGCAGGTGCTCGTACTGGAGGATGATGTCAGGTTTGAAACCAACTTCAAGAGCCGCCTCAACACCATCATGAAGGATGTGAAACAATCAGGCCTCCAGTGGGACTTAATGTGAGTTGTGGTTTTATTATGATAACTTCACAGTTCTCTATTCTGCTTTGAGTGTTTATATAGACCCATCATCATAGCTACCACAAAGTTGTCAATGGTCTTCTTGAGGTCCACAAATGAACATTTCATAAATATATAAAATTCACATTGATAATTAGAAATTGTGTTTCCTTTGTCTGTTCCGTTTTTCCTCTTCTCTTTAAGTTACGTGGGGCGTAAACGATTGCAAATTAAGCATCCAGAGCGCTGGGTGGAGGGAGTGAAGAACCTGGTGAGCCCAGATTACTCTTATTGGACACTAGGCTATGCCCTTTCACTGCAGGGGGCAAAGACGCTTCTGGAAGCCCAGCCTCTCAGCAAGATGCTGCCCGTGGACGAGTTTCTGCCTGTTATGTTTAACAAGCACCCCAAGTAAGTGCCGTAGATGTTAGTAATTAACATTTCTTAACTCTTTCCCCGCCAGCCATTTTGAAAAAAGTTGCCAGCCACCGCCAGCATTTTTGATAATTTTCACAACAGTTTCATGGCCCTCAGAATATTTTGTTTGAATATCTGAATATGCAATATATCAAAGGAAAGAACAGAAACCTCTGCTTTTAAACTAAACAACAACGACAAACATTTTATTCTAGCTTCATGCTTCTTTTCTTTTTTATCAACAATTGAATGTTTTTGTCAAAGCCTACATCTGGATCAGATTCAGATCAATGATCAAAACATAAATGGAGTAGATCAAGTCCATCAACACCCCCAAAACTTCAGTTCTATTAGCTCGTCCTGGATCGACATTTCATTTGTTAACATTAGGCAGTTTGGATTTATATGCTGTTTAATGTTGATGATCGCGTTATTTTACATATACATCTGCTTACTTATGATATCGCTTGCTTCTGCTAATTCTTCACATGTTTTTTTTTTTTTTTGGATCTGGAGATTCTGTACTCTTTAAGAAGATGCGTAATAGCTACCCCTACCATTTCAGTCAATGGCGCGGAAACGCTGTCTCATAAATGACAGAAATTTACGTCAATGGCAGGGAAAGAGTTAAAAGGATAGTTCACCCAAAAAAATGACAGTTCTGTCATCATTTACTCACCCTATAACACTAGAGTTGGCAGCCCTGAACAGTTAAACTTAAATGTAGTGTGTATTTACAGGATTTAAATGTAGTGGATATTCTCTGCA
The DNA here is from genome assembly GCA_030578255.1 of Tiaroga cobitis. Taxonomy (NCBI): domain Eukaryota; kingdom Metazoa; phylum Chordata; class Actinopteri; order Cypriniformes; family Leuciscidae; genus Tiaroga; species Tiaroga cobitis. The sequence continues at coordinate 18,479,440 of CM060592.1, read as the reverse complement.
TTATCATTAACCCTTAAATGCACGAATGTTTCACCAATTATTATTACATATTCGGGTCTTTAGCGACCCGGATCTGTGTCTAACACGGATGGATCTCTACCTATTGCGATAATATAAAACTCTACTGATATTAGAGTAACAATTCCAGAAGAATAAAATGAAGCATATTTTACCTTTTGGAGCTTGGAAGGGTTTAGTTTGAGCAGATGTTTTATACCATGATCACTGTCCTCGTCAGAGCTCATTTACCAGTGCATTCAACGTCTGCCTCATATTCGCCATCTCAAACGTATTCCCAAAACTATCATTTTCAACATATTCAAAATCAACATATTCATCACTGACAGCTTCTTCACCAGATCCACCATCAAGTGACAGTGACACTAATATTTGATTGCATTCAGTACTTACAGTAAATCACAGAGCCATTTCCAGTTGTGCTGATGATGTATTCCTATTCTTTTGTTTTCTGCCTGAGGTAACTATGAGTGAAACGTTACTTCATCGTGTGTATCAGACATTGACACCTTGTGGAATAAAGGTGGATTGCACTTATTCAATCATCAAAGATTCAATTATTATTGTGCAGTAAAAAATATACTGACACTGTTACACACCCCAGGTCGTTAGCGACCCTATACAATTTTTTTGTAAAAATGAATGGGAAAACACGCATTTTTAAAAATAATTTTATTATATTTGTCTTGTTATAGCCTATACTTAGAAGGTTGATGTCTAACTTTAAAAAATAAACGAGGAGGGTAGTGAATGACGTCCCGGGTCACTAAAGACCCGAGGTATGCATTTAAGGATTAAGAGTTGCACTTTTAATATTGACTTTTATAAAGGCATTTAAATGTAAACCTCTTTCTGTGGGCTAACTGTAGCGTTCCCTCTGTCTGTAGGGAGGAATACATGTCTCATTTCAAACCGAGAGACTTGAAGGCTTTCTCTGTAGAACCCCTGCTGCTCTTTCCCACACACTACACTGGGGAGTCGGGGTATTTCAGCGACACAGAGACCTCCACCATCTGGAATGATGAGACGGTGGACACTGACTGGGACCGTCATCACGTCCGTGGAGACCGCAGTCGAGGCGATAAGACTCCCACGCCAGTCTCTGAGAGCAGCCCGAGAGAGGAACTATGATTTAGCTCTAACAGGATCCGGTTACACTTTATTTTAAGGTGTCCTTGTTGCAGTGTAATTATACATTTAAGAACTGAGTAATATTAATGAACAACATGTACGTACTACAGGGTTCAGGACAGGTTAGGATTAGGGTTTGGTTTAGTTGCATGTATCCATGCATAAGTTATTGTTATTACTATAGTAAGAATATGTAACATATGTAATAAGGACACTGTAAAATAAAGTGTTACCGAGAATCCTTAAGGAACATGTCAAATGTCAGATTACAGCACAAAGAAAAAACATAAATAATGTGGATTAAGAGTCAAATTATATATCTGGATTGTGGGAATGATACTGACACAGATGTACAATCATGTGTACCAATTATTAGCACACTAATGAAAGCTGTGAGAAATATTGAACAGGTACAACAAGACCAGATTCAATACAAAATACAGAAAGTGGTGATCAAATAAACGCTAATGGAGTTAAGTGAAAATTACTCTGGATTTTTTTCATGAATGTGCTTCTAAAAATATTTAGGTTTACTCAAAAGTTGTGTGTCATGACTTTGCTGAGTGCTGGACTCTTGCATTGTCAATACAAGATCTTGACCAAAAATGTATGCCCTTCTTGATGTAAATAAATGTTGGGATGTTTGAAGAGGTGCATCGATTTTTGGTCAAGATCTTGTATTGGCAATGCAAGAGTCCAGCACTCTGTAAAGTCTCCTCCAGCACATCCCAAAGACTTGCAATGAATTTAAGGTCTGGACTCGTGTGTGAAAATGATTCTTCATGCTCCTTCCAACCATTCTTTCACAATTTGAGCCTGAAGAATCTTGACATTGTGATCCTGCAATATGGCCATGATGTGTTTTCCTACATGGTTGTTTAAGAAATGAAAATCTACACTCTCCATCAACAAGGCTTACAGTAGAAGAACTGTTGCCAAACAGTTATATAAACAGCGGGGTTCAAATGTATGAGACCACACTTTAATTTTTCTTTTTTTTTAGGATTTTGAAAAATTTTAAACAGAAAACTTAACATAAAATTAAGCATTTCAGATTATGCATCATTTCAAGGATACTAATTAAATAAGCAAATTTGTAACATCGATCTTGTAAACTCTTCGTACAGATGGTTCGATATTCTTTGGATCTTTCTTCAAACATGCTGGAGAAAAAGCAGCACAAATGCTGCTGTTATTATAGTTTAATATTTCAACAAACCAAGTAGTAAGAAATTCTACGAAGAAAATTTTTTATATTTTGTTACTTTTAACTCAAGTTTTTATACTGATGACAGGATTTATATATTGTATAATATTGCTTTAAATAAGAATGTATTTCAATCAATTAGGTTATGCAAGAATTATAAAAATGTTTTAGATGAAGTACAGCATGTCACATATTTCATGTCTCATCTCTGAAAAACGTAATTACCATTTTTGTGTCCAGTATGTATTTGAGGACACATGATAAGCTAAATAAAACTAATCACATCTCAGTATTTTCATATATATATATAAAAAAAAAAAAACACCAAAACACAAAATAATTCTTAATCCATTTATTTATTATTTAAAAAGCACTGGAGGGTATTTTTTGTTTGTTTTTGTTGGAGGCAAACAATGAATCAATGAAATCAAATCATTAGTCAAGTCTCATACCATAAAATAAGTACTGTAAAAAAAATGATATTTTAAAGCACACCAAAACAAAAGCATGTAATAAATAAAATGGCAGAGAATTGCAAAACAAAGCCAATGAAAAGAACGTTTAACTAGGTCCTACTCGTGAAGGACAGAGGTTTTCAGCATTACGTTTTATCACCTGAGGAGATACATGGAGGCTTTTGTATTGACAAAACCCATCGGCCCACTGATATGAGACATGGCTGTAGACTGAGAACTTAATAGATCTCATTAGACATCCTTTTAGTGTGATCGCTACAGACAATCTGCCAATCAGTGCATAATCGTTTTAGTGTGTCAAAACTGATGGACAAGATCTAGATTGTACGCCAAGCAACAAAGCAGTTCTTAAAATAAAGTCGTCAATCTACGTATTCTCAATCTAGCGTCATGATTAAAAGCAGCCGCGCTCACTCACATCTTAGTTTGACACGCAGACATCGGACGCCTCGAACACAGCAAAAGTTGCGGCATTTTTCCCGAGGGAACTACAGAATACGTGTTTTCCCCGCTATACGATTGCTAAGCTATCTGGGTTCTGTCCTAAACCATCTAGAAAGCTATGTCCTGCATACTATAGACATCTACAGTACATTAACAAATACAAAAGCATAAGAAACAAGACTTTCCAGTACATCAAACTAAATACAAAATATAGTGACTGAAATTAAAGACCACAAAACACGCACAAAAAAACAAAAAAAACAAAAAAAAAAAATCAGATTTGATCCAGTGGTTTGTGATGGCTGTCCAGAGTACTAGCTGCGAACGTGTTGAGTATAATGGGAGGGATATCAAATGCAAAGTTGAATCCGGACTGCTAAAAGAGGGCATTGTGAGTGAAAGTCCAAAGACGTGATCACAATGGTCTCAGTCTGTCGAGAATCACATACAAAGCCCACCGCACCCCAACACAGTGAACCATTGATGTCGTCAACGGTCAAAAGATCCAGACGACTCACTACAGAAGAACTACTACTAAAAGACGACGTAAAAAACAAGAAAAACCCGGCCAAACATACAAGCATTGTGACGAATACATACTTTAATTAGCTACAGAACAAACAAGAGTCTTCAATGCTATTCTGGTTTGGTTTGTTAACTTGTCAGTTGTCATCGTGCTTCAAGTTACTGCCAGCAGTAAAGCTCAAAGCACTCCGAATATTGCATGATTAGAAGAACGGTATGATGAACCATTAAAAAAAGCTGTAGTTTTGATACCAGACGCAACTGAGTTCAGAGCTTTTGCATCCATTACACTCCAAAATGTAAAGCAAAATACAAACGAAAGTGAAAAGTCCACAAAAATCAAGTCCATTTTTCCTCACACTGGTTTAAGCACTCAGACGAAGGTGCGCATTTAGACAAATGTATCGATTTATTGTGACAGGTTTTTATCCCCTTCCACAGTGTTCGTATAGTTGAGCACTATGCAGTAGCATCTATGCAGTGAAACCCATCACACTAGCATCCGACTAGCATTATTGACAATACCGGTAAGAAAAAAAGTGCAATATTGCATGTGTATTTCTTTAGTCGAGAAGAACGACGCCTGACGGCATACCTGTAGAAAATATCCGACAGTAAACAATGGTGCAAAACAAGTATATTAAGGCTTTCTGAGTTTCCTGATGTGTTTTTTTTTTGTTCTCTGAGATAGTTGTAAGAGGTCCGCGGGCGGGACAGTTTTGGAGAGAGATCGTTTCCCGGGCTCTCCCGCGTGAATATACACACACACACACACACACGAACGTGACGCGCACACATTCGCACACAAGCAGCACTATTCTATTCAAGCGTCACCCCTAATATAAGGTGTATTACTTCTAGTAGTTCATATAACATCTTTACCATTGAAGCTGCAAGCATAGATAAGTATCTACACGTATCCACATTACTATTAAACACATTGCTACATGTATCAACATTACATGGCCAAACAAAAGAGTTCCTCCAAGTGGAAAATAATAATAATAATAATATTAAATTCATGGTCTAATAAAATTAACAATAAACCCCCCTACTTTTTCAGTTGCCATGCTTATACTACTAATAGAAAACAAAAGGAAATTAAGATGACAATAACTTATTACAATTTTCAGTAGGGAAAGCTATGTGGAAATGCGGCATTGCAGGCAGTGTTTCTACCCGGAAGAAACTCACTGGCCGTTTCGGTTTCAATCGATAACGTTGTTTGGTTTCAAAATTGGTCAAGAATATGATTCGTTTAAGGAATGGATAAACTTGACATCACAACTTCAAGGTTTCGCGAAGCCAAGGAGGATTAAGAATGCATAAAGTCACTGCACGTGTCATGCGTGACTGATTCATGAGTAACACACAAATACTTTGTGATAATTCTGCAACTGAACCTGGTTATTGCGTCGTACAGCATGTGTGGACAACAAAAACCAGAGAGGGTTTGCCGTTCTGGCTATACAAAAAGACATGACAAACAAGGTTGTGCGAAATTTTCGACGATAGATGGAACGACTGTAAAAAAGACCAAAGAACGAGTAAACTTTCCCTTAAACTGTGACGTATCCTTTAGGAAGTTTCAAAAACATGGCTGACAAGTGAAACGACAACGATGGCCGACGGAAAACATTGTGCTGCTGCTGGTAGCAATTTTGTCTGCATGCACCCAAAAAAAGGCCATTTCGGCATTTCAGATGAATCTAGAACACCCAAAGCAAGCAATTTAAGACCAATCCTGCGTTCGCCATCACTTGTCGGTCATGTGATCGTTTAATCACGTGACTTGGGAATGAATGTGCTTGAGCGCTTGTGTCTCCTTCGCCCGGTTTGGTCGTCACTGGTTGGGCGAAGGGGTTCGGAGGAAGACGTGGTGAAGTTCTTCATTTTTGGCCTGTGGAAGTGAGGACTGCGCTTAAAAGGATCCCAGCATGCACGGCGATCGAGTAAGCTGCAGTGTCTTAGAGACGGTGGTCACAGTGCAGAAGGCAGGGGTCTACATGGCAGTGCTGGCGTACTCTGAGGAGGAGGCGGCGGTGGGCTGGGTTGAGGCGGATCCCAGAGCCGAACCCTTGCGGTTGATCATGGAGGGGTGGAAGTTGGGGTGCCGGCGGGCGTGCTTGATGAGGTGGTCGCTGCGCATGAAGCGCTTGTCGCAGAGTGGGCACAGGAAGCGTTTCTCGCCTGTGTGGGTGCGCAGGTGTCGGGCCAACTCGTCGGAACGGGCGAACTTCTTTTCGCAGTCGGGCCAGGTGCAAGGAAAGGGCCTCTCACCTAGACAGAGCACATGGACGATCCACAACTCATTAGACGACACTAATGCCGTATAAAACACACAAGTGCACTATAAAGTAAGCAATGGCTTGGCACCTGCACTACCTACTATTCTAGATATAAAGCATACTAACTGATGAACTTCAGACAGCTACTATACTATTTTTTTTAGCAACTAGGGCTGCACGATATATCAAAAAATAATCAAAATATTGCAAATGTACATATGCATATTGCAGCAGCTTGTGATAAATGAATGATTTTAATACTTAAAAAGTTTTGAAAAGTCAAAGTTTTAGGGTCACATAGAATAGACTGGACACATGACTGTTACATGGGTGTGACATGCTTAATGTTTTTAAAGGGATAGTTCACCCAAAAAATGAAAATTGTGTCATCATTTACTCACCCTCATGTTGATCCTAACTTTCTTTCTTCTGTTGAACACAAAATAAGATATTTTGAAGAATGCTGGTAATCAAACAGACTTCCATAGTAGGAAAAAAGAATACCATGGAAGTCAATGGCTGCCGTCAACTGTTCGATTACCAGCATTCTTTAAAGTAACTTATTTTGTGTTCAACAGAAGAAAGAAAGATCTGTTTCAGGTAGCGTGCGAACACCTAACTGATTCCTCTTTAGCATCTCCTTGAGCTTGACCACACACATACACACAAAATTATGTCAAAATACCCGTCTCTGCAAGTATTTTCGTAAACGCAGTCGGTTATGTCGTAAGTGAACGTAAACAGTTGAGAAAGAAATCGGATGTGTATCATTATACTGGACCCCTGCGTAAGGTCTTAAAGTGACAGCAGCCTATAAATACCTGTTGCTGTCTGTCATTCATGTTAATCAAACAACAAAGCTTTAACAAAGATTTAGGCAATCTAAAGACATTTAGGCCTACTACCTTTCTTTATATGTAACTGTGTTATATTGTATCTATGCTTGTAATTAGTGTTTTTGTTCTTTTTTTTTATGACCCCCCATTTCAAATTATTTATTTTTCATGTCAATCGAAAAATGATCTAATCCGTGAATCAAAAACTGTAATATGATCCGAACCATGAGTTTTGTGATCCGTTGAACACTATTCATAATCAGATTGCCGTTAAATTTTTATTGATTACATATTAGTAAATTATTCAGAATTTATTGATTCTCCCTAATTCTTCCTTTTTTTTTTACTTTTACTTTCTAAAAAAGCCTATCACTTATATATAAGACATGCAGCTATTCTAGATTTGTGAAATTGCACACAAAGACCAGCCAATAGTCAAGTGACCGTAATTACATGAAAAAGGAGAGGCAACACGACACTTAACCGCTGAATTTACAGAAGTCATTTCATTTTTCATGTTTTCTCAACATATCTAATCAACTCCTGAAGAATGCATTTTAATAATTATTTGAATTATCACTCATTTAACCATGTATTACTGTGTCTTTGGAAGGGGTTTGACTTTCAATCACATTAAAATTAACAAATACATATAATTTCATAATTACATGTAATGCAGGTAAACAGAAACTTTTTTTTTTTTTTTTGCCAGCCATACCTCTTTTCACCTAATGCATTTAATAATTAAGTCAATAATTTAATAATCTGATTAATGATCTAGTGACATGCAGGTACAAAAATAAAGTATTTAATCTTTTTAGCATGTGTTGATTTGTTTTTACTTATTTTAATTTGACATGTTTATGATTTAATGAATTATTAGCTTTTCATTAAACTGCCTATACCTCTCTGCAGTTCCTTCATTAACCCCAGTCTGGGTAATGTAATGTTTAATGCCCTTCATGTTGTGGATAACAAAAAAATATATTTTTGCTATTTTTATTCAATATGGTACAATACTGTCATATTAAAAGTAGTCAGAATACATTAACTAAATTGTGCAATGTAATAGATTACACTACTAATAACTAAAATTATCATCATTACCATATATTTGCAATCTGTAACTGATCACCAGCTATCATTAGCATACTGTACCAGGGTCACAGTCGACAGAACCAATCAGGCCATCACAAAAGTTAATCAATTTGTATGTGTTTTTATGTCGTCAGTTTAAGAATTCAAACGATTTTAAACCAATCAAGATCGATAAGACGCGAAAGAGAATCCAAAAATGCTTATTTTGGTGAGTAATAATGTTTAAACATTATATTAGATAGGTTTTTATGGTGGTATAAAAATTGGCATTGTGAAATTTCCCTGGTATCTAAAATGTTGACGTCATAAACTTATTTGTTAAATACTAGGTTACATGAGTCAAAAACAATAACTTTATCGTAATAACTTTAACGAACGTAATCAGGATACAAAAATCTGGGAACTAATTTATTACAGTTACAAATTAAAATCAGATTATAGTTAAATAATTATGTTTTGTAAAAAATTTAAATACTATCAGGATTACAATGGTTTCACTTAAAACTAAATAAATAAGTATTTTGATAATATTGCTATTGTAGGGCTGGACGATATGACCTAAAATCAAAATCTCGAATAATTGAACATTGAAAACAGATCCGAGAGAAATTTTGAAAAGGAGAACTAAAAACAAAAGGAAAGAAAAGAACTGTGTGTGTTAACTATTTTAATGAATAGTTAACCAGGACGAATCAGGCGATGAGTATATGTAATGTGAAGTGCTGTATGACAACAAACTCATTAAGCCTAGTATCCAGCCTTTCCTTGGGATGAGCGCATTTCATTTCTTGTGTGTGTGTTCGGGAATTTGCAGTGACGGAAACAGTGACAATTTTAAGTTTGAAGGAGTAAAGCCTGTGTTTAGGCTATTAAAGGGTTAGTTCACCCAAAAATGAAAATTGAGTCATTAATTACTCACCCCCATGCTGTACCAACCCCGTAAGGCCTTCGTTCGTCTTCGGAACACAAATGAAGATATTTTTGATTAAATGTGAGAGCTGGATCACTCCTCCATAGGCTCCCTAAGGGAATGAATCCTGACGGCCCAGAAAGTCAATGAAGAAAATGTTTAAATATTCCATGTCACAACAGTGGCTCAACTATAAGTTTATCAAGCGACGAAAATACTTTTTGTGCGAAAAAACAAACAAAAATAACGACTTTATTCGACTATTCCTTTTCTTCCTTGTAGGCCTGAAACGAGACTTCAAGAGATTTCCACGACGCGCACGCGCGAGAACTTAACTAAAGTAGTTGAAGGAGATCGCAATTCTCGCGCATGCGTCGTGGAAATCTCTTGAAGTCTCGTTTCAGGCCGACAAGGAAGAAAAGGAATAGTCGAATAAAGTCGTTATTTTTGTTTTATTTCCGCACAAAAAGTATTTTCGTCGCTTGATAAACTTATAGTTGAGCCACTGTTGTGACATGTAATATTTAAACATTTTCTTCATTGACTTTCTGGGCCGTCAGGATTCATTCCCTTAGGGAGCCTATGGAGGAGTGATCAACCTCTCAGATTTAATCATAAATATCTTCATTTGTGTTCCGAAGACGAACGAAGGCCTTACGGGGTTGGTACAGCATGGGGGTGAGTAATTAATGGCTTAATTTTCATTTTTGGGTGAACTAACCCTTTAAGGAAATGCAATTTGGCCAAAGAAGAACTTTTACTTTAAATAAGCCAAATGTAATTTAAAAGCAGCCTACTTCAGTGCAATATGTTACCATTTCATCACGCCTAACACTGAGAATTAGAATATTTGTAATGTGACGATCGTGTGCAGATTTCCAAATCAGAGAATAATCACAGGTTCGAAAAGGTGGTGGGTGGATGATTTATATTAACAGCGAATTCAGTTGATACCTCTATTTGACAGCTGGTTTTGTCGCTATACTGGTGCATGCACAATTATTCTCCTAAATATAACCTTTCACTTGACTTCATTTACATATGTGACCTTGAAGGAATCCAAAAGTAATCAGATTACATTACTTTCATATTGTGGTGCTTGGATTGTGTTACTAAATACTTTATGAAGTAATTTAAAACTGTAATGGAATAGTCCTATATTTATAAAGTAACCCTAACTCTTTGTACTAATGATTTCTTAGTGTAGTAGGCAGCTATCTGTACTTGCATTTTCTTAGTGTACTAGTAACTGTAGGCCTACTAGTTTCTCTTACTATACAAGGTCCTGCACTTGTGTTCTGTTTAAAAACTATCACTTTGTCTGAACAGTAAACTAAATTCATGAACAAAACCAAGTGGTAAAGACCGTTTTGAACAGCTCATGGAGAGAGGCCAGGTGTGGCTTAAATGGGTCTTTTAGCTTTAGTCAAATAACAGAAAGTGCATTTACATGGGAACCGCGCACGCGCGCGTTCTGTAATCGAGCTCTGTTCATATGCAAATACAGGGTTCGTCACTATACTACTACTATACTCGTCCTCCCTCACGCGCTCCTTCCTTTGTTCATAAACTTTCTTTGTTCGGAGGCCACAGTTGGGAGTTTTCACTCTTTTGTTCAACTAACGAGTAGTGAATTACATTATTATCCACAAATTCCCTTTTAATATCTCTATTCATAGCGGTTAGTGAGAGTTGACAGAGGGAGCCCCTGACAACAGTCAACAAACAAACAAACGGCCGACCGTTAAAAGTTAGCAGCTACTCTGACCGTGAGCTCCAAGAAAACAACCCATAATATGGTTAAACCCTTCCAGCAGGGAATTTTAAAACTAATACACTATACGCAGTTTTTAAAACTGTATAAATTTCATACGATCCAAATTAATGACAAGGCCAGTATAAATGCGCATATTCAAAGTACATAACGTTACATGTACACACAGATATACGTGTATGATTAACGTTAATGATGTCTGAGGCGTAAGCGTCCATCCGCTCCCATGTGCTTCAGCTTACCTGTGTGGGTCCTGATGTGCGCTTTCAGGTGGGATGATTTGCCATATACCCTGTCACACCCGTCGAAAGTACAGGGGTGACGCTTGGTGGGGGACCGGGGTGCGCCTCCCCCTCCCCAAAACTGCTGAGTGTTATTGTACTGTCCCGGGACAGGGGTGGCAGAGGGGGTCATGGTCGGCGTCGGGGTGGTGGAGTCAGACAACGTGGTGTAGCCGCTTTCTCCGCATGACGAGTTGCTGCTTTCGGAGTAGGCCGACATGGGACGAAACTTGCCGTGCAGGTCGGTGAGGATCTCCGCCACCGTCATCATATTGGCCCCCTCTAACCGGAGCGTCTCCCGCACCTCCCTGTCCTCGCTCGACCCGTCTGGCTCCCCGGCAGGAAGGCCCTGAGGAGGGGCCTGAGCCGCACCAGACACCGGGGTGGGTCGATGGAGGACGGGACCGCTGGATATCGACACCAGACACTCAGCGGCCAGATAATCCGAATAGGCGAACGACATATTTTTTTAATCGCGACTGGGTTTAACGACACAACAAAAGTTCTGATGGAGAGCCTCGTTTCCTGAGCCCGTGCGGTTCTTCTCCAAAGACTTTCAACACGTTGTTTTTTCTCATCAGCAGCAGCGACCTTTGCTATTATTCTATGATGAATACAAACAAAACAAATTAAATGAACAATAAAAAAAATATCCAAAAGAAGTAAAAAAATAAATAATAATACGCTACCGACGTGTCTGCGTTTCAAGCCCCAACGTGGTGTCCTACATTGCCCCTCGTTTCATTGTGTCTGCTGCTGAAACCGGCAAAGCCCACGCCACGCCCCCGGTAGCGAATTTCGGAACACTACTACGGAGAAGGCTTGGCTCATGAATATTAATTACGTAACGCGCCGTACGCCCAGTAGGCTTAACGGATTGGCTGAAAAGCAGACGTGAGTAAATAGGCGCGGCTTAAGGAGGCGAATACACGAATCATGGCGAGCTCATAAATATTAATTATAATGCAGGAAAAGGAAGGTTACTAAGCAACTTCAGAGTGACTTAATTAATATTCATACACAAACATTTGCCATAGTAGGCTTCGCAATCTTCCAGTCGTCAGCATGCAAAGAGAAACACGCACCGAATCACGTGGTGAACTGACGCGCACTACGGGCGTGGAGCAAAGAGACCATTTAATAATAAGTCAAATGACAAAGTAGGAAAAAATAAATTCTGATCACGGTGCAGTTTGCTTCGAGTAGGCCTAGTGCATATTAATAATAGTAATAACAGCTACTCAAATTAATTCTTATCGGTTGGTGACGTCAGAGCGTAGACTAAATGAAGATGTGGAAGGCAGTGTCATCTTCATTTTGAAGACTACCTAATCTTACCTAATCTACCAGACAATACAGCTCTAATGGAGAAAGGAGTAGTATTTAGTTCATGGAATTAAATTTTGGTGGTTTTTTTTCTACTAAAATGGAGGCGGGTCACGACATGCCCTGTTTACGCTCACTCATCTCTCACGAATTTGCACTCTAATCCTAAAATATAAGTCCTTTGAAATAGTTTCTACAGTTTCTAAACAACACCCTCTTGCCATAAACTGTGTCATCAGAGTGCACAATGAACACCCCAGCAGATTAGACCCAGTTCATCAGTACAGGCCTTCAGCCGTTCCTCCCAAGACCAGATGGAGTCTGGTGTCAGAGTATTACAGCGATCAACAAGCCATGAAAAGCCATGATTATGAGATATAGAGAGTCACGAGTCACTATGGATGAAGTAGGGCAACCTGAAAGCCTCAACAGATGCTGTGAATCATGCATGATGGCCTCCTCCCTTTTTTCAACAGTTCACACAGTGAAATGTGTAGTGGAAAAATAGGTAGTGCTTTGGAGGATTGAAAGAAATAATGGAATACTGTTAGTAGGTCTGTGAAAATAAAGGCTTTGTAGATAGTTTGTGTGTGTGTGTGTGTGTGTGTGTGTGTGTGTGTGTGTGTGTGTGTGTGTGTGTGTGCTTTCCATGTAAGGTTTGGGGCCACACACACACACACCATGCTGATTTAAGTTTGTTTTTATTTGCTTCTTGTGAATTTTTTTTTTTTTTTAACGTTTCAAGATTTTTACTGCAAAAAAAAAAAAAAATGAGGAAAAAGGCTTTTGCACTTGCACAAGCGTTTGTTTATTACTGTGCTTCACTGCACAGCTAGCCCAGAAGATGGTGCCAAAGTTGAGGACAAGCCTTTCTTTTCCTCAACTGTCTTCTGGGAACAGACTAGAATTAAACTTTACTCTTACTATCACTTATATTTAGACATTTAACAATGTAAAGCCTGACATATGTAACAATAGTCAGAAAAATCTTTGGTTTTATGTAACACCTCGGAAAAAAAAAACACCTACATTTTATTCAGAGGCCATGAGCAAAAATTATACAATATGGTGCAGTTGCTGTCTGATATTTACATGGCCAAAAAGTAATATGAAAATTGTATATCTAAATTAGTGAGATCTTTAACCCTATAACATAATCTGTATCTCCCAATAACCATATAGCAATAATGTCTTATCAATGATGATTGAGTAAATACAAATTCCTCAAAAGTCTGACGTATCATTTTTGATAATCACAATTTAACATGAATTTTCAAAAAGATGACATAAATAAAAATGGAAAATGTAGGCCTACTGGTAATTTTCTGCCAGGACATTATCTAGTAATTATGTATAGCCTATGTATACATAAATATATAAATATATACATATATATATATATATATATATATATATATATATATATATATATATATATATATATATATATATATATATAAATATATATATATATATACACACACACACACACACACACACACACACACACACACACACACACATATAGATACAGTACATATACACATACATAGGCTATACATACACACATACAGTATTGTTGCTTCAGTCCATTAAGGGTCCTTTTTTTATGTGAAACATTTTTACATTTACACTTAAAATATTGAGTAAAAGCAGAGAAATCAACTAAATATACCTTATGAATTTGGGAAATATAAGTAAAAAAAAATGAAGTTGATCAGAATAACTATGTTACCATGCATGACAAATAAAACTGAATAAGACACAAGTTAAGAAACTCAAATCTTTGAGTAGGGTAAGCCAATTTAATAAAACAATTCGTGATGTGAATCCAAACAAAACATTTGTAGGCATGTTATAGGGCTATGTCCAATCTCAAACAATCGTGATTTTCACATATTTTAACCCCTTACTCTCACCGTCCTGCAGGTATACGCTTGATTTTCTTTTTGATTTAGCGCCTTTTTTCATATCACATATTTTAGTAATCAACATAAATTAGGTATCATTCGAAAGCTTACGAACTCAAAAACATCCCGTGAAAACAGTTTTGAAATCGGACGTTGTGTTACCATGGTAACAATACTTTTAATTCTTTTTGTGCCCCCTCCCCAAGTGGGCGTTGTCAGGTTCTCTTACGAGAGGTTCTCTCGTATTGCGTAAGCTAGCTTACGCTACGGGAAAGATTCATCTTTGCTGAGATATTGAAGCCAAAAATGATTTCATAATTTGTATCCATACACAACGCAGTTCCTCTGCGGCAGACCTAGAGCGGGCTAGCTAGCAGCTCATTGGTTCGCTCAGAGAGAACTGCTTAAGCCTATGGGAGAGCGGAACTGAACCCGCTTCCAATGAGCGGCGCCCGCGCGCTCATTGCGTCATGGCCCGCCAGAGTGGGCGTGGCCAAGGGGTATATAACAGTCTCTCCCAGGCTTATATGTTGATTCATTTCATCTTCAGCAAGCTCACGCTTCTGCTGTGTTCTGAGAGAAAGCCGTCGCCGTCGAGAAGGCACCACTAGCGAGCTCCGGACCCTGAAGAAGCCGGCCGTCTTCGCCACCTTCAGCCGCCCAGCAAGCTAAGCCATCCGACGACAGTATCCTTTTTCTCATCTATATTTCTAAAAGAGCACGAGCGTCTTTCTCAAGATGCCTCGTTTTTCCTGCGGCTCCTGCCGCGCTCGTCTCGAGGACGGAGACCGCCATGTCATCTGCGCTCTCTGCTTGGGACTTGAGCATGCAGAACTCGCCCTCGCGGATGGAGGCTGCGACTTCTGCGAGAGCCTGCCGCTGTCGTCCCTGCGGGCACGACTGCTGGCAGTGAAATCTGCTCCCGCGCCGCCTGTCTCTTCGCCGCGGAAGAAAAAACGCCGCTCTCAGAGGCCGCCGGAGCCACCAGCGGAAACATGCGGGCCGCCGCCGCCGCCTCCCGCTTCCCGCTCTCCCTCCCCGCCCCTGCCGGACATACAGTTGCCGCCGAGTGGCCGCTCTGTTGCCTCCGATGACGCCGCGGAGGAGAAGGACTCCTGCTCACTGCTCGCTTCCGACAGTGATCAGCCATGCCGTCCGTCGAGGACTTGGTCGCCACGCACCTCTGCCCGCCCTCTGCTAGATGGCGGTCCTCACCCACGCTTCCTTCTAAAGCGTGCAGAGCGACTTCGAGTTTCCACGCTCGCGCATACGCCGCCGCCGGTCAGGCCGCCGCCGCGCTTCACTCGATGTCTGTCCTCCAGGTTCTTCAGAGCGATATTCTTCGTGAATGTGCCGAGGGCGGCAGGAACCCCGCCCCCGCTGTCACGGATCTAAGAAGTGCTACGGACCTCGCCCTTCGCGCCACTAAAGCCGCCGCACAAGCTCTGGGGAGATGCATGGCCAGCCTGTGTGTTGCCGAGAGACACCTATGGCTCACGCTCGCCGACATGGGAGACTCTGAGCGCGCCGCGTTTCTCAACGCGCCCCTCTCCCCGGCGGGCCTGTTTGGATCCGCTGTCACGGGCATCGTCGATCGCTTCTCGGAGGTACAGAAAGCCACCCAGGCGATGAATTTGTTTCTGCCACGCCGCGCTAGCTCTTCCGCGGGCCGCTCTCGCGAGCCTCCCGCCAGAGCTCTGCCACAGCGACCTCCCCCGCAGTCTCAAACAGCCCAGCGCAGACAGGGCGCCCGCCCTCGCTCTCGCTCTGACAGCCGCCGCAGACCGCCGCCCCCACGAGGCCCGCGTTCTAAGATCACGCTGAAGCCTGATCATCAGAAGTCTGCCTAGCAAGATCAAGAAAACGACGGCGCTCTCCCGCTGCGGCCGGACCGCCGTCAAAGCTTCGCCCTCTGCCAGTCCCCGTTATTTCGCCGACTGCAGTAGTGTTGACCGCCACAAACAAGCCGGTGTCCCAGCCCGCTTGCGAGCGTCAAAAAGCCGTTTGTATAGCTACCCAGGGAAATCTCAAAAAGAGAAATTTTGCCAGTTGTGTACAAAAAGTGCCCACAATCATGTGCTCACCGATACACACAAGCATAACATATCCCGTGTCTCTATCAGAGCCCCATCACATGAAACGGGCAGAGCCCGCTCTAGTTTCAGAGAACATAAACACGCCCACGAGCCCGTGCGCGTGTCCCCTCTCTGCTCGCTCTGTTACACGGCCCATAGACTCCTCTCTGAGTGCAAGTCCCATTGCCACACACATTCAAAGCGCGCCCACACACTGTGTCCAGCCCGCTATGTGCAGCAATCAGGGCAATATAGCCATTCGGCCACTAGCCGCATGCTTCAAAGCGTGGGAAGCCATTCCAGGCATCTCCCCGTGGGTGTTAAGCATTATAAAGAACGGCTATCTGCTGCAGTTTCGCCGCCGCCCGCCTCGTGCACGCGCGCAGCTCGAATCTACTGTCAGCCCGCTGGCCGCCGGCACGCTCCGCTCAGAAATTGCGACGCTGTTGCAAAAGGGCGCTATAGAGAGAGTCCCGCCATCTATGACCGAGTCGGGGTTTTACGGCCGTTATTTTCTGGTTCCCAAGAAAGACGGCGGCCTCAGACCGATTTTAGATCTCAGGTCTTTGAACAAAGCGCTCATGAAGAGACCGTTCAAGATGCTCACTACCAGGAAACTCCTCGCGCAGGTGCGCCAGGGGGACTGGTTCATCTCTCTAGACCTGAAAGACGCCTATTTTCAGATCCAGATAAATCCCCGTCACAGGCCATTCTTACGTTTCGCCTTGGAGGGTCATGTTTATCAATATGCCGTTCTCCCGTTCGGCTTATCTCTGGCGCCCCGTACATTCACGAAGTGCATGGACGCGGCGCTCGCCCCCCTGCGAAGTCAGGGGCTGCGCATTCTGAATTATCTGGACGACTGGCTGATTTTGGCCCAATCAGAAACGGAGCTTCTGTCGCACCGCGCAGTTCTCCTCAACCATCTGGAAGCGCTGGGTCTCTCTGTCAACTGGTCAAAGAGCTCCCTTCTTCCCAGTCAATCGATTTCCTTTCTAGGAATAGATTTGAACTCGGTCACGATGACGGCTCGCCTGTCTACACAGCGCGCGCGCAGTGTTCAGCGCCTAGCCTCCTCGTTTCAGATGGACGCTCGCACTCCTCTGAAAGCTTTTCAGAGGATGCTGGGTTACATGGCCTCAGCCTCCGCTGTACTTCAGCTGGGCCTTCTGCACATGCGCTTCAGCTCTGGTTAAACAGCCGTGTACCCCACCGCGCGTGGAACACGGGCCGCCAGCTGATCAAGGTTACGCAGACATGTCTCACGGCACTGCAGCCATGGACAGTAGCAGAATGGTTTCGCCAGGGCGTCACGATGGGGACTTTTTCCTGCCGAAAAGTCATCTCGACAGATGCATCCAACACGGGTTGGGGTGCAGTCTGCGAGGGCTCACCGGCCTTCGGCCACTGGTCGACTCAGGAAAGCCCTTTACACATAAACTGTCTGGAAATGCTTGCGGTCGAGAACGCGCTCTCGCGCTTTCTCTCGCTCATTCGGGGACACCACGTCCTGATCCGTTCGGACAACAGGGCGGTGGTCTCCTATCTCAACCGTCAGGGCGGTGTCAGATCCAGAAATCTCTGTCTACTGACACACCGCATTCTAGTTTGGTCTCAGAGCCGCCTGCTCTCGCTCAGAGCGACGCATGTGCCGGGCCATCTCAACGACGGTCCAGACATACTGTCCAGGGACCTCATCTCCACGGGAGAATGGTCCCTGAACGCACAAACGGTCCAACTACTGTGGCAGCTATTCGGCAGAGCAGAAGTAGACCTCTTCGCGTCAGAAGAGAACGCTCACTGCCCAATATATTTTTCGAGGAGCGAGGACGCGCTAGCCCAGGAATGGCCTCGCCGCCCGCTCTATGCATTCCCTCCGATCGCTCTGTTACCACAGGTAATTCAGAGGATCAGGGACACACGCCACTCGGTGCTCCTCATAGCCCCGCGTTGGGAGAGTCAGAATTGGGTTCCGGAGCTCACGCAGCTGTCACAGACAGCCCCGTGGCCCATCCCAGTCAGAGCAGATCTCCTCTCTCAAGCTCGCGGCACGATCTGGCACCCCCATCCTCAGCGCTGGGCGCTACATGCATGGGTGATCAACGACTATTCGTCGATTTGCCAGAGGGAGTAAGAAACACTATCATACAGGCTAGCGCACCTTCCACGAGAAGGCTCTATGCGTCTAAATGGTCTGTGTTCTCAAAATAGTGCACCGTAAAACAGCTGGACCCACGGTCATGCGAGGTGCCGTCTTTGCTAATGTTCCTTCAAGAGATGCTGGACAAGGGCAGGTCCCCCTCCACTCTCAAGGTTTACGTGGCAGCCGTCGCAGCGTTCGCTGAACCCCGACGCGCTCAGTCCCTGGGCAAAGACGAGTTAGTCATCCGCTTCCTCAGGGGAGCTAAGAGGATGAACCCTCCGCGGCCCCCGTCGGTTCCTATTTGGGATCTTTCCATAGTCCTCGAAGCTATGAAAGCACCCCCGTTCGAACCGCTCGAGTCTGTGGACCTAAAATACCTCTCGCTCAAAACCGTTTTTCTGATAGCTCTGTCCTCAGTAAAACGCGTAGGGGACCTTCACGCGCTCTCATCCAGCGCCGCGTGTCTTGAGTTTGGGCCGAATGACTCGGTTGTCATTCTCAAACCTAGGCATGGCTATGTCCCAAAAAGCGATTGGTACCCCGTTCAGGGCGCAGATTATCTCCCTATCGGCTCTGCCTGCATCCGATAGCGAGCGCGACGCCAATCTCCTCTGCCCGGTGCGGGCGCTGAGGTTGTACACGACGCGCGCTGCCGCGTTCAGACGCGCTGAGCAGCTTTTCGTGTCGTTTGGGGGGCGCACCAAAGGTATGGCTGCCTCCAAACAGACACTGTCTAGATGGATAGTGGACGCGATTGCCTCTGCTTACGCATCTAAATGCCTGCCATGCCCTCTGGGCATCAGGGCGCACTCCACTAGAGGCATGGCCTCATCGTGGGCATGGTCCTGTGGAATTTCCATTCATGACATCTGTGTGGCCGCGGGATGGGCCTCCCCGTCCACTTTTGTCAGATTTTACAACTTGGAAGTCCCCGCCTTGCAGGCAAAATTACTAGCTGTCTAATGACCAGCTCTCTAAGAAGCTGCATTTCTGAGAGTCCCTCACAACCGGTTCGCCCCTTGTGCTCTCCTTAAATGCTTTTACACTTCATGTGCCCGCTCTGCTGGCCCTATACATGCTTATGTGTACTTTTCATGTGCCCGCTCTGCCGGCCTCATAGTACATTCACTCCACGTTAAATATCCCCCGGTAGATCCCTGGGATTTCTTGTGTGGTTTCATAGCGCGCACGGCGTTGACCAGGTGTTCCCGTAGCGTAAGCTAGCTTACGCAATACGAGAGAACCTCTCGTAAGAGAACGAATCGGTTACCTAACGTAACCTCGGTTCTCTCTAGAAGAGGGAACGAGTATTGCGTTCCCTGCCGTGCTTGCGCTACTAGCGTTTCGCTTCACGCTGAAATAAATCAACATATAAGCCTGGGAGAGACTGTTATATACCCCTTGGCCACGCCCACTCTGGCGGGCCATGACGCAATGAGCGCGCGGGCGCCGCTCATTGGAAGCGGGTTCAGTTCCGCTCTCCCATAGGCTTAAGCAGTTCTCTCTGAGCGAACCAATGAGCTGCTAGCTAGCCCGCTCTAGGTCTGCCGCAGAGGAACTGCGTTGTGTATGGATACAAATTATGAAATAATTTTTGGCTTCAATATCTCAGCAAAGATGAATCTTTCCCGTAGCGTAAGCTAGCTTACGCAATACTCGTTCCCTCTTCTAGAGAGAACCGAGGTTACGTTAGGTAACCGATTCGTTTCATATTACAAAATTATTTGAACTACTTTGTAATCCATTAGAGTTTATTTAAAAAAACGAACAACTGTAAAAGTTATTCTTTTACTTAGTAAAAATCAGTAAAGGTTTCACAGCAAAAAGACACACTACCTGAAGGGGGCGTTTCTATTACTAAAGGGCTTTTACTTGCTATAAAGTAACTGTTAATCAGATTGCAGAAGGCATGCTTATTTTCTTTAAAAAAAAAGATAGAAATTGTGGTGAGGCACTTACAATGGAAGTGAATGAGGCACATCTTTGGATTTTAAAGCACAAATGTGATGCAATTCATAAAAACAATTACATTGATTTATCTGTTAAAACCTTATTAGTCATATTTATGGCTTTAGAGCTTTTCAGCACTAACTTTTCATAGCAGCAAGGTTGTAAAATGTAATATACTGTACACAAAAAAGCTAGTAAGTGATGTTTAACTCATAAATCATGATACACATTTTATTTACACTTTTCGTGATACTTTTGTAACAGTAAGTAAGTGTTTACAGATTGTCCCCATTCACTTTTACTGTAGGTAAGTGCCCCAGTGTAACATTCTGCCATAAATGCTGTCGATTGTATTACATAAATATATAACACACAGCACAAGTGGCATGATAACCTAAAATAGAAATGAAATAAAACAAATTGCTCTTTAAACACAAGATATTTCACAAACATTGTAATTAAAATAATGAAATCATAATTAAATGTTTCAAAGGTAAAACTTTGCTCAATGCTCATGCCATGCCAAATCCGTGAGCATGTTGTGAGAAGGCAGAGACTCAGTTCAAGATGTCCATATGCTGCGAGATTTTGTTAGCTGGATGGTCCCCTGGTGGGCATCTGTCTTCTGATTGGTGTCTGAATGTTCTGTGTTTTTTTTTTTTTTTTTTACAAAGGCTTAACTCAACATCTATCCATTCACTTATGTGGTTATGCTTTCCTAGTAATTCTCTCTTCCTATAAGTGCTGGTGCAGGGCATTACTTTAAATCCAATCACTTATGGCTATGTCTCCGGTGCGTCTATCGCTACAAAATCTCTGTTTAATCATGTTGCTTACCTTCTTCAGTGGTAAGTGTTTCATATCCTATTCTTTAATATCCTCCTTTGAATATATTTCGACTAATATAAAACGGTCAAGTAGGGCTTAATGATTGTTTCTCTACAAAGTTTTTCTAAGTGTTAGTATACTTCTGCATTCAATTATGGTTTTTTAACTTGCTTATGTTTTTAAGCTGACTGCCACAAACTCCACCAAGGTCAACTTTGCAAGTCTATTTGCCCTGGTAAGAGAATATGTTTTTGCTATTCATTAAGAATGAAAAATTGCAACAACAGTATTTACTGTCATTATCATTTTTACAATTCTGGATTTCACCAAATGGAGGTTTTGTCTGATTTAGCTCACTTCTGGGGCCAAATTTGTTCCTAATGTATAAATAAACACACACGCACACACGCACGCACACACACGTACGCACACACACACACACACACACACACACACACATATATATATATGACTTGTGTGTACAGATGTGCAGACAGGGCAAAGGCACACCTATAGATACAGTACAACGATAACCAGTGCCTGGAAAGGTCCTTCATCAGGAAGCAGTCATTTAGCTTTGGACTGTGTTGTTGACATTGATGTCCGACCAGGATGTCCAGAAATGATATTAAAGGTATGTTCTATTATGTCAGTCATGTTATGCATGCAATTTTGTCATCCAAACTCTAAATTTAAACTATGATGTAGTCCATTTTTTTTAATGTGAAACATTTTTACATTTACACTTAAAAATATTGAGTTAAATTCCGAGAAAGCAATGCAATATACCTTATGAATTTGGTAAATATAGGTAATATATATATATATATATATATATATATATATATATATATATATATATATATATATATATATATATATATTAAGTAGATCAGGAAAACTTGGTACCATGACAAATTGGTTCACTGTAAGACACAAGTTAGGCAACTCAAATATCTGAGTAAGCCAATTTAATAAAACAATATTTATGAGTAATGCGAGTCTACTAAAAACAGATATTTAGGTATGTACAATCTCAAACAATCAATTAAGTGATATTCAGAGATTTTAACCCCTTAACAGTCACCCCTCACCGTCCTGCTAGCGGGACGCTTGGCGCTCATTTTTATCGCCTTTTTCATATCACATATTTTAGTAATCATCATAAATTAGGTATCATTCGAAAGCTTAAACTCAAAAATACCTGTGAAAACAGTTTTGAAATTGGACGTTGCGTTACCATGGTAACAGTACTCTAAATTCTTTTAGCAGGCTCCTCCCCTAGTGGGCGTTGTCAGGTTTCATATTACAAAATTATTTTGAACTACTTTACAATCAAAACCTTTACTAATCTTGACAGAACACATATCGTCGGAAAGGCCTGAGTCTCAAGGTTCCTTATTTTGTGATAGACGTGATATTTGGACAAAAATGTATTAATTTGTTACAGGAGAACGCATAAAAAAAAAAAAAAACAGTTGAACGTAGGTGACACACGGTGGCTATTTTTTGGTACAGAGCCTAAACAAAATCTCATAGGAACTTCAATTTTTGTGATATCAACTTCAAATTATTTAGTGAAATATATATTTTATATAAAATAAAAAAATATTTAGTAAAATACATTTGATTTACAGTAAATTTAACCTTCCATAACTTTTTAACAGTTTTTTTTAGTAATACTCTGCTGAGTGTCTTCTTTAAAACAAGACCGAACTTAGATCTATATTACAAACCATTCTTGAATTACAACCGTTTAAGTTTGGATTGAGCATTTTCACGTCTATTCACAAAAAGGGGGGGTGACAGTTAAGGGAGTTATATTTTAATATTTTTCATGCTTTACAATGCAACATTTACAACAATTACAATCTCTCATGAGATTCATGGACACTGACACTGGGCTTTTGATTCAAACTTAGATAATAGTTAAAATAATAGCCATTATTCACATAATAATAACTTTTATATTATGTTTAATCTATTTCATTTTTATATATATAGCTGAGGAACATACAAATAAAGCATAGTTCATCGAAACGAGACAATTCGGTGCTACGCTTGAAAAACACAAGGTAAATTCAAAGTTTCTGATATGCTCACATGCTCTTCTAACTAAACCTTTTTGTTTGCACCCAATTATTACATACAAATTGTATAGTCACTGTTATTTTATATCTGGCTCAAGGTGTCAGAATTAATCAGAGTGATATAAACATTTTAAATAACATAGTACTTCAGTTGAGGGTCATGTCATTGACTATAATTCTTGACGCACCAGAGTTAGTCTGTATTCATCATGGGACGAGTGTTGAGAGGTTGAAGGTCCATCTGGTGTTTTGATTTTTCAGAGAGTCATTGGAGAAGAACCCCCTGCGGTTCTCGCTCGAGGGGGGAAAGTTCACGAAGCTCTGCCCACAGGAGGCTGAGCAGGTGTGGACCCTCAACATCAAGAGATCCATTCTGAGCATGTTCCAGACCTCTCGCTCGGGACGAGTCAGGGAGACGCTGAGAGAGGTGAGAGAGGCACTGCAGTTCCGTACAGGCCAGCTTTTATACAACAAACTTATGCTCATTTTTGAAAATGTATTTAAGAAAAATGCAAATATAGTAATCAGCATATTAGAATGATTTCTGAAGGATCATGTGACTGAAGACTGGAGTAACGAGGCTGAAAATTCAGCTTTGAGAATCGAGAGTCTCTACGGCTGTGTTCGAAATAGCCCCCATACCCTCGTGAACATTATTTCACTAATATAGTTCACTTGAAGGAATGAATGATAACGAGTGAATGAATTCGGACATTGAGTGTGCCGAAAGGCTGCCGCTTTTGCATAGTTTGCGCTTGCTGTTTAATAATTATTTGAAACTTAGCAACTTTGCAGCTCCAGTAATAATGAAAATATTTATCTTGAACTCTGTCATGGAAACTATACATAAACCTTTAAATTGAAACAATTGTTGCAGGCAGCATACGGAGGTAGGAAGGCAACAAGGCACATCTGAATCCACTTATCGTGAGATGCCTTCATCTGATGCATTTTTGAAGGCAGCATAGATGAATCCTTCGCTGACTATGATATCCCACAATCCTATGCGTTCCATTCCATGACAGTTGAGCTAAAAAGAAATATGCCTCTGAAAATTGAGAGACATTACTGGTAATTACATGTTGGCAGTTGCCAGCAAAGCTTGCTCTATTTTGTTGTAGATCATTAAACCGTTACTCTGACTTAGAAATCTGTCTGAATTCAAGGTGCGTTCACTCCATGTCGTAATTAACGTAATTACGAGATTTCAACTAAGAAAATAGTCGCGTCCTCATAGAGCTCAAAGATGTCCGTTGTCACGATCTTGCGACCAAATGTCAGAAATGTAGCATGATCATCTCACAGTGCTAGAGATGTCCACTGACTAGCACATAAAAATGCAACATGAAATGCGTGTTGATAAACGCGACATGGCGCTAAAACTTATTACTACTTACCTCAAGCTCCATTTGCAAAATTGGCATGCCAAGTTGGCCTCTTTTCCCTCGCCATGACCACGTCCATAATCTCTTCATTCGCTTCATCCTCTTTTTTTCAATTGCAAAAGTCCAAATTGCTATTTGTTCACCACTAGCGCATGCTGATGACATTTTATTCTGCTATACTAACTTGCACTGTGGCCTATGATTCAAAAGGTGTCATCATTGTACAGTATACATGCATGTCGTACCAAAGTTTATTAGATCCATGTCGTACAGTGTGATTTGTAATGATTATCTAGGATTGCAGAAATCGCACAGTCTGTAGCAGGCATTAGCTTTCGGATGCAGTCCGAGGCAGCAAAATTTGAAGGCTGAGGTGCATGCTGTGAATAATAGTTCACATAGTTAAACATCCTTAAAAATCTATATTTTTTCTCAAGACCACGTAAGTATGAGCAATATAATATTAATGATGTTGGATTATGTTTTCTCTGCAGACTGATGTGTATGGGACATGTATGAGTTATTATGAACAGAGAGGACCATCACTGATGAAGACCCGAAACCTCCAGCAGTGCCTCAGTGAGAGAATCAATCAGTTTTGGAGGAACTCTGTCCCCCTGAAGGAGGGCATGGTGGGCCCCAATTTTTGCATACCACACTTAACATTCACATAACTGACCCAATGAGAATTTGTCTTCAGCTTGAGTGTCCCTTTCGTTTGATTAGACAGTGAGTGCAGGGCTCACGTGCATCCAGCTCTTTGATGGGACAATGCTGAAGAAGGTCAACTGTACAGAAACAGTGTCACTGATTCCCCTGCCAGGCCTGTTAGAAGCCACAGAAACTAAAACCGTTTCAAGCTTAACTCTACTCAGAACCCTTGAAGCGATTCCAATGGACTTGGGTAAGACTAAGATGGCTTTCGATCCAATATGATCACATTACTCTTTTTCAGAGGTGTATAGTAATGCCATATTTCTACTACAGTTTGACAAGAAAAAGAATACTTCTTCTCTGATACATTTCTCTCTACCCTTTTGAGGATCAAATTTGCTACATTTTTCAAACCACGAAAAAGCTACAAACCGGTCGTTGATAGCGACATCTAATTGAGGAACGAATAACTTTAGCCGACTCTCTTAATCAATTAGATTCTTGTGAATCTTTCAAACGGGTTCGAAAAGTCAAGTCAAATATATTTATATAGCGCTTTTCACAATACAGATTGTATCAAAGCTAGTTCACAGTATCAATCAAAACAACTTAACGATTTTTGTTTAGTACTGGAAAAAAGACATCCAAGTTTGGTAGAGCTGATCAATGGTATGAGTGGTTAATTAATTTGAATATCCCCAACTGAGCAAGCCAAAGGCAACAGTGGCAAGGAACCGAAAAACTCCATCCAGTGACCTAAAGGTGTCCTAACACACCATCAGATGACCCAATGGAGAAAAAAAACCTTGGGAGAACCCAGGTTCAGTCGGGGGCCAGTTCTCCTCTGGCATTTATGAACTAGAGGCCGAATTTACAGTAACTGTAAGTTAAAAAATGTATATGAATGCCTGGCTAAATAGATAAATAGATAGTCTTCAGTCTAGTTTTAAACTGGGAGAGCGAGTCTGAGCAACAAACAATATCAGGAAGGCTATTCCAGTGCTTCCTAGCTAAATGTGAAAATGTTCTGCCTCCTTTGGTGGATCTGGATATCCTAGGAATGACCAGAAGCCTCGAATTTAGTGATCTTAAAGAGCGCAATGGATTGTAAGGCGATAGAAGATCCGTTAAATAGACTGGAGCTAAACCATTTAGAGCTTTACAAGTCAAAAGCAATACCATGTAATTAATACGGAACTTAATAGGTAACCAATGAAGTGATGATAAAATCGGTGTTATATGATCATATTTTCTTGATCTAGTAAGAACTCAAGCTACAGTTAGTCCAAAATGCAGCCGCTAGTTTATTGAAGATGCAGGACAACCAGCTAATAAAGCATTACAGTAATCTAGTCTCGAGGTCATGAATGCATGAACTATCTTTTCTGCATCAGAGACTGATAGCATATTACGTAGCTTAGCAATGTTTCTAAGGTGGAAAAAGGCTGTTTTTGTAACATATGAAATATGCTTTTCAAAAGACAGGTTGCAGTCTAATGTAACACCCGGGTCTTTTACTGTAGCGGATAAAGTAACAGGGGATCCTACTATGTTAAAGTCGTGCTGTGAAAGGTTTTGTGGATGGTTTTTAGAACCGATAAGTATTACCTCTGTCTTGTCTGGATTTAATAAAAGAAAAATACGCGTCATCCAATCTTTTATATCTTTAACACAATCTGTCAATTTGGATAATTTAGCGTATTCATCTGGCCGTGATGAAATATATATTTGAGTGTCATCAGCATAACAATGGAAACTAATTCCATGTTTCCTTAGAATATTACCAAGTGGCAGCATATATATTGAGAATAATAAAGGGCCTAACACAGATCCCTGTGGCACTCCATAGTTTGCCGAAGTTATGATCGATTTTTCTCCATTTAAGTAGACGAAATGGTAGCGGTCAGATAAGTATGACCAGAACCAGCTTAATGCTTGTCCTTGAACACCAGTGTAATTTTGTAGTCGATCTAAGAGTATTGTGTGATCTATAGTATCGAACGCAGCACTAAGATCAAGTAAAACTAGTACTGAAATACAGCCTTGGTCCGAAGCTAAAAGTAAATAATTTGTGATTCTAACAAGCGCAGTTTCAGTGCTATGATGTGGCCTGAATCCAGACTGAAACTTTTCATAGATGTTGTTTTCTTGCAAGAAAGAGCCGAGTTGAGCGGACACAACTTTTTCTAATATTTTTGACATAAATGGAAGATTCGAAATGGGTCTGTAATTTGCTAGGTTATTTGGATCTAATTGTGGTTTCTTAATAAGAGGTTTTATAACTGCCAGCTTGAACGTTCTTGGAACATGACCTAAAGATAAAGACGAGTTAATAATATTGAGAAGAGGCTCTTCCACTACAGGTAACACTTCTTTCAGTAGTTCAGTTGGTATAGGATCTAATAAACATGTTGTTGTTTTAGGTGAATTAAAAGATATCTGAATGATTCATTTTGAATATATAACAATGTGCAATGGATTATCTCCTTAAAGGTTCACCCAAAA
Source organism: Tiaroga cobitis (assembly GCA_030578255.1). Classification (NCBI taxonomy): domain Eukaryota; kingdom Metazoa; phylum Chordata; class Actinopteri; order Cypriniformes; family Leuciscidae; genus Tiaroga; species Tiaroga cobitis. The sequence continues at coordinate 18,451,586 of CM060592.1, read as the reverse complement.
ATTGTACTCTCCCTCATGTAGTCCCAAACCCGTAAGACTTTCGTTCATCTTCGGAACACAAATGAAGATCTTTTTGATGAAATCTGAGAACTCTCAACTGAAACTTTGACGCTTCAAAAAGATCACAAAGAGATCGTAAAACTAATCCACATGAATTGAGTGGTTTATTCCAAAATGTTGTGAAACGACACGATCGCTTTATATAGATTGAATTTGTGCTGCATTCACATATATACATTCATCAACGCACACATCAAATATGGTAAACCGAAGCTCACGCATTATTCTTATTCTTCTCTGTAATTTTAGGGCAGATCACCGGCCACTTGACCAGTATTGTGTTTGAGGCTGAAGGCCAAACCTCAGGCAGACATGGTGGACCATCAGTTCAAGAGGTTTCCAACACCGTGAGGAGGTTGTGTGCTTACCTTGCAGATCAACAACAGGTGAGGTCAGGCACTGATTCACGGCATTAAAGCATTTCTTTAATTGATGATGCCAGGTTTCTCTCACCTTTCTTCATCGTTCTTAGCAATCAGAGCTTCTGCTCAATCTGGTGCTTCAGTTGCGATCAATGTCATCCCATCAGTTGAGAGACCTGTGGCATGAGGCCTCCTTCAAATGCCGAGACGACTGGTTGGTCCTTCAACAATTATTATATAGTTTTGAAATTAAATGTTTTTTTGTTTTTTTTTGCATGTGACTTTAATTTTGTTGTTCTGAAACAATTATTATAATTAATTTATACTATATACTATACAGTGTTGTTGTGATCTGATCACATAATAATATTTTTTTAAAGAATTGAATATAAAATAAATTCTGATGAGCTAAATTGCCATAAACAATGTCTTTTTATAAATTCATAGATCATTTCTAGCTTTTTATTTTTATTTTGGGGGTGAAATAAGATTATTATTATTATTTTTTATTTTACTTTCCTGTTAGTAGCAGTAATAGACACACAGAGCCTCTAAACAGACATGGTAAATGGTTTGGATCAGTTTGAATAGAGAAGTAGCTTGTTGTAGCTGTATTCATATTGCTATCAATTAATCTGTTCGTCCAGCGAACACTCATTGATCGTCTGCCAATACTCAGAAAGGATATGTTTCATGGCCACAGAAAAATGACTCTTTCTTAGCATTTAGCTGTGATCGAATCGTTAAAAGATCGTTGATTTATAAGCAGTGACCAGAATCAAACTCACATGAATGTGCTCATAAGTTTCACTAAACTAAATCACAAACACATAAAAAAATCTAAACAACTTGTCTTTGAGCAGTCTGTTTTGCATATGTAACTGGATTGGGTGTTGATGGAGAAAGTATTAAAGATTCTTGCAATATTAATATGTTAGGTATCAACATTACATAAATGCTCATTCAGATAATTAAAATAAAAATTCATAGATACCAAACATGGTATAGGTGAGGTTACATTAACTAATGGTTATATCATAAAGCATGCATACACCAGTATACCATACAAAAGACACTATACAAGACTATTAAATATAATGATTAATTGTGTGTCTGATTGGTCCATATGCTACAGCGTTCTGCTGAGAAACTCATAAAATGTTTGCCAGAGAAAGGAAATGTTTTGCAAGAGAATGCAAGGTTTAGGGAACCCAATACATTTGCAAGAAAATACAAATGTTTTGGGAGAGAACACATGTTTTTTCCCCATCTAATTTCTTTCCATCACCATGCCCCCTTTCTTATTGACAAGCTTGATATAATTGTTTTATAATAAAATACAATGTTTTTACAATGTCTTGTTACATTTGTTATTTTTAGATGTTAATGTTGGTTTCTGTTGTCGTGGCAGGCAGCCACTTGTAGATATGCTGTCAGCCTGTGGAACTGAGGACTGCATCATTGTCACAACAGACCTCATACTGAACAAAGAAGTTGACCTGGAACATGTCCTACCCCTCCTCAATACTATCAGTTTTACGTCCCACCCTACTTCATCCATGATTAGCCACCTCAGTGTACGGTCTTAAGTAATTCACTGAATTTATTTGAATTATTTATAATACAAGACTGAAAGCTCTATCTAAAACGGAGTGGATTTGCTTGACTTTTCTCCTCCAGGCTCTTCTGGAGATACCTCTTATCCGTCCAAAAGCACTACTGGTTGTGTCTTCACTGGTCCACGGCCTTTGTCAACAGGAACAGGGTCGATGCAATGAGATTTCTGAAGTCCAGCAGTTCGTCCATGTTCTGAAGCAGAGTCTTGAGGCAGGATGTGAAGTGGATGATACTTTTCAGATCACAGAGGTACAGTAGAAAGATGACAATAACCATAGACAGCAGAGATATGCTATCATGCAAGCACCTGAATTGGGCCAATTTTTTAAGGATTTAAAGGAAATGTAAAGTTTCTAAATTTAAAAAAGCACTTACTGTACATTAATTCTTATGCTAAGACTTGTGTTGTAGTTAAGCTCTAAAGTTGTTTAAATCATAACTTTAACAGTAATTTTATCGTTTTATCATGGGTAGCGGGCAAAGGATGTAGATCTAGTTTCAGCATTCATTTAATAAACAACCAAAAACAAAGATGATAATCCAGTACGGTGAGAAAAATAATTGCAACAGCTTCACATATAGGTAAAGACAATAACCGACAAGAGCCAGAACTAAACAGGGGGTATAAATACACGGGAGTAAAATAGTACATTAACAAGGAACAGGTGAACACAATGGGTGATTATATCTAGCAGTGATGACGAGCTAGAGCTCCGGTGCCACCGCCACCTTGGCTTTAGGGCAACTGTGCACGTCGCGAAATATGAATTTAAACCCGATAAATGTAAAAGGACCATATAAAAGTCGTCTGAATATGCCAGATTTACTACAGCACACAGGACTAAAAAAGTACATTAACAAGGAACAGGTGAACACAATGGGTAACTATTGGAACAAATGAGCACATACAGGAAACAAGGCAACCAAGCCAAACAGGAACAAAATATAGGAACAAGAAAGACAGAGAAGCTAGAAAGAAATGCAAGTCAAAAGAAGAGTCCTAGAACTGATATGACATGTGACAGGTTTATGGAGTTTCAATTTCATGGTGACAGAGTTATAACCGGATATAACATTACACAGGAATAGTGATTTTTTTCACATGAAAATCATGTTAACTCATATCGTTTATGTCTTCTGGCTATAGTGATGAAAGATTGAGTATTTAATGTACCAAAATATGTATTTGGTGGTGATCAACATTATGCCACAAATTATGTCAATTAACTCTTGAAGAACCTGGAATATTCCTTTAATCTGTTCTACATCTCTCGTTGCAGCTTCTGCATGTGTTGAAAGCAGTGGAGACTGCTGGTGCGGCTGGATCAGATCTCATCTCCACACTGAGCCGCTGTGTGCAGAATCACTCTGTGCCACTGGAGCTGCGGCTGGCCGCTATACGAGCGTTCAGGAGAATCCCATGCCACCATGACGTTAGTATCACCAAACAACAGTGACCAGTTTACATTGATGTTACGTCTACTGCAAAACTTACGTCCTTGCGTTCTGTTTTTTTTTATGTTATGTTATCAGAGGAGAGCCCTTGCTCAGGCATTTCAAAGACAGCAAGAGAACGTGGAGGTCAGAATTGCAGCATATCAGCAGCTCATGCACTGTCCAAACCAGGAGATTTTCACAATTGTGAAGAAAACGTTAAGCAATGAGAAGTCCAGTCAAGGTATTGAAAAGTACTTATTAGTTACTCAAATGTACTACATTAAATCAACACTATCACAAAAAGTTTGAAATTCTAAAAAAAAAAGTAGAATAAAATGTCCAAAAAAAAAAAATTAACCCATAACCCATCAGTATAAGTCACACATGAGCCAAATACTGTATGTTCTGCATGGAAATGGTTGTATATTTTCAACTTTCATATTTCCAACACTCTTCAGCTGTAAAATGAGACCCATTTCCATACGTTCTCTATGATATATCCACAGTTGGGTCATTTGTTTGGAGTCACCTTTTTAATATCCAGAAAACAGAAGACCCTCTGAAGAAAGACCTGATGGAGTCACTGCCAGATGATATTATAAGTAAAGACTTTGAAGCTGAACCGTGGAAATATTCTTCGCATATGGACTACACAGTGGACACAGGTACTAGACATAATGTAACTTTTCCAGCTGTTTCCAATAGTTTTCTATTCATAACACTTTGATTTGCTCCCATTTGTAATGTCTGGGTTGTATGTCTGCTCCAGGACTGGCCGCTGCAAACATCGAGGGAACTGTGGTTTTCTCCCCTGAATCTTTTCTTCCACGTTATGCTATGGCGAATCTGACAGTTCACATCTTGGGCAGAGCATTCAATCTTCTGGAGGTGAATCTGTTCGACATCTGTTTTTATTTCCCACAAAACATAAAGATCAAAACTGACCCTATTTACTCTTTAGTGTACTGTTGTGTAGTTATTCATCAGTGAACACTTCAGTTTGTCTTCATAATCTAATAACTGATTTCACACATGAAATGACTAGGTATGGGCAGGGGTGGGCTGAGGGCTTAGGCATCGCCCCATACCCATGCTTGCACTTCCAGACCACCATTAGAATATGTCGAGGTGGCCTGGGTTTGTACACAGGCTGAGTATGTGTTCTTCCAAGCCCCCTTTATACCTCAGTGTGTAGGTCAAGGAAGAACGGGAGAAGGCGGTAATGAGGTTGCACTCCAGCTGAGGGGAGGAAGCTATCATCAAGCTTGAAACGAATGACCGCTTGCTTCTCATTTGGTCAATTAATGTTTAACTTGGCCACTGCTCAAGTAACAACCTGGATCAGCTACTCAAATGTGCCAGATTGAGGAAGCTGCTTTGTTGAATCACCAGTCTGCTTGTACATCCAACCCCTCAGAGTCAGATGCAGACAGCCTTGCTGTGGTCTGAAGAATTAGCAAAGCGAGCTTCGAGATCCAACTCGACCTGCCATCCCCATGAACTGAGCCACAAGGTGCAGGCACTTGGCTCTCATCCCTTAGGAAGGGAATGGAGCTTACGCATGCTAAAAATTTCACATTGTACACAGTCAGCCCCCCCAAGGCCTGACCTAGCGTGCTCCTCACTCATACAGAAAACGCATATGTCGTGTGAGTCGTCTGCCTTAATAAAGCGGGGGCACAGTGTCACACTTCTCCTGAACTTCAGACCTGACATTTTGTTTTCTAACTCTTGGTCTAAAGACTTCAAACACACACACAATACAGGAAACAGAAACGCGCTCAGCAAACATGTGGCTTTTGAAGACAAAGAAGCTGACAACACTCATTTCTGGTGTCTATTTATGGTCTCGTTGATGCGTACGCAATGTTGCCACGTCCATACATTCGGCCAATAAGATTGCCGTGTTTAGACATGTGCCTCAGACACCGGCTCACATAGGGGCATTCCCATAGCGCCAACGCCATGATGCTGCATCGAAGTTACACTTCGAATGGGAACCCGAATAGCTGTTTAGCCATTTTTTTTAAAATGTAGCCTTTACCATTATTGCCAATAACCAATAGATCAAATCAGGTCTTTTTCTATATTTGTTTTCTCATTGAATAACCCGTTTGAGTCAGATATACATAACATTACAGATGTTAAATGGGTAATAGGAATAATCTTACCATTTGTGTAGGCCAGTGGTTCCCAAACCTTTTCTGACGGGGCCCCCTTTTGTAAAGAAAAATATTTTCAAGTCCCTCACCTACATGCACCCACATAAAGACTCTCAGACATTTTTTTAAACACTTGTAATCAATGCAGTACTACAACTAATCAACTTCAACGGGCTCCTCTTTGTGTAAGGGGTCGTTTCAACTAAAACTGAAAACTTTTTGTACGTTCATGGTTTTAAAGTGCAAGTTTCTGAAAACGATACCATTATCGTCTCCATGTAAATGAGCGAATTTGTGAAAACGGTGACGTCATGCGCATGCACCTTGCATGTTCAGTATATAGACGCATAGTGTTTCTTTACAAAGTGACAACGCCAACTACTGGCCTGGCATACATGACACAGCATTTTTTGTTGTTTTCGCGGATCCCTGTGAGTAGGGATCATTTTGACAACGTTGACAAAGCAATAGATTATAATAGCAGATTCTTTAATCGCGCCATCTAGTGGTCTGTTATTCAATGACAACAAATACTATACAATTGATAACAGACTGCTCAAGCGGATACTGCGAGTCATCTTGAGACAATGAAATATGTGTCAAGAAGCATAATAAGAGGGATAATTTCGTGATACAGTGTTCTATTTTATATAACAATCTGCTCTCTTTACACTATCCCTTAGCCTTGCCACACACCCCTTCTATAACCCTCTTCCCCCCGGAGGTCACACCAGTTTGGGAATCACTGGTCTAGGCCATGTGGGGAACTAGATTATGTTAGCCAGAAAACAAATATGTTAGTAGTTTTGTAGCAAATGGATGTTCAATTATAGTATTTTTTATTTACTTGTTTAGATTAGCCTAAGAATGGAAAACCTAGAGCCTATTCTGAAAACAATCTTTGAAGAGCACCCTCTCGCATCTGCTGATCACTCCAGACCTAAGGCTCAAACAGACTCCACGGAGCATGGACAGAATGATAGAAACAGTGACGGTGATGGCTGTCAATCCACAACATTAAATTCCATCAAGACTAAGGTGAGAGTCTTGCGGATGGTGGTTTTGTGTCTGTTATTTGGCTCTACATCAGGCATGATCGGGTTTGACTGTTTAAGTTCACAGAGCAGAGGAAAAGAGACAATACCTTCCGATGTTGGATAAATGTGAAGATGTTCGGCAATGACCTCACCTTTATGACCTGTGATGACCTCCAAGTATTTAAGAGAAAGCTGTCACTTTGTACAGCTGGTGTTGTTGTCAAGTTGTTAAAGGTAAGAAATTCTTTCTCAAGATGTTACTTAAAGGAATATTTTGAGGTTCAATATTCACTCTTTCAATAGTTTTAGTGTGAAAAAAAAAATCACTCACAAACCTCACTTTAGAATTACATATAAAATTATATCCAATTTTACAACCTCGTCATCATAATAATATAACACAACATCTAAATGCCGGACTGTATAATACAAACACTCAAATTCAACACCAGTTTTGACAGAAGAAAAATGCAAGTGCTTTTTTAAAATTACAAGATTTTTTCATAATATACATTTAACTATATAACATAATATACAAGAATAATAATAAGACCTTATACTTAAACCTTATACTTGTTTTAATTTTTTCCTTTTTCTCAGGGTCAAGAGGTTAAAATCAGTCAAAGGCCAATTGTTCTGTCAGAGGAACTGGTTTTACCATCTCTCTCTGGATTACCCATGAGGCTAAGCATCAACATGTCCACTCTGTTGTCCCTCAGACTTAAAGGCAACGCTAACTATAAGAATTGGTCACATTTTTCTCTAGCTGGCTATGTCAAACCAAAGTATGTCTGATGTAGTTTTAACAATGGCAGTGTGGTGTCAGGTTGAAGTCATGATGGCAAGTCATCTCCTGTTTGTCCTCTTCCGCAGTGCACTGGTCGCCATCTCTGTGAGAGCAGGAGTGGATGGAGCGTTTGGTCGTGTGGGATTAGAGTGGGTCACTAAACTCAAAACCTTCACCAGCTTGGATGGAGCTGTATATCTGCACCATGGGCAGAGCCTGAAAGTGGTTCTCAATACTCCAGAAGATGTCATGGATATATTGACCTTCAGGTATGAACAATATTTATGTTTTTGTTTTTAATATGTAAATTCACTTTGATATGTTATTCGGTGGAAATAAAGACCAAAATGTCAGGATGGTACAACTTTACTGATACCATAATGAAGAAAAGAACGCATCAATAATATGAATGAAATCCTTGGAAAGAAAACCTTAAGTTGTTTGGAATGATCTTCTACTAGTATTTCTTAGAAAGAAAAAAAAACCTTTCAACAAAACTGCTACAATGCTTATTAAAACATTTGTCCTCTAAATTAAAGTCATGTGGTGCGAACAACATTTAGAAGCTTGCATAAAAAACATAAAATGGGAAATGAAATCATTAAGACCACTGCAGACAATAATTCAGATATTATTTTATGACAAGGCAAAGTCATGTGATGCCACTCCTCCCAAAAACTTTTTTATTCTTCTTAAATGAATTCATAAATATCATTCATTTATTAATTTATTTAAGAAGAATAATTAATTAAAAACTTTTTACGTTCAAAAGCATTTTTACATTTTTTGAAAATAATGATTAAGATGTGTACATTTAAATCTATTCAAAATGTACAGTACGTACGTGATGGTTGCACCATGTAACATTAATTTAAATTATTGAAAGAGATATAAAACTTGGTAACGTATTCGGTTACTAACGTAACCTCGGTTCTCTCTAGATGAAGGAACGAGTGTTGCGTAAGCTAGCTTACGCTACGGGAAAATCCCTTTTCTCGAGAATAATGAAGCCAAAAAAATATCCTTAATTTTGCATTAATTTAAAACGCATTGCTGCACAGAGCAGACCTAGGCAAGGCGGCTCGCGCGCCTATTGGTTGCTCTGCAGCAACTGCTGCAACCTATTGAAGGACCGTACGTGACGTAAGCACCAATGAGGGCGAGGGCGCCAGTGCAAGTCACGTCCCGCCAGAATGGGCGTGGCTTATGTCTATATAAGCAGAGTCCAGATAGGGTGTTCTTTGGTTTTTCATACTGAAGTGAAACCAGAACGCAGCACAAGCATGGCAGGGTTACGCAACACTCGTTCCCTCATCTAGAGAGAACCGAGGTTACATTAGTAACCGAGTACGTTCTCTTACGAGAGTACTCTCGTGTTGCGTAAGCTAGCTTACGCTACGGGAACCCAATGTAAAGCGCCGTGCGTGATAGGGTCGTCTACACATGGCCCCAAGGGCATGTGCCCAGGGTACACATGATAGTGGGTAATATCTAGGCCAACGAGGAGTGGGCCTAAGAATATAACACAGCCATATATATGTTTTAATGGAATGGGTGCACAGTATAACAGTCAGGATGGATGAAAGTCAGCCTGAGCTGCATGACAAAATAATTAATACAGTCTATCAGTCAGGTACATTTTTAGACTGAAACCAGCTTAGCCTGTAGGGCAGGAACTTCCAGGTTGTAAAACCTTATAAATGTAGACGGAGAGGCCCAACCTGTCGCCGTACAAATATCCTGGAGTGAAACCCCACTGGACCAGGTCCATGAAGAGGTCGTTCTCACTATCAGATCCTGGGAGGACTGACAGGGAAATGATTTGCGCTCTGAACGGAGAGGAGAGCACTTTGGGGACACAGACGTGTCTTGGTTTGAGAATGACTTTAGAGTCATTAGGCCCAAACTCAATGCACGTAGTGCTCACAGAGAGCGCGTACAGATCACCCACTCGCTTGACTGAAGCGAGAGCCATGAGAAAAGCGGTTTGGAACGAGAGACACCGCAGATCCACCGACTGTAGTGGTTCGAAGGGGTCACCCTTCATAGCGTCTAGGACCGTGGAAAGGGGGTCGAGGAGGTTTTAGTCTCCTAGCCCCTCTAAGGAAGCGGATGATGAGATCATTTCTTCCCAAAGGCTGGCCATGCAAGGGTTTGGTAAACGCTGCAATGGCTGCGACATACACTTTGAGCATGGAGGGGGACCTGCCCTCGTCCAGAAGCTCTTGTAGGAAGGAGAGAATCTCCGTGACGCCACAGCGTTGTGGATCTAGGTTTTGAGCTGAGCACCAGCCGGAAAACACTGACCACTTAGAAGCGTAGAGCCGTCTCGTAGAGGGCGCTCTAGCCTGTGTAATGGTATTCAGCACTCCTACTGGGAGATCCTTCCTCACTGGGATAGACCACAGGGCCGTGCTCACTAACTGCATCAGCTCCGGGACCAAAACTTGGTTCCTCCAGAGCACCGCCATGAGGAGCACAGAGCATTTGTTCTCCCTGATTTGCTTGATCACCTTTGGTAACAGCACGATCGGGGGAAGCACATTGAGGGGGTGGCTGGGCCAGTTGTGGGCCAGCGTGTCCCTGTCCTTTGCGGAAAAAAATATTGGGCAGTGCGCGTTCTCTGATGACGTGAAGAGATCGATTTCTGCTCTGCCGAAAGTGCCCATAGTAACTGGACTACCTGAGGGTGCAGGGACCATTCCCCTGGGGGAACGTTGTCTCTGGACAGCATGTCCGGGCCCACGTTCCGACAGCCTGGCACGTGCGCCGCCATTAGCGAGCACAGGTTGTGCTAAGACCACACGAGGAGGCGTTCTGCCAGTGCGTGGAGGCTCCGAGATCTGAGACCGCCCTGGCGGTTTATGTAGGACACCACCACCATGTTGTCTGTGCGGACTAGGACATTGTGGCCCTTTAAGAAGGGGAGAAAATGCCCCAGGGCATTCTCGACGCACTTTTATCTCTTGACAGTTTATGTGTAAGCGCCCTTCCTGGGCTGCCCACAGGCCGAAGACTGGCCTGCTCTCGTAGAGGGCGCCCCAACCTGAGTTGGAGGCGTCTGTAGAGAGTACTTTTCATTTCGAGATCGTTCCCAGATCCACACCTGACTAGTACCAGTCTGACACCTTCCAGGGCTCCAGTGCTGTAACACAGTTCTGTGTCACCTTGAGGCGAACGCGGCCAGAGGTCCATGCTCAAAGCGGGACCCGCGTTTTCAGGCAGTCCTAGAGGGGGCGCATGTAAAGTAAGCCCAGCCGAAGCACTGCCGAGGCTGAAGCCATAAGGCCTAGCATCCTCTGAAAGTTTTTGAGAGGGAGAAAACTGACGACCTTGAAAGACGCTGCTGAGCGTTGTATCCGCAGCGCGCACTGTGACGTCAGAGTCTAAGTCTGTTCCCAGAAAGGACATTTTCTGGCTGGGGACAGCGAGGTCTTGGTCCAGTTGACTTGGAGTCAACTCCAAAACTCGCAAATGGCTGAGTAATAAAGCCCTGTGTGCTATCGGCTCTGTCTCTGACTGAGCTAGAATTAGCCAGTCGTCCAAATAGTTCAGTATTCCCATCCCCCGTAGTCTCAGGGGGGCGAGCGGCGGGTCCATGCACTTCGTGAATGTACGGGGTGCTAAAGATAGACCGAACGGCAGGACGGTGTACTGATAGCTCTGGCCCTCGAAGGCGAATCGCAAGAAAGGCCTGTGATGGGGCGTTATCTGGATCTGAAAATAGGCATCCTTCAGATCCACTGAGATAAACCAGTCCTTCGGGCGAATTTGCGCGAGGATTTCTCTGGTCGTGAGCATTTTGAATGATCTCTGCATGAGGGCTTTGTTCAAGTGCCTGAGATGAGACCGCCATCTTTTTGGGGGACAAGGAAATACCTGCTGTAGAAACCTGATTCGCTCTGTATCAGAGGGACGGTTTCTATGGGCCCTTTTTCAGCAGTTTTGCTATCTCGACACGAAGTAGATGTGCTACTTCGTCTTTCACCGTAGTTTCGACCCTGGCTCGTAAGGGCAGAGGTCTGCGAGCGAAACTGCAGCGGATAGCCTCGCTTTATAGTGTTCAGTACCCATTCTGACACGCCCGGGATCATTTCCCATGCTTTCATACGTAAAGCTAGAGGGAGAATGGTATCTGGGCTCTGGCCGCTGCGTGTGTGTGACACACAGCATGCAGTGTTTTCCAGCGAGCGCGCGCTTCACTCTCTACACACAGAACACATTTCGTGTTTATTGATAAGAGCTCTGAGTGAGTGTATGTACAGTGCAACCCGTGTTTGTGAGTAGGGGTGAACACTGCACGGTGGGCACATTTCCTACATTTAAAACACACGCGGCGTGAGCCGGTTTTATTGATGTGGGCCGTGAATGAATGTGTGTCATTGAACGGGCCGTGCTTATGTTTAGGGGTAAACACTGGGAAGTGGGCACATTCCCTACATTTATAACACCATCGGCGTGAGCCGGTTTTATTGATGTGGGCCATGAATGAATGTGTGTCATTGAACGGGCCGTGCTTATGTCTAGGGGTGAACACTGGGAAGTGGGCACATTTCCTACATTCATAACACCATCGGCGTGAGCCGGACAAACAGACATAATGCTATTTTTTAGATTTATCTGGGTGGCCGTGAAAACGGCCTTTGGGTACAGGCGAGCGGGTCGTATAACGGGCTCGTTGGCCGTAAAATACACTTCTCCAGCCGGCTCTGTTGAGGGAACTGAGAGACCGAAGCGTGCTGTCTTTAATGGCGGTCCGGCTGTGGCGGGACTCAGCCATCTTTGTCTTCTCTGGGTGGTCAGGAAGACTTTGAGGGTTCAGGCTTCAGCTCTATCTTGGGCCTGGGTCCCCGGGGGGAAGCGGCCTGTGGCGGCTCGAAGACCGTGAGCGTTGCTGAGGACCCCTCGGATGACGGCGCTGTGAAGCTGGCGGTGGAGGCGGTGGTGGCGTTGTGTTCCGGTTAGGCGGCTGCTGTTTTGAGCGACCTGTCGCGGAACTGGAGCGTCTGGGAATGAAGTGTCGCATGGCTTGCGACGTCTTCTGCACCTCCGAATAGCGCTCAGTGAAGCCTTTAACCGCCGGGGCGATGAGACCGGACGGAGACACAGGCGCGTTGAGGAAAGTGGCTCTGTCGGACTCCTTCATGTTGGACAAAGTGTCTCTCAGTGACAGTGAGAAATGCCATGTTCCTGCCGATGGCCTGTGCAGCGGACTTGGTGGCTCTTAGCATGGTGGCCCAGCTTTTAGATAGCTCCGCGTGTAATTCCGGCAGGAAGGGAGCGGGCCTCGTGTGCAGCGTCGAGCGTCGTCCAGGCAGGAAACAGCCGTCAAGCCTGCTGGGCGCGGGTTCCTCGGGCAGCTACCAATCGAGGCCAAGGTCCTCCATGGCCTTAGTAATGAGGCGGAGAAGTTCAGCAGAGAAGCTAGCCCGCACACCGCTCGACTCTTGCAGGGAAGGGGCGGGGTCCGGAATGGAGCCTGATCATCCTCCACACAGGCAGTGAGAGAACAGCTGTCCTCTTCTGCGTTGTCCCCGTCAAACTCGTGTTGCACGGTGGGAGTGGTAGGGTGCTGGCCGGCCGTGATCAAGGTGGGGGACTCAGGAGGCGCTGCCCACGGGGAGTTAGCCGGCGTGCATTCGTCCACAGGGATGACCTCCGGGGCTCTCTGTGAATGGCGCTTCTTACGGCGCGGCCCAGACGAGAGAAGCGGAGGGGCGGGGTCCACGCTGAAGGTGGCTAGTCGAGCCCGCAGGGTCAACATAGTCATGGCGTCGCATTCCGGGCAGCCGCTCTTGGAAAGTGCGTGGTCCGCATGGTTGAATCCCACACAGGAAACGCACAGGATGTGGCAAACCCCGTCGCTGAGGGTTCGGCAAGAGCCGCACTTCAAAAATCGAGGCATTTGAAACAACGCCTCGGCTCTTTTAGGAGAAGGTGTGTCGCGGGGCGAACACGGAATGCAATAAAGTATATGGGCGCCGGATAGCGCAGCAGGAACGGCGGTTGAAACGCGAGGAGATGGCCGGTTTCTGGTCTGCGAAGCAGATGGCTCGTCCCGCTGTAGACCTCGTCGATGCCGCAGGATTCTCTGGAGAGTCAGCGATGTGTACACTTCGCTGAAGAGATGAAAAAATCAAAGAACACCCTATCTGGACTTTGCTTATATAGACATAAGCCACGCCCATTCTGGTGGGATGTGACGTGCATGGGCGCCCGCGCCCTCATTGGTGCTTACGTCACGTACAGTCCCTCGATAGGTTGCAGCAGTTGCTGCAGAGCAACCAATAGGTGCGTGAGTATAATTTTTTGGCTTCAGTATTCTCGAGAAAAGGGATTTTCCCGTAGTGTAAGCTAGCTTACGCAACACGAGAGTACTCTCGTAAGAGAACATCTTATTTCGATAGTCCGATAGTCTGTAGACATTCTAAGTATAAGTAACTTTGCAACTACCAGTCATTAGAGTATTAGTGGACTGCCTAATATCTACTAACACTTTATTGTGATGATACCCCAACATACATTCTACAGATTGTAAGTAACTTCACAAGTACATTTCAACTTACTTTACTAGCCCTAACCCTTACCCTAACCTAACAGTCTACTAATGCTCTAATGAGAGTTAGTTAACATGTAGTTGCAAATTAAGTTACTTATAGTTATTAGAATGTGTAAAGTGGACAATCAAACCTAAAAGTTATGGGTATGGTTATCTTGACTCTAAAATTGTTGAGACAGCTCCAGAATGTTTTGTGTGAGCGGGGACAGTAAAGAGGAGCTCATGGCTACAAGAAATCTCAAGGAGAAGAACACTTGCACTCCTAAAACATGTAAGTTTGTTTAAAAACAACATTAGCTACACATTTCTTTAAAAAAATGTTCATGGAAAGAAGTTCAATCCGCTTGGTGTCGACATAGTTGTATGTTGTTGTTTTTTTTTGCAGGGTCTAAGATGGTTGGATGGCAGTTATGCTCTGATGTCACTTATCCTTTGACATTGATGGGAAAAGGTTTCCCACCACTGGGCCCAGTTCTTTTTACTCTCAGACTCCAAAAACTGGACAAAGGTCTCAACCAGTACCTCTTGGAGGCGGCCTATACTTTTGTACCCCAGGTAGGCAAGATATCTGACATCAGGGTGTACAAAATTTTTTCAAGTTCAACATGTTCCTGGATCAACATCTTTGTTGGTCCTGAAACAACAGTCCAGTCAACCAATCAGATTTGAGGGAAAAGTTTATGTCAAGTTTAAGCTTACAACCAGGGTTAGGGGCTTCTTCATTGGTGTAATTTTCCTATCACTTCCCTCGGATTTAAATATGTTGATCCAGGAACATGTCTTACTTGACAAAATCATGGTGACTCTCGCATCAATCCATTCAGGTTAAGAAGGTCAAAATAACGGTCTTTCTGTGCTTTCTGTGGATCTTTGACAGCGGAATTCCTGGATGCCGCTGGAAGCCACTCTGCTTCTCTTTCTTGGCACGCCACAATCCACTATCCCCAGAGATGTGTCCCTGGATGTCAATCTCAGTCCGAAAAGGCTGATCCTGAAAATAATACATCCCCTGAAAAACATTCTCATTCAAGGTTTAAACCCACTTCAAAAAATGTATTTCCTTATGGATATTTAAAGGCTGCTTTCACACAAGAACATGATACAATTGCATCAAACACAATATTTATTGTATGAAATAGTTTCTGTGAATGTTTTCTCATCTTTTTTCTCACAGCGCAGCTTGAAGAATTAAACAACCAACATTCAGGCAGAATCGAATTACTGATTGACAACATCCACCATTATTTTATCAAGGTAAGTGAGAAGAACATCTGCTTTGTGAAGTCCCAAGAAAAGCTGCTGTGCTATATTATTCAAGAATCCTGTCTTATTCAAGATCATAGTTCATTAAGTCATTCACCATTGTGCCTAAGGGACTACTGGAGATGGCGAATCTTGCTTCAGAGACGAGAGCCCACTTTCATCTTGATGCCAAAGTAGTAGCAGATGGACATCCATTCTCCCTCTCGTTCAACACCACACATGCTCGCAGCAGGAAGTTCATAATACAGGCCTTGCTTAAAAATGTCTTCAATAAGGACGCATCACTCTCAGGCAAGAATCTGCTAATAGTGATCACCCTTTTAATGGTCCCAGAAGTCTTTTTTTCCCATTCACTTTCTCATTTTTGTTCATTAGGCATTTCAAAAGATTTGTCAATGTAGAATGATACAAAATACACATTTTAAAGTAATACATATGATCATTTGAACTACTCATCCTATGAAGCATTGCGAATGGCGTAATAAAAAACTTTGGTAACACTTACCTTCGATAGTCCACTTTAGACATTATACTAAGTAACTTTGCAACTACATGTCAACTAACTGTAATTAGAGTATTAGTAGTCTATCTTCTTAATATCTGCTAACACTTTATTTTGATGGTCCCCAACAGATATTCTACTGACTATAAGTAACTTGGCAAGTACAAGTCAACTAATTCTACTAACCCGAACCCTAACACCTAACCCTAACACCGAACCCTAACCCTAATTTGGAGCATAACCTAACAGTCTACTGACAGTCTACTACAGTCTACTAATATTCTAATGAGAGTTTGTTGACATGTAGTTGCAAAGTTACTTATAGTTAGTAGAATGTCTAAACTGGACAATCGAAATAAAGTGGAACCAAAACTTTTTATTGATTGATAGATAGATGGATGGAGATTAGTTTTGAAATTTGGAGCTTGGTAGTTCTTTAGATTTAAGATTTATACATACTTGTTAAAACTAATTTTCTCTATTGACCTCTAGTTACTCTGGGACATCATTTCCAGTGATATGATGATTTGCTGCCAGCTCTTTATGTTCTGCTTCACCTCACAGTGCAGCTGGAGAGAAGTCTGGAAGATGGCCAGAGACATTATTCTATAGATGCCGGGTTTATTTTGCCTAGTGCTGTCAGCATCAGAGTTCTTGGGTTAGTAAAGCAAAGGGGCCCAGAGTGGAGCTCTGCTGTCAGGGTTAGGTATGGTGTACAAGGTAAGTCATTTCTACAATAAAAACGCAACAGTTCAAGACAAGAACACAACAGACTCCTCATTCACTTATATATTTTTCAGAGGATTCACAGAACATACAGGAGTGTCACATGAACCAGAACCTTCACAGCGAGTCGGACCCAGTACAGACGTACCGTATGGCAGCAACACATGAACTCCACTGTTCCCACCTCATCAACCTAAACCACAAGGTAATATCTATTTTCCCATGAGTTTCCTTTTATATTAATTTTGTTATACCATTTTCAAGAAAAATTGAAAGAGAAATGATATGTGGTGTAATCATCAAGTAAAAAAAAGTTAAAAGTTTGAAGGTTCAAAAGAAATGAAAACTTTCATTCAGCAATGATGCAATAAAGGGATCAAAAGTGACAGTAAACACTGAAAAAAATGTGTATTTCAAACTGTTTATCTGAACTTGTATCACGAAAAAAATACAAAAAAAATGTATCACGGTTTCTACAACACACAACTGTTTTCAACAATGATAAGAAATGTTTCCTGAGCAGTAAATCATCATATCAGACTAATTCCTGAAGGATCATGTGACACTAAAGACTGGAGTAATGATGCTGAAAATTCAACTTTACCATCACAGGAATAAATTACATTTTAAAAGTTAGTAAAATAGAAAACATTTATTTTAAATTGTAATATTATTTCACAATTTACTGTTTTTACTGTATTTTTGGTATAATAAGTATACCGTCATGAAGTACATTTGCAAACTATTAGTTCATAGTTAACAGTTTATAGTTTGTAGCCTCTACATTGTTAATATTTTAATAAACTATATACAAATAGCGAGTTCTTCATTTGTTAACAACTTATTTACTATATAAGTACAGTATTTTAAACCATTAGCAAATGAGTCAGTAATGGTTATTAGGAGTGAATAGTTCCCACTTAGGTCACGGAAATTCGGAAAATGTCAGTAAGTGCTTTAAACCAACTTTTATGTTACATTAATTGAATTCATATGAAGTATTCCTTAGTTTACAAATATATATGTAAGCACAGACACACACATGGTGGGTTTCCAAGATTTATGGCCACTTTCCATAGAAATAATAATTTTTATACTGTACAAACTGTATATTATATCCCCAAATCCTACCCATAACTCAAACTGATGTATTTAAACATGAAATGTATGTATTTTCTATTTTTCTACCACTAATAAATTCCTCTGCACTTAGATTCTATTTTCACTGTTCTCTAAGAGCTTGATGTGACAAAATTTTTTTATATTTCTGTATCCTAATCTAAAGTGAGAACTGTTTACAGTGAATAATAAGTTATTAACTAAGCATAAAAAAAACGTCTCAGGTTACGACTGTAACCTATGTTCCCTGAGAACAGGGAACGAGACACTGCATCGAATGATGCTTCGGGGAACACCTCAGGCGTGACAGGTGTCTGAAATCACTATCAAATTACGGCAATCACATTGACCGGCGACAGCCCATGAATCATTAACGTGAATGATTAACGTGCGACCTGGAAGTATATAAGGGCGCCTTGCAAACATGACAAATCACCTTATCGTCTGAAGGGACTGTACGGCAGGCAGGCCCCGAGGCATGGCAAGAAGACGCAGTGTCTCGTTCCCTGTTCTCAGGGAACATAGGTTACAGTCGTAACCTGAGACGTTCCCTTTCGAAGGGAACTCGCACTGCGCCGAATGATGCTTCCGGGAACGATATACCCACGCCGCCATGCTAAGGGGAGTGCATGCCCTCAGGCAGTGACAACTGTCCGAACCAGCAAATTCAAATGAAATGCTAGAACCACTCACCCTCAGGTCACACTGGGCTGTCAGTGACATCATTCCCTACGGTCAAAGCCTAAGCTATAAGCCTCACAGGAAAACCTCCATAAACATAGTTAAATGAAAGGTCTACCTGTGCCTGCTCTAAGGCCTAGGACCACAACTTCAATTAGAAGAGGTCCCTTCTAGGGAATGTGGCTAGGGAACCCTAAGGAACCCCAGCCAGTCACTATTCAGGGGCACGTACTCACCCCGAAATGCCACCAGGACGGCCTGACCTGGCGTCAGATACATAGACACTTAGTCTGGCCACGTCCTGTCTGTCCGAAGACAGAGCCTCTGGAATATGCCTTTAGGTAAGGCATCCAACCCGAGGGACTGCGAAGCTGGCAGTGAACCGCTCGGCCCAGATCTCAGAGACGGGATATCCCGGAGAGTATTTCTCAGCATAGTGCTTTACAACCCTTGCTAGCGAGGGGAGTTTCTCTACTCGATCCACGGATCAACCCAGTGTCTGTGTTTCAAAACACTGAGGAGGCCTGTGAAGGCCTAAGGACTGATCTAACTGGGAGGCCTCACGAGAGGCCTGCGACCGTCTGACCAGACTCAGGGGTCCGCGTGCTCATAGTGACCCTCAATGAGGGGAGCACATGGTCCGCCTGGTAGGCAAAAACCACGCTGTAGGCAGGAAAGAGGTTCCGGGAGGGAACCAGTAGCAGAGAAAAAAGGAGGCCTGGTGAGGCCTACTACCTGATAGCAACAGTATGTGGTCACCTACAGGGAGGCCTAGAGAGGCCTACTACCTGATAACGATTGTACATGGGGAACTCACCCTCAGGGAGGCCTGGTGAGGCCTGCTACCTGATAATCACAGCATGTGGGAACTCGTCTTCAGGGAGGCCTGGTGAGGCCTACTACCTGACAGCCATAATATCTGGGAGCTTTTTTCTGCTACCCAATAGTAAGTCAGGCTAGCTGTTCAGTTGTCTGTCCTTGGGCTTGTCTCCAGGGAGGCCTGGTGAGGCCTACTACCTGATAGCCAATGTAGGTGGGGATTCGCCTTCAGGGAGGCCGGGAGAGGCCTACTACCTGATAACCATCTTAAGTGGGAATTCCCCTTCAGGGAGGCCTGAGGGGCCTACCACCTGATAGCAACTGGTAGCTGAGTCCGGGTGACAGTTCCAAGGCGGCCTGCTAAGGCCAGCCAGCTGGGGACTCGCCTATTAGGGAGGCCTGGTTGGGCCTACTAGCTGATAGCAAGTCAATTCTGCTACAAAGGAACACTGTTTGGAAACATACTACACCAACGTAACTATTGGGCCCACCCACAGGCGGCCTAGTACGGCTAGCTACCTGTAGCAGCTATAAAGTATGTCGCACAATGTTGGGACTCACCTCCGAGGAGGCCTGTTTAAGGCCTACTACCCACCGGTGAGTCAACTGCCCGAACCACCAAGGCCAACCATTTCTCTCGAGAAGTGGCCTACAGCGCCCTATTGGTGGCTGCCCATACAAGGAGGCCTGCTGAGGCCTACTCCCTGATGGCGCAGCCTTCGTTGGCAGATAAGCTGTTTACACAGCGCCTACAGCATCCTGGTGCCTAATCACATTGCCCACGGCAGTGTACTCAGCAAGAGAGCATAGCACCCTTAAAAACAAGGGGAGTACAACATACGCCACTCTGCCTCAACGGAGGCCCCAGTTAGTCAGGGGCCTACCATCTATGCATGGGCGTCAGCTCAGGGCAATGCTCTGGCTACAGGGGAGCGTACTTCGACCAAAGAACAAGTGAAGGCTTACTTCATACTCGACCCGAGCCATAGTGGTGCGAGGTAGGATAAACCAAGGGCGTAGGTTTAGGGGGGGACGCTAGGTACTAGTCCCAATCAATATTTTGAGATGACAAATTTGTCCTCACCAATATTTAGCAAGCTCCTTTGAACTGCTATTTTGATATTTGCGCTGCATTTGAATCTTTGCGCTGCTATTTGGATCGATTCCAACGGCCAGGACGACGACAGTACAAGATACGCCGTAATTTGATTGGCGGCGGGGTATCTGACAGGCAGGCTACACGTGCGGGCCGGGACTACTTTTTGTGCTTGCACTCACTGGCAGCGAGCAGGTGGTGTGTGCGTGTGTGTGTGTGTGTGTGTGTGTGCGCGCACGTGACGACGCCGACGGTACGTTACCAGGGCTGTCTCTCTGCCTGCCATATACAAAGGCCAGAGTAAAACATTTTAATATTCCGTTTTTTTTGCCCCTTTTTGTACTTTGTAGATCAGCTATGTCACCCAAGAAGAAAAAAGGGGACATACGAAGCTTTTTCATAAAGCAGAGTGTAAGTAGGCAAAAATAACTGGCCACACAAATAACTAGCAGTAGTAGTGACTGACCAGGCTTTCAAATGCAGATTCTACTGTGGAAAATAGTATTAACTGGTGAAACCTAGCTTCTGCAATCTTTCAAGGTTAGGAGCATTAATTAGGGGTGTGCAGCACGGATAGACTCATAGAAGTCGCGCTATCATGATAGAATGCTACGTTAGAAAGTCACTGAATGTTAATTAGCCTACCTTAACTTAGAATCTTGCAGTCATAAACAGTGGATCATCTGAGACATTTTTCGTTTCTACATTCTGTTTATGTAATGTATTTGTGAGTGTAGCCTACTTGCTAGACACATGTGCTGGAAAAACATGTTGGCAATGTTAAAAAGGCAAAAGTTAACACTGTTGGTTATTCAAATATAATGAATCATTATTTGATTGATAATATCCAAATAACATAATAATAATGTCCCCACCAAAGCTGAGACCAAACCTACGCCCATGGGATAAACAGAACTGGGAGTGAAGTACTCAGACCTACCCTGAATCACAGGGGAATACTCACACCTCACCCTGAGGTTACCCGGGGGGCGGGCCTGCCAGCGGCTCTAGGGGTAACAGAAATGTATCTGTGCCCAACCTAGGGGAGTGGGGCTTGAATGAAAGCCAACCACCTACAACCCGGCGCTCGAGCAGTAGCTCAGCGAGGTAAGTGAAGCCCATACTGGCGGCCTAAATCCGTAGGCCAGTTCTGCACGGCAGGGTCGGGCAGGAGACTCAGTCTTCTTCGTGAAGCGAAAGACGGCCTAACCCTGCTCAAAAGGACTTATATACCACAGAGGCCTAACTGAGGCCTACCATGTCCTTATAAACCATCCTCTGCACCACGCTGCATTACTCTAGTCACCCCAGAATGCAGAGAAGGGGCCGGGCCTTGGCCTAACGACTCCCATGGGAGGAGGCTGTTTATACAGGGATGCCAGAAACCTACATTCACAAGGTGAAGGGTCAGAGGAAGAAATGCTCATTTTAGCAGAACGCCTCTAATATTCCTGGCACAGCCTAGGCCAGGTACAGATGCGGCCCTGGTGAGGGCCAGCCTGTAAGCATAGATCTATCTGAGGGGCTCGGAGGAGCCACAGCTTACTAAAGAATATAGTCTTAATTATTCATACAAAGGGCTGCAGAAACGCTCAACCTAATGAGAACTCAACAGAGCTCAAGGGGCGAAATACTCAGAAAAGTCAAAACGGTCCCATGGGCCGGACATAAGATCTATCTGAAGCTCTAGCGTCAGTCAACACTCTAAGTAAAACATTCTATCAGAGAGAGTCCAACTACTATACCCTGAGGTGGCTAATAGCCCGAAGGCTAACATAGTTATCGTTCTGGCCACCTAACGGGGAACTTCAGGGCCCTGATAATCCAAAAAGTTCTCTTACCTTAATACCTTGACATGGCCCCATAACTCTATACAGGGAACGAGGTCTTTAAAGAGAAACATATTATTTTTTAATCACAAAAAAGACTCTTTGAAAGACCAGCAGCTCACCTGCGGCGTGCGAAGTGAAGACTCACCAGACAGTTCTTCATGAACATGGGGTTTACCACCTTTACATACCTGAAAGAGGCACTCTCACTAACCAAGCCTAGACGGGCCATCAGAACATTGTTCTAACCATGAGCCCAGCCACAGGCCTGATGTAAGAAGCGCCTGGGGAGTCGGGGGAAAGAGGAAAGGGCTAAGATATAACCACGCCCTCAGGGAAGATGATCCATGACCGACGCAACGTGCGTTTGTGCTGGATCACCTCCCTCAGATCCCTCTTCTTGCGGGAGTCGCGCCTCCTCTGCGACCTACTACTCCACGGAGGAGGCGCACGAGAGGTGATACTGGCTCTCTGGCCTCATCTAAGGTCCTCGGACCATGATAGGCCAGGCCCTCCCATCTGTCTGGGCGTGGACACGGATCTCAGCGGTATGTATGTCCTGGATACAGCTGAGCGCGCCTTCGCCTCTCTGAACTTTCCAACCACCGCCAACACGGAGGTGCCGAAAAGCTCAGAGGGCGAATCCAGCGAATCGAGGAGAAAGCCCTTCTCTTTCTTCCCGATGTCGGCCAGGTTCAACCACAAATGTCTCTCCGTGGCCAGTATCGTCGCCATTGACCGGCAGATTGAGGCAGCAGTCTGTTTGGTGGCCCGGAGAGCTATATATATATTTTTTTTCATTTGCGCCGCAGCTCAGTAACCGCCTCAGGGGCCCCACCCCCTGGTCGAGATCCCCCAGCAGATTGGCCTGGTGTACCTGCAACACCGCCATGATGTGCAGGCTAGCACCGGCCTGACCCGCTGACGTGTATGCTCTGAGAGCTCAAACCCTGCCAGTTGAATGGCAGTGTCGATTGTTCTCCCATCGACGCATATCCATGCTCTCCTATCCTCTCAACATCAGCGAGACTAGCCTGCTGATGTTGATGGATACAGGCAGAGCATGGG
Organism: Tiaroga cobitis; assembly: GCA_030578255.1. NCBI lineage: Eukaryota > Metazoa > Chordata > Actinopteri > Cypriniformes > Leuciscidae > Tiaroga > Tiaroga cobitis. The sequence goes on along the minus strand of CM060592.1, from coordinate 18,428,462 downwards.
TTCTTCCATGTCCTCTCGATCTCAGTATGAGATTGGGAAGAAATGAAAGGCTCACCTGAGCTGGTGGTTCTGTGACCGGGGAAAAAACGCTCTCATCGCGAGCGATTTCTCCACCAACGAGCAGCCGCGGCAGCTGCAGCCTGCCCGCGGCGCGTTCCATAACACCAACCAGCTCAGCATACACGGAGCAGGGTGACTGAGAAGATACAGGAAATATTCTATTATTACCACCCTCATCAGCCATCTCCTGTTTGTCCGGAAGAGCGCTCGCTGCCGGACTAAGTTTTCCCTTTTTTTTTGTTGAAAAACTTAATCCATTTGCAGCTTACCCTCGTCAGCCACCGCATCGTCTGAGAGGATTACACTCCTCTCAAGGCGATCGGCGAGCTTCATCTGCCAGACACTGAACCCTCTTCTCTCAAGAAGAGAGACAGGCGAGAGCGGAGCGATCACAATTTGTACAGGCAGTCCCCTCGAGAACTGCCTGTGCGCGTCTTCCTTCCCAGACAGAAAAATGCACAGTTTGTGTGTGTCACCCGGCTTCAGATATCTTGAGCACGGGTCTGCACACTTCTGAAAGCATTTCATAATTACCTGATTTTCAAAGCGTTTACAGACAAAACAGTCCCTGAAGATGAAAATATGGTTTGTAATGTTTGCAAGGCGCCCTTATATACTTCCAGGTCGCACGTTAATCATTCACGTTAATGATTCACGGGCTGTCGCCGGTCAATGTGATTGACGTGATTTGATAGTGATTTCAGACACCTGTCACGCCTGAGGCGTTCCCCGAAGCGTCATTCGACGCAGTACGAGTTCCCTTCGAAAGGGAACATTACCATACTTTAAATATGAGCTAATTAAACAACATGCTAATTAAACATAATTACATCAGTGACAATGAATAAAAAACTCTATTTGTATGTATCCTATCAATATATTAACAATGTAGAGATTAATATATAAAAAATATGAATTAACTATAAACTAATAGTTTGCAAATGATTTGTAAGTACTTTATTACTGTGTACATATTATAAAGTGTTACTGTATTTTTGATCAGATAAATCCAGCATTGATGAGCAGAAGAGACTTTTAAGAGTATAAAAACAACATTTAAAAAATCATAGCCCAACTAATATACCCCAAACTTTTGATCAGTAGTGTATATTTCAAAAGAGTCATTTACAAATATTATGAATTATTAATTGATAAATATCATTAAGTTTTTAGCAGTTGATTACACTTTACAACCTGAACCAATATTGCCTTAAAAAGATGGTATTATCTGAATTTTTGTATTGTAAATCTTATAAACCTTGACACATATGACCTTGGTCATATGGGGTTGCAGGGGTCCACTCTATGATATAATTTCCTGTTTTATGTTTTGATAAATTTTTATTTCAGAAGTTAAAAACATGCTCATCATAGAAGAGGTGTGTTTTGATTGTATGTGTGAATTGTATTGTTTATAAATTTTTGAAAAACTGAATAGATCTGGACAAAAAATAGCTTTACATAATTAATTCTAATACTGGCATGGCACTTCTTGTACTGTACCCACAGTGTAATGCACATTCTATGCTGATTTATGATAACAAATATGGAAAACCTGCTGAATGTTTCAACCAACAGATTCACCTTAGACACGAACGGAGCCCAATCCATGTTCAGTCATCGCTTGATGTAAGCTATGGAAAGCAGTGGAACCAGAGCAGCAACAAACACAGGATTCTCTTCAATCAGTCGCTCAGAAACAAGTCTGGACCCGGCCTCACCAGTTATGCTGTAGAGGTTCAACTTAAACAAAAATATTCCAATGGAATCTAGAATGTGTACATCAACATTATTACATGTTTATGCTGTGGTCTTCTACGATTGTGTCTCATAATAATAACATATACTGACTTTTCCAGCTCAGCCTGCGACTCCTAGACAGAGGGCTGAATTATAGAACTCAGCTTCTGCACTCTTATTTCAAGAAAGAAAAATCTGAGAGCAGCACCCACCTGAAAATCAATTACAACAATCAAATTCCTTTGGTAGCTGGTGTCCACTGGAAAGATGTGTCAAAGACCTCCCTTCAAAAGTGGGAAGGTGTGTAAGGATATTTTCCCTTGATGGTCACCAACCAGAACCATTGGCGGAAGTAACTGCTTTTTGGCGTGTTCGCATCGCAGGAACTAGAAAAACCCAGCACAATAGATTGGTGCAGGCATGATATTACTTTGTAGGCAAACCGGCAGTTAGCATAACGCTGGTTCCCTCGACAAAAACCCAATAGGATTTTTCCATAGGATTTTGGATTTATCGCTAAAAACAAGCTGTGTGATCAACAAAAGTTTATGATACTTCCACGTTTTGTATATCAAGATAATTATCACAGATGAACACAACTTTTTTGAATTTTGAAGCCGAAATGCAGTCGACAGAAGTAAAAGGCTAAGGGTAGGCTATAAACCAACTACACCACGGTCCCACGAATACGACGTCACCATGACTAAGCTTCACACAACTCTTTCAGTTTTTATCCAAAACATTTTCCCAGAACGTTTGAGTTAGAATAGTTTATTAGAGCGCAATTATAAGCATAATGATACTGTAAAAGTTTACCGGTTCAGCATGATGACGTTTAATCTCCTCGACTGCCTCTGTGGTCCCATTTAGTCACTTGTTAGCAACTACATTTTTCAAGACACGTAACAGCTTTAAAGAAAAATCACGAGTTGGGTAATACTGATGTTGTCGTAGAATAAAACGTGAAAGTAAGTGTCTTGAGCTTGTGTTCACCACAGACCTTATTTTAGCCATTTAACCAAAACCCCATTGACTTCGGGAAGATGGAACCGGAAGTGCTAAAATGAGTGGGAAGGCTTGCTTCCGAGTTTTGGCTTACAAAGTGATGTCATACCAGGTATATGACGTCACAATCCCGAAAGACTAACTCGCTAGTGGTTCCTTTGAGTTTTCCTTTGAGAAAGGTTTTATACAATGCAAATTATACACACAACATAGCAAAAATGCAAATTTTGAAGCAGTTATGTTCATTTTTGAAAACGTAAGTTTTTAATAAGTAAGTGGATTGGGATGGGAGGCACTGGAATTTGTCATATGAGATATGGTCTTGTAGCTCTCCATTTTAGCTCTGTCATTTTATGTATTTCTTATCACGAAGTGTTCAAGTTCAAGTGTTCATTTTCCCAATAAGTTATAAAAACGGGCTGTAACATCGTGACTGACAGCTGTGCTTGCGATTGAGTCTGTGGGTGTGACCTTGAAGTCGTGGCTCCACCACAGGATCACTACTGCGCAGACTTGGGCTCCGAAAGACATACTCAGCAACAACGGTTACTGGGACATTTTGGCTTAATTTTTCAAAGTAGAAGCAGAGATCTTTTTTTACAGTCCATAATTCAATCGCTTTTACATCTACATTCCATCTCTGAAACCCACAAAATCACATCTCCGATCACAGCCTCCTCCAGTGACTGAATTTTGTTTTTATGTGTTTTAGTTTTACTTTATTTAGACCATTGAGACCACTATTGGGGGGCAGAGTATGACTCAAAAGTATTTTTAATATATTTAAAAATTCTAACTTAAACCCCCACCCACACATACAATCAAGATTGAGCCTGAAATCACATTTCTTTTCCCACCTCAATAAGTGTTTTTATCAAAGAAGATTGAGTTAATGAAACGTCTGGAATTTTGAGTTGTTATAAAAGGTATTTTAAACGAAATTTAAAATTGCATTTACTAGAATTAGCGTTTGGATCAGTAGGTTAACTTGGTAGGTTATTTGGCGGCTCTTTACAGATATTTGTTAGTTGTTGTATTGTCTGAAAACACATTTTATTATGCAATTTTATTGTGTGTTTTGTACAGCACATTGGTCAACTCCATGTTGTTTTAATTGTGCTTTATAAATAAATAAATGAAAAATAAATGAAATGAAATGGAATGACAAAAAATTAACTGTGTATAAATTAATATATCATTTATCATAATATATCAAGAATATCATTTCTAATGTCCACAGGTTCATTCAACATGGATACACCCTGGGTCTATGTCTACATTGCTCAAAAACTAACTCAGCCCCAGCGTGGCATCACTCAGTTTAGCTCTGAGGTCACCACACGGAAACTAGTGAACATCCGAAGTGTTACACTCGAGGGTTTCTTCAAGGATAGGGGTAAAGAACGGCAAGGTCAGCTACACCTTTTCACGCCGACGGTCAGTTATATCAAGGTGAGTGTACCTTCTGTTCAACACATGATTGAATCACTCAGTTTTTCTGTATTTCTGTCAAGCTACCTCATTCCTGAGCCTTAGAAATGTTTAGATGGTCCCCCTGGAGCAGCTTCAGGATAAGTGCATGATCTTAAGTGTACTGGTATCGTTCCAGGTTGGTGGATGGAGCATGCTGGGTAAGCGTGGAGTTAATGCTTCATACTCCATCAGCACAGCCTGGACACCAGCCTTGCATGGGGAAATCTCTGTTGGCAATGGTAAGCAAGTGAAGACTCTGGAAATAAGTGCAGGCTATGGCAAGCAGGACCTCAATATTTCCGCAGTTCTCAGTACTCTGGATAAGGTACCAGAAAACATGTGTTCATGCTTTTGAGGTTTAAATGTGTGTCCAAAATGTGTACTGATCCAACCTGAATTTGCATGAAAGTTAGCCATTCTTGACTTTGTTTTTTCTTTGAGCAGAAGCTAAAGAAGAGGCTTCTGATGATGACAATGACCCTGTCAGATCTCAAAAACCCTTTTGCAGAGCTACAGATGGAGGGTGCCATAGAGGAGATACGGAAGGACAGGAGGGTTTATCAGAAAAGATGGAAGCTAAATTTCAGGTCTGTCCAGACTATGAAAACAACTAAGAATAGTGATGATAGTGGCGACTGCAGTAGGAGCAATGCACTGATTTTAACCACAGGGCTGTAATACACTATATCTATAAGCGTGTTTAGTTATGTTTTTGCTTCTTCCAGCAGACAACCATTCAAATTTCTCCCTCAGAGTCTCATCCTCCAGGAGACATTCACAAGTGATCTACATCAGAAGGTTTACACTTTGGAGTCAAAGGTTCTAGTCCATGGAAACAAAAAGGCCATTCACATTCTGACTCTAGGTTTTCAACCACAGCAGCCATATGTGAGTCTAAACTTTTTCTACACACTGTGTCATAATTGTTTTCATAGGCTGTATTACATTACATCGCCTGTTATGGTAGAGTCACCCAAGTAATTTACCCCACAATTAAACTGAAGTCCTTGCAGTAAGTCACGTATGTTATGTTACATGGCTAGCTTTGTTAATTGACAATTAATGTAAATACTAGAGCCATATGTTTTTTATACAACAGTTCAATTAACAAGACTTTATAAGAGTAACATTTTAGACACAAAATGACCGGTTGCTTTGTCTGTTTTTGCTGCAGCAACAAAAATATTTCCAAAAAAGATAAATAAATGGTTGCGCTTCCCTAAGTAAAACACAGTAGTTGTGTTCCTAAAAGTGGTTTGGACAAATGAGTTAATGATTCAATGACTCACTTATAAATACAAACTTTATTTCTGAACAAGTCGTATCGTTTGAACAAATCAGTTGAGTGAATGATTCAATGACTCACTCATAAAGACAGATATTTGTTTTGTTACTGAACAAAGACGGCAACTTTCTTCAATACCGGACAAAGTAACAAGGTAAACATAAGGGCTTAAATACACAGACTAGGCTTGGGCGGTAACACGGTAATATCGTATACCGCGGGATCTAAAAATAGCAACGGTATCAGTTTCAATATGGTCATACCGTCATAAAAAAAAATCCAATGCACTTATATAGGAGACAAGGATTAAATATTAAATATAATTTATTTAATGGATAAAAATGCTTATGTGTGGTTGTCATCACGTGACAGTGTGGAGGAGAAAGAGGGGGAAAGATGGCAAGTTGCGCACCGAGTGACCTGGTCTCGAAGAAGAACACGACTTCTGCAGTTTGGCAGGGATGGGCATTTCAAGCAAAAATAATATTTGAAGATCGCCTGGTATTATTTGATTATTATTCGAAAATCGCACCCCTCCACCATATGCATGCACACATGCATGTAGGCTACACAGCTATACAGCGGAGCGGTGTGATTATTTCTTTTCATATTTATGTTTAATAATAAAATGTTGTTATTTTTTTTATTTAATCTATGTTGATTATATGAAAAGGAAACTGCATGAGATGAATAAGATAGGATCATAAGATGCCCAATATCGGAAAACATTTGGAATGGGTCAGACATGATTTTTGACCACTTATTACGTTTTGTTTTGTAGAAAGCCTTTCCTTAAAGTGAATTTCGTTTTGTATAAATTGTATCTTCATTTCAATCAATATTTCATCAACGAATTGCCTGGATTAATAAATAAGAAGCAGATATATATTAGACAATATAAGCCGGCGCGTGAACTGGAGCGCGTCTCCTAAAAAAAACGAAACTCAGCGTATAAGATAGATGCCTTAAATATCTGAGAAGTGTATATATATAGTAAGCTTGAAATGTCTACTTTTAAACAAAACAATAAAAAACTAAAAGAAATGGGCTGCTCTCTGTAGGCTAATTCATATGAAGTGTGCATTTCTCTATGCACGTTCACTACTGCGAAGATGCGAGTCTGCAACGTAAACTTTATCTGTGCAGCCACTGACATAGAAAGTTTTTTATTAATAAACAATTCAAATGTTTCATGCATAATAATTACTTTTGCCGGTTCTTTGTGGCAAGCTTTATGCGTGCTTTGAGATGCAGAATAGGCAATATATTACGAATACGCTCATTATGGTTTAGCATTCTCTCCTACATATATTTAAGTAATTTAATCAATATAAATATGTGATTAGACTAATGGCTTAAATCAACTACTACTAGTCAACTAGAAAAAAAAACTTTAGTCGTGCACAGGCAGCCCTACTTCACATGTTTTCTAACCAGCATGTCACTGCGGGCATTCTGAGCGCGCGACGCTGAGTGGACTGAGCACGCGGTGCGTGATCTTCAGAAATGCGCTCTCTGCTCTGGAGGAAATATTACCACTCCGCTCACATGCTCTGGTGTGAGACAATGTGCATCTTCTCTTGTTGTCTGAGAGTTGATTGACAGCTTTTAGATGCATTATTGGCATCGCCACCCTCTGGTTGAACGTATCACCACCGCATCAGAACGGAAAACATGGGGATTTTTTATAGACAATAATCCCACAACCTATTCCATATTCTATAATAAAATCAAATAATTGAATATTCGAAAATTGTGACTCATCCCTGCACAAAACAACAGTTTGGTGATGCCGTCTGAGCCTTATATCATAATTTTTAGTTAGTCACGCGGTAATACCGTATACCGCGGTAAAATAGGGAGGAGGTTTGATGATACTGTATGTTTGATAGGTAATACCGTAATACCGTATCAAAATGTGGATACCGCCCAAGCCTAACACAGACTAATCACATAACAAGCAACACCTGTGAACAATAAAACAATGAACCAATCGGGACATGACACAGCTACTAAAGCCTAGTTCACACTACATGATTTTAAAACGTCGGGCTGAACTGTGCGGTTCACACTACATGACTTGCTCTCTGTGAAATCAGGAGTGTTCAAGTTGTTGAGCTGTTCACAACACACGACACAACGTGATCGCAACAGGAGGTAACTCACTACACGAGTTGACAACAACTCTGTCACCCGATTCTATCATGTCTACAAACCACGTTTTGTCACGAAAAATCACGCGATAAAACAAACCGGAATTGACGCGAAACAGCGCGCGTGCTAATACCCAGAGCCTAATACCCAGCGAAGAAGACGAAGACCCATGCCTTGCTCTGATTGGAGCAACCCATGCCTTGCTCTGATTGGCTGTAGCTCATGACATCACTGAGGTTGAGTCGTGCGACAGCTCTGGATATCTAGCATGCTAGATATTTTTCTGGGCTCGGCAACGCGTCTGCGAGGCGTCTGTGAGCGTCTTTGATGCGTTGTTGGCTCTTTCATACTAACAGATTGGGGAGCGTCTATTGTCCGCTAATCCCCCGCGATTTGCACGCGATAACACCCTGACCTGTCGGCGAGCTCAACGATTTGCAAATCGGGCTTAAAATCCTGTAGTGTGAACTAGGCTTAAGGAGCACTTGAAAAGATCACATGAGGGGCAAGTGAGTCACATGACAAACCAGGACACAAGACCAAGACAGATTTAAAAATAAAAGACATGTAAGCATGAACAAAACCAACAATGACATGTCTTATTGTCAACAATGACAATAAGACATGACAACTGCATATCGTGACTTTCACATCATCAAGCACCCCTGAAGGCCTTCTCAATTTGATAGAGCCATGGTCTTTGTTTCGTGTCCTTTGTTCAGTGTGTTTTTAAGGATGCATCATATAACTGTCCTCCTCTATTTACAAAAGTCAGAGCTGATATATGTTAAGGCATATATTAAGCCCACTAACTATGCTTAATATAAATCATATTAAACCAGGATAGAAATATTAAGTAAAATATGAACACAGAAGTAGATTTTCATGTTTATCTGAGTTAAAGTTTGTACATAATCCAAAAAAAAGAAAGAACAGATGAGGTATAAGAATGTACCACCCTTGAAAAATATAAATTGGGATAGTAAAAAACAAACAAACAAATACAATGAAAACATATCAATAGCAATCAACAGACTTAGAAACCCATATGAATGAATCCGGTTGACATAAAAAAGACAACAACAACGGTAGCAATAGGGGAGGATAATGGATGCAAAGAAAAATCTGATCTGACCATTGTCCATTGAGAAGCACAGATGTCCTCTGATGAATGTACATCATACTTTTTGTAGATGATGATGATGATGATGAAATATAGTTCTGTGAGCGACAAATGATTGTCCAAACGATAACCATTAACCATGTGATCCCAAACAAACACTCAATTCCTTGAGTGATTAGTCCCAAATTCACTAGAATGCAATGAAATAGTCGCAAAGTGGAAATGCTTCCGATATTCAGTCAATGAGCATATTAGTAGTATTAAAACTACCAATATAAAAGAGTTCTAATTGATTGAGCTTGAAACACAAACCCTCTCAATCTGGACTCTCAGTATTGACGATAGCAAGTTTAGAAAATCACATACTCTCTTGAGTCCGAAATCTCATACTCTCTTGAGTAGGTACTTATTTTTAATTAATTACTTCATGACCTCTAAAAAAGTATATTCTATATAGTATTAATGTAATCTGGATGTACTACATTCGCCATGTTGTCATTATCATGTGACCTACCAGCGTCAGGTGCATCACTTCACTGCCATTCATAAATCCTCTCCCGTGGCCTCATGGGATAGGAAAGTGTCCATCGTATGCACACTTCAGAATCTTAACGGAAGAAGAAGGTCTTCCAGGTACTTTTTGTTTAATGAGTACTGTGATTTCGGATGCAGCCCATGGGTGCTTCTCATTTCTAATTTTTGCATCCTCGTTTCCTTTCTACGCTTCCTTTCCTCGGGTCTCAGCTCCACCCTCTGTAGGATGCGAGGGAAATCTGCAAGGAAAGATAATGAGGACGGAGGAATCGAAGGAAAGCTTATTTGTAAATTGGAACATTATTGATCACTCGAGCGCAACTTCAAAGCGTCATCAGCTGCGCTTAGAGGATCTGCCATATGTTGTTGAAGTTTGATTATTTAAGAAAAGAGATGCCCTGTCGACATATGTGTGATATATGGTTTATTGAAAGCATAAATTAAAATTATTGTGACATGTGAAGGGGGAGTAGAAATCAAACATGCGGCAGGCTTCTCGACAAGAAAGACTTCCTTATAGGAGACACCTGTGCATCCTCGCTCATTGCTCCTCTGGAAGCTTCCTCACTCCTCGATCCTCGCCTCCTCGCGGTGCAATTAGAGAATTGAGATGTCATTCAGGATGGCTGATCTCGATCGGTTTCCGGGTCACAGGCTGGAGGACGGAGGAGCGAGGAAACAAGGAAGCATCAAATTGAGTATTGGAAGCACCCCATGCTTCCTCCTATCTAGGCTGCGTTCCAGTCCAAAATTGTCATGCCCTTCACTCGCTAACTTCCCTCCGTCTCGTTCACTTGGATGTACGTCATTGCTTACGTTGAATGAGTGGTGGAACCTTTGCAATAGGCTGAATTGGAACGTGCTAAGCCCTTGATCACTTAGAATCTACTATGGGGTTGATTTACTATTTATTTTTTTCCCTTACGAAATTGTTTAATGCAGCATTCTATATGTATATAGGTGTGTTTGAGTTGTTTATTTTTTTTTTTATAATTAATCATAGTTGTTTGTGGTGGGGTAAATTAAATGCAATATTAGTTGACATCACAATTGTGTTGCATTGTGGTATATGGAGCTGCCTGATGTGTAAATATGAAGTAGACTCGCTCCCTCGGTCAAAATTGAGGGAGCGAGGGTCTGTCCATATAATCTTCCCTCGTCCACTTCATGCAGTGGAACGCACTTCAAAATGGCGGCAGGGATTCCCCCGAGGGGAAGTGCTTAGGGAAGTTCGCAAATGCGTGTCTAAAAGTGGACTGGAACGCAGCCCTAAACAACACTCACTTCCTCTACTACTTTACTTTGTTTTATGCTAGAGGTGGACAGATTAGAGCTCCTAGTGGACAGTAGTAGGATGACAACCAACTATAAACCATACAGTAGTAACAGAACTATGGACTGTTACAATCAAGTGTATCCTTCACATTCTTTAATCACCCACAATCCTTTGTGCACATCCCAATTCGGCGGACGGAAACCTTTATAATGTAGCCATGTGGACTTACGAGACCAGTGGTGTCCAGTCCTGCTCCTGGAGGACCACTATCCTGCAGAATTTAGCTCCAATCAAGGTCTTCAGGGTTACGACAAACTTCTAGGCAAGTCTATTGGGAAAGGTTGGAGCTAAACTCAACAGGATATTGGTCCTCCATGGTCCAGTAGCAGGACACCCCTGGACTCATTCTAGCATTCAATGCTGAGGACGACTCAAGCATAGAAGGCTTAGAAGGACTAGTCTAAGAAATATCCTCACAAGGATGCAGCCTTCCTAATACGAAGCACACAGACATTTGTTTAATTTCTGAATGAATCAGTGTTTGTGAATGAATGATCCAAAGAGCCAGACAATGTGATGCAAACAGTGAAAACAGTCTCAACGCTGACTGTTATGTCAGCTCAGCAAATCAGATTTCAGGAATGAAAATAACTGTTGTATAATATGGTTTATTTGTTAGGTGTGCTCCTCAATAGTCCAGTCTTTCAGCACTGAGAGAATTCCTCAAGACTCAAAGATCTGCGTCACAGTCCAAAACAAACAGGTAAGCAAGCAGAGATATTTTATGTATCTCTGAACAGTGCCAACTTACACCTAAATAATGAGCTAGTCTCATTTTCTCAGTGATTAGTATCATTTTAAGTCATATATAGGATCATCATTTTAAAATTTTAAATTACATTTTGTCTTTGTTCCTGGGAATGTGCTAACTTCACCTCTCTGTGAAGAATGTGCATAACATTCAGGGCAGGTTGTGGACTGGAAAAGAGGAAGTATTTGCAGCCTTTGGTCAAGTACAACTTCATGACCTAAAAACATCTCAGCAAGGTATTACAATGAAAGCAAACCTGTCCCAGCTGTTTCAGGTAAACAATAACACATTCTTTTTACTTTGACTTGCCTCTAATCTCTGTAATCAAGTTAGTAAGTCTCTAGTTAATTGTATTGTGTTCTAGTTTACCTTCATGCGAAATAACTTCAACGTTTGCCTTTACAATATACAGTACAATGCTGAGAAAAAGTGTTTGCCTCCATTATGATTTTCTGTATTGTTGTATATTTTTACACTGAACATCATTAGATCTTCAACCCACACATATAAACCCTGTGTCGCTCTGTAAAAAAGTAATTCCCAGCTAACAACTTTTTGTTATAAGAACGTTTTCCAAGCATTCTGTTTTGGTTATGAAAACAGTAAAATGTCCAGTTTTCTTGATGTTAGTGGATTTAAAAAAAAAAAAGGTTAGTATGATGTTCCTGAAACATTCAAACACCTGCTGTTAACAAGCAGAATCACTGAAGGAAAGAGAAACAACAAAAATAGAAACTATGACTTCCAGCCACAGCTTAAGATGAAATCAACTGAAGATAAAAGAAGATATTAAAATACTCAAGATCGCAGCAGAGGATTAAACAACTCACAACATTACATCTTCACTTATTATAGTCCAGATCGTCTTTATTTCTTTTATGCATGTACAGAAGTTCTTATTGAGATTAAGAGAGGCTTAGATGTTTGATGTTTTTTTGAAAATAAGTTTTGTTAGTTTTTGCTTTAGTTAGCCTCTTGGCCCTCTACTTTTATTAACTTATTTCTCTTTTAGCAATTGTAATAGTGTTTTAAGAGAACATTTGTGAATTGATAAAGAAAGAGAAGGATGGAAAGCATATTAACACATCTGCTTTAATAGCAGTCGAATGTACCTGTAGTTTAAATAACTAAGTTAGATCATTAATGAAGAAAATTTGTGATAAGGGAAGTTGTTTTGACAGAAATATCACTTGTAGTGCTGACAAGATATGTCTGCAGTCTTCCAAAAACACCACAGCCTCTTGTGTAATCGTTGAGACACACTTAGACATCAACACTCATCATACAAACCTCAACAATGGTGACAATCAAAAAATATTCAAATCTAGAATCCAGAATGAGAATCCAAAAAAAATAATCCAGCTGTATAATTTATTCATGCTCCAATGCATGTTGGGACAGATGAACATATTTCAGAACAACTGACCTAAACACATAAAAATACCAATAAAGCTTTGATTCTTGCTCAAAATAATAAAGCAATTTTGAATTGCCCCTTGGGGATGAATAAAGTGATTTGAATTGAATTGAATTGAAGCAATATTAAACAGTGCAAAGTAAGCTACGGTGAGCCGAAAGAGCTGCTGTGCATCCATTCTGAAGGATGATCGCTATGAGTGGAATCCTGGAACATACAGTAAAAGTGCACTATGACTAATGAGAGGAGCGTTTACTTGCACGTAACTTGTATTAAACATTTTTGAACTGTTTAGAAATGTTGCCTTGTGAAAGCGAACCAAAGCGAGAAGAAATTGCAGCAATTGTAACAATTTTGATCCCTGTTTCGGAACAAAGCAAATTATCTACAGGTGTGAAAATGCCCTTATGTCGAATTCAGATGGAAGGCAAATAATTTTCACAGCAATGTTGTGTTGCACCTTTACAATTTTTCGGTGGAATTAAGTTAACAGTGTTTTTCAGCTGGATTTCCCGAACTCTGTCAGCCTAGATATTGAAGTGCTCAGTAGTCCCAAGAACACCAGCGAGTTTGAGTATCACTCTGACGGGAAAATAGCCATTGACGACAAGAATTATCATGTAAATACCTTCAAAAGTGCTCTTTTGCAAGTAATTTATTGCATATTTCTGAGCGTAGTTCTGTTGATGAATGCATGAACTGATATTGAGTGCTTTGCCTATTTTTCATTACATTCCAGGCACATGCAGAAATAATAGTATCACCTTTGGGAAACATCGGCAGTTCTATCAGCCTAATGGCAGATGGAAAAAATGTAACACTTCACTTTACTCAAGAAAACAAGATGGCAAATGGCAGTAGTGACGTGTGCATCCATGCTGGCTTTCATCAGACCTTATTCCCAGGGCTCCCTTCTGATGGTCGTATTCATTTAGCTGCTAATTCTTCGTCAGAAAGGTAAACTGATAACAGCGGATCTGTCGTACTGTGGGACAAGACGTACTGTATTTACTGTGCATCATGATTGTTTATTACCGATTTGTTTTCAGCCTCTATCTTTTTTCTTTCTCTCTAGTTTTGTCTTGCGTTGTACAGTACAAAAGGAAGAGGAGATGTTTAGTGCTCATTTGAGTGGAATTCTACCACATGATCAGTTGCGACTGTCTCTTTCAGGGGATCTTGTCAATTCAATACGAGATCTCACTGCTTTACCTAATTCAGTTAGTTTGGTTGGAGTACTAACTCAGTCAAAGGGTCTAATTGAAGGTAAGTCCAAGATAAATGTGCCAATATCCATATACAGTAATGTATATCCATTGCTTTCACCCCCGCAGCCTTGGGTACTCCCTGTATTTGTAAATATATATTTTTTTGGCAACAAAATGTTGGATATACTATAATACACTGGCACACAGATTCATTAATAGTGTGCAAATGAACATTTCAGTGAAAAAAGTTCAGTTCCAGAAAGTTTAATGACTTTAAAGGAGGTCGACTCATGACTTATGGACAGCAATTTTCAGAGAGTAATCTGCCTTACTTCCACAACTAAATTGTCTTTTGTACCCCCTACATAGTTACCGAACCTTTGTCAGGTTTTTTGTTTTGTTTTGTGATTATATTTCTCATATGTAAATCTATAATAAATATTGTCCATCCTTATCCTGGTCTAATTGGAAAGCACTCAATCAGTAACTTATGTGGTTACTGAAAGATAGTGTTATTATTGTATGTGCTTGTCTAATATGTACATGTTAGTGCTTGATACTCTCATGTTGTTGTGTGTTTGTGGTGCAGGAGAGCTGACCCTAGTAGTGGATGATTCTGTATATGGACTGGAAGTGACTCGTCAGCTTGAGAGGAACTCTGGAGAAGAACTTAGTGCCTTACTATGTGTAGTTGCTATGGAAGAGTCACTGTGTGTGAAAATCAGCAGCAATATGACACAGCATGGGTGCAGAAGACTTCATACCCATCTCTCTCACACTTTCCCTTGGTTACGTTCTGCAGGTACAGTATACTCAGCGGCATTAGCAGACTCTAGTTATGGCTGTGTGGTAGTGTGTAATAAGCTTCTGTCTCTGTCAATTGGAGCAGGGCTTCCATTTAACAGCAGCGCAGGTGTGAATGTGAACTGGAATGACAGCAGAGTCGGTGCCCAAATGGAGCTCCATGCAGGGGCCAGCGGCCTGAGAGCCACACTGGAGCAGAGTTCACACCACAAAACACAAACGACCGGACACTCTCAGGTTAGAGAATCACGGTCATTCAGTAATTGAGAATCGCTGAAAGTCTCCCAGAGTCTTAAATCTCATTCACACTTAACTGACGAGCAAGAACAAATTAAGTATGTGCACACTTTCTTTTTCTTCATTGTTCTTTTTATCCCAACCCCAAGGTGGCCACAGTGGATCTATGCCCTAATTATAAACCCCAGCTCTCTGGGGGAGAGCAGCTCATGCTCTGTCTTGAGTAAAGACACTTTTTCAGGACAATAGTTAATGGTTAAACTAAAGAATGCTACAATGACAAGGAGGGAGCCATAGGTGATCCAACTCTATTAGTAATTTTGTAAAACTGATCATCTGGAGAGACCTATAGCAGCACCATACCAAAGGGGAGCAAATCCCTACTTCAAGACCCAACCATTTGGGGAGGGAGGTAATAAAACAGAGGGAGTCTTGAGAGTTGCATCACAATGAAAAAACATTCATCCCCCCTGAGAGTCGAATGTGCTCTTCGCATACGCTAGATTCTTATCCCTCGAGAGAATCAAGCAATAACACAGCCTACCATGAATGCATCGCCATGAGTGCCTCCCATTTCCTTGAGTACGGAACGCGCTCCGTGCAAATGCAAGAATCTCATCCCTTGGGAGAGAATAAAGCAAGGACAGCTTACTTCAATTGCAATGCAATTAGTGCACCCAGCTTTTATCTTACACTCCCAGACAAACACTTTCTTTCTTCTGCAGAACGTAAAATAACTTATTTTGAAGAATGTTGGTAAGACAATAGTTTTGGTGACCATTGTCTGTCATTAAATGGACCAATAAACAATTTTTGTCAAAATATCTTTCTTTTACACAGAAGAAAGAAAGTCATACAGGTTTGAAAGAACTGGGAACTATCCCTTTAATATTTTTCTCACACTGTAAAAATGGGTTTTAAGCTTAAAAATATTTGGGGGGTCGGTTGGTGTCAAAAAATTTGAGAACTCCTGATCTAGAATGAGTGAATATGCTGGTCTTCAAACCATTCTAACATCCATGTGGGATAAATGTGGACACATTTTTTTTTTTTATTGTATCTGTGTTTGTTTTGAAACAAATCCCTGCCTTAATCAAACACAGAGTAATAATCACTTGTTGAAGAGTAAGCAAGCATCAGTTTAGTGTGCATTCGTATACATATGGATGCCCCAGAAACTCCTTGTACATTCTGGGTCATTTCTCATGTTGTTGAAGGGAAATGCCTCTGATTCCACACTCCTCTCCTACAAGTAAAGCAAACTGAAGGCACAGAGGCTTGTTTTTACAGGTGAAATGCACAGAGGGGGTGGACACGGGCCACCTGCTGGGCGTCTGCTCTGGGCAGGATGAGGAAGACTCATTGAAGGTACATGTGTGAGAACATTCAAGGCTGTTTCCTTCTTTTGAAGAATGATTCAGTGGTCACTATGAACATTTGATTGTGTTTGCACATCAGAACTCATCCTGATATTTGTGTAGGTTGGAATCAGAGCCAGTCTGTCTAACTCTCAGAGTTCAGCTTTCTCATTTGATCTTCAAGGTCACCACAATACCCCCAGGTATTGTTATAGGAAATATCACTAAATATACATAACGAGATACAAATGTAATGTATGTTTAGACTGTCCAGAGGAATCAGTTTTGATGTCTTTTTTTAGCATTGGGCTAATGGTGAACATTTCCCACAACATATCAGCTTTACATCCGTACCTGCCATTTGAGTTTCACTCAAAATCACAGGTATGACAATCAGGTTACTTCCATTAAGCAACACTACTATGGTTTTCTTTCGTTTGTAAATGGAACACTGCACAGTGTACATACCATTGCAGACTAGTTTTTGTGTGTGTGAATGCATGATAAACGTTTTAAAGGAGCATTCAGTAGTTCTCTAGCTAGTGTTAGCATTACTATTCTTCGTACCGATTCCCCCTCTGTTGTTTGGCACTGCACTGCCATCTATATTGTCTTTATGAAAATCACACTGATACTATTGAGTTTTAGGTAGTGGTCTAGACAATAATAAGTTCACTTGCCTGTCGATAGCATGATAATAAATGTGTTTCATTGTCTAATTTTCGCACTTCGCATCACCAAACAACACTTCACTACTAGCGTATCTACAGAGACGGCAGCCAATGAGTGTGAGGATTCCTGTGACCTGCACCAACCATGTATAATTAAAATACCTTTTATAAAAAATATTATAAGTAGTTCATCTCATATGAATGTATACCATTCCAAAACAACACATTTTTTAAGCGTACTTTAAAAAAAAAACTAAACTACTGAATTCACTTTTAATATGCTAGTGTTGTCAAATGACCTCATTATGCAGATGTTTACTTTCCAAAGTAGTTACCCAGCTTACAGGGAACGTTCTCAGAATGTTCTGGCAAGGTTCTCCCAAAGTTATAAACAAACCTTCTTCTAGTAACATTAGTATAATGTTCGTTCAGAGTCTTTAATAATGTTCTCAAAATGTTTGAACAAAAATGTTATTTATACGTTGTTCATGGAACATGTTATTGTTAAAATGTTTTAGATGAATGTTTTTTGAACAGTTTTAAAAAAAAGTTTCAGAATGTTCAGAGAACATTCCAAAGCAATGTTCCCACAATGTTTGAAAAATTATAAAATGTAATTCAGGTTCCTTTAACATTCACAGTAGGCTACTAAGAATAATAAAAAAAAACATCTAAAAAAAATGATAATTTGGAACTTAATTGGAACATTAGCTAAATATTCTTAGAACATATTTTTGTTAGCTGGGAATTATTATTCATTTTTAATCCTTTTTTTGTAAAAATGCCTTGCGTGTTGTTTCCTCACAGTTGAGCCACTCGCGCTCCTCAGTTAAGGGCACTGCAGAACTTCTGGTTGGCATGAGCGGATTAACTTTTGAAGCTGAGATCTCGAGTACAAACTCTGGCTTTAAGCAAGTGCTGGTGTTCAACCACTCTATACCTCAGGTAGTGTAATTATGAGTCAGCCGTAATATAGTGTCTTCTGTAAAGGTGCGGTCACATTTACCGCTTCTCGGCGAAATCCAGTCATTTCAATACGAATCCACACGATCTTTGCGTGAGGGTCCGGGTTCAAGTTGGTCATTAAAATATTCTGCGTTGACCAACAGAAAGCTGCTTGGTTTGAAAATGACTTCTGTGTGAGTGAGCGGTGCTTCATACATCATTACACTATTTGTGACGAACAATGGACCTTTTTTGAACATGAAAATGTTGCAGAAATTTCACTAATTTGACCACACTTTGTTCTAGGCGAAATGCAGTTATCTTAATAGTAATATGGAATTTTTACATGGCTTTTGAATCAAATTCAATTTTGTTAAACTTTGAACATGCAAATGGCATGTTTACCAATAAAGAGCTGCTAAGTTTGGAAGTAACCCCTGAGTAAGTGATACTTCATGCACCGCTATTGATAATGGATGATTTCGCCTAAGTTACGCGAATGTGACCATGCCTTAACACTACATGAAATATGTTACATCATGTTGTGTTATATTACATTTTGATTAATGTGTTATTTCTATACCAGCTACACTCGTTGCCCAGGAATCTGACAGTGAAGACACGCTATGGTGGAAAGAGAGGGGCACATACTCTCACGCACCGAGCACAGTGGGAGAATCAGGATTTGACACAGTCTGACTCCACAGATGGTGAAACACAATTACAGCAAAGTTATCCAGAACTGACAGGTGGCTATACCACATTGCTATTGAGAGGGAAGTTGCTTATTTGGTCACACGTGGCATCAGTTATTATCATGAACATGCTGATGTGTCTCTCTAATTGTAGGAAAGGCTCAGGGTTGGGGTTTGGATCTTAGGGTAGAGAATGACACTCAGAGAAAACTAGGTGATCTGAGTGTTGACTGTACTCTCTTTGGAAGCCATGATCAGGTGAGGCCAGACCGAAGTATTTGGGGGTTGTGATGTGGTTTGTGCATTTTTTTTTATTACATCTTCCATATATAAGTCTCTTGCGTGTGTTCAGGTCAGAATTCAAGGCTCTTGGAATTTGGTGAGCAGACAAATGGATTCATTAGAGCAGAATCAACCCTTTATCTCAACACTGGCTCAGTTTCACATACATGCCCTATCACACGGACCCAGGCACGACAGAAACAATCAGGTACACAGCTGCCATTCTCAAAAACTATCTATAACAGAGTTCCTCAAATCCAGCCCTTTAGCTCAAACTCTGGCTGGGTCCAAATCACCCAATATAACCTTAAATAGGGCACTATTTGAGCGGACAGCCATTTGTAGTGGTTTCCGAAACAATAATGGACATTATCGAGTGACATTATCAATCCCACAATGCACCGCAATAACAAGTGTACAACCGATGTATGCACGGTGGCTATTAGAATCCCCATAATGCACTGTGTGAGTTGTGCGCCGAATGAATTCCTGCTTCTGAACAAATGATAGCGCCCGCAGCTGAATCATCCATCCATCCATTTTCCAAACCGCTGGTGCAATGTGGCTACAGCGTAATATTATACAGGTATACATTCCTTTTTACTTGATTATTAAATTGTTTAATTAAGGTTTATACGTAGTGTCTATGACAGAGTTCAAGATAAATCGTTTCATCTTTCTACTGGAGCTGTCAGTTTGCTAAATTTCAAATAAATATTAAACAACAAGCACAATCTATGCAAAAGTGGCAGCCCTTCGGTGCACTCAGTGTCCAAACAATCTCACTCGTTATCATTCACTCCTTCAATTGAACTATATTAGTGGACTAACGTAGGGAAATACTGAATGAGGGAATAGGGGATGATTTTCAGACACAGCTCCTGATCAAACTACCTGCAATTTTCTAGTTTCTCTTAAGGCCTTTATCAGCTTGCTCGGGTGTCTTTGATTAGGGTTGGAGTTAAAATGTGAAGGACAGTGTCCCTTCAGGGCTGGATTTGAGGAACCCTGCTCTATAATCTCAAATAATCTCTTCACTTTAAAAGCCCCCTTCATATTCCCTATACTCTCAGATACTGCTCTTTCTCTCAATTACACTCTGCAATCGCAAATACTTCCCCTCCATTCAATTAATACTCCCCAGATTCTCTCCATGCTGTTTATATTCTCAAGTACCATCTACATTCACTTTACATTTTCAAATACTCTCCAGGTGCAAACAAACTCTTAATTTCTCATACTTTTTTAAGATATAATAAGTAAAATCTATGTAATATGTATGAGGGTTGTGTTTCTATAGGCCCGTCTTTCAAGGGACCACGGAAAGCCTATAAATATTTCTGTAACAGTGAGTGAGCACTGGCACGATGACTCCAGCAGAGGGCAGGCCTGTGTCTTTCTCTCACCAGGCCAGGTACACCACAGCATTCAACTTCTGCAGTTTCACTAAACTTTCATTTTACAAACATTGGGTCTCATTCACTAACCATGCATACCCACAGATTTGTGAGTGAAATCTTTTACTGTAGGGATGCACCGAAATGAAAATTCTGGCTTGAAACCAAAACCAATTCTGGATGCACTTGGCCAAAAACCGAAAACGCAACCAAAATTATTTTTTAATAATTACTTATTATTAATTATTTAATTTATTTATTTAATTAATGTATTTATTTTATTATGAATATCTTATTTTAAATATTTTTTTTGTGTATAATTTTATTAATATTAGACTTTTTAATTAAATTCAATAATTGGATTTAATCTGATGGGACACAGGGGAAGGTCCAAGGGAAGTGGCTGAGTGTTGGGTGTTTAGGGAAGGGGACTCAGGAACAGGGGTGTGTGGTATGGGGACAATGTCCATGATGTTTTGCGAGGCAATGGGGTTGGGCTTCCTCTTTTGAAAAGAGGTGGTCAGGTTACCTCTGTATGGGGCTAGCCTGAAAGTTCCTCCCCTTGCTCCTAACATCATAGTTTCTCTTTTGTCTCATGCCAGCCTTATCCAATTGATCCCTAGAAAACACATGGGCTGTTTCCATCCAATCATGCAGCTGCCTTGCATACTCTGGTCCAGTTGGTGTGTCCCAGTTTCGCTGATGGTCAGTGGTAAGTATGGCTAGCTGCTGGGCCAAGGTCTTTCAACAAGGCCATCACTGCACAGGCATCGCATCTGTGGCACATCCACGTCCCTTCTGTGCTGGCTCCAGTAGAACCCTTGGCGAAGGTGGTGGAGTGTTTTGGACCCCCCAAAATGTCCGGACTCCTTACTTCCATGACAAGCCGTTAACACTGCTTCCCTCAGAACTTTTGGGCACTACCACTTGCCATCTGTCCTCTGTTTGCTGGCTCCTTCCATGCGCGCTGGAGGATTCCATCACGCAGCCGCAGTATGTTGAATTTGGACCACAGTCCCTTTGTGACCAACGAGCACCCTGCAATGTCCCCCCAATTGGGCCTCTGCTGTGCCTCCAGTTAATGCAGCACATGCCTCAGATCACATGCCTGCTCCTGCTGCAACTTCCACTCTTGTGTGTCAACCACTCTCAGTGCTCCACATGCAGGCTGTTCTGGGTCATTCTCCTGACACAGTTGCCTCTCCCGTGTCTCTCTCTTTTCACAGTGACTGCAGCCCTCAGCAGCACAGGGGCGACGAGACAAAGCATCGGCGTTGGTGTGGCAGCTCTATGAACTAATGGGAGGTTATATGACTGGAGTTTTTCCAGCCATTAGGCCCCCTGAACCTCAGGCTCCTTGAAGGACATCAACTATTGGAGCGCAACATAGTCTGTCCTTATTGTGAATGGTGTGCCACACAGGTAGTATTTGAAGTGCCTCACTGCCATTACTACCGCAAGGAGCTCACGTCTGGTGACACAAAAGCACCTTTCACACTTATTTAAGTACGCCACCACCTTCTCTCCGCCTGGCCCTTCCTGCGACAACACTGCCCCCACTCCAACGTTGCGCCCATGTTTAAAACGGAAGGCAGTGTGGTGTCAGGTGGAACAAGGACTGTAGCTGCACTCAATGCCTGCCGAAGAATATGGAATGTCTTCTGGCACTCTTCAGTCCAGACAAAGACATGGTCTTTCTGTTGGAGGTGAAAAAGCGGCACCCCTATGCGCGAGAACCCCCTTACAGACCTCTTACAGTAGTAGGCTAGCCCCAGAGTTGTCTCAGTTGTCTCAGGTCTCGTCTCAGTCTCTGATGGTGTGAATTTTGTCCTCCAGGGTGCCTATGCCCTCCCTCTCCAACCTGTGTCCCTCCTCATAAAGTGGCACTTGTCTGGATGCCGTTTCAGACCTGCTGCTGCGACTCTTCCTAGCACCTCACTGAGGGATGCGAGTGCTTCATCAAATGACTCAGCATGGACTAAGAGATCATCCAAATATAAGACATTCACTGCGTGAGACTCTTTCTAACACTTTGTCCATGAGCCGTTCAAACATGGCTGGAACGTTGCAGAGCCTGAATGGAAGGATTTTGAACTGCCAGAGGTCCCTTTTTGTGCAGAATGTGGTTTTGGGAGTAGACTCAGGAGACAATGGCACTTGCCAGTAGCGGGACTCTTGTCTAGGCAGGGGATACAAATCCTTTCATGTAACTTTGTTGAGGTGCTTATAGTCTATACAGAACCGCCACCTGGAACTATTTTTCCACTGCATCATGTCAACTACTGAAGACCACAGGCTTTTTTGTGGGCTTCCCTGCATTCAACTCATCCTGCAAACTGAAGGTCAGTGGTTTGGGCGGGGCTCTAAGGTGGAGAGAGCCGAGTGCAGAATTATCCATCCACGTGGGTGACCCGGGGCACAATTCAGTAATTTCCGCAGCTCTCACTATTGGACTTATTTCATCCGCATAAATTTCAACTCCCAATTCCTCCCTTTCAATAGTCAGTTCCAGCGCTTCGCTCAGTGTGGTCGGGTGAGCCAGCTGTGTTTGCACACAGAGCTCTCTTTGGCTGAGCACCTGGATAAATCTGTCTCTAGAGAGCTCATTCTGGACTGTTGGCGGCATTTCAGCATAGGCGCGTTTACATAAACATTCAATGTTGTTAGCTAAAATGCAGAGGGACTCACCTTGTCGTCTGCGTCTGTTATGAAATTCTGTCCTTAACCCTCTGGGGTCCTTCATTTCAGAGTCACACTCAGGATCTTCGGGTCCAAATGGGCCGGAAGGGTGGGATTCATATTTATTAAAAGAAAATCATAATTTTTTTTTTTACTTGTTTTTTACAATATTTTTTCTTTTCTTTTTTGGTGTTTTGAGATAATTTTATGATTTATAATTAATATTTATGCAATAATTATGACCCATTTTCCCCCCCATTGAATTTAATAGAAAATTATTTTAAAAAAATGTTTTTTTTTTTTTTGTTTTTTTTTTTTTTTTTAAGCTGTATTTCATTTTAGAGTCAAGCCTAGGCCTCATGAAATCAATTTTTGAAATGAGATGGATGCCATCTGGTGGAAAAACTGAGCATTTTAAAAATGCAAAACACATATGTAATCTGAATTTATTAGTTTATGTATAAAGGTGTGTTTGTGTGTGTGTGTGTGTGTGTGTGTGTGTGTGTGTGTGTGTGGATGTGTCTGTTTTGCACCCTTGATGTTTTATAGATTCACCCCTTCACTGTTGTGTGCTTTTTTTCTGGATCGTGGCTAGGCATGTGCCGGTATCAAATTTTCATGCTGCGATTAATTGATTGAGCTTTTATCACGGTATACGGTATTATCACGATATTTTAATTGCACAAGAGAAACAGACGGATTGGGGGTATCTAAAAAAAACTTGCATCACAATGTGTAATTGTGATTGTCAAAACATTAATTTTATTTTTTAGTGACAACATGTTATAATGTTTACATGGTTACTGAGGCTACTGTTTGTATTATTGCTTAACACAATTTTCATGATTTCAATTAAATTCTTGGATTTAATTTCAATCTTGATTCAATATTGACTCATTTGGATAAATATTAGGTAGGCTACAGTAGATAGCCTGCATTTAAATGTTTCTCAAGAAAAAATATATCTCACATAATGCTGTAAACATACAGAGAGAAATTAAATATAATGCATACAATATAAATATAATAATAATATAAATATAAAAATGTAATATATGCCGTAATTTTCATTATAATAACAATTATATAATGACAAGTACATATATTAAAATATGTAATATAGTGCACATATTTAGCAAAATACTCCTCTCTATAGCTATTTTCTTATAGTCAACTAACATTAAATGGCTTTCCTGAGGTAAATGTAACGTTGTGTGACATAATAGTTCTCCTGCAGTGTTATTGACCTCGGTTGAAAAACACTGATTGATCGAAAGTACGTACCTTTCGGTGGGTTGTACTGTATCTTTAATAAAAAGTAACAGATGATCGGTTTACTTGATCTGAGGCGCGCGATCTGTCACGTCACATTTACAAGCACCCAAAACAGTATTTATTGTCTGAATTTCGTTATAAAACCTGAGAGCTGATATTTTTTCATATCAAAAGTAACCTGCTCTGTCTAGTCTGTCGGTGTCAGTGTCCTCTTTTCTCCGCGATTTTTCTCTGGGTGAGAAAATGGATGTGTGGCGCGAGACCGTGTGAAAGTTTCAATTGCGTGAGTCTCAAGCTGAATGCGTGAGAGTTGGCAGCCCTGCGGGGGATAAATAGTCGGCAGCGTTCCTCCTTCCGCCATGCTTCTTCTCCATGTGAGGATTGTTTACATTAGACTAGAGTGCGCACTGCATGCACACAGTGCTTATACATGTGATGTGGGGATTGTTTACATCAAAGTGCGCACGTGTTTTGCGCAGCATACGCATTGTTTTTTAAGCGGTTGATGGAAAATAAGCTGATGCGCGTTCTAAAAATCTAAATTCGGATCTATTGTTTTTCACGGTATTTCGAAGTCCCCGCGATAACAATATCGTGCATATTCATTACCGCGATTTATCGCATTACCGAATACCGGCACATGTCTAATCGTGGCTGATTTGTAGATTGTACGCACAAAAAAACTCTGTATTTTACATTTTTTTTTCCAATTTGCCATTCATTTCCTATGCGGGTCCATTTGGACCCGAAGGTCCTGAGTGTGACCATTTTTTTTACAACCACTTAGATTATTCAAATCCTGTCCCCAATTTTTTTGGGTGTTCATATACCAAGCACCAACAAAGTCACCAAATTTCAGACCATTCCGATGAAGCATTGATTTTTTTAATTTTTTTAATTAAATGCTTCGGGTCCATTTGGGCCGAAGGACCCCAGAAGGACAGGCTGGCTATATTGTCCAAACTTTCTATGAAGAGTCCCAACCATTACATTATAATAATTTCTTTCCGCAGGACTCAACAACAGCAGGCAGGCAGCCGCATCGTCAGTGAGGCACAGCACAAGATTTTTGATTTTCAGACCAGCCTGCAGCATCAGCTAACAGTTTAAACTGGGCTTTGAATATATCCCAATCTGTCTTACTGGAGAACTGTGGCATTTTAATAGCAAGGGTGTCTGAGTCTCTGGTGTATTCACTGCGGGCCTGGGCACCGGCATGTTTGTTTACATCCTGTGTCTTCACGTACGTGTGCCTAGCAGAGCTGCACATGCGCTGTCATGTCGGCCATTTTGGGAGCAAAGGGAGGCGCGAGGCCAGCTTCATCATCTTGTAGCATGATAGCCTCTGTCATTCTGGTCGCATGTCTTAATGCCCAGTGTGGATCTGCCGCCGGGCCGTGTGTCCACATACACTGGCCGTTTCCCCTTACAATCTCCTCCACCATCTCTTCTTTTACTTTCACCCGCTCCCCGTAGTCCATCTCGGCGGCGAATGCTCAGATCTTGCTTTGGAGTCCGTCACTTTTGACACCAAACTAGCGTTTCGCTATCAGTAGAAACCAGGTGGTTCTTTCTAGTTCCTAGACTTTATTAAAGAACTTAATTAACATTGCAGAACATCATCACATTAACTAGTGCCCTTCAGCATTTGTAATGCAATTACAATATATACAGTAAAAGAGTAAGAAAAGGTACATGCAGGGTTGCATGCATGCTCGAGCTGCGAGTTTCTGCATAAATATATAGATTTGCATATACAGCTGGCAAATCAGAAGTATGTAATATGGGTCTGTATTAAAGGTGTTTATTCGGTTTGAAGTTGTTTTAAGGATGCTACACTTGGCATTGCTTGAGGATCTTGCTGTGTGTGCTCTCAGCGCATCTTTAGAGTGCTTTGTTTGCTGAGAGCAACGAAAGAAAAGGGTGTGTGGAATGCCCTCATGTGGACATGGCGTGGGTACTTTTTAATGTAAATTACCTCGGGCATGCAGTCGCTCATTAGAATGCTCCGAATTCATAAACACTAGAACGAGGTTAAGAACAAATTCGTGTGCGTACACACATGTTGTAAAATAGGCGTACATTTTTTGTGAGAAGTTCAAATTTGCATTTTTTTCTTTTTTTTTTGCTAAACAGCGATGTGATAATTGTAATAATGTCATTATAACAATATAAACCCCTTCAGGGTCATAAAAGGTCTCCAGCTAACTGTACAGTTGACTTACAGAGATGTTCAAAAGTTTGGGGTTTGGAATGATTTTTTAATGACTTTTTAAAGAAACTTCTTTTGCTCACAAAAGTAGTGTATATCAAAAATGAACTACTGTGCACACTGTGCCCCAGAAAGTATGTCTCTGCTTTGGGTTTGCTGGCACTCATGAATTGTGTCAGATGCAGTCGGTGCTTCCCCTGGTGGAGATGGAGGGATGTGTTGCTGTAGCTCAGGAGGGGAAGGCTTACTCCCAAAACACTGAGCTCAAATGGAAGGACAAGAGAATAACGCAAAGCATGAAATACCAGGTCTGGAACATTTAAGGAATTGAAAACTTGTTTGTTGTACTGCCTTTATTTATTTTAGAACTTGGGATCAAGGATCTTCTTTCTTTTTGTTGTCTGTGGTTTAGGGAGGAGTAAAGGGAATGCACACGCTCCTCGTGGAGCTGAGGGCCCGGAACATCTCTCCGTCTCCCTGTCCGTCTCACTCTCTTCTGACCCAGATACACACCAACCTGAGGGACCGTCTTGAACACCATGTTCAGTTCGGCCTCTGTCCTCCACAGCCTGTGAGATCACAATCTCTGTCAATTAAATTACACTAAAATATGCATATAGCAGCTTAACATGTGTATCACTTTAGTTCACCAAATCTGAAAATTTAAGATGCATCCTCATGTCATTATGTTGTTTATAAATGCCACATGACATTTATAAAGTTGCTCAAAATTAAACACGACTGTGGTTTGGTGGAAAGTAATTTTTTTTTTTAAAGTTTAGATTATTTGAACAAAACTTTGTTAAATGATAAAATGTTATTCCAAATTACTCAATAAGGTTTTAATCCTTTTAATAAAAGCCATCTTTGAATTGTTCAAAAGCAATCTACTGATTGTTGATACTGATTTTATTTTACTGGTAACAATCATAGTGCCTGTTGAAGATGCGGTCTCTGTTCATGTGTGCAAAGACATTTTAGAAATCCCGACCGGACGATTTTACGGCCATGTCCAGGACAAAGAGTATGTATGGTCACCCAATATACATACAGTTAGGGTGATATTAAATGACTTAAACCGTGATATAAAATTTTGGCCCATCTCTCAATCATTCGTTCCTTGTGTGACTTGCAAAGGCTTGCATTTCGTTTGGTCACACCACAAGGTGTCACTGTGGCCTCAAAGCTTCAGCACTGCCACTCTGAGCTTGATTGCTATGATACAGATCCCCCCCCTACAAAATAAATGTAGCCTATAATATATCTCTTTCAATTCCCTTTACAACTGTTTTAATTTTCCTTGGTTTTATTTTGTGATTATTTTAATTCCTTTTTTAATTCCTTTTTGTGTAAAGCACTTTGAATTGCCACAGTGTATGAAATATAAATGCCTTGCCTTGCCTAATCAAATAAATGAAAAAAACAAACAAATTATAAATATACTTTTTTTTTTTTAAAATTTGACCTTTTTCCAGCCGTCTGCCTGAAGCTAGTTATTTTGGCCGATAAAGTTTTAAATATGGATATTTTTCTTGCACGAACGCATCACTTCGCTTCAGAGGGTCTTTATTAACCCGCCGGTGCCGTGAGGAGCACTTGTATCATGGATGGATGCACTTTGATGGACTTCAAAACAGAAACGGCCATTCACTGCCATTATAAAGCTCAGAAGCGCCAGGACATTTTTCAATATAACTCCGATTGTATTCGTCTGAAAGAAAAATGTCATATACACCTAGGATGGCTTGAGGGTGATTAAATCATGGGGTAATTTTCATTTCATGAATAATATTTATATTGTAACAGTGATCTTTTTTTTTTTCGCAGGCTTTAATTTGGTCTGGATCTCACAGAGTGAACTCGGGCAAGGAGATGTTGCACACTCACACCCGTGTGTCTGTGTCTGGACACACTCAGCACAACACCTTCACACTGTCGCTCAGAAACATCAGCAGCAGTCAGCGCTCCAACTACTCTCTGCTCACAGAGGTACTCGCACCGCAACGGGTCTTCTGAACGTGTTGAGTTTCAGTATGACAGATTCCAGTATGTACAACCAAATCCTTTAGAGAGAAAATATAAAGAAGACTAACTTTTTCAAATTTGGTTGTAGTTATTTCTAGTGTGTCGAAATGTAATAGCTTGCTATAAAACAGTAAAAGCCAATGGAACTTCCTCACCACGATGTTTGGTGAACAAATGCAAACAAGTGAACGAAATAAATGTGTGTGATTTACAGTGGCAGGTAGGAAACTGGAGCGCGGAGCTGGCCTGCAGTTCCCTGTCTTCAGGCAGGAATGTGGGGATCCAGGTTCATGCAAAACTAGACCGCAGTGAGATGCTCTGGCTGCAGGGGGCGCTAGGAAAACGCTGCCTACGAGCTGCTGCTGGATACCACACGGGTGATGATGCTATATATATATATATATATAAAACCTACTGTATCATATTTGATACACAAAATGTTAAGGTCTCTAAATTAACAACATGATCAAACCCTTGCTTAACCTGTTGTACACATCTACTGGGTTTTTTTCTTTTTTTGTCAGGTTTAATAACAAACTATTTTTAATCATGTTATTTTTCTAAATCAGTTTTGAATGCGTTTCTGCTTGCCGTCAGAAACATCTGATGATATCCGAGTGGCGTTCTGCTTGGAGGGGCATCACTGGTTCACCCTGGAGGCTCAGAGAGGCGGCCATGGCATTGAGAATGAAACCCTTGCCCTTATCTCTGTAGGAGCAGCCAATCAGAGTCTGCTATTTCAAGCTAAGGGATGCAGGGAGTGCCTGTGGGCCTCAGAGGTGAGGACGGGATGGAGTTATGATGTTACTCACATAATATAAATCTGCAAGATACCTTGTAAAACATTGTTTTTCATGTCTGGTTTTTTGATAACAAATCTCTACAGGCACGGCTCCAGCAGCTGGGGTACCGGATAAGGAGTAAACTTTTGGACAGACTTCAGAGACTTCAGCATCTTCTGTTAACATTCAGAAGACAGGTTTGTAATATCTCACAGGCTGTCCTGTTACAAAATTGAACTAGGTTAAAGTGTTAGTTCAACACAAAAAAATGAAACATCAGTTACTCTCTATCTTGTCGCCCAAACCTGTATGGCTTTCTGCATGGTTACAATTTATTACGATGGTCCACTTTAGATTACAAACTTTAAGTAACTTGTCCACTAAATCTCATTAGAGTATAGTAGACTGTTAGGTTAGGGTTAGTAGAATAAGTTGACATGCAGTTGCAAAGTTACTTATAGTCAGTAGAATGTCTGTTGGAGGATCATCACAATAAAGAGTTAGCAGATATTATTAAGCAGACAGTCTACTAATACTCGAATGAGAGTTACTTGACATGTAGTTGCAAAGATACTTATAATTAGTAGAATGTCTAAAGTGGACTATCGAAATAAAACATTACCAACTTTCTTTCTTCTGTGGGACATTTTTTTTGTTTTAATGGTCCATCCAGAATGGGGTCCAGTGTTGTTATGGACACTATTGACTTTCATTGTATGGACAGTAGAGACGTTCTTCAAAATATGTTCATTCCACAGAAGACAGAAAGTCAATTAAGGTTTAGGATAATTTCCCTTTTTGCTGAAAACATTCCCTTTAAGTGCCGTGTAAACAAAGTAATTTAGAAATGAACAATTTGTAATGAGAATTTTCCAATCAAATACTGTTCAAACGTTTGTGGCCAGTTTTTTTTTTTCTTAATACTTTTATTCAGCAGGGCCACATTAAATGGACCAAAAGTTACAGTAAAATCTTTTGTTTCAAATAAACGCTGTTCTTTTGAACCTTACTATTCATCGGAAAGGAATAGTTTCCACGACAATTTTAAGCGACACAGCTGTTTTCAACATTAGTAATAATAAATAAATCAGCATATTATAATGATTTCTGAAGGATCATGTGACAGTAGTGATGCTGAAAATTCAGCCTGGCATCACTGGAATGAATTACATTTGAATATATGTTACATTAAAATACAGTTATTTAATAGTTATTTTAAATTTGAATAATATTTCACTGTTGTTGAGATAAGAGAATTCTTTCAAAAACATAAAAAAATGTTACCAACCCCAATCTTTTAAACGGTAGAGTCTATATACGTATATAATACGTATATAATAATATCTCTCATTCAATTTCATGAAATGTATCATGGCATGCTTTTAAAAAAGGATTGATGAAGTTTCCATGTCTGCTGGACTATTTGTCCCAATACAATTGTAGTTCAAAAATAATTCAAGCATAAATCTTTCAGTTGGAAAGTTTTAAATCCACAAATCCGTGAATCCATAAAACCCCAAAAATTAGTGTGACCGAGGCTTCAGAGATATTTTCATCTATAAAAAAAGTTCGCAGTATCAAATATCATGTCGATCACGTGTCATTATTCATCATCTAGGCAGGCGACAGCATGTTCCTGCTGGAGTTGAGTGACGGCCCGCTGTCTCTGTCCCAGCGAGCCGAGACCCTGTTGCTGCAGAGAGCAGGAGCGCTGTGGAAAGCATGGACGACCGGCCCGCTCCGACACTCGCTCACACACAGCCTACCGCACGCGCTCCAAATCCTGCATCTCATGTCTCAACAGGTCCAGCAAGAGCTCAGGAGTGAGTTTGCCCTATCAAGTTCTGCGTCTCCCTGTTCATTATGATTTCTTCTACAGTTGCGAGGCACAGTTCCCTTTGAGCTGCGCTGGGTGATTGACAGGAAACACGTAACTTTATTTTTCTAAAACACCAAGCACATGTTTAAATGATTTTCTGTGGCAATTGAGGTCACATTATCTGTAATTGATCTTGACAGCGTTCTAGTCAAATCATTGCGTAAGCATCTGTAAACCAGTCGCAATTATGCACCAGCACAACTGTGGCTTCATGTGGCTTCATGAAAATGCCTGTCAGTGTGTATTAGCGTTATTGTAGGTTTAATTTCTCGCAGGGCCCCTGGCCACTCTAGCTGGAGCGTACCACGACGTGACAGGGGTGCGTTTGGACACCGCGTGGCAGCAAGGAGTGCAGCTGTGGACCAGAGAGCTGACTGAGCTTTTGCCTGCGATACTTCACGATCCTCACTTGAGGGCGCCGTCTCTGACCGCTTTGCACGTTGCCATCTTTGCAGCGGACATGGCAAGAAATATACGCATTTATCTGTTATCCTGAAGTCTTAGGCTGTTGATCGAACGGGATAGACATAATAGAGGATGTTTTTTATGTCATGTTCTTCAGGTGAGCCAGCAGACCTTTCAATGGATGGAGGCCCGATTGGCTGCCATGCTCGGGGGTGTCAGAAGACAGCTTGCACTAATGTTTAAGTTCTCCAAAAGGTATGCTGCAAATCTGCCAGAACCATGGCCCAATGCCGTTTGTTCTAACAGGTGTTACTCTCTGAAACTTGGCAGGAGTTGACTCACTATTTCCTGGAGTGCCAGAGTCTACACTTGTCTGTGTATAAAATTAGCCTATTAAAGAGGCAATTTTATGTTCTTTTATAAATTCCAGATTTTATTCCAGGTCTACTAGAATAGGTTGTCATGCTTGAATGTAAAAACATTTATCACATTATCGCAGCTCCTCTCTTCCCAGTCTGTCAGTAACGCTCTGTTTAGTTCCAGTTTCTATGAAGCCACTCCTTTCGAAAAGCGCATTGTTCTCTGATTGGTCAGTTGAACCAGTGTGTTGTGATTGGTCAACTACTTCGAGTTTCAGAAATGTCACACTTTTTTTTTTTTTGCATTACATAGTTAAATTGGACAAGCTCAGCACCTATTCATTTTCTGCTCATTTTTTTTTTTTTTTTTTTTTGGGAATGTGTGCAAAAGATTGTGGGTGATTGAAGGGCTCAAAGGATACACTGGATGCATCCTTCAAAACAGACTGAATGAAGGACATGAAACGAAGGCTGCCTTCAAAGGATCCTTTAAATTGAGACGACCTTCGATAGAGCTTGATGACATGGCAGCCGAGATATGCAGCATTACTTAGATATACAGCCTTTTGTTTGAGAAAACATGAGACTACAATTGAGGCATTTTAGGGATTGCTTACTGACATATGTATAAATTAATTACTCACAATTTCAACTTGATAAACAATTTTACAGCTTGGCATAACTACAAAAATTAGTTATAATATTAATTTAAAATTGTATTAAGCTTTAAATAACAAAACATACTTTGGATCAATGACGTGATTATTATTATTATTATTATTATTATTAATTTTTTGGGAAAAAAAACAAACATTAAAAGTGCAATTTATAAATGCGATGACTGCATGAGCATGTCTTTGTTTTCTGAATTAAAGTCTATTTTAACATTTTTAGAGGGCATAAAGTAACAGTGCCCGAGAAATGTACTGTAGTTGAAATTTATATTAAATGCAATTAGCTGAACTGAAGTGGGTTTTTTTACCCATTTAAGTGGAAATTAGGTACATCTTTATGTTTATAATTATATTATATTTGAAATATGGTAAAGTTGTACTAACAAGCTTTTATGGCCAATTAAAAATATACTTTAATGCCATTGCTATTGAAACTTGAATGTCATGTATTAAATATATATTGTATTTGACATATATTATACATATACATATATATATTGCAATTTATTTAAAATATTAACTTTAAATGTAATATCGAATGACACACTACAGTTAAAATCATAATCAACGCATCAAAAATAGTGTACTTTAAAGCACATCAAAAGATTATTAAAACAATGATTTAAAATGTACTTCAAAGTAAAATTTGACATTAATACAAAGTGCACTTTTTAATGAAAGTGTACACTTAAGTGGCCTTTTATTTCATTAACATTATATTATCTGCAAGTACAGTTTTTTTAAACACACTTTTGAAGCACACTTCAGTGCACAGTCAATACAATATAATATAATTACAATAAATACAATAACAATATAATTTCATCAAGTGATAACGGCAATCCAAAATAACTCACTTTTCATATTTCAAGTTTGCTAAAGACCATCTGGATGCTGCGAGCACTACTGGGAGCAATGGTCTGGGGGCAAGTGAGACAAAGTTTATCTGTTTGCTAATTATACACAGCGGGAAGTTTTGTTAAAAACAGAACATACCAACAACAAAACCTCATCCGCAACTGTGAGGCATATGTCTGCAGAGGGATATGGAGCTTCGCCTCAGGGTCTGGACTGCCTTAATCATTGAGGGACTAATGCATTTTAAGTTGTACAGTGGATTGTCAAGAAATGATCTAAAACTCATGCATAATGACCACAATCCAAAACACAGAAGTAAATCAACAACAGAATTCTCAAATTGCGTAAATTAAAATGGCCAAGGGGTCAATGCTCTGAGCTCAATTTGATTTAAATGCTGTGGTGAGATCTGGAACAGATCGTTCAAGAAGCATCCCAACAATACACATCAGCCAAAACAATTGGTAACACTTTATTTTGATGGTCCCTTTTGAACATTCTGTTGACTATAAGTAACTCATAAGAGTATTAATAGACTGTCTGCTTAATATCTGATAACTCTTTATTGTGATGATCCTCCAACATTCTACTGACTATAAGTAACCTTGCAACTACATGTCAACTTATTCTAACCCTAACCCTACCAGTCGACTAAAACTCTACTAACACTCTAATGAGAGTTAGTAGACATGTATGTGCAACTTTACTTATAGTCAACAGAATGTGTTAAAGGGACCATCAAAATAAAGTGAAACCAAACAATTTTGTAAATATGAATGGGCAAGATATCATCCCTTCATCACAAAAAAAGTTGGTGCCATTATCACTAATAAAAGTAGTAGTCTTAGCTTAAAGGGATAGTTCACCATAAAATAACAATTCTGTCATCATTTATTCACCACCACCACCACCAAGTATTTTCTAACCTGTTTGACTTTCGTTCTTCTGTGGAACATATATTTAGACAAATCTGTTTTTTTATTCTTCTCCATATTATAGAAGTCAATGGTGGAAGTCACTCTGGTTACTAACATTCAGGGGCGTCGATTTCGGTGGGGACGGTGGGGACGCGTACCCACCAGATTTCGTGATGAGTCATTTTGTACCCACCACTTTTTTTTGGCATGATGCTGGATGCTGGTTTTATTCTCGCTGACTATCGCGCTTCTTTATTTAACCCTTGGCTTTCACACAAGTTTAAAATATTCTGGCTGACCACCCAGTGTGAATATTTCTAGGCGACCGTTATTTAGAAATGTTGCACTCTGGTTTCCATGGTGACGTGTCATCGCTTGTCACGTGAGACACCGCAGCCACAACAGCACTGAATAATGAATGATCTGCTTTTGTCATTTTCCCTTTTTATTCAAAATATTCACAAATTTGTTTGCTATAGCATGACATATCTGATATTCCGATTGTCAAATATATGCAAGTGGATGTGTTTTGTTGTTTAAACTCCTTTATTTTTTAAATGAGCTGACACTGACAGCTTAGCATGGACAGTGAACGAGCGGGAACTACATAGTCTGCTGGGATGAGCCGAGGCAGAGAATTTCCGGCCAAGGTTCCGCATTTTAAGGGGGCTCCCGAGGGCTGATCATTCAAACAATCAGGAATGTTAATATAAAGACGCAGCAAATATCTCTGCATCCCAGACCCCCCTCTCTCGCTACGCGATCGCTGGCTAACGTCATGCTTTTACCGTCTCGCCTTTTTCAAACTGGAGCAGCGCTTACTCGCAGGTATGTAGACAAATTACAATGCATGATTTGATTTGTTAAACGTGAAAAGGACTTATCCGTCTAAACGCTCGCTCTCTAACGTAAACCTAGATATATATGTTCACTGTTGTTAGGCGCATATCCAAGTGTTTGTGCGGAGTGTGGACATGGAGGCGCCGACGCGATTACTTGCATTTTCCTATAAACAGTGGAAAGTTAAAACAATGTTTATTACTTAAGTTTTGCTGGTATTGTGGCTATAGTCTTGTGCATTTGTACACAACGGATCAGCTGTTTTAACTCTTCTCTTGCAATACATCATGTTAGCCTTGCCTTAGCCACCAACTTACTCAGCTAACTTAGTTACGGTTTGCGTTCGTACAGCAAGCATTGGTGGAGTCGGAGATGATCGTGGAGTAGTCAGTATCTTGTTTAATTATTGCTTGAATCTATTGCTGAATTCTGGAATAGTTGTGATGAGGATGATGATGGAGGCGGGGTGCTTTCAAGTTTTGGTCAAAATGGTGATACGATTGGATGGATGCAGTGTCAGATCATGGTGTGATCATCGTTCATCTGTGCGACACATATTTTTGCTTTTTCAATCTTGGCAAAATTGTAGTGCAGAACGCAGAAGTTGTGTTGTCAATTGGCGATTTTTTTTGGACAGTTTTCAGTTGTTATGAAGAGCAATATGAGAGAGAAATTTGGTAATCATTGTTTACATTAAACCACGTCATGTCATATTGTCAATGTTACTTATCTTATGAAGCAGAATAGTGGGTCATAGGCTACTCGTATGTCTAATGCTTTTTAAAAACCTAAGGCTTTCAAGTTCAACATAAAACGAGTCAGACATCATCACATGTTTGTATACATTTTTATTTATTTACATTAAGCGACAGTAACGTTACATCGTCTTTCAAAACATGATCTGCGCGAAAGAGAGAGAAAAAAATAATGTCATTCATTGTACCCAGCACTTTTGAAAATGCACTTCCGAATACGTCTCTGTCCCCAGCACATTTCAAACCAAACTGACGCCCATGCTAACATTCCTTAAAAAAAATGTTTTTGGCTTACCCCAACACCAGAATCTGATTAATACCATAATCTGATTACCGTAAAACTTCAAATAGTAGCCCGGGCTTTTATTTTCCCAAACCGTCGAATTGCACCGGCTTGTATTTGAGACAGGCGTCTATATGAGTCAGGCCTTAATAATTTAGTGTTGAGATGTTGGTCATTGAGTGTATGTCTCTAATCTATAAAAATCTCCAAATGCTCCACGTTAAACTGCGGTCTTCCAACCTTTTACTGTCGCGTCGTCAATTGATTTTGATTAATATGCGCGAGGGAGAGAGAGCAAGACAGCGCTCGTGTTGTTTGAAGATGTGAGAGTGCGCGCGCGCGGCCGGGGCGCTCTCTCTCTCTCTCTCTCTCTCTCTCTCTCTCTCTCTCTCTCTCTCTCTCTGCTCGTAACGCGCCCTGTCAAGCGCAGCAGTCATTCTATTCTACATCACTCATCGATCAAAAAAAGCTTTGGAGGGACAAAAAATTGCTTTGGCGGCCGCGAAAAAGCGGACGATCTGACGGTTTTAGAGGATTAAATACAACCCGAAACTAAAAAACAGACCCGGCCTCTATTTGAGACCGGCCTTTATTTACCCAAACCTGCAGCCACACCAGGCGTGTAAAAGAGACAGGTGTCTATTTGGGACTCGGCTATTATTTGAAGTTTTACGGTAATATCAATAACCCAGTTATTCACATAAATCATGCTGCTATGAGGCTCCCAGCACACATACACCACAATAGTAACAATTAGAAGTTTTGTATTCCAAAATGCATTTTTAAAATCCAATTTAAACATACTAATATTCAATACATATACATGTATTTATAAATTTGGGGCAATTTAGTTTGTGATAAAACTTGTTTGTTGTATGTTTATTATTGATATGATGCCAATGTGTAAGCCAAAAACAAACCACTCTTCAAGCTCACCTACAAGAAAACCAAGCTCACAGACATTAATGTCAGCAGCGTGGCTGTGATAAAGCGCACAACGAAAGGAGTAGAGAACAAAGTCTTTAATAAATCCAACAAGGTAACACTCGGGAGATAACCAGGAGAAAGACACACAACCACGTTAACTAAAGACTTTACGGAATAATGAACAGAGGAAACTCAGAGTTTAAATACACAGGGATAACAAGGTGACTAAATGATCAACAGGTGAATGTAATCCAATCAGAAACCATAGAAACTAACTAGCAAACAGAACTTAGGCAAAGCAGAAGAGGGAACTGAAGGAAAATGAAACCAAAACAGAACGAGACCATTACAGTAGCTTCCCCTTCCAGAAGGTGCATCCTCGCGCCGTAACAAGTCCAACTGAGGAGGGAGGAAGGGGGCTTATGAGGAGGACGAGGAGCTGGCGAATGACAGTAAACAACAGGAGATGATGGTGGGAGAAACCAGGATGGGGATCAATGGGAGGGAAGAGCCAGGGAGGAGACAAGAGCATGAGAAGCCTGGTGGGGACCCAGACCACAGCCAGGACAAAGGCCCACTGAGGAGTCGAGGGAGGGAGAAGCCATGATGCAGACTTGGCAGAGATCCAGGTGGATGACAGACTGAGATTGATGCCGATGGACGTGGAGACCCAGGCGGAGCCGAAGAGTCAATCAGCCCAAGTGACACAATGGATCTGGAGACTGAGGCGGAGCTGGAAGAACTGAGGACCAAGGTGGAGCCGGAGGAAAGGCGTAGCCCGATGGAGCCGAAGGGGTGGAGGGACGAAGCGTAGCTGAAGGCTTGGAAGTCCGTGGCACAGGCAGAGCGACATCTGACCAAGGCGGAGCCAGAGGGATTAAGGAGCCAATTGGAGACATAAGGACAATGGTCCCAGGCGAGCCGAGGTGGAGCCGATTAGTCGTCATTCCAAGGTCGAGTGACTGGCTCGGAGGTTGGATGCGGAGCCAGGGGATCCTCTTGCCAAGGCGGAGCTGGAGTCCGGAAGATCCAAGGCAGATCCACGCAGCAGAGTGCATGGGGCTGAGGAACTGGCTGTTATAAGCAGAGGAGGGGGGTGCTGGGCGGGATCTTTGGAGACACAGGAGACTTGGAGCTGGGAGGGACCAGTGGCAACGGGAGATTAAAGGGAATTTCCTCTTCCAATTCCTCATTGTATATTGCAGAGGCCAGCTGTAGCTTACCCTCAGCGATGGGAGTGTGGGCATGGCTGCACTCCATGCCCTCGAATTCCACTGGCAAAGGACGATGTTGCCAGCTCACACACCTATTCATACTCCCCGTGGGGCTCGGGCTCCGGGACTATGCTCGGCTCAGATGTTGACTCTGGTGCTGGTATCGCGGCAGACTCGGGCTCCGTGTCTGCGGTGAGCTCCGGCTCACTCTCAGTGTAGGGTGTGGGATGCGGCTGGCTGGGGTCTGGGGCTGGTGATGTCTTCCTCAGCAGAGCAGATGGTTAATGGGGATCCACAGATCACCAGCACCCACTCCACACTAGCAGCAAATGTCCCTCGAGGACCATCAAGGTTCGAAATCTCTGGATAATATGGTACTCCATATACCAGCAATGCTACATGGCATGAATAGTTTAAGCAGATAAAGGATACTTTTTTGTTTCACTGTTTGCTGCATCTGTTTATACTGTTGCTGTATTTATTGTCACTTGGTGATTTAAGTTGTTTGTCAGTTATTTGTATTTTTGTGATTGAAAGCTAAATGGAATGTGTTGTTTTTGAAATCATGCTGAATGTTTGTTGCCGCTGTTATCATTGGCATTAGGTAAGTGTTCTCTTGGCGCTCATGCACAGTCTTCACAAAAAAGAGCGCTTCAATCTATCCCTTGAGGCTGTTGCAGAGACTTTCTATTTGTTCCGGCGAAATATATAATTCCAAACTTGTTCTCCTCAACTCTCTGTTATTCCAGTGAGGGTGAGCTGATCTTTAGGCTGCCACTTCCTGTGGGCCCGTGGCTGAAGGTGAAGGAAGCAGGTGTGACTGAAGTTCTTCTGGAAGAGTTTGTCCTGAAGCCTCTACTGGCCTTGAACTCTCTGAGTCCTACAGCAGAGCTCTATCAGCTGAAGAGGAAGATAATGGACAGTCCCGTCAACTGTGAGTTATTATGAGTGTTTAGCTCTCACGGGCCTTCATGTTGAACACATGTTTTCCAGCTCTAGACCACTAATTGAGTTAATCTAGACCCCTGGGATTTTCATATGTCAGATGCAATTACAATTCATGAGACTGAAATGACTACTTAAAGAGATAGTTAACAAAAAAAACAACATATTTTACTTACCACCATGTCATTCTAAACCTATATGACAAAAATAGATATTTTTTTGTGAACAATTCCATACAAGGAAAGTCAGTGGAGACCGATGTTGTCTGGACCCCAAAGTTCTTCAAAAATGTTCTTCTGTGATCAAGCAGAATAAATAAAGTCTGTAACACTTTATTTCGATACTCCACTTGATAAACTATAACTATAAATAACTACGTCACCTACCATCTTCATGGACACCACAATCAGATTATGGTAATATTTTTCCTTGTAATTATGTATGGTTTGCAAAAATGGGAACTGGTGCGTCTGTGTTTGAGAGAAGCAAAGTGTATGCGTGTTGTGCACACGCTACATTATGGCCAAGCATGCGCCCTTATAGCATCTGAATAACGCGCCACTGACTTTAGACTAGGTTTTTCCTGGTCTGTGGCGGAATTGTTTTCTGAAACCGCAAAATAGCACCAGGGAACGTTTGCGCCGGAACACGCCTCCTCTTTTCGCTGAACCGCCCCCGGGAGCACAAGTTCATTCCCTAATTTACCGACTTGCGTCTGTGGAGGGGAAAGTCCGCTGTGTGTCGGGTGCAAAATAGGAATGATACATGTGTCGGTGTACAAAGTCAATTGCGATGGCTGCAAGATAGGGCCCATAGAGGTAATAGAGTAAATGATGACAGAAACAAATGACTTATTTATAAAGGTCATTATTCTTCATTTCCTCACACTACTATTTTCTCTGTCCAGATCAGGCATTTCTAGTGGCAGATGTCTATTTGGTGTCATTTGATGGACATCTGTTCAAACTCCCAGCATCCTGTGACTTCATCCTAGCAGCTGATGTCATCAAGCAAACCTTCAGCATTGCACTCAAATCTGTCAGGTTCAAACGTCGCTCGCTTGAGGTGCAAATGCAAAACACGATGATTGCAATTCACCCAAATGGAGAGGTACATCTTATTATTTTGATGCTCAATATTAGTGTCATAACTAATTTAGAAACTTTATCTGAAAAATGAAATATGATCTAATTAAACAGATTTATACAACAATTGTCGATTTTAGGTGGAAATTAATTGTCAAATAACGCACATACCATACACTAACCACGAAGTGGTTATCAGAAAAGAGGGGAACATCATTGAGGTGTCCAATGAGAGAGGACTTCGGGTCTCATGTGATCATCATCTAGAGGTTTGCAGTGCGATCCTAGATGGATGGCTTCACGGTAAGATCTAAATTACTTTCAGAACTAATTTTTAGCAAGAAAATTTTGCCAAAACTCAAGACAGTTCTACCATGTGCTTCGAGCTCTGATGGTATATGCTATTCTTTGACAAATAAATAAATCAAATGAATTGACAACAAATACACACACACACTACCCCAAACTTTTGAATGGTAGTGTTTTTTTTTTTATATAATTTTTTTAAAGAAGTGTCAAATTTTTTCAATCAACAACTTTAATATGTTTGAAAATGTAATTTATTCCTTTGATGGCAAAGCGGAATTTTTAGGATTCTTCGAGGAACAGAATCCTTCTAAGATGCATCATGTTCTTTCAAAAAATTGTTTTTCAGGTGTGTCCACTGGCCTTTTAGGAACCAATGATAACGAGGCAGCTAACGAGCTTCTTCTGCCCGATGGCTCTCACACACACAGCGTGCTTCAGTTCACTCACAGCTGGCAGGTAGCGAGAGAAACCTGTGAGGAATGTACACCTGTTTAGCATATGCGATCACCAGAGGCGGACAGAGTACAGAGCTTTGTTACTTGAGTAAAAGTACAGATACCCCTTGCTAAATTTTACTCAAGTACAAGTAAAAGTACTACATTCAGATGTCTACTTAAGTAAAAGTACTAAAGTACTTGTTTTTAAAAGTACTTGAGTATCAAGAGTACAAGAGTAGATTTTCTAAATATTGCATTACTAATCTACTGCCACAGTGCTTACATTTATGCACAGAAACGTCCTACATGGAGTTATGGAAAATGTTAATGTTCCAAAACCTTGGAGAATGTAAAAGGAATTGAAAGTAAAATCAAGTCATTTTCATCTTTTTACCATGTTGCTTTATTTTATTTAATTAAATTTTTGGGGGGTCCCATCTTTAAATGTGGGGACAACACACACACACACACACACCACATGTAAGGGTGGCGCTGCCAATAAAGCACCTAAAAGCTGTCACAAAGAACCGGCAAAAGGAATGATTATGAATATGTAAAATATAGCAAGGAGATATTTTAATTGTTTATTAATAAACACTTGTTAATAAACAAGTGTTTTCTTTGTCAGTGTCGGCTAGATGAAGTTGACGATGCTGACTCGCGATCTTCAGTAGTGAACGCGCCAGAGAGAAATGCACATTTCATACGGATTACATAAGCAGAGAGCAATCTGTAGTCTGTTTTCTTTCGTTTTGAATTTTTCTGTTTAAAAGTAGACATGTCTGTGAGAGGCAAGTAGGCTACCTTATACACTGAGTTTCGGTTCATTTATGAGACGAGATCCAGTTCACGTGCCGGCGCCTCCGTTTCTTATCTATCGTCTGCTATTTACTTCTTATTTATTAAACCCAGCCAATTGGTTGATGAAACATTGATTAGGTTAAAGAAAGGTTTTGTGTTTTCTGTTTGATGTCTCTGTGAAAGTTTTAAAGCATTTTTTATGCCGCTTTCAGAGCGCTCACGTCCGTAACGGAGAACACGTCCATAACATTGTTTTTTCCTCATAAATGTAAACCCGAAAAATAAAATAAAACAAAATTAATATTTTATGTACTGTGGAGACTGAGCGCCAACCCTTCTTCATTCGCTGGGTAGTAGCCTACTTTGGTTTGCGCAGTGTAATTCACATAATCAGTAAAAATATATTTTGCCTC
Organism: Tiaroga cobitis; assembly: GCA_030578255.1. NCBI lineage: Eukaryota > Metazoa > Chordata > Actinopteri > Cypriniformes > Leuciscidae > Tiaroga > Tiaroga cobitis. The sequence goes on along the minus strand of CM060592.1, from coordinate 18,385,913 downwards.
CTAAAGTTTTTTTTTTAAGAAATCAGAAATCCCTCGTGGCTACGCCACTGCCACATTTGAACCTGACTGTGTTAAACACACCACATACTCAAGAACATCAAACCAAATGCTTGGCTTACATTAATGTGTAATATAAAATCTGACCATGGAGTTGACTTTGGCGGAAAGCTGAAAGTGATTGCTGATAGGCTGTCCCAATCAGTGGCACCTGCACAATCCAATCACGTTTGAGAGGGAAACAACAAATTGAGGGTTTCCGAGATTTTTCTTTTTTTTTTTACTTTTTTTTTTTTTACTCGGGTACTCACGGTTATGGATAGAAATGTATTGGAGTAAAGAGTACAATATTTGCCTCTCAAATGTACTTGAGTAAAGTCATGAGTACTCCCCAAAAATGATACTCGAGTAAAGTACAGATCCCTCAAAATTGTACTTAAGTACTGTACTCAAGTAAATGTACTCCGTTACTGTCCGGCTCTGGCGATCACAGCACAACTGAAACAGACAGACACCAACCACAGCACTATTTCTATTATTTTGCTTCAAGTGTACATAGCCTGTTAAATAATGTGAAAGGAAAAGTTAATTTCATTTCAAGTCATGTACTCTCTCTCTGTCATTTCAATCCGAACATGAATTTCTTCCATTGAACAAAAATGTGAAACTTTGTAGAATGTTCACACTGCTCTTATCCATTCAGGCATATATAGACCTGAATGTTGCGGTTGCATATTTTCAAATGTATGAACTGTCGTTTTTTTGTTCCTGTATGGAACCACAACAGAGTGTGTGGCTCTAATGTGATATTTTGATGCCCTTTGCTTTAGGTTGATTCGGAGTGTTCCAGCAGGAAAGCTGAAATCTGCCAGAATGGCACTGCCGACTCCCAGTGGTGCAAATTTCTGTTCTCCTCCACAAATTCTCCTCTGAGCCCCTGTTTCAGAGTGGTAACTACTGTCCTCTGTTTTCTCTCACTCAGCGACATGTGCTAACTATTACAAGCCAGTGTATTTAAAGATTCCTTTGATTAGATTGATCAAAAGACATCCACTCCTTGGGGGAAGTGGTGAAATGAAAATGAGAATAAAAGAACGCAATAGTAAACAACACAATGAACTTCAGATGAAGAATTCTCTCTGTCACACTGTTTTTATTTGTTTTTCATTTTTCGGATGTTTTTTTAGGTGGACCCTGTGCAGTTCATGCTGAAGTGTGAAGGATTGGAGTGCACACGTGACGAGGGTGCAGATGTTTCCAGACCAGACTTTTGCACACTGGCCTCTGCCTATATCCATCTATGCCATAGAAACTATGTTCCACTGGAGCTGCCAGTGCAGTGCGGTCAGTATTCTCCCTTCTCATGATGAATGCATACCAAATCTGTAACCGTATTTTAAATAGATAATCACTAGGGCTGCACAATTTGGTCAAAAAAATCACGTTGGGATTGGTCTGACAAATATCGGGGTTGTAGTTTGATCTGGGAAATGGCGAGCATGTGATATGGCTGGTGACTGGATAAGCTTAAAGAAATAAAAAGCCACACAATCACAATGAAACACCAAGTCTTATAAACAGAGTGTGCCAAAATGATTTTGTGAACATCCTTTTCTTTCTTTTTTTTACACAATTATGTAATTTTCTTCCCGCACGCAATAGTTACTCTTCTCTCTTGCTGTAAGTCCTCTATAAAAGACACAGACTCGGCTGAAAGGGGCTCTGAACTGAAAGTGAACTAAAAAAAAAATTGTTTTTCGAACATAATGTATCTGTGCTTGAAAATAGACTCAAATTACTTTGGTACACTTTTTTGTCTAAGTTCACCTTTCATTCCCGCTGTTTTTTTAACCCAGTCTTTTAATATTCTATAATGCTGCTTCTTCTTCTTCTTCTTCTTCTTCCCCTTCTCCTCCTCCTCCTCCATCTCCTTCTTCATCTACTTCCTCCTTCTTCCTCCTCTTCTTCTTTCCCTTCTCCTTTTCCTCCTTCTTCTTCTTCCCCTTCTCCTCCTCCTCCTCCTTCTTCTTATTCTTCCCCGCCTCCTCCTCTTCCTCCTCCATCTTCCCCCCTCCTCCTCCTCCTTCTTCTTCACCTTCTCCTCCTCCTCCTCCATCTTCCCCTCCTCCTTCTTCTTCCCCTTCTCCTCCTCCTCCATCTCCTTCTTCATCTACTTCCTCCTTCTTCCTCCTCCTTCTCCTTCTTCTTCCCCTTCTCCTCCTCCTCCATCTCCTTCTTCATCTACTTCCTCCTTCTTCCTCCTCCTTCTTCCTCCTCCTTCTTCTTCCTCTTCTCCTCCTCCTTCTTCCCCTTCTCCTCCTCCTCCTCCTCCATCTTCCCCTCCTCCTCCTTCTTCCTCCTCTTCTTCTTTCCCTTCTCCTTCTCCTCCTCCTCCTCCTCCTCCTCCTTCTTCTTCTTCTTCTTCTTCTTCTTCTTCTTCTTCTTCTTCTTCCCCTTCTCCTCCTCCTCCTTCTTCTTCTTCTTCCCCTTCTCCTTCTTCTTCCCCTTCTCCTCCTCCTTCTCATTCTCCTCCTCCTCCTCCTTCTCATTCTTCCCCGCCTCCTCCTCTTCCTCCTCCATCTTCCCCTCCTCCTCCTCCTCCTCCTTCCCCTTCTCCTCCTCCTCCTTCCCCTTCTCCTTATTTTTCCCCTTCTCCTCCTCCTCCTTCTTCTTCTTCATCTTCTTCTTCCTCTTCTCCTCCTCCTCTTTCTTCTTCTTCTTTTTCTTTTTCTTCCCCTTCTCCTTCTCGTCCTCCTTCTTCTTCTTCATCTTCCCCATCTCATCCTCATCCTCCTCCTCCTCCTTCTTCTTCCCCTTTCTTTCCCTTTCTTCCCCTTTGTTCTTCCCCTTCCCCTCCTCCTTCTTCTTCCCCTTCCCCATCTCATCCTCCTCCTTCTTCTTCCCCTTTCTTCCCCTTTCTTCTTTTCCTTCCCCTCCTCCTTCTTCTTCTTCCCCTTCTCCTCCTTCCCCTCCTCCTTCTTCTTCTTCCCCTTCCCTTTCTCCTCCTCATTCTTCTTCTTTTTCCCTTCTCCTCCTCCATAATATTTGTCTCCTCATCCTCCTTCTTCTCCTCCTTCTCCTCCACCTCTATCTCCTCCTCCATCATATTTTCTTCCCCTTCTCCTCCTCCTCCTTCTTCTTCTTCTTCTTCTTCTTCTTCTTCTTCTTCTCCCCCTTCTCCTCCATCATGTTTTCTTCCTCCTCCTCCTCCTTCTCCTTCACCTTTCTCTCATCCTCCATCATATTTTTCTCCTCCTCCTCCTCCTCCTCATTCTCCTTCTTCTTTTCCTCCTCCTCATTCTCCTCCTCCTCTTTCTTCTTCTCATCCTTTTCTCCTTCTCCTCCTTTTCTCCTTTTTCTCCTCCTCCTCCTTATCCATCTTCTTCTCCTTCTCCTCCCATGCAAATGCACCACAGACTCAAAGCAAACTGTGCTAAGACATTAGTGTGGTTCAAGTACATATTGTGATCCATTCTGGTGCCACTTGAACTGATGACAAAGTTGTGTCATCACATACAGATTTTATTTATTTTATTAAATCACTGAGTTTTGCTAAATTATTCACATTATTCATAATTCTTGTGCTTTAATTTCAGTGTAAAAGGTGTCCGGTTTACTGCAGAGATGCTGTGGTTCCAGTCACAGGACAGGACACTTCCTGTCAGCTGACCTGTTTGGAATATAAACAGGGACATGTGCAAAATCATTACTGTTAGTATCTTTATTACTAATACTATTATTATTATTATTATTATTATAACCTACTATGACCAATAATAGACTAAATGAATTTGCCATTCACTCTTAAAAATAAAGGTTCCAATTGGGGTTTCCTGTGATGCCATAGAAGAACCAAATTTGATTCCCTAAAGAAACTTTCAGTGAACAGTTCTTAAAATAACTTTTTTTTAAATAACCTTTTCCATTATAAAGCACCTTTTGTGAACTGGAAAGGTTCCATAGATGTTAAAGGTTCTTCAATCATCAATGCCAATAAAGAACATTTGTTTTTAAGAGTGTATATGCAGTATTTCATGTTATATTAAATAAATCACACCACAATCGGTCACTAATTAATATACAGTGTTTTCTAAATATATTTGTTATGCAAGTTAGAAACAGGTACATCAGTATAATTATTTGTTTTTATTGTTGTTATTTAATAATTTTTAACACATTACATGTTGGTAGATAATCATCTGAATTACTAGTAATAACAATAACTACCCTTTGTTTAATTACAAGCAGCTCCACAAACTAATTACACAAGTAAATGTAGTTATTCAGTAGCTTATTACTGTAACTGTGCCAGTAAGTGTGACCGTTGATGATATTTACAGATACTACAATTACTTTAAATAAAAAGAAGAACTGCTTCTTATAGATTAATCAGCAACTACATCAAAAGAAACCATCTGGACACAATTGAGTTATGGATGTTCATTTAAAACAGTTTATCTAAATGATCTGCCTATGATAACTTATAACAATTAATATCCTCCTGTAAATTTAAATGTGCATTAGCTCTCTATTGTACTTGATTCCCTGCCAATAAAAGCTTCATAGATCTTTCTGTATTAAAGTGATGGTATCCAAACTCATAAGTCCTATCCGCATCTGCATGTGGGAGACGTTTGGCTTGTGTCCTCCTGTTACTCCTTGAAGCGGAATGCATGACAGGTTTTCCAGGCATGACTTATGCCAGAAATGTTCATGTTACCGGATGATCTTGTGAGGATCATGTAAGATCAGAGACATGTCAAATAAAAACTGTAATGTGCGTTTTGCAGAAGATCTCCATAGCAGATATTTATGATACTCGAGATGATGAATCTGTGGTCTAGTTCTGTCGTCCTACAGATGATGTGAAAGTTTATTTTTAAATGTTACGCAGTTTGTAGAAGGGTCAGGGATGAGTGGCTGTAAATAATCACAGTGAAATCTAACAGTTATTTAGCGAAGTTCATAAAAAGTTCAAGGAAAACTGGTAGACGGCAATGTGAATAAGCATTTTACAGCACCTTCCTCCCTTTCTTAGTTGATGCATTTTTTCTTATGAGCCTCTATCCAAGTCATTACCCCCCAAAAAAGTTTATTTTAGTCTGCTATGCTTTACTTCTTTTTAACTAAAAATTAGACAGTATAGCTTGGCTTATGTTTGGATTATATTTGTACCTAATCTTTTGATTAAAATATACTTAATAAAAGTATAAATCAATATCCATATTTGGCTTGTATTTTCATTTTTATTTTATTTTTTTCATATATTGTCATAAAAACGTACATGTTTAAGTTTAAAATAAAAAGTCGGTTTTGGGGTGGAATGGCTCAGAGTAAATAGTGCATGGGACTGAACTTATGTCCAACCTGATTCATAGCTTCAATTATAAACCATTACAGAAAATATCATTTTAAGACGTTTTGAGATTTTGGGCTATTTTGCCTCCATAACTTGCCTTCTTTCTAGTGAGAAGTGAAAAGGAAATATAAAATACACATGTAAGTGTTTATTTCATTACATTCAGAAATCTCCCCTTTGGCAGCATTTACATACAAACTTTACATACGAACCGTTTTATTCCTATCCATATTCTGAAGGTTTACAGATGGGTTTCTTCATATATATTTCTCCTGGTTTATATAACACTTTATTCTTAAAAACATGGTGAAAATGTATTTGTTTTATGGCTGTTTTCTAATTTATGGAGTGTTAAAAAAGAAATCCAAAATCCCCTCTGTAAAAACCTTTAATATATCAACTAAATGAAACAAGAATTCTGAACCTGGCTTTATCCAATGTTCAGTTATCTGTTCTGGAAATATATGCAAATTAGTGAATATTTAAATAGTTAATCCCTCACACTTGTAACAAAACATGTAATACAAATCAATTGTCTTAATTTACTGTGATTATGGTGATAATTATTAGTTTTTTTTCCCCTTTTCGCTTATAAAAAAATGGGCCAATTTAGTTGCAAGAAGTAGGCTTATTGAAATAGTACACTTGCAAGTATACAAATTGATATCATCTACATAAACTATACTTGGAAAATACTTGATATATTTGATATTGTGATTTGTGCTTTCTTTAAAGCTGCAGTCCGTAACCTTTTCGGGTTAAAAATTATCCAAAGTGAATTTTTGAGCAAGTACATAACCAGCCAGTGTTCAAAACTCCCTGCTTGCCTTAGCTGGATTCAAAGCGGTAAGCTTGTAATAATGTTTTTAATTCCAGTGGTACTGGTGGATTTCCGCGGGAGATTCGAGCATGTCTTTGCGTCATTACGTCACATCTGTACATAAAGGAGTCTCGGCTAGTAGGCTATATTGCGTGTGAGGATGATGGAGGTGGAGATTTATAGCCTTTTCTCACAGCACTTGATATAATTAAACTTATTTATTTGATGGCGGATCCAGAAAGGTTCAAACGACAACTGGAGACTCACCCGTTGTAAAATGCAAAAGACTTTGGACTGAGAGTTTAGAAAAAGAGACTGCAACCAGCCCATGTGAAAACAAGGATAAATATCTGAAGGGCTTTAAATGTAGTCACGCAATGCTGATGTTGTTAACATTAACAATTTGAGAACAAAGTATACTTTGCACGGTTTGACGTGATATGATAAGCAATCATTAGATTTAATCAGTGCGATTTACTGCAATGTTTTTTTTTTTTCCCCCTTAGTTGGTTAAAATAACAAAAGTGGATGTTACTTACTTGTTCAGATGACATTTTAGGGCGAAAATTCTTATGTTGGTCATACTTACAAAAAGTAGAATCTGTGATTACGAATGCCACACCGTGCGGTGACTGACAGCTGCACACTCTCCTCAAAACATTGTGTTCATCCGCGCTGTGCCGTGCCGAGATACAACTCACGTGAAGTTGATAATTCCGTGAATGACTGCAATTGCAGATTTCGAACAGAGATGGCGACAGAGGAAAAACTGCGGACTGCAGCTTGAAACACTTGTTGCTTTTCATGCTTTATTATCAACAATCAAAGGGGCTATATGTAAGAATTTCCATGTATTAATCCCTTTTATTGCCAATGTGTGATCGGCTTGTAATGAAACTGAAAAAACGAGACCTTCCCCGGCTGTCTATAAAAGCCTGTAGACTGATTTGTTTGTGAAGGGCTCGGGATGTTTTTGCAGGGAATATCGCGTCACGGGGTGTTCTGTAGTTCACATTTGCAAACCAAGCGACAACCTTCCTGTCTCTCTCTTGAAACTAACACGGAAGTGACTTAAACTGTAATTGATCGACTGGCCGCTAGAGACAGGCTCCAAAAGAGAGTCATTGCCATAGTCCCCCATGTTAAAATGCCCAACTTTACGGTAGAACAAATGTGTTTACAGCCTGATGCAAAAAGTGGTTTTGGTCTATATAGCTAATTTTGCCCTTCATGAAAACTGTGAGGGGGGTGAATTTTTTTATAACTCATCTGTTTAAATTATATTAAGCCTTAAAGTTCCGCATAATTAAGGGCGTGGCCACTTGAGTGACAGGTGGCTTGCTGCTGCTGTCACTACTAGCTGTTTGTTAGCCGTCATGTCACCTCAGCTAATCCCGCCTTTTTGCCCATTTTCGTTTATCTGGGAGTGACGCGCTACCAAGATGGTGACGGCCGGCTCCACCCACTTTGGGCTTCAAATAGTTGCTGGCTGCAGTTCACTTAACAGCCAATGGTGGGATTTCTGAATTCTACATATAGCCCTTTAATTAAGTAAAATCTTTTGGACTGTACTAAAGAATAAAAATACAATAGTATTTTGGCAGAGATTTAGGAAACATGTTGAGTTCACATACTTGTTTCTCTGACAAACACTTCTACAGCCAGTTATTTCACTTTGAAATGTGCGTTCCGTGTGGGAATGTGTTTTTGGTCTGTGTGATCCCGTCCGCTGCCAATTTGCCCAATAGTATTTCGACACACCCGGGTTGCCAGTTGTTGGAAAACGCCGCGTATTGCAGCCATGGATGCCAGCAAACAAATAGGTCAGAGATCGCAGATTCCACCCGACCCTAAAAAGCCTCGGCATCATCTAAAAATCTCCATGAGCGGGGAAACGACTCTCTTCAATATTTCGAATTTAAACTGCAGTACCCATTTCAACCGCTAGCTGTCAATGTTACATAATGCACCTTTAACTGACTTTAGCAATATGCACAAATGTCAGTGATTATAATCACCATGCTTTTATAAAAATATGACAGGCCTCATCTATTAAAATGCAGCATAAAGGACTATTTTGTATAAGACACCTGCAGGATTTAAATGCATCTTAGTGGCTTAGCTGAAAACCGCTGCAGATTTATAAATGTACCACGTACTTTGGCTGGAATCAGAGGCTTGACTTTTCAGGAGATTCATACACTTTCTTTATCTGAAGTAAGTAGCTACCGCAATAAAGCGGGACTGGATTTTGCAGCATTTCATTCTTTTGTTTCTGATCATCTCCACTGATGCAACAGTCTATTATACATAATGTGCAAGAGTTCATATCCACACTAGGAAGAGCACAGCCCTTTGTCTTTAAAGACAAACTTGAAAAACTTGAGATAAATCAAGACCTGCTTAAAGGGAGATTTACGGTTTTGTCTTGGCACCAAACCAAATCACAGATCCTTTTTAGAGCTTTTAAGAAGAACAAAATAGAGGAAAGGAAAGTTTGCAAACTGCAGTTCTAAATGTTTTTATTTCAAAGAATTTTGTAGAGAGCAAAATTTTTAACCCCCCAATAATATTCAGTCAATATGACCTGACAGTGGGTAGAAATATATGATGATACTTATCTGGCAACTTTTCTCAAGCGTCTGCTTGACATCCACTTAAACATTTTTTTTTTCCCCGTGCAGAAATCAGAAACATGGAAAAATGCCATAAGACAGTGGAATCATCACAGTAGATGAACATCTTAAACTTATTATTAAAAGATCGCAGTATGAGGATAACATTGGATTCACATTTACTGTACCTAAAATGACTTGACTTAGCTTTTTAGGCACTGTTACACTGATTCTGTACAAGTTAAACAGTTTAGCTTAGATACTGTATGTCCCTTGCTTAACAAGAGTTGAAAAATACTGAGAATAATAACAAAAATGAAACTTTGCCAGCATGAATCCTACAAGAGTTCACTGTAAAAACATCTCCAGTTGGCAAAGCAGTCACAATAGTGTCATGGTGCAAAAAGAGAGTGAATAACTCGAGTCATATAGTTAAATTGTCACTGTACAGTTAGTTATTAAATGTCATGATCCATGGCATGCTATATAGCAGTATCAGAAGGTGTAGAAGCACAGGTGTGTGTCCCGTCGGTGCACAGATGCTTGTGTGATATATAGCAGTGGTTCTCGTTTGGTGGATCTAGGGGTCTGTTCTAAACAAACATTTTTTAAATAAAAAATAGTGACACTTTACAATAAAATCCAATTAGTGAATTCATTAATTAACATGAACTGACAATGAGCGATACAGAAATGTATTCATCTTTGCTAACATTCATTATACAAATACTATTGATCATTGTTAGCTCAAGGTAGCTTACCGTAAAACTTCAAATAGTAGCCCGGGCTTTTATTTTCCCAAACCGTCGAATTGCACCGGCTTGTATTTGAGACAGGCGTCTATATGAGTCAGGCCTTTATAATTTAGTGTTGAGATGTTGGTCATTGAGTGTATGTCTCTAATCTATAAAAATCTCCAAATGCTCCACGTTAAACTGCGGTCTTCCAACCTTTTACTGTCGCGTCGTCAATTGATTTTGATTAATATGCGCGAGGGAGAGAGAGCAAGACAGCGCTCGTGTTGTTTGAAGATGTGAGAGTGCGCGCGCGCGGCCGGGGCGCGCTCTCTCTCTCTCTCTCTCTCTCTCTCTCTCTCTGCTCGTAACGCGCCCTGTCAAGCGCAGCAGTCATTCTATTCTACATCACTCATCGATCAAAAAAAGCTTTGGAGGGACAAAAAATTGCTTTGGCGGCCGCGAAAAAGCGGACGATCTGACGGTTTTAGAGGATTAAATACAACCCGAAACTAAAAAACAGACCCGGCCTCTATTTGAGACCGGCCTTTATTTACCCAAACCTGCAGCCACACCAGGCGTGTAAAAGAGACAGGCGTCTATTTGGGACTCGGCTATTATTTGAAGTTTTACGGTATGTCCATTAAATAAAATGAACATACAACTTTTACTACTTAAAAATTGCGCTTTAAACAGCGTTACAGTTCAAATAATACGGTTAAGCAGAAATACATTGTAAGTGCTTTTAAAGTCAGCGTGCAACGGAAGTTATAATAGTCTTTTCCTCCCTATTGTGACATATATCTGAGTGAAATGGCTTCTGGAACAAGAGAAAATGTAGGGCGGGACTTGATTTTGTCCAATGGAAATTGATTGGATGGTTGTGGTTTGCTATTGGTTGATCTCATGTGAGTGACAGGTTGCCCCGCCCTCACGCCAGGAAACATGTCATCAGAGGAGAGATGAGATGTTGAGATTGGCACATAAAAAAAATTTAAAAAAAGAATTAAATACTGAAATATTGCCCCAAAAAAATTGTCAATTTTGATTTCATCGAGGTCAAGGTCAAAGTTTATTTCTATAGCACCTTTTAACAACACTAATGTTGACCAAAAATGGTGACTTTAATGTAAGTGCTCCACATTACTGCTTTTGAATCCTCCCAAAAATTGTCCTCATTCACGTCCCATTTAAGTGCCTCTCTGAAACGTCAATTTCTGTTTGTTTGAAAGAAAACAAGGGATGAGTCAAAATCATTTCTGTTAATTAACATTATGCTAGTTCTTTTGAAAATGGAATATTCCTATGAGGCCAAAGGTTGTAATCGAACTGCAATATGTAAGGGTTAATGCCCGACGAGGTGTCCATTGTCAGGTTTTAATGGACGACGGCGAGGTGTGAACCGGGCCGGCCGACGCGCAGCGGAGATCAGAATCGAGCATTCACACAGACCATGTAATAATTTGATATAATCTTGGTAGAAGCTTGTCAAATATAGACGCCGTCATCATCACAAACCCCCCAAAGGACAAATTGTTTTGTGTGATGAACTATTGGAAACTGATAGCAGGATATCATCAACCTTCATGAAATATTGGTAACACTTCAGAATACTGTTCCTTCATAAATGAATAACTACAACATTCTAGTAACTACTATTAACTAACAAGTTAAAACTCTGAATAACGAATTCGTAAGTAATAGCGCTCAGTTGAATGAGGTAGTTCACTATCAGCTAATCAGTAACTATTTTTCATACCTCACTGAAGACTAAGAACTACTATATACAGGTTCATAATTAATATTAATAATGCATGATGTACAATATAAGGTAATGTTAACAAATTAGTAATGAATCAAGTGTTACTACATCGTTCTAAAGGAACTGCTAATTATTTGGATCAGTATTCTAAAGTGAAGATCATGGGAACACACTAGTAATGACTAAACACTAGTGGGTTACTGTAACCTTATATTAGAAATTATGATTTATTTATGTTAATTATGAACCTGTATACAGTAGTTATTTGTGAGGTATGAAAAAAATAGCACTTTAGCTAATAGCTAATGGTGAACTACCTCATTCAACTGAGAGCTATTACTTACTCATTTGTTAATCAAAACAAAGTTTATTGTTAGTTAATAGTAGTTACTAGAATGTTAATAGTGCGTTACTCATTTGTTCCTGTGTAGTTATTCATTAATGAAGGAACAGTATTCTGAAGTGTTACCGAGATATTTAGAAACGAAATGTCTAATCCCAAACTGAATGACATTTTTCTTTCTTTTTGTTTGATAAAAAGTATTGGATGAGCAATGCTAAAATAAACAACTGAGAACCACCGATGTGTGTGTGTGTGTGTGTGTTTAGGGTCTTTAAGTCTATATGTGTGCGTGTGTGTGTGTCTGAGTGCGTGTGTGTGTGTGTGCAAGGGTCATCAGGTCTTCTTGGGGCAGAGGTGTCCCAGTCTCCAGCAGTGGCAGATGGTGTTGAAGAGCCTGCAGTGGCAGGAGGCACACGGGTCGCAGCAGGGAGTGAGTGAGGAGCAGCTCTCCATCAGACCGGCACAGCGCCGCGCTGGAGTCTGGGCTGGAGAAAACGCCTCCGGCCTGGGCTTAGGTCTCTGGAGGACACACGCTTTCATGAGAAACCAATCAACAGAGTAAAGAACTGCTAATACGTTTCTATTAACTCAAGCTTTTTAATGTAAAAAGGATCAACTCGATTTACAAGAAGGAATATTACTCTGTTGCTCTTGCAAAAAGCACAGATGTGCATAAGTCCACTTGAACAATGTTGCGTTTGTTTTATTAGGGTCCACATTTTAGGAGACCCCTAAATAACATAACGTACCACCACATGACTTCTCTGCTGAGAAAGATAGCGAGTCCTGGCAAAGAGTCTCTTCGGTTTCTCGTGATTCCACACTCCTGTTGGGACACACAGACGGCCCTGGTTTAAGACTTTATACCTTTGGGGTTTTTTTGTTTGACTTTACATGATGCCACATTTAAGTAGGAGAAACCCAGGTGGCGATAGTTATTTCCCGTCAGCCTGTTCATGAGACGCCTGCTGAAAACAATGAGTCTTTCACTGGAGCTTTTGAGTGCAGGGAATTGAATGGTGAGACTGTGCGTGAAATGCTAAAAAAAATGGGTTTTCTTCTAAAGCTCATTAGTGACGTTGACGGTAGCTGCAAATCCCTGAGAAGAAAAAAAGCCTTTGTGTTTGAACAGCATGTTTATACTAACGTCATGTGATCAGTAGTGGAAGATGAAACGTCATCGGAAGGCATGGCAAATTATGAAGCATCATCATACGACATAATTCATCAGTGAATGACCAAATAGCTGTTTTGTCAAGGGAAACACACACACACACACAAACAAACAAAACAAAAAATTGCAAACCAGATTAATCTTAACAAATGCAATACAAAGAAAGAATCTAAATACCTCAAGTTAAGCACATCAGGAGTATAATGTTTTTTTTTAACGTTATTATGCAAGTATACAAATAACTATCATACTAAGTACTATAATGTATTTAATATAGCTATAATTATATTAAATTATTTTGCTGGCTATTATCAATATAATATAATATATAAAATAGTAACAATAGTATCATAATAAAACAGTAACTATCACTGCACTAAAATTAGTATTACATTTGGTTTATATAGGCTACATATACATAAATACATACATATATTATTGGTACAGCATGAATTAATTATTATAATTCATTAATAAATTATTTTATTTTTATATTTTTTGTTGGTTTTTAGGCTGCTGGTTAAATTAATTAATTATTATAAATAATTATGAATTATATTTATATTTATATTCATTTGAATTAAATTATACCTATTTTAGTTTTAGTTTTTTTACATTATTATATACTTATAATTCAATATATCATTTTAGAATATTTGGATACATACAACTATATACATTATAGTATATAACTATCATTAGACTACAATACATTGAATATTAAATGATGGTTTTAGGATGCCAGATAAATGATAATATTTGTATTCTTTTTAATTAAAATATAGGCTTCCTATTTTATAATTCAATATAATTCTTTTTATAACAAGGCTACATATATTTTTAAACATTAACTATACTAAATTAAATATGAATTGTTGGTTTAAAATGGTTTAAATGCTGGCTGCTGGTTAAATTATTATATTTTTATTAATTTATTCATATTTGGATACATACAACATACATTATACTATATAACATTAGACTACAATTGAATATTAAATGGTTTTAGGATGCCGGTTAAATTATCTTTTTTTTTTTTTTTTATTAAAATATAGGCTACCTATTTTATAATTCAATATAATTATTTTTTATAACAGGCTACATACATTTTTAAACATTAACTAGGCCTATACTAAAATTAATGTAAATTGTTAGATTAAAATGGTTTAAATGCTGACTGCTGGTAAAATGATTATATCTTTATCCATTTGAAATACATTATTAGATAATATATGTTACCTGTTGTTATGGAAGAGCTGTGGTGGCCCACCTCGTTTTCGTGTTTTTTGTGCGCATCTATCCGGTTCGCTTCGCACGTGATGGACTGAAACACTGTGAAGAACAAGCAGATGAACAACACACATCCTTTCATCATTGCTGTCGTCATTTGCCGATCAAATGGAGTCTTTAGGTGTGTCAGGTGTCGTTCGACTGTCCTCATAGAGATCACTCAACAAGTGAGGTCTGTGTTGAAGCCCATTCGCAGCGTTTATAAAGCAAGAACTCACGCACGCCCACTCGAGCACTCATTCAGCTCAAGAAGAAGAAAACACCGAGCCAAGGTCGTGATGTTGTCAATCATCAATCATAACTACCATGCATGATTTTTTTTTTTTTTTTTTTTTTGTGAATCTGACACTATGACCATTTTTAAAAAATTTAAAAAAAAAATTTTTTAAATAAAGGTTATTTGACATTTATGGTTCCATAAGAACTTAGCATCCATGGAACCTTTCTATTGCACAACAGGCTCTTTATTTTATTGTGGGAACATGTTCTTTAGGACTTTTAAAATGTCGATCACACTATTAAAATAATCTGTAACTGTTAACTAAAAGGTTCTTTGGGGAACCAAGATTGGTTCTTCTATGGCATCACTGCAAAAACTCGGAACCTCTATAGGCCTATTTAATGCTCTGGTGCTCTTTGTTTGTCAACGATTTAAAAAAATAGATATATTTCAATGAAATTAATGTAGCCTACTATATTTTAGTTTGATAATGTTTTTTTATTAAATATTTTGTATTTTTAGGGTATTTTATGGTAGGCTATACTAAATCATATTTACGCTGTATTTATAATACATTTATTCACTTTTTGATGTCAAATTTTAATTTACAACTTAAACTGTCGTGAATCTTGAATGCTTTAGAGCACAGACTTCAAAGTTTGATCTCTTTTCAAAGACTACACATGGCAGATTATTACTAAAGTGAAAAAAGTTTGAAAAAGTTGAAAAAAAAAAGTTACAGAATTTTTCATTTAGGCCTATTGTTATGAAAAATGTTTACATAGAAATATTACATGAATCAATTTTTACATGAAATATATATTTTCAAAAACATGTTTTACTCTAAAACTGAGAAAATCAAAGCCATAAATCTAAACAAGTTGTTTTTGAGGTTGATATCTCAAAAAATGAGCTTTCAGTAAGATTTTGTTTGGCCGCAAATTCGTCTCCCATTCGATTTTTAAAAATCCGCCAGAAGCACAAGTGTGACTATTTTTTTCAGAACCATTTAACCTGTTCGAATCATGTCCATGATTTTTTTTTGTGTGTGTTTAAATAGCAAATGCCAAAACCTTTACCAAGTTTCGTACCATTCGATGAAGAAAAAAAAAAAATCAATGTAAAATTTGGGGGTCAAAAATGACCGAAGAGCAACAGAGGGTTTTTAAGAGTGTTGATAGCCATTGATACGAGTCGATTCCTAAGTTACTTGATCATAGACGTGATTACCTTATAGTATTTACAGCCTTGCCAGATGTTTTGACATTGGAGTTGTTTGCTCTCCAGCTCATCAGTATCCACAGAGACTGTGAGGAGTTCTTAAAATTCGTTTTACAGATGCGCAATTGGACCGGACTCTGGGTGTGACTGGGCTACACCGGGACACTAAACTTCTGAAACCTTAAAATTTCTGTCTGTTTGGGTCAACGTCCTGAAATCTCCAAGTGCTCGTCCGGATCACAGCATGTTGTTTTCCTGAAGCTTTTTTTTCCCTTCATGAGTTTTCCAGTCCTTGTCCCAGGTCTCTTGTGCCTTTGATATAGTTTAACAGTTGTTTCATATTTTCACGCATTTGTTAATTTAGAATGCTTAATAAATTATGATATATCCTGGAATTGTCTTAGATCATCTTCAATTAAGTCGAATAATCACAGAGACCTATGTGAAGATAACTGGTTACATGCGGATTATTGTGTCAGGGTGGATACATATTCATACATAGAAAAATAATAGTTATGAGTGTAGCCATGGGTTATTCGGAGATACAGTTGCAAAAAAAAAATTAACGGCTCAAATAATAATAAAAAAAAAAACAATGCATACCTTCTAAAATTATATAACAGCACATGCTCCAATTTAATGCTGAATAAATCTTTGTTTCTACTTTTTTAATGCAACCTGTTGAGAGTTATGGATACTGTGCACCAATCCATAACATGATGTCAACACTATGACTAAAAGTGATTTACTTTGCAGGTTTCAACCAAATCTTCCACAGATAAATTCACTGATGGATATTGTTTCTGGGAAAAGTTTAGAGACTATAAATTCTAACTCTATGTCATTTATTATTTTTTATCATTTACTTTTTTTTTGCACTATGGTGCGGTTCTGCCAGGGTACATTAAATCTTCAGAGTGATGAATTATTAATGAATTATGATGAGTACTGAAATCAACATTCCACCGTAAACTTGATTAGGTTGAAATACAGGGCATTGGCAAGAAAATGCATTTTGATATAAAGCTTAGTTACATCTAAGGGTTTGGGAGCTACACTCTAACAAAAATGCTGGGTTGTTTCTACCCATATTTTGGGTAAATTTTTTTTATTAAATTGTAAGCCCAACGGTCGGGTTTGTTCACACATGTCCAAACATGGGCTGAGACAACCCAGCATTTTTTAGTGGAGTAAAATTGACTGTACTCAAGTAAATCTCTTGTGTCCATAACTCTTGTGTGCTTTATTCTACCTGACATATTATACCAACAGCGGTGGTTGTATAATGTAGCATTTTAATAGTGGCTGGTGTATGTCAAGACATGCCAGCTTCACCTAGATACTGCAAAAAGAAAAGATGAAAAACAGAAAGTGGGATCCAAAAGTCTGATTTGACTGATATGGCTTTATTTTCTCCATTTACTCCTATAGGGATAAAAGTTTTAGGATTTTAAAAAATGTGAAACAATGAGATGTTAAGAGGAATAAGAATACATATTTTAAGTTCTTCAGTATTTACAAGTCTCTAATCGAATTAAATGTGGGACATTCTGCTGGATAACATGATCAACTGGTGGAATTCGTCAGCTCCAATTGTTGTTAAAGAAATAGGAAAAGTCAAGTACAAGAAATTCAGGTTTCACTCAAATTGGCAAGCTGGCAATATAATTTATAAAGAAAAAAAATTATAAACATTGAAAAAACACAACGGCTGCATCTGAAATCGCATACTTCCCAACTATATTGTAGGCGAAAAACAGGATGTGACCAATAAAGTATATTCGAATTCACAGTACTCATAAAAGAGTAGCCAAAAAGTACCCGGATGACCTACTACTTCCAGCGAGATTCTGAAGTGTGTGTACGATGGACACTTTACTATCCCACGAGGCCACGGGAGAGGATTTATGAATGACAGTGAAGTGACACAACTGGTAGGTCACATGATAATGACAACATGGTGAACGTAGTACGTCCAAATTACATTCCTACTACACATTCATACTAGAACATACTTTTTTAGAGGTCATGAAGTAATTACTTATTCAAAATAAGTACCTACTCAAGAGAGCATGCGATTTCGGATGCAGCCAAGGTTTTTTGTGGTTTCGGAATTTGGCCTCTGCAGAACAGAAGTTTAAAAAAATAAAATAATCATTTTGTCATTGTTGTTAAAAAAGTGCTGGAGTGCAAGTAAAATTACAGGGAATTCATCTTCCGAGCCTTTTCTGTCTGGACATCAGTGGATAAATAGTTTCATCCTTAGGAACACTCTGCTGTTCCCGAGACAAATTAATACATGTTCTGGTTATAATTTATTTCATTTCCCCGCTCCATCCATCAGCCCTGTATCAACATTTACCCTACCATGTGTAGATACTCATCTCATCCCAAAAGCTTCAGGAGTCCCTCAAGGGCTCTTATGTGTGATACGGTCTTAAGTAATTCCTGATATCTTGCCGTTTTCACTCCTGATAAAAATGCAAGAGAACGCAAGTGTCTGCCCGGACTCTGATCGTTGATTTTTTTCAGAAAACCACCAGTTTCACATCGCTGCCAAACCGTCACTCAACCCGTTTCTGTTCCATAGGGCACGTTTCCTTCCAGAGCTATGCCGTTGTTATTGTATTTCCTATTTAGAAAAGGAATTTGGTTTCTGCTGCAATACTCGTCTGCCTCCAAGTGCCTCAGTGTTCAAGCTTATACTTTCACGTGCGTATGTGCTGACAAGCTTGTAATGGCTCCCTTATGTTACAGAAATGTGTTCAGGGAAGAACTTTAACTTCGAAATATCTCTTATTTCACACGTACAATGCACCAGTGTTGATGCTGTACATAAGTATCTCGATGTTTCCCTATTTTGATGGGTATTTAAAAAAAATCCTTATACAAAGCAATGAAAACATCACTGGATAAACAGGCTCCATTTTTGCAAAACTCAAAAACATATATATACAATTCACTGTATACAATTGCACATAACTATAGAATCAATTCTTAATGCGCATGTGAACGCCATCAGCGTTAATCACAGGTTCGCGTTTAAAGTCTGTTTAGAGGGAACGGTGTCGTCTTAGCGGCCCCTAATTTAATAACAAATGATTATTTCAACGGAGGTGAATCAATCAAAACTAACTTTAGCTGGAAATAACATTATTCAAGAACCGCTATAAAACCAAAACAATCTCTGTTACCTTAAATTATATGTTTATCTCTTTAAAGCTGCTTTGGAACAATCTACATTGTTAAAGCGCTATATAAATGAAGATGACTTGACTTGACTTGACTTGACTGCAGTTTCCAGCTGAAATGAACACCAGTGGCTGAAACATTAATAGCTTTGATACACTTTATTTTCATGGTCTCCTTTAGACATTATGTCGCACCTATGTCAACTACCCCCCAAGAGTATTAGTTGAGTAGGAGACTGTTAGGGTTAAGGTTAGGATTAGTAGAACAAGTTGACATGTATCTCCAAAGTTACTTCAGTAATATGTCTGTTGTGGAGCATCAAAATAAAGTGTTAGCAGATATTAAGCAGACAGTCTACTAATAGTCAACTAAAACTCTATTGAGAGTTAGTTGACAGGTGCAAAGACACTTATAGTCAACAGAGTGTCTAAAAGGGAACCATCAAAACAAAGTGTTTTGCTTTGTAACTTTTGTTCCTGTTCACATGATTATGATTAAAGGATTAGTTCACTTCAGAATTAAAATTTACTGACAATTTACTCACCCCCATGTCATCCAAGATGTTCATGTCTTTCTTTCTTTCTTCAGTCGGAAAGAAATGACGGTTTTTGAGGAAAACATTCCAGGATGTTTCTCCATATAGTGGACTTTAATGGCAACCAATGGGAAACCAAATTGTAGTTTCAATGCCGCTTCAAAGGGCTCTACACGATCCCAGCCAAGGAACAAGGGTCTTATCTATAGAAACGATCTAAAATATAAAATTGTATATACTTTTAAACCACAAATGCTCGTCTTGCAAAACTCTGCGATGCACCCTGCATTACGTAATCAGGTTGGAAAGGTCACACGTGATGTATGCAGTGTATGTATGTATGTATACATTTCCTCAACCGATACTATGATCTCAAAACCATAGTGCATGGCACTGTGAAAATTTTTTGTTGGTTTAACTTAAAAAAAAGTAAGTAACCTGGTTGCCTAAAAATTTTGAGTTAATTGTAACTGCAAAATTTAGGTAATACAAAGAAGGAGATTGGTTTAGGCTAATCAATTGAAACTCAAAATATTATGTAATCTGAACCACAATAATTATATGTTGATTTGACAAGAAAAAGTTTTGAAAATAATTGAAAAAAAACGCATTTTGACGTTTACATCACATAAAAAGCTACATATGACTTTTCTGTAGTCAATTTGCTTGATAGCTTACAGCAATTGTAGGCCTACTTGCAATGCAGAAGGCTCTGGTATACTATTCCCAAGAAACATGCATCACGAACCAAAAAAAAAATATGGCATGGTTTCCTCAGAAAACGTAGTTCCCTTTCGAGAACGGTCACTTCGTACTGCGTAGCTAATACGCAGTGGGGAAACTCGTTTCCTCCAGAATACTGAAGCCTATATTTTAAAACGCACTGCAGCTGCACAGCAAGCACAGTAGCTCGCCCATTGGCTGTGCTGCAGCATCTGCACATCCTATGGCAAAGCGACAAAGACACGCAAACCAATCAGACAGCTTCGCGCCTAAGAACGTCAGAGACCGCCAGAATGGGTGCGGCTTATGGCTATATAAGCCCACAACATCGCCATAGCATCAGATTTTATCTCCTTCAGGGACCTTTCACATCTCTGCCTCATCCCGAAGCCTTCGCCGTGAAATCAAGCCATCTCAGCTAAAACGAGCCCTTGTATACAGCGGACAGCACCTTCTTCACTCACCTAGAAGCCGCTTCTCTTCTGTTGCCTTTCTCCTATGGCCATCCGGCGATCACGCATATATCCTCTCTCTGCTAACTGTGTGCTCACTGTCGCGACAAACAGCTTTCTAAAAGAGCAATTTTTTGGAGAACGCGAGCGTTGTCTCTGCACCTCGCTCTCCCTGGACCTCGTGCGGATCCCTACTGCATGAGGCGGACGGGCGCACGTGCACCACGTGCCTGGGAGCCGCCAACGAGGAAGCTGCACTCTCTGCCGGAAGCTGCTCTCCGTGAGAGAGTCTGCCCATCTCCATGCTGCTGACGCGGTTAGCTCTCTTCAAGGAAGACAGCAACACTGCTTAACCCGCTCTTTTCTTTCCCCGCTCTATTTCAGCTGCGGAAGAAGAAGCGCCGCAGCCAACGGCAGCCTGAGCGCATGGAATTAAGCAAGTCCTCGCTTTCTCCGTCATAATACCCTTCACCGCTCCTGTTCACTCAGACGAACCTGCACCCCTCCCAACGAGCGGCGGGTCTCGTCTCCTTCGGCAGATCGGACGAAGGGCACGACGACAGCCTCGCCATTGCTGCGTCTGAAGAAGAGTGGTCGGGCTCAGTTGACCCCGCCCTCCTCTCCTAGTCGAGTGCTAGTGTGGCCAGGACTAACTCGGACTCTGAGATGCTTCGCATCCTCACCGCGGCCATTTCGGACCTACTACTAGCCTACTAGAAGCCGACTGGATGGATGTTTTTTGCCCGGGCGCCAGCAAACCCCCCGTCACAAGCCAGCGCCTTTCTTCCCTGAGTTACACGAAGAGCTCTTCTACTTCTGTAACGCTCTCTTCTGTTGACGGCGCTGCGGAAAAAGGATACGAGAAGCTGCCGCCTCTCGAAGAAGCAGTCGCCGCGCATCTCTGCCTGCTGGATGGAGAACTAGAGCAGTTCACCCTTCAAAGCCCTACCGAAACACTTCAGCCCTCGCTGGATGCGCCTTAACCGCCTTCGGCCAGGCGGCGTCAGCCCTGCACACCATGGTGGTGTTACAGGTTTTCCAGGCCAAGCTTCTCCAAACTATGGACGAGTCTGGGCCGGATCCTGAGTCATTGAGAGACCTGTGCAGTGCTACGGCCCTAGCACTGCGCGCTACGGACCTAGCACTGTGCGCTACGAAGGCCACGGCTCAAGATATCGGCAGAGGTATGGTTAACCTGATCGTGCTCAAGCGCCATCTTTGGTTAAACCTCACGGACATCAAAGAGGCGGACAGGACGGCTTTTCTCGACTCGCCAGTCTCCTGCACCAGCCTCTTCGGCCCAGCTGTTAAAGGGTACTCGGACCGCTTCACCGAAGGACAGAAATCGTCGCAAGCTATGCGGCACTTTCTGCCTAAACGCTCCAGCTCAACCTCGAGTCGCCCCAAGAGAACGCCGCCTTCTCAGCTAGTGAAGCCAGCGCCTCGGGTCTCTCTTCCCCGCCCTGCGCCTGACACTCTTCATCGCTCACAGTCGGCTAGGCGCCATCCACACCCGCATCGCCAGGGCCCCCGACCCAGGATTGTGTTGGACCCTGAGCCTCCGAAGACCTCCTAGCAACAGGAGGAAAGAGAGAGGGTCTGAGTCTCGCCGTGGCCGGACCACCCTCGGAAAGAGCTCACCTAAATCTCCCAGCTCCCTGTTAAGCTCAGGCAGCTGGAGATTTTTCTATTGTAGTCAATGGGCCCGTTGCACTGCACGCGTCCCTACAAACAAATGCTGTTTTTACATTGACCCAAATAAAGCAAAAAAGGGTATGTTTCAAACACACAACATCCGGGTAACCGGTCCCCCTTCACTAGGCGGCCCACCCCCAGTTGTCACTCTATCTCTGTCCAGTCGGGCCAAGGCTTGGCAAACCAGCCCAGTAGAGAGTATGTGCACAAAACAACACACGGGTAATAGGTCCCCCTATGCTAGACGGCCCATCCCCAATTTTCATTCAACACTTAGCCACGCGGGCTGAGGCCTGCCAAGCCATCCCCGAAGTGTCAAATTGGGTAATGAACACTATAAAGCGAGGCTACTCTCACCAATTCGCTCGCAGACCCCCGCGCTTTCAGGCGGTCGTCGAGAAGCTGTGGCTCAGAATCAACTTTTCCAAGAGCAGACTGTCACCCAGACAGAACATAACCTTTCTGGGCACAGTTATCGACTCGACACAGATGAGAGCCCGGCTCAATCTTCACGGACGCCTCCAACCTGGGTTTGAGCCCAGAGAAGAGCTTATATATATATACACTGCCTCAAAATGAGAGCAGTTTGTCTAGCCCTCAAAGCATTTCTGCCAGACCTGAGAGGGCACCAAGGATGGGCACCAAAGATGGGCAAGCTAGACGCTCTACTGTGCAGCTGCACTGCGTTTTAAAATAAAGGCTTCAATATTCTCGAGGAAAGGAGTTTCCCCACTGTGTATTAGCTATACAATACTCGTTCCCTACTCTCAGGGAACCGATGTTACGTTAGTAACCGAGTACGTTTCATCACGTTTGCTTTTGTTAACACTATCGGTTAAGTTTCTGTAGGCGGTACATTATTTTCAAACGTGATAAGCAATCTTAGTGGCACTCATGCCGCGATACAAATAATACCAACTTAATAAAGTTGTCAGATCAACGTTCATGGATAAATCTGAACCCGCTTTTAGTGCCACAGCAAATAAAATCTTCATTTTAAAAGGTAGGCCTAACTTTTTAATTTCTTCCAACGTTTTCCATTAAACAAATTTTTGATATTAGGTAAAAGGAAATTAGAATAGCCTAAAGAATGTAGTATTTTTGTTCAGTTATGTTTAAATTGATGTCCACACATGAAATGAACACTCGTATCAGTAGCATAATAAAAGCTGTTTTATTTTACATCTGGTGGGTTGCAAAACTTGCCATGTTATGATCAAATTACCAGTCTAAAACACAGAATACTATCTTTCACACAACTAGGTTTCAGTATGAAACAGACCACTGTTGCATGGGCCAGTGAAACAAACAACAAATTTAAACATTTCTCCTTTCACAGATTCAATGTTAATCATTTACCTTCCATCTTGTGGAACGCAGTTTGCGTTATAAAATTTGTGGTGGAAAAGTGATGCCACATGTCAGCTATAACAATCCCAAACATACTAACAATGAAAATATTATTGCTTTGTTGCAACCTATGGTAATTTATAACTTGGTATGTGAGAGCTCTTAGATCATATAAAAACTTCTTTGTGGACATCATGTGGCACATTATGAGTAATCAACTACGTGTAAATAAAGCCAAACATGACATCATAATCATTCTGACAGCTTTAATTTCATAACTGACAAACAAACACCATGCATTGATCTTACAAGACTGCTCATTTAAATGACTAGAAATCATGCAGATTTCTCTAGGGATGGACATCAATAGAGAATAACACATGCCTTATTTTAATTTCTAAGCTGGCCAAGTGCATCTTGTTTCAATAAAGAACAAAAACTATGTGGGCTTCCAACTCCACCTAAACCAAACTTATTTAAGGCTCGACAGAGGAAATACTCTTGAAGAAAATGATTATTAGAATCATGGTTTGTTTTTATAACAATTTTTAAAATAGATGGGCATAGCAGCATAAAAGCACCCCTTTAATGTTCCCACACATTGGTTTTGTTTAGAAAGGAAATATGGAATTAGAGCTGTGAGACAAAATAATAACCTGAAGCTCAAAATTCAGTCTAGTGCTCCAGTAATTACAACAACATCCTTGAAAATCTATCCTCACAGTCTCTCAAACCAAACAATAGAAAATCATTTCCTTAATTTTTATTTTTTAAGTAAAAATATACATCCTTAAAACAAGATTAGTTTAAATGAAATGCGAAATTGTCAGTGATATTCAGACCAACAGTATGATTGTGAGTGTGATATTGCTTTACAACAGTTCAAGGAATTAACCCTCTGGGGTCTAAGTTGTTCTTGGGGTCCTTGAGATGTTTTGACATGCCCTGACATTTGTGCTTTTTTCAGTTGCTTAGAAACATATTGTCACATGCCTGTCCTGTCTTGTGTTGCACTTGGGTGTTTGTTGTTTGATACCATGTGTTCTCTTGTCATTGTATACCCCGCCCATCTTGTTATCTCATTATTGGTTCATTTGCCCCACCTGTCTGTTCGTTAGCCCTTTTGTTTGCCTCTCTATTTAATCTCCTTGTGTTCTCAGTACTGTGCTGGTTCGTTATCCATGTTACCCTGGTTCATGTTTGATCGTGTTTTCGTGTATCTTGTATCCTGCCTGTTTTCCCCCACGAGGGAGTTTTTGTTCTTGTTTTATGTGTTATTATTTTCCTAATAAATCCCCATTGTTTGCATTTGAGTCCTCACACCTTTTTCCCAACCCGTGCCGTGACACATATTAATGGCAAAGGTGTCATTACACAATCATTTAGCACAAACAGGGCTACCACAAAATGTGATCAACATGTGTGTACATGTTTGTATTTTTTAAAGAGAATAATGTGTATGCATGGTTATTGAAAAAAACTAAAGATTGGTTCAAAGTTAGAGTTGGAAACGTCTTGAAAGAAATGTGGGTAACACTTAACGGTAAGGGTACATGAATTTTCATGAATTCATGTATAAATTCATGAATGAATTAGGCATTAATTCATGCAGTAATATCTCATGAATCATCAGGAACTAACACGAGTTCAATGTTTTTCATTCATGACTTCATGGTTGAACAACACCTTAATTAAAACATTAACTAAGATGAGTACATCATCATGAATTATGATTTATTACGCATGCCATGATCATGATGTTTTCTTTGTTCACAAAAAAATGTGTCTTTACTATCCATTGTGGATAAAGCTACAGTTATGGTACTGGTACATGAATCATCATGAACTCATGCATAAAAAAAGCATTAATTCATGCATGCAAGACTACTCTTTGAATTATTAAAGGATTATACAAAAATCCACACTACCACATGCATGCAAACAGGTATATCAATTAATGTGAGAACTGTTTTTCTGAATTATGATCTGAGTTATCCAGGATGTTCATGTCTTCTTCATAGCCTGCAGGTAAATGGACAGACCCCAAAATTGGCCAATCACAGCAAATAGGACACGAATGATGTTGACATTCAAATACAGTAGTCATCATTAACTAAGCATAATCTTTTAATGACTTCATCATGTGTGTGGCCCCTCAACTAAAGTGATGACTTGGTCTTTTGAAACACTGAAGAACAATGTGTTTTCATTATTATTTCTAACATGTTCATGTCTCTTACCAAGTATTGCTGTTGATTTAACTGGTTTATACTGTTTCTTGGAATAAAGCAGTAAAGTTAAGATCAAAGTCCATTTGTGTCCACAGTACATTGTTTGCAAAGGCTTGAACGTTCATGTTCATATTTATGTCATTTCACAGTTATGCCACCATTAATAGCACATTGTTCATCAGTGTTTCACAGGACCAAGTCACCACTTTAGTTGAGGGGCCACACACATGATGAATGATAATACCTTCATGTACCCTTACCGTAAAGTGTTACCAATGTGTCTTTTTCCACAAATTTTGTATTCATGCAAATTGTATAATATCCAAGGTAAACATTTCTAATTGGGCAGTTAATTCTCATACTGTATTTTCAGAAAGTTTTGGAATATGTATCCTCTCCCCAAATTTGTCAATAATAAAACACAATAAAAATTATTTAATGAGAAGGCATATATTGACCGATTTAGATTTAGTTTTTTTTTTTAGATTTACCTTGTGAATATATTTTGTGCTATTTTATTAAAAAAGGTTACAATTACAACAACAATTACAATTCTAACAATATTTCAAGTGTAATCTTTCTTTGTAAAAAGTATACATTAAGGATTCATTCGTTTGAATATTGGAACAAACACTATAATAACATCTTAGTTAATAATTCAATATACCTACTTTATTTTTGACAAAACATGTCATACTATATATTTAGCATATAAGCATAAATTGGAGAACAAAATCGTATTTGATGTGGCAGTAGTCTTTTTTGCTCTTAGAACTTTATAATCCGTTTGTAACATATCGTGTTTATGATATATTAGCATTTAAATGTTCATTTGCCGTTTAATACGTTGCTTATACAAATACATTTTATTTCAACATATTTCAGTCGATTTATACTCATCTCAGTATAGCAATATAGTTTGGTAAAAGCTAAACTAGATGTGTTAGTGTAAAAATAACATGTTTACTAATGTAAGTTCCAGTGTGAATTAACAGCACAGATGCGAGCTGTTGTGTACTACAGCTGAAGTAAACAACAGCGCGCATCTGTGCCGTTCATTGCGGTTAACAGACACTATTCCACATCGCGATTAGAACAAAGCACTTACGAATAAAGAACTTACCATTCACAATTCTCAGCTGGATCCGTTGCTCCTCAAAGTGAAACTAAACCAGCACTTCTGAGGTAAATTTTCCATGACTTTATTACGATAGTATTATTCCTCACAGCGTAGCAAGACGACGTAGAGTACATTAAGCTGATTAAACTTGATGTGTTTTATCAAGTTGATGTGGACGTTCACAGGTTTGCATATGGATTGCCTCAGATCATTTGCGTTTGAGAAGCACGCGCTCTCCGTGACCGTGTTCACATTAGCAGATAATGAGCTGCGATAACAATAATGAGAACGACTGACATCTCTCTCTTTTCATACAGATTACATAAACAGCTAATATTTGTTTTTTATATAAATTACTTCATTTAAAAGAAAAGAATTTAAGCTTTATAGACATATCTTTCGTGCCTGTGTGACTGAGTATTCGCTGAGTTACAGTTCATTTTCGGACGCGTTTCAGAATGGACTTCACTGACAGAGAGAAGGCAGAACTCGCATCATGTATATTTTTCTTTATTTGGCGAAAAGCACAACACTTTGTTTTTATTGTGAGTATACACACAAAAAATAGACACTTAACAGGATCGAATGATGTACAACACTTATATGTAAGATCAAAATCAACAGAGTGTTTTGAGTCTCTTTTGCACTGATAAGAAAAAAAAGAGAGCTGGTATTGCCGCCGACCCCAGGGGGGGTAAAATAGAGTTAAAATAAACTATATTTTAGAATCAGTATTGCCAGCATTATTTTTTGCTTTGTCAACTAAAACAGTTCCAAGCGAAGCAAAAGCTGCAACAAATCAGTGTTTTAAACGAATATCTTTAATATACAACAGTGTATTGAATGAATGATTCAACGACTCACCGAAAAATACTCTCATTCACTATTCCCTACATTACTCCACTTAAATAGTCCATTTGAAGGAGTGAATGAAAATGAGCAAGCAAATCGGACACTAAGGGTGAGATTATTTATTCCAGTTATTTATTAAATGTTTATTTTATTAAAGATTATTGCAGAAGTGAAAAAAGAGTGAACTTGAAAAAAGTTATACAATTTTACATTCACTGTTACGCTCTTTTTTTACTTCAGGAATAATCTGCCAAGTATGGAAGCTTGTTTTCCGCCATAGAATAAAACATTATAAAAGATAATTGCGACTTTTTATCTCACAATTGCGAATTTACATCTCTAATATAAAGTCGCAATTGCATGTTATAAAGTCTTGTGAGATATAACATGCAATTCTGAGAAAAAAGTCAGTTTATATCTCACAATTCTGACTTTGTAACTCGCAATTGCGACTTTATATCATGCAATTCAGAATTGCGAGATGTAAACTCGCAATTAAGGAAAAAAAGTCAGAATTGTGAGATAAAAAGTTGCAATTACCTTTTAAATGTTTTATTGTGTGGCGGAAACAAGCTTCCATAGTATCCATAGCCAAGTGCCGTCTTTAAAAAGAGACCAAACTTAAGAGACCAAACTTAAAAAGTTAATAAATGGATTATAGCTACTGTATAAATATAATTTAATTAGTACCATAAAATCCCGTAAAAATACAAAATATTAAACAAAAACATCATCGTACTAAAATATAGTACAGTCATTTCATTAAAATAAAAAAAATGGTTACACTATAATATATGGTGTTTAATTTAAGAAATGCCAATGTCTTATTTTTTATTTATTTTTTGTTACAATTTCTGGCTTCTCAAGTAAATGTATCTTTTTTTAAGGATGTTTAGACAAACTTACTGATTTAAATTAATCGGCTATAGAGCAACATCACAAAGGCAGAAAATGCCACAAAGTTTAAGTCCTTTATCACACATCAGACATATTCTTACTGCTCGGTAATTTGTATTTTTGTAGCCTGAGACCTTTGTCAGGAACATATTCTCTGCTCAGGTGTTCACATTCATCAAGCTGATTGTCAGGCCCGTCTGCTGACCTTGAGATCCAAAAGTATATTCTTTTTCCTAATAAAACTCAGTCTTCTCCCTTAGGCATCAGTAGATATTAAATCATTACCCACTCCAATGGCCCATACAATGCCTAAAAGTGTTACATTCCACACCGCCACACACTACATACACTGTCTGACAAACACGCACTCACAACTCAGCATGAGGCGTTTGGTGACAGCTAACGTTAAGGTTAAACAGATGACTGGAGCCGATAGTGGTTTGTCTAGTTTTATTCTGTAATTAATAGAGCTCCACAGTGCGGCTGTAAAGCATCCCCTAGAATGTGTTTTACATTTGGAATGGGATTATATACAAGTCAAACTAATAAATTCATGGGAACATATTTATCCTTAACACTTGTGATTATGCCTCCAATTTATGAATGTTGTGTCCAAAACATTCAATCTGACTTGACAGGTGTGTAATGTGATTGAAGACATCATCCAAATCTCCATGCTGCTCAATCCGCCCTTTAATGTTTCCTCGGTTTGATTTGATTCTTGATTCTTACCATGACTTGGGTCATTTATAGACAAACTAGGTTTCTTGTTTATTAATAAGGAAATCTGGAAAGAAATTGTCTTGGGGTTAGAATTTAGCTTCGCTTTTTGTTTGCCCATATTTTGCCTGTGGAAACAGCAAATTGTCCAGAACAGGATTGTCTGAAAATATTTGTGGCCAGTTTCTTGGCTTTAGAGGTGCATTTTTACACATTGTTATTTTTCTCCTTATTGCGTTACTAAGCAACTAGCCTTTTCACACTGGAAAAAAAAAAAAGCTCAAGAGTTGGACTAAAGCTAAATATCACACGTTGTAAACAAGATGGTCATAAATAAAAAATTATAATATAAAACCCAGTAAAGTGAAGAAAATTGAAAAAAATATTTACGGATATAGAATATTCCTTGCATACTGTCCCCGAATTCATGCTTCTGTTCATTCTACATTAAAATCAATAGTGCTTGATGTATTTGTTACATTTTCTTGTTGCATTACTGCACATAATATGAAACAGACCTGCCACAGAGGAAATTGCCATTATAGAACTGAATTGCTCTTTTTATTTGTAGAGCTGATGTGTGTAATTTTTTCAATGTTGAAATACTTTCCCCCAAATATTTGCAGAGATGATTATCAGTAAGCCAACCACTGGCCTGTCAGCAGAATACACAGTTTTTAATCATTTTTAAGGATCCTTGTGAACAGGGATCGTTTTGACAATGTTGCTGTCTGTACGCAAAAAAAAAAAAAATGTTGGGAAAAAATACTTAATAATATTTTTTTTAATCTCTTCCTCCGTTTTTCCCCTCTGTAATTAAATTAAGTATTATCTTAATTTTTTTTCTTAAAAAAAAAAATTCTCAATATTTTTTTTGTCTGTAACACTTATTTCGATAGTCCACTTTAGTCAAGTCAAGTCACATTTATTTATATAGCGCTTTTTACAATACAGATTGTTTCAAAGCAGCTTTACAGAGATAACAGGAAAATAATACAACAAAGTTTGTTTCCAGAACAAAATAGTGTCACAATCCAGCTTAAGTAAGTTCAGTGATGTTTCATTTTTGTTGTAAAAAAGTTATTAATTTAGTTCATTAAATATATATAGCCGTTCTGGAGAAAACCGTGATGTCATCGTCCAGCTCAGTTCAGTTCTCATATTGTCACAAACGAGACTGCTCGCCACCAGAGGGATCCTTCTCCCGAATATTAAACCTCTTTGAACTACATTTCCGTCTCACATACCTGGCACTGATTATCCTTCCAACTGACTTTCATCAGTGGACTATTTAAGCTGCTCTCAGACTCTACCTCATTGCGATGTTTTGTTTTGCCCTGGTGAACATCTCTGAGCATTTCTTCCTGTGTTTTTGCCTTCCCGTGGATTACTCTTGGACTGTTTATTCTCTTCATGATTCTTTGCTGCCTGCCCTGGACTGTTTTCTATTGTGGACTGATTTATGTAAGTTTGCTGCCTGCCCTGACCTTATGCCTGTTTTCGGATTACGAGTTGCTTTGTCTCTACTGTTGTGTTTGCTGGTGATTGACCCTGATTGTACAACCAAGATTACAATAAAGCTGCAAATGGATCCTCACTTTGCTGAAGCCTCATTACATAAAACTTCGCCATCACATGATCCAGCAGCTCTGGTTCAAATGTCCACGGAGCTTTTCACTCAAGCTAATCTGGCTTCTTCTTCGTTTAAAAAAAAGGATGGTGGTCTCTGCCCTTGTATCAACTACCGCGGTCTCAACAACATCACCATCAAGTTTCGATATCCATTGCCTCTGGTACCAGCTGCCCTAGAACAACTTCACAATGCCAAATTCTTTTCCAAACTAGACCCCCGCAATGCCTATAATCTCATTCGCATCAGGGAGGGTGATGAATGGAAAACAGAATTTTTTACCAGCACTGGGCACTATGAATATTTGGTTATGCCCTTCGGGCTTGCCAACAGTCCTTCCGTATTTCAATCTGTTATGATTCTACCCTTGTGTCTTTTAATACATCTCTTGTCTTAAGGGTAGGATCATTACAGACTCATTTTTAGTGTGCAAGCACGTTGCTTTTCGGGCCATGTGCTTGTGTTGTCTTGTTACCTTGCCCCGCCCCCTTGTTATACTCGTTTTGTCATTATTGCTTTACCCGTGTCACCTGCTGCCATTATTAGTTT
This sequence comes from Tiaroga cobitis, assembly GCA_030578255.1. Taxonomy (NCBI): domain Eukaryota; kingdom Metazoa; phylum Chordata; class Actinopteri; order Cypriniformes; family Leuciscidae; genus Tiaroga; species Tiaroga cobitis. The sequence goes on along the minus strand of CM060592.1, from coordinate 18,354,432 downwards.
CCCTATTTAATCCCCTTGTGTTTGCTGTCCTGTGCCGGTTCATTGTCATACTTTGTGTGAATCAAGCCATGAGTAACTTGTTGAAAGTCTTGTCTAAAAAAGTGTTTGATCCTGTCTTAGTTGTTAGTTTATTGTCTGAGTCTTAGTCTAGTGTAGTCTATACTGTCTTGTTTTGCCCCCTCGTGGGTTTTGTTTTCTGTTTTTGTCGTTAATAACCCTGTGTGAATTATTTGCTGTCTGCGATTGGGTTCATCCTTCATCCACATAACACAATCCTTCATCAATGACGTCTTTCGGGACATGCTTGACCATTGGCTAATCGTTTACATCGATGACATTCTCATCTATTCCAACACCTCTGAGGAACACGTGCAACACGTAAGGACAGTATTGCAATGACTCATTGATCACCAGTTATATGCCGAAGCAGAGAAGTGCGAATTTCACAAGACTACCACTTAATTTTTGGGCTACATCATCAGTCAGGAGGGAGTCGCATGGACGAGAAGAAAGTCAAAGCTGTTCTAAACTGGCCACAACCGGCAACTTTAAAGAAATTACAACCATTCTTGGGATTTGCTCATTTCTACTGACGCTTTATCAGAAATTTCAGTTTGGTGGCTTCTCCCTTAACCCCTATGACTAAGAGAAATTAATCCCATCTCACATGGTCAGCTGTAGCTCAGTAGGCTTTTGCAGAACTTAAGTCACGTTTCACATCTGCTCTCATCCTCCATCACCCTGACCTTCAACTCCCGTTTATAGTTGAGCTATGGAGGAGTGGCGTCATTGGCTGGAGGGGCCTAAACATTTGTGATTCTAACTGACCACAAGAATTTGGAATATTTGCGATCTGTCAAAAGACTGAATCCCAGACAGGCCAGGTGGGCTCTTTTCTTTACACGATTTGATTTCATCGTTACCTATTGTCCCGGTTCAAAGAACACTAAAGCAGACACATTATCATGCCAACACGACGGTTTAACTCCCATTAAGCCCAAGGAAACCCTTCTTCCAGAGTCATTAATCGTGGCCCCAATTCAGTGGGACATCATGACAGAGCTCACTCAAGCAAATTCACAGAGACCCCCCCTCCCGAATGCCCTCCTGACAGAACTTTTGTACCTCAGGATCTCTGTAAAAAAGTGTTACAGCAAGTTCATTCCTCGCTCAGCTCCGGTCGTCCTGTAATTTCTGTACACAATAAAAATGATTCACGAGTGCATCACCTGTAACACAAGCAAGCATCCCAGACAATTACCATCCGGCTTACTGCATCCATTGCCATTTCCTCACCGACCACGGCCCCATATTGCCATAGACTTTATTACAGATCTCCCCAAATCCAATGGTAATACCATAATACTCACTGTCATAGATCGCTTCTCCAAGGCCTGTCGTTTAATTCCACTTCCCAAGCTGCCTACAGCATTTGAGACAGTTGATCTCATGTGCAACTTTGTGTTTCACTTCTATGGCCTCCCTGAGGATATTGTGTCGGATCAAGGCTCCCAATTCACATCTAGAGTATGGTCAGCATTCTTCCAACAACTCAATATCAACATTAGCATCAATTCAGGATATCACCCTTAATCTAATGGTCAAACAGAACGTCTCAATCAGGAAATCACCCGGTTCCTCAGATCGTATTGTCATCAGAATCAAACAGATTGGAGTCAATACCTCATGTGGGCAGAGTATGCAGAGTACTCACTTCCAACCTCCTCGATTTCCATGGTCAGGGGAACCTACCTCTGTCAACAATTGGCTCCAGAGAAGCGAGGACATCTGGAATCAGGCTCACACCCACTTACTACATGCTGTCAGGAGACAAAAGTTGCAGGCAGATCGTCACCGTCGCTCCAATCCTGAATATACTCCAGGTCAATGGGTCTGGCTATCTACCCGAGACCTTCGCCTCAGATTTCCATGCAAAAAACTCAGTCCCAGGTATGTGGGTCCCTTCCAAATTGTTAAACAGATTACACCAGTTTCTTTTCATTTGGCATTGCCTTCTAATTATCGTATCTCTCCCACTTTTCATGCATCACTTCTCAAACCCGCTGGTGGAGAAGGAGGAGGAGCAGACCAGTGGCCGGGGCCCCTCACCCATCTTGGTGAGGAGGCATACCAGGTTCGATATCTACTTGATTCCAGACGCCGGGGTAGGCTCCTCCAATATCTTGTGGATTGGGAGGGGTACGGACCGGAGGAACAATCCTGGGTTAATGCAGAGGACATATTCGACCCCACACTCGTGACTGAGTTCCATAGGACGCACCCGGAGAAACCGGCCCCTCGATCTCACTGAAGACCCCGAAGTTATTTGTCTCCCTCCTTGCATCAGGAGCCGCTCGCAGGAGGGAGACTCTGTCACAAACAAGACTTGCCACTGCTTGCCACCAGAGGGATCCCTCTCCCTAATATTAAACCTATTTGAACTATACACTTCCTGACTTTCATCGGTGGACTATTTAAGCTTCTCTCAGACTCTACCGCATTGCGAAGTTTTGTTTTGCCCTGGTGAACATCTCTGAGCATTTCTTCCTGTGTTTTTGCCTTCCCGTGGATTACTCTTGGACTGTTTATTCTCTTCATGATTCTTTGCTGCCTGCCCTGGACTTTTTTCTATTGTGGACTGATTTATGTAAGTTTGCTGCCTTCCCTGACCTTACGACTGTTTTCGGATTACGAGTTGCTTTGTCTCTACTGTTGTGTTTGCTGGTGATTGACCCTGATTGTACGACCAAGATTACAATAAAGCTGCAAATAGATCCTCACTTTGCTGAAGCCTCATTACACATATAATGGTGTCAATGCAGGCAGGTCAATATTATTGTTGAATATTAAATTAAGGGGAGACACGGCAAGCAAAAACATCAGTTTTTTTTTAGATCCCTTAATTTTGAGATTTTGGGCTATTTGTCTTCTTTCAGACGTGTGGTGAAAAAAAAAATACAAAATACAAATTTAGGTCTTTATTTTACTACACTTTGTCTATTTGCGTCTTTAGATTTCTCCTAAATTCAACAAAAGCGTTCTAAATCAACATGCTGTCCGCGATCGCGATCTGCACCCTGTCATCACATATACTGTTGGAAAGCTCTATCTCTCATGTACAAGGTTGTCAGATCCAAATATGGTCATTTTCTTTTTTATCAGCAACGAATCGTAAAAGTGCAATGGGGTATTTATCTCTAAAAGCGAAATCTCATTGGCTGATGCCAATTATTTAAAGGCTGTTTTCTCAAAATGTTTTTTTTCTCATACTCTGGGCCAGAAATCTCCACTTCAGCAGCACTAATACACCAAACTTTCCAGTTGTATACTTATCTATATTCTTAAAGTCGGCATGAAATCAAATTTGACAAATCTTCTTTTTATATGTAATATTGTAGTGTTTATTATAAATGATTTATCTGTGCACTTCATTATTTTTTTTAAATTCATGTACCCTTATAATCTTTAATCAAATACATTACCCCTCCCTCCCCCCTCGAAACGACCTCTCTTCTCTTTCGGTCATGTGCCATGGCGAAAGGGTGCGGCCAGAGCCGATGACGGTGCGACTATCGGTGCACCGCCTCTCAGAGAACCTGTCAGTGTCAGCGCCCAACCTCCAACGATCCCATCAATTCCCGAAGGACAAAATCAAGCCCCGGCCTACATTTTTTTCTAATTTCAGAAGCCGTTTCACTCGGATATACCTCAAAACAAGGAAAAAATTACAATCTCAACTTCCGTTTCATGCCGACTTTAAGGTTTTTACAGAGGGGTTTGTTCATATATCATTCAGATTCTGATTTCTACAACATTTTATACCTAAAAACGGGGCGAAAGTTTATTTTTTTTATGGCTGTTGACAGTTTTTTTCTGATTAATGGAGTGATAAAAAGAGATATCCAAAATCCCCTCTGTAAAAACATTTGACTCTAATATGTCAACAAAATGAAACAAGAATTTTGAATCTGGCTTTCATCCAATGTTCAGATTTCACTTCTGGAAATATATGCAAATTAGCACATATTTAATGAGATAATACCTATTTTGCATATTTAAACATAAATATTCTAAAAACTTGTAATACAAAAGATATTTGTCTTAATGTCAGAAATAAACTGGGGAAGTTTCATGCTGATATCTATTAGTTTTTTTTTTTTCCCTATTCACCTGGAGTGTCTCCCCTTAAATGTTAAATTTAATGTCCCCAACTAAGCAAGCCAAAAGGAACAGAGGTAAAAAAAAGGCAACAAAGGTGAAAAAGGCGACAGTGGCAAGGAACCAATCTCCATCAGGTGGCAGAATGGAGAAAAAATCCTTGGGAGAAACCAGGCTCATTCGGGGGGCCAGTTCTCCTCTGGCCAACGAAGAAACGTGTATGATTATGATTCAGACAGCAATACAGGTCAGATGTCAGATTGGATTGGAACAATCAGAATATTTTCCAGTTCCATCTGGATTAAAGGGTTAGTTTACCCAAAAATGAAAATTAAGTCATTAATTACTCACCCCCATGCTGTACCAACCCCGTAAGACCTTCCTTCGTCTTCGAAACACAAATGAAGATATTTTTGATTAAATGTGACAGCTGGATCACTCCTCCATAGGCTCCCTAAGGGAATGAATCCTGACGGCCCAGAAAGTCAATGAAGAAAATGTTTAAATATTCCATGTCACAACAGTGGCTCAACTATAAGTTTATCAAGCGACGAGAATACTTTTTGTGCGAAAAAAACAAACAAAAATAACTACTTTATTCGACTATTCCTTTTCTTCCTTGTAGGCCTGAAACGAGACTTCAAGAGATTTCCATGACGCGCACGTGCGAGAACTTAACTAAAGTAGTTGGAGGAGATCGCAATTCTCGCGCATGCGTCGTGGAAATCTCTTGAAGTCTCGTTTCAGGCCTACAAGGAAGAAAAGGAATAGTCGAATAAAGTCGTTATTTTTGTTTTATTTCCACACAAAAAGTATTCTCGTCGCTTGATAAACTTATAGTTGAGCCACTGTTGTGACATGGAATATTTAAACATTTTCTTCATTGACTTTCTGGGCCGTCAGGTTTCAATCCCTTAGGCAGCCTATGGAGGAGTGATCCAGCTGTCACATTTAATCAAAAATATCTTCATTTGTGTTCCGAAGACGAACGAAGGTCTTACGGGGTTGGTACATGATGGGGGTGAGTAATTAATGACTTAATTTTCATTTTTGGGTGATCTAACCCTTTAAGATCGGGGTCATCACGCCTGTGTGGAGACGGGTTTCTTGAGGATCAGTGCCAATGGCTGTCGTGTTGATGAGACCTTCACAGGGGAGATTGACACAACCTCTGCTGACACTTTAGGGATGCGTTGTGGTCGTGTCTAGGCACAGGTCCTCCATCTGATTTGGATACGGCCAGGATCCGGCTGACTACATCATGCGTTGTGGTCGTGTGTAGGCGCAGGTCCATCATCTGATCCGGATACGGCCTGGATCCAGCTGATTACAGTAAACCTCAGAATTGTCACAGTGTCTGTTGTGTGTTTCCCTGGGTGTCCACTAGAGTTCTCTTCCCCATATCGTCACCCACTCATCATGGACTGCAATTCCCATAATCCTTTGTCTGCACTCATCATCTGATCATTGCACACAGCTGTTTGTTTCCCATCATCCTGTTAGTTCTGTGTGTATAAATACCCTGTCTGTTGCTGTATTCATTGTGGATTCCTTGTTTTCTGTTGTGTTGCACTTCCCTGTTCCACTTTGTTTTGTTTCTTGTTTATTGGACTGTTTGTATGGATTTTGACCCTTGCCTGACTGACTACGGATACGGATTACCAAATAATAAAACTGCACTTGGATCTACCTTTTGTGTGCATTCCGTGACAGAAGGAATCCACCATAAATAGATCCAGCAGTACGGGACCGCCTAAGACATTATTTTATTATTTTGCCATGGCGGCTCGTAGGACTGAGGAGACCATAGCAGGCAGCTGTCAGGTTGGAGGAGGTAAGCCCAGGACTGTGACTGGCAGCTCCTCTAAAAATCCTGTTCACCCGCAACTCTTTGAGGGAACTCGCTTGGCCAGATTCTCTGGGACTCGTGGAGGCCGTAGAAGGGGACATGGTCGCCATGAACCCCATTGTTTTTCCACAGTCCAGTCTCTTTTCAGCCAGGTACCTGTGCCGGTTAATGACTGCGATCCAGAGACCGTTCACATCACGTCTGCTGATCCAGAGACCGTTCAGGTCACCGTCGGCCTAGGAGAAGGGGATCTCGCCAGCGCCCTCCCAGAGCCTTCACCGCTGGTCCCGTCCAGCCCAGAGCCTTTACCGCCTGTCCCGTCCAGCCCAGAGTCTTCACCGCTGGTCCCGTCCAGCCCAGAGACGGTAGCACCCCCAGAGGTGGTAAGCCCAATAATACCACCTCATCACCATAAAAGGAGAAAGAGGAGGAGGCGTCCATCACCCCTAAAGACCCAGAGGCCATCCCCAAACAGCCTGCTGTCGTCACGGAGGCCGTCCCTGAGCAGCCTGCTCATGTCGTGATCGAAGAGGCTACCCTCTCCCTTTACGTGGCCGCTGTGATGTGTGTCTGGGCCGCACATGCCTCCCTGTTGGCTACCTCAGCTCCATCCTCTCCTGAGCCAACCGTTTCCACCATCAGTCCGTTCATGGCCAAGAGGGCTGTTTTCACTTTTTACGCATTGGCTGTCCTGCATGCATGGAGGAAGCACACGATTTCTGCCAATTCAGAGATTGTTCACATCACGTCTACTGATCCAAAAACCTCTCACGTCACGTTTGCCGATTCAGAGACCGTTCATGTCAAGCCTGCTGAGCCAGTGTGTCCGGACAAGATGGCCACAGCCGAGCCGGTGTCTGTTCCTGTGCCCGAGCCGGTGTCTGTTCCTGTGCCTGAGTCCGGTCATGAGTCGGGGTCTGTTCCTTGCCCTGGCCGCCCGATGGGTCGTCTGCTTCGCCCTGGCCGCCCGATGGATTTTCTGTTTCACCCTGGCCGCCCGATGAACTGTCTGCTTCGCCCTGGCCGCCCGATGGGTCGTCTGTTTCGCCCTGGCCACCCGATGAACTGTCTGCTTCGCCCTGGCCGCCCGATGGACTCTCTGATTCGCCCTGGCCGCCGGCTAAGCCGTCACCCCTTTGTTCTTGCTCCCCTCCATGGACCTGGCCCTCCATCCCTCCCCCTGATCCTCCACCATTCCACCTCCCTCCTAGACTCTTGTTTTGTTTTGAAGTTGTGTCGTGGAGCATATGGGAGCCGCTCCGTAGAGGGGGGGTTATGTCACAGTGTCTGTTGTGTGTTTCCCTGGGTGTCCACTAGAGGTCTCTTCCCCATATCGTCACCCACTCATCATGAACTGCAATTCCCATAATCCTTTGTCTGCACTCATCATCTGATCATTGCACACAGCTGTTTCCCATCATCCTGTTAGTTCTGTGTGTATGAATACCCTGTCTGTTTATGTATTCATTGTGGATTCCTTGTTTTCTGTTGTGTTGCACTTCCCTGTTCCACTTTGTTTTGTTTTTGTTTATTGGACCCTTTGTTTTTGACCCTTGCCTGGCTGACTACGGATACGGATTACCATATAATAAAACTGCACATGGATCTACCTTTTGTGTGCATTCCGTGACAAGAATAAGCAGAAAGACTAACATTAGTGTAGATGCCATTCTTCAGATATATTTTTAAGATGTAAGAATGCAGTTTTACAGATGCTAGAAATGTGGCTTTCAAATGAAAGATTGGTATCAAAGAGCACACCCAGGTTCCTAACCGACGGCGAATACAGAGCAGCCATCAATTGTTAGACAGTATTCTAGGTTAGTACGTGCGGAGGTTTTTGGTCCAATCATTAGAAACTCTGTTTTTTCAGAATGAAGTAATAGGAAATTACTAGTCATCCAAATTTTTACATCAGCTATACATTCTGTTAATTTCTTCAATTGGCAAGATTCATAGTCATTGGCGCGAAGAGATATGGATTTGAGCATCATCGGCATAACATTGAAAACTAATACCATGCTTCCTAATGATATCTCCCAAGGGTAGCATATACAGAGTGAACAGCAATGGTCCTAGTACTGAGCCTTGTGGTACTCCATACTGAACTTGTGATCGATATGATTTAAACCATGCTAATGCAATTCAAATGAGAACTGTCCCAGTATGGTATGGTCTAAATCCTGACTGTAAATCATTGCAGATTCTATTTCTTTCTAAAAAAGAACATATACTGTATATGTACATAATACTGTCTTTTCTAGTATCTTTGACAAAAAGGGTAGATTTGAGATCGGCCTGTAATTGACTAATTCTCTAGGATCAAGTTGTGCTTTTTTAATAAGAGGTTTAATAATAGCCAGCTTAAAAGTTTTCGGTACATATGCTAGTGACAAAGATGAGTTAATGATATTAAGAAGATACTATTACCTCTGGAAGCATTTCTTTCAGTAGCTTAGTCGGTATAGGGTCTTACATACATGTTGTTGATTTAGATGATTTAACGAGTTTAGACAATTCTTCCTCTCCTATAGCAACGATTGAATGGATTTTTTCCTCAGGGACACTACAATGCACTGCTTAATGCGATACTGTAGTAGATGGTTGCATAGTTATAACTTTCTCTCTAATATTATCAATCTGGTTAGTAAAGAAGTTCATAAAGTCATTACTGCTATGCTCTCTGGAAACTTCAGAAGTAGAAGCTTTATTTCTTATTAATTTAGCCACTGTATCAAATAAATATTTTTGTTTGTTTTGTTTGTTTTCTTCCAAGAGATTAGAAAAATAAACAGATCTAGCAGTTTTTAAGGCCTTTCTGTACGCAATTGTGCTCTCACTCCAAGAAATTCGAAAAACGTTTAGTTTTGCTTTCTTCCAGTTGCGCTCCATTATTCTGGTGCTCTCTTAAGGCCCGAGTGTGCTTGTACCATGGTGTTGGACTATTTTCTTTAATCTTCTTTAAGCGCAAAGGAGCAACTGTGTCTAAAGTGCTAGAAAAGAGAGAGTCAAAAGTTTATGTCGCAATATCGAGTTATTTTAAGCTATCTGGGATGCTGAGGAGATGAAATTGATCAGGAATATTATTAATAAAGCAATCTTTAGTGGCAGAAGTGATAGTTCCAACTAGGGCTGTTTTCGACTAAGGATTTTCATAGTCGAATCTGATTCGTTAGATTTTGCCGTAGTCGACTGATAGTCGAACTTTTTTTTTTTTTTTAGAGAGCAGACTATACGTTCGGTTGAATAGGCTAACTGTTCGTCTGTTATAGGACAACTCGCTCTACGTTTATTTAAAATGAACAGCAAGACAACTAAGTGAATGTGCTTTCCATTAAATTAATCCTTAACAAAAAAAAACGTTGCAATGAACGTGCTTTGTTTTAAATAAATCACACGCAGTAAACAAAACCTTAACAAAAAAACTTTGCAATGAACGTTGCAATTTAGACGCGCAAACAGCGTGCCGGTGCGATGAGACGTACATGCTCGAGCAGATTCGGCTTGAAGTCGTTCATCCTCGGACGCGGTGTCGCGCGGGCTGTTACAAAAAAAGCTGTGCACACAGCCAAGCGAAATGGGGTCTTGCCGGTCTTGCGCACCCAACGCGTCATTTTTTGCCGTGCGCACCTTCGCTCTCGTGCGGACGCGTCTGGTATAAACAAGGCTTTAGTGTCAGCGCGCGCTCTGATCGGGAAAGGGGCACAGACTAGCCTGGCAAGACAGACCTACATCAAGATGTTACACTGGCTGCAAAATAATTTTTGCTGCCGCTAGGGTGCGTCTAGATTTCTAGGCTAGGCACAGACGTCTCCCGAATCATCTCCAGCACTCAGCCTCCGAACCACCACTAACTCCGCCTCCGTTTCCCTCGTAAGCTGATATTAGTATTTAAACATTCACTATGATAAAAAAATTTGTAAAAAATAATTTAGGCTTAATAGCACGATTTTGGCGGTTATAGAGTTCTAATGACGGTGTTCAACCATCACACCCCTATTGGTTACATAACCCTACTATTCGACTATGAGGTTCATAGTCGAATCAGACCTCTCCGAATCGAATCGTCGAATCCTCGACTATTAGAAGTCAGCCCTAGTTCCAAAATATTTGTAACAAGTCGGCTTTGCAACCTTGGCTAAATGGAGTATACATGAAACTAGATAATGATCTGAGATGTCATCGCTCTGCTGCAGAATTTGAACAGCATTAACATTTATTCCATGTGACAATATTAGATCTAATGTATGATTATGACAATGAGTAGGTCCTGACATGTGTTGTCTAACTCCAATAGAGTTCAGATTGTCTCTAAATGCCAATCCCAATGCGTCTTTTTCGTTATCTACATGTATATTAGAATCACCAATGATTAGGACTTTATCTGCAGCCAGTACTAACTCAGATAAAAAATCAGCAAATTCTTTGATAAAGTATGTATGGTGTCCTGGTTGCCTGTATACAGTAGCTAGCACAAATGTCAACTGCAATTACACTAGATAGATAGTGTTACATTAAGCACCAACACTTCAAAATAATTATATTTGAAACTAGACTTCTCAGTAATTCTGAAGATATTACTATAGATTACAGCAACACCACCCCCTTTTCCTTTCAGACATGGCTCGTTTTTATAACAGTAATCTTGGGGGTGGACTTTAAAGTAATGTAATTGTCTGGTTTTAGCCAGGTTTCTGTCAAACACAACACGTCTAGGTTATAATCTGTAATCATATCATTAACAATAAGTGCTTTTGAAGTAAGGGATCGAATATTCAGCAACCCGAGCTTTATCATTTGTTCATCTGTATATCTATTTTTTTATTTGTTGACCATTAATTAAATGTTTACCCTTAAATGGGTTTGGGAGTTTTTTGTATTTCCTAATTCGGGGAACAGACACAGTCTCTATATGGTGATATCTAGGTGAAAGAGTCTCTATGTGATGGGATTTATCTGACCTCTGTGATGTGAGTCAGCTGGCAGACGTTCAGTTTGCTTCCTGACTTGAGCCCCAAATCGTCATGTTTGAGCTCTAAGACTATGTGCCATATTACTAGAAAGAAGAGCAGCACCATCCCAGGAGGGATGAATACCATCTCTTTTCAACAGGTCAGGTCTGCCCCAAAAACTTTTTCCAATTGTCTATGAACCCTATATTATTAAGCGGTCACCACTTAGACAGCCAGCCATTGAGTGAGGACAGTCTACTAAGTATCTCAACACTCCGGCAAACAGGAAGGGGGCGAGAGCAAATTACAGTGCCTGACATCATAATTGCAAGTTCATACACCTCTTTAACGTTAATTTTAGTGATCTCCGACTGGCGAAGTCGAACATCATTAGTGTCGACGTGAATAATAATCTTAGAGAATTTACGATTAGCATTTGCCAGCACTTTTAAATTTGCTTTGATGTCAGGCGCTCTGGCTGCCTGCAAACCTGTGACTATGGTCACATGTTCGTCCGACTGTTTTTACTGTACTTTATTTTATTTTTTATTCTAAACTGTTTTAATTATTCTTATTTGTTTTGATTATTTTAATTTTTTTATTCTAAACTGTTTTAATTATTGTTATTTCTTTTGATTTTTATTATTTCTTCTATGTAAAGCACTTTGAATTACCATTGTGTATGAAATGTGCTATATAAATAAACGTGCCTTGCCTTGCCTATGGTGGTTTGTGTCTCTATTTTCACGTTCCGTGTAATAGAATTGCCAAATAACCTAGGGCACATTTAGCAGGATTCTCAGTGGGTGTTTCACTGAGTGGGGAGAACCTGTTTAATGTTGTAATCGGAACGGAAGAGCAGTGTTTTGTCCCGCGACAACAGCATCTCACAGTCACCTAGTTGCCCTGCTGCACGGGCTCTACCGCCGGAACCGAACAATGTACAGAGTTCACTAAGCTAGTCGCATGCGAAGCAGTATCTTGAATTCCCTTGTATTCTTACTATCCTCTATTAAAGTTTGGATGCGTGTCTCTAGTTCTCAAATCTTCTCCGTCACCCTGACTATCTCCCTGTATTCATCACATGTGAATCCCTCACCGCTGACAGAGAAGGCTATACTATACATGTGACACGAAGTGCAAGTGACAATAACAGGAGAAGACATTACTCACCGTGTTTGTTGGCTGATCCTACTTACCACAGTTGTTTGATAGACTCGTAAAAGGCGTGAGTGAGATACTAGCGTGTTGTGCTAGCGATAACGATTTTGATAAAAGCTAGCGATGTCAGATTAATGTGATGGGCAATATTAGACAATATCTAATATATGTTGATGAGTAAGTTATATTTAGCTTTAGACACTCTAAAAACTATAGGTAACTTTGCGACTACGGGGGCATTTACATGACACCATTTTCAACTAACATTACAATCTCATGATTATGACTATCAGTAATCTGAAATTGAATGTATTTTTTCATATTGGAGTTTTTTTGTGTTTCTTTCTTTTTCATGTTGTGGGAAAAACAAAATGTTTATGACGATGTGTTACATTCAATGCATGCCTTTGTAAATTGCATGTGACATTGTATAAAAGGCTAGACACGTGGCCGAACACATCCAGGACACAGACATTAATCAACTCTGAAATTAATTCTAAACATGATACATAGAATTGATTCATGAGATGATTCATGATCAATACTGAGTGCAGTGTTCGCAAAGAGCATAATGAGTACAAGAAGACTACTGCAGATGTTTCCTTGAATATGCTTCTAGTCTCACAACACAAATCATCTGCCAATTTGAGAAGAACTTTTCAAGTAAGCCTCAGAAAGGGGAGTGCAGCTTTCAAGGGCATTGGGGTGTATTTATTTCATGCTCTGTGTAAAGAAGAAATAATATTAATCTACCAGGATTTGCTCACAGATCGTTCGCCAATAATAAAAAAAAAAAATTCCTGAATGGTTTCCTAAATGAGTTAATCTGGCAGTACACTGAGGCTATTGATATTGATAATGTGCTGAGGTAATTTCAGTTATGACAGTGTAATTCATTATACACCAGGGCTTTTGAGTTGACATGTGAAAAGAAAAGAAAAGAAAAGAAAAGAAAAGAAAAGAAAAGAAAAGAAAAGAAAAAAAGAAAAGAAAAAATGGCAAACTACAGCTCTGAAGGATTGCCCTAAAGTCAGAGATTTCAATCGGACCTCAAATCTCTTATCAAGTTGTTCCAAGAATTCTTCCACAATTTGAGCTTATAGTTGTCAGGTTCATGGTTTTGTTCAGTGTGTTTTGTTTCAGTTCAGTTTTGTCTCAAGGTCATATTTTGATCTGGTTTCCTAGTTTGTTCCCTCGGCTACTGATTCTGTTTATCTGTTCAGTTAATTATCTCATTAGTTCTCCTCGTTCTTTAATCCCTGTGGTTCCTGAGTTCATTGTTCGGTGCCATCAATGTTGAATGGTATAATAATATCTGTTTTCCTCAGTTTTCCCTTGGATTAAAGACTATTTGAATCGCTGATCCATAAAAGCAAACTGAAAGACTGCAAAGCATGCAAGAGATCTCTCATATCTTCTGGGAGCATTTAAGTACCATTTTGCATTTTGTGATATCATTCTCTCTACATCTGTCCAGATGCATAAGACTCTTGAGTAAGGATGCATGAAACTACAGGAGTCTGCAATGTGCAGTGTATTATCTTACAAGCACAGCCACTACGAGCGTGAGAGAGCGATGCATGTCCAGTACATCGTGTTCCTTCTACATTGGGCGAGGATGTGATCTTCTTTCCCACTCAGCAGATGGACACTGAAGAGGCTGATGGATAAAAAAGTTCCTCATAATAAATGGAATACATCTCCTTCTTATTTACTTTGTGAGCCCATGGTGGCATATACCTGCCTCCTGCTGGGGCTAAATGTGCAGCACATGGTTTAATGTACAGATGTCGACAATATCACAGGATGGTGTGTGTGCCATAAGATCTTTCCCATGGAATACAGGACAGCTCCATGCCCAACGAAACTCTTGCAGCTTTGAGTCCTGCATATATGCGATCTATTACCACATTTGCATGTTTTGTGCCATTTCTCTCCATTTAATGTTTTGAGACCAATTGTGGTTTAACACGAAGCAAAGAGATAAGAACTATGGGGTTTGCTGTGACGCAACTATTTCTTATGAATATAAAGAAATAAGATATTGGTGGTGTATTAGATCACAGTGTCTTAAACACATCCACCATTCATGCGAGCGGATATGGACTTTTACTGTATTGAGATGAACTGTGGATAAACTAGAAAGTGAGACCTCTTTGATGTTTGTTCCAAATGGAAATCCGGGTACAATCTAATACTGTCTAATATGGATTCGCTTGCCTTTATTCTTCCCATGATTAACCAAGATTGATTGTGTAAGTGAGTTACTTTTGAAGAATGCCTGCTTAATTTTAAAGCAACAGTGATGGCAAAACTTAAACAAGTCCAGGTTTTGGCTGTTGCTATTTTTTTTTTTTTTTTTTGTTATTAATGTTTATCAGGCCCCCAACTTTCTGTGAAAACATCACAAACCAAACATCATGTAGCCATTGTGTTGTATTTCACTATTGCTGAATATCTCAAGATGTTCTGTTGATCTATGGAGCGCACAAAGAGTGTAAAGCAAGGGAGTGACTGAGTGTAATAGTATCCGGGAAATACAATCTGATAGCTTTATCCTCAGGGATAAGAGGAATTGCTGACGGGCCATCCACATCCATCCAGTTATTTGTCATCCACTGATTGCAGATGACAGTGTGTTTGCTTTCCACAGTTCCGCAGTTACAGTGGCCAGAAATCACTAAGCCCTTCAAGGCATGTTAACATTAAATGTCTGAACTAAAAAAGTTTAGGACCAACTCATTGTTCCCTTCAGAAAACTCTGCGAGGGAAGATATGATACTTTTTGTTCTGAGTTTACATTGTCCTTGCTCCTATTCAGAGGCAGAGGGTTCATTGTAATCATTGCACCATTTGGTGTGTTATTAATCAAGCTGAGGGTATTATTTCAATTGATTTCAATGAAGTAACAGAATTTAATTAAGATTTAAATGATTTTTAAATCATGCAAGGCTCATTACAAATGACTAATTATTTACTGAGCATAATTACACTCTATGATACATCAGTGAAACAACCTTATTGAACGTTAACAGAGATGGATATCACACCGTGTCTGAGACTGTTTCGTTCTCGCTTCTCACAAGACTTCCTATTTCAAACTTACTGGGACGTTAGTCCCCATGTTGCAAGGTTTCCGCCTGGAAATGCTGGGGGGAGCGGGGAAAGTCACCATTTTCACCAGAACAGGTTAACCATCCAAATAATTTCTAAACGGTTTTATTAAGTTGAAATAGTTGCCAAGTTCCTTTTTAACTTTATATACCGGCAGCATCTATCATTCATTCATTAACCATTTCAGTCATATCCATCTTTTGGTGATTCTATGGGCAATCTCCGGCAACACGCGAGACACTGTCCATGAATTTTCTTGCCGATGTTTTTTTCTTGGGGTAGGTCGCCAGGTCTTTCCCCAACCCTCCCCATTCCATGGCTTGGGACTCACACACACACACAAGCATTCACACCTACAGATAATTTAGCTTTTCCAATTGACCTATACTGCATGTTTTGGGATTTTGACAGTAACTGGAGCACGGGAGAAAACCCACGTAGACACAGGGAGAACATGTAAACTCCACACAGAAAAGACTCCTGGCTCAAGACTCCGAGACTCAAACCGGGGACCTCCTTGCTGCCCGTATAGCATCTATAAGCTCAAAGAATCTTTGTGGTGTGGTTACAAAATAATTGAAAGCAGTCTCTTGGATTAACATGCATTAAATGTCTCTTTTACCTGATAAATATAACTGAAACAGCTAGGGGCAAATGCCGGATTTCATCCGTGGTAGCTACACAAGATTAGTTTTAGCAAAATTAGAGTTATGCTCAATGTATATAAATTTAACTCTGAGAGAAGATTTATGTCTAGCATTCCTGTAACTATTACACATTTCCTGAGATTCTTCAGACTAAAGGATCAGTGAGAGCAACGGTACAGAACGAAATTGTTTTAGACATGTTTTAAACTTTTGAAAAAGGCCATATTATGCCCTTTTACAGTCTTGATTTTGCTAATGGGGTCTTCTAGAATAGGTTTTCATGTTTGAATGTTCAAAAAACACATTGTTTTTCCCATTTTTTGCAGCTCTCTTTACAATCTGTCTGTAACACTCTTGTCACATTTATCCTTTGTCTTTATTCATGGGCTCTTATTTTGATATTCTTTTCAGTTGTTCTTGTTCAGTTCCTGTGTTTTTAGTTCCTGTTTCCTTGTTTCCATTGTCATTCAGTGTATTTAAACCCTCAGCTATCTTCTGTTAATTTTCTTGTGTTAATGTTTCATGCTGGTGTTTGTCTCTGGTTCCTGATATTTATTAAATGTGAGTTCATCGTACTTTGGTTAAGCGTTTTAGAAATGTCACTGCCCTTACTGTAATTAGTGATGGCCAAATGAAGCGTTAAGAAAGCATTATTGCTTTCTGATACAATTGTGTTAAAAATGGTTCATTACTCGAAGCTTCATTCAGATAGAAATTGCAGCACCATCTCCTGGTGAAGTAAATGTAATGCAACAAAGCTGACAACCATAAAATGCAAGTAGGCGTATATGTTAACGCCCCGTTTATTACGTGTTTACCGAGGCGATCAAAGCTGAAACAGTGTTAGTGCTGTGAAACTCATTTATGTAGGTGAATTTTACAGATACTGATTAATTTCATGTGTTCACCTTGATAATAAAACATTAAGCATGATGTGTGTTTGTGTAATTATTTTTTTAGACAAGGACAGAAGATCAGACCAGCTTAAAAAAAGTTGGAACCACAGAAATTCTAATGGTTTCTATTAAAATACCAATAGGAACCATTGGCTTTTACCATTTAAACCACTACAGAATTATTTTTTGTAGTGTGTTTGGGACATATTCCATCAGGATTTAATGCCCCCACCAATAGAACCCAACACATATCAGTAGAGACCCACAGAGACCACTATAATTCCCATTACAACCAATAAAATTCCCATGAAGTTTGAAAATGTAATGGTTAATTCAATATAATTTCTGTAATGGTTTCTATAGTTTTTTTTAGCAGTATCATGTGTAAAAGCTTTATCTTGTTTATCTGCGGGAAGCAGAACTCTATAACTTGTTAACTGGTGGGACTGATATTTTTGTATGTTGAAAAGGATGTGCTTGTGTAACTGGTTGTACTAGTAATGTAGCATAGGGTTTTTGAAGTTTCTGTCTTTCTCCATATCATTCACTACATATGTAAAAAGATTTGTATGCAGAACTGTCAAAGAACTAACCTTATCCGGGGAAATAAGTTTAAAGTGTTCCCAAACTTGGGAACGACTTCTCTTTCTCGGGTCCATCACAATACTGAAATAAACTCAATCCACTCTCCTCAACAATAATGCCAATCCAAACACCGACTACTACAACCCACGGTGTTGCAATGGTTTGGCTTCACTTTTATAAGAAATACAGCCGCCAGGTTTCAAATCTGTCAACACTGGATTGGGCTGTCAAAGCAGTTAGGTGGTTCACTACAGGAGTGAACCAGTGTGTTTGCTTCAGACGTCATTTTCATGTGACTAGTGACGTAATGATACAAGCTCCGAAGCAGTGGTTCATTGCAAGGACCGTTCGAGTTTGAAGCAAGCTTCGGAGCGTCGGTGTCAGACGTAACATCACTAACTGTAATCGTGAGTTACAACACACTACTAACCCAACTCAATCAGGCCTTGTCCCCATCTTTTGTGTATGCCTTGAGCAGGAATTATTTAAATTAGGAATATTGAGATGCACTTTCCTGGAAGAAAACTCAAGACAACAATCAAGGTGTTTCAAAGTGCTTACTGATATAGAGAATAACTCCCTTTGGAGTAGACTTTGTGCTTTGTAACTTTGAAGACCTTTTTCATGCTCAAGCAGCAACATTACACTAAAGAAAGTTGAAAAAGTAAAAAGGCATAGTTCCTCCTTAAAATATGAAAATGGCAAAAAGCAACTAAGTGGTCAAAGCTAATGCATGTCAGTTCGAATGTCTCACATTTGGGTTTTAGTCACATGTCAGGGACAGGATAAAAGAAGATTGTAACGGTTGCTCTGTCTCTTTTATGCTCTGGGTCCCTTTCTTGGGGCTCTCTCCCTTTGCCTCCTCTTTTTTCTTTTCTCTCTCTCTCTCTCTCACTCTCTCTCCCTCTCTCTCTCTCTCTCTCTCTCTCTCTCTCTCTCTCTCTCTCTCTCTCTCTCAGGTAACATTTTACATGCTGGTAAGTTATCAACATCTCATACATCTATTTTGTAACTACTTTAAGTGTAACCATAACCAAATTTTGTCATTAAACCTTTTCAATTACCAATAATGTGCTAACTAGTTTTGATTTGGTATTGACATTGAATTGCTACCTATTGCAATACAATATTGTTACTCTCTATAGCAAAGCTCTCCTACATATTAAGCTATTGTAACTGCGCTTATTTCCGTTGTCGGTATAAGTAGCAGTGGGTGGAAATAGACAAGAAATGTACAGTTTTCTACCATCTTGCTGACAATGTTTCATTAGTCATTCGGCCAGAAATACATGTTTGTTGGACCAATGGCAGACAGGTGTTTGGCACACCCATTTGAAAAACAGTTGCCGTATCCGAAACTGCTGTGTCAGTTACATCAACAGAGTTGCAAATGCCAAGACTTGAATGCCATCATTAATATTAAGCTTGAATGCCAAAACTCCCCCAAAAACACATCTAGAATGGGAAAGAACTGTTGTGTGATTTTTAATAGTCTCTTATTGGCCTGTTTAGCTGTGCCAGCCATAGAACAAACAAAACAAGCCCTGAAAATTGATAACAGAACGTCTCAGGTTAGTATGTAACCCTGGTTCCCTGAAGAGGGAACGAGACGCTGCGTCGAGACTCTGTGGGAACGCCCCTGTGTGATTGAGTCGTGAAGCACGTGTATAATCAGTCCAATGGAGAGACGAGAAGTCATAGGCGGGTGACGTCATCGACCAGGAAACTATGAAGCACACCTGAAAACAGACCGCGCTAGCTTCTGATAGGCCAAAGCAAGTCGATCACAGGCATGCAGGGAGTATGGCAGGGCAACGCAGCATCTCGTTCCCTCTTCAGGGAACCAGGGTTACATACGTAACCTGAGACGTTCCCTTTCAAGGGAACTTGAGCTGCGTCGAGACGTTGTAGGAACACCCACGATGCCATAATAGCAAATGCCTGTTCTGTATGAAGTCGTTGCGCACACTAAGAAGCAAGCACCCTAAACCCCGGAGTGGAGCCTAGATCTAAGTCATAAAATTTAACAAATGTATGCGGTGAGGACCAGCCTGCTGCATCACTTAATTTCCACTTAATTTTGATAATTTTCGTCCAATTTCAAATTTACCGTTTATTTCTAAGATAGTGGAAAAATGTATTGCAGTTCAAATTCATGAACATCTTTCTAATAATAACTTGAATGAACAATTTCAATCTGGCTTTCGTCCCCACCATAGCACTGAGACTGCTCTTGTCAGAATAACCAATGAGCTACTGTTGGCAGCGGACTCTGGGCTTCTATCCATACTTGTCCTTCTAGACTTGAGCGCTGCCTTTGATACTGTCTCACATAAGATACTTCTTGACAGATTAGCTTCTATTGGTATTACTGGCACTGCTCTGTCTTGGTTTAGGACATATCTATCTGGACGCAATCAGCGTATTCAATTAAAAGGTTTTCAATCAAGAACATCTACAGTCACCACTGGTGTTCCCCAGGGTTCTGTCTTGGGCCCGCTTCTTTTCATTATTTATATGCTTCCTCTTGGTTCTATTTTAAGGAAATTCAGGATTAATTTTCACTGTTATGTGGATGACACCCAACTTTACCTGTCTGCCAAACCCACTGGTTCTTTTCCACCACCATCTTTATCCAGCTGTTTAGCTGAAATTAAAGATTGGCTTTCAGCCAACTTCTTGAAGGTAAATGGCAACAAAACTGAGGCTTTGCTTGTTGGAACTAGATCTGTTTTGTCTAAAACTAATTGTCTTTCTTTGTACATTGACAATACTGCAATCGGTCCTTCTTCACAGGTTAAAAGTTTGGGTGTCATCATGGATGTCATCACTATCCTTTGAATTGGTTTGGTCGAACAGTCACTCCGGTGCCTGGAAGCGGAGAACCGGCAGGGAACAACCGAACTGACTGTTCTACTACCCTCCTCGGAGGATCGTTGAGATGTGCAGGCACCTCGGCGCTCTAAAGCGGCGAACCACAGCGTCTCAACGCAGCTCGAGTTCCCTTAAAAGGGAACACATATTATACAGACACTTGATATTTAATCTTATTAGATGGTTTGCTAATTGCATTCGATAGATTTTACTTTCAATACAACATTTGCAATGGGTTTGTAAAAGGGTTTTTTATGCATGTTTGGCCTGAGTTTTTTTGTTGCATTTACATTGTTTTGACCAGTAGGGGTCACCAGCATGTGGCATATAAAATATAAAATTAAATTAAAAACAGGGTTCACAAACTGTCTAAAAATGATCACCAAAGTCCATTTCTGTTTATAAAAAAGTAAAAACTATATAATCACAAACTTTATTTAAGTCAACATTTGAACTGCTTTGCAGTTTGTTTTTCACATTTGAATCATTCGATATTTCAGAAAGTTGAAACCCAATACTTAATTTTAAAAGTGTAATTTGGCAATGTATCTAAAAAAAATCCTGTCGTAACAGGCGCACAATAAATTCTGGGCTAGGCAAGGCCGTGAACGATTCATCTGTTGTATCCTTCATTGCACGGGAAACGAAGGATGCATTTGAAGGATCCTTCGAATTGGGACAGCCTTCGTCGCACCAAATTGACGCAATCAGACTTCAAATGTGCAGCCTTCGAAGGATGCAGCTAATGAGGAAAGCCTTTCCATGAGGGTAAAGAATTAACTTCCTACTGTTACTCCTTCTCTACTGCCTTAAATTGGTGAATTCATGCATTTCTCAGACAGAGCACCCTCTAATACCCAGGTGAATAATGACAGTGCTGCACTGAGAAGTTTATACACAATTATAACGCAGGGAATGCATCTTATAAACAGAAAACATGTAGATGTGGTGAACACATTAGACCTTTTAAACACAAATCAGGCTGAGAAAATAAGTTTACGACTCCACCAAGTGGGCAACTACAGCTAATTTTATTTTTTCACAGTGGCACTACCTAATTTGCACAAAACAGTAAATCACAGTAAATCAAATATATTTTGTTGGTAATTTCATGTTGAGTTTTGGATGCTGCATGGTGTTCCAAACAGGTTTCTTAACTATAGCTTAACCAGCTAAAGATCATGCTGGTCAACCCGCCTTTTCTATACATGTTGTGTGTAACAGAGGCCAGCTGGTAAGAGATGTGGGGAGTTGTACTACAGATGATTCAATTATTAAATATGTGTTTAAGAAAAAAAATCTCTACCACAAACGATACATTGTGAATAAAACATCCAGATAATTCTTACATGGAAGTATTCTTTCCCCCCTTTTCTTTTTCTAAGAAGTTTTTCAGTTTCTGGCTTGATGACCCATCTGTGATCATGTCTCTTGGATGAAACAGAAGGATCTGGGTGTATCAATCTACTCCACAATCCAAATCACAAAGACAGTATCCAAATCATAATGAGAGTAATCCAAAACAGAAGTAAAAAATCTGGGTAATGTTTCTAGAACAGAGAATGTACACAAGATGGTGACGCTGTTGCGTCATTGGCTACTAGTCTAGTGTGAGTTTGACACAGATGTCCTATAAAATCTCCATTAAACAAACTGATAGAATCACACATGGACTCTCACGCATCATTAAACCTTTTTTTTAAAACATCTTTCAGTTTAGTCATTAAAAGTGTTCAAAACCAAGAGGTTTTGATTCATTCAAAATCCAGGTATTCTGTTCGTATTATGGACTAAGAACAAACAGACGTTCTGAAGAAAGTGCTTTGTATGTGATTGTTGTTTTCCTTTATTTTAATTTATTTAATGGAGTTCTTGGAATGGTCCTCCAGAACTGTACTTTTCAGGACTGTCAGTTGCTGGTCCAAACCAGCACGCTCCATGACTCCTTATGAACTGTAATTCAGAACTGAAGCGAGATACAAGCAGTTTTATAAGACAAAATGGTCTCCCCATTCTCCCAAAACACGTGTTTTTCCTCTGTAATATTATGGAATGTTTATATAAATAATAATTCTCAACTAGGATTCATTCCAAAGGGAGTAAGTGTAAAATACATCAATTATATACCTTGGTTTCCTGAGTTTGTCTCTCTCCACTTCTTTATATTCATGCTCTGTTACAAAGTCTCCCGGCTCTTTGTTCAACTCCTCTTGGATTCTATACATGCCACTGTATGGGGTTAAAAAGGAAAAGTAAAAAACAACAACTAGTACTCGGCAACGATTAATCGTGATTAATCGCATCCAAAATAAAAGTTAGTGTTTACATAATATATGTGTGTGTACTGTCTACAACTATTTTGTATATATAAATACACACATATGCATGTATATATTTAAGAAATATTTTTTTATTTATATATATAATATTTATATTTTTATATAATATAAATTATGTATAATATACAGTATATTACATCCAAATATTCCTAAATATATATATATATATATATATATGCATATGTGTATATTTATACAAAATAATTATACACAGTACTCACACATATTATCTAAACACTAACTTTTATTTTGGATGCGATTAATTGCGATTAATCGTTGCCCAGCACTATAAAAAACCATACAATAATCATGCAACTTAATTCATACTTAACTCAACTTAATTTGACTATTATTTCATATGTCAGGCTTTACAGGGTAAAAAGATACAATTCTGAACGAGGCATTAAAAATCGAATGCAAATAAAAAATGCATTTAAAAATGTAATAATCATGATACTTCTAATCACCGTGATTTTGCCAAGTAAAATATCTTCCTGGATCGAGATACATTCTGTCTAAAAAAATTCAGTCCTAACCCTATCCCTACCTCTAAAACCTATCTCGACCATAAGTTATCCCTAAAACAGAGGAAAATGATGGTGAATTACACTGATGTAGAAGCACTTAACCCTGGTTGTAAACCTAAACTTGACATAAACTGTAAACTGAAATCCCTGAAGTCCCTGAAATCTGATTGGTTGACTGGAATGTTTTTCCAGGATCAACAAAGATGTTGATCCAAGAACATGTTGTACTTGGTGAAATCACGTGCATGACACTTCTGTACTGCTAAAAGCAATTAGCGTTGCTGACTAGGGCTGTCACTTTTGTGAAAAAATCCTGTTCGATTTTTGAGACGTGTTCATTGAATCGATTGTAAAATCGATTTTCCATGTCTAAAGACGTTTCCATTTTCATCACCAAATATAGGCAAATCCACGGACACCTAACAGGCATTGGTCACCGTGATTTTGCCAAGTAAAACATGGTCCTGGATCAACATATTTTGTTGATCCTGGATCAACATTCCTGTCCCAAAATGTAGTCCTTACCCAATCCCTACCCCTAAACCTAACCCTACCCATAACTTTTCCCTAAAATCAGAGGGTAATGAAAGGTGAATAGCACTGATGTTAAAGTACTTCACCCTGGTTCTAAGCCTAAACTTGACATAAACTGTAAACTTGTCTCTCAAATCTGATTGGTTGATTGGAAAGTTGATCCAGGATCAACAAAGATGTTGATCCAGGATCAACAAAGATGTTGATCCAGGAACATGTGGTACTCGGTAAAATCAAGTTCACCAACAGGCATTAGGACGAGCGTAAAGAGGGCGCTTGAGACGCACAAGTCAGCAATATTTCTGATGATTTATTGGCGTGAAGTTTCGTGCACAATGACAAACAGGAGCGCAACATTCAGGGATTGAAATTAACACCCTCCGACCCGCCAAATGCGGGTAAAAATGAACTTTGGCGGGTAACGCTGTCAAATCACGAGCCGATCTGGCGTGTTCCTGAGTTTACTCACTTTCTTTGCTGTGGAAGTTCGTGCAAGCCAAATCTACGCGGATTTAGCGCAAATACGCAACTCGTGAGTCCTCATGATATATTAAATACAGCGTATAGCGCAGAATCTGCGCATTTCTGGCTTACTTGAACACACACATCACTAAGCAACAAATAACGGCGCGCTTGTTTACTTGCGTTGAAGTAATAGCGAATATTAAAAAGCATTTGGTTAACAGAAAAGACATTGTTATTTTCCAACATCCTACTTGCTCTGTGTACTGTATTGATCTGTCCACCTAAAACACATTTTTTGGTAAAAAAAAAAGAAAAAAAAAAAAGAAATATCCGTTAAATCGATTACCTATTTTCGTTTTCGATACTTGTGTTGGTTGGTCCGATCGATTGTGCAATTGATTTTCGAACGTAAAGTGACAACCCTATTGCTGACAGGCTGTGGGCTGAGAGCATTTAGTGTGGCACTTAATCCAATTAGATTTAATTTCCTTGAGCAGAATAATCATTTTGGAGCCATTCGTTTCAGCCAGAAGACGAAACCCACCTCTCTGTCCCTGTTTCCTAAGCAACCCACAAATAGATCATGTTGCTACATTACTTTTTTGTTCTTTCAGGCTGGCTAATTTGGAGCTCTTTGTGCAGCAGAACATTTCTCAGGGACTCAGTCTCTCTCCTGTCGTCCATTAAATCTCTCTGAAGGCAACAGTTGGTCCCTGCCAGCGTCTCACAGAAGGCCTTTAGTCGGAACAGAGGGATAAATGGATAAGTTCGAGATAACTGGTGTCTGGATGCATCACATTTGGCTGAATGGAAAAGTATTACAGTACAGTAACTGAGCGAGCTTACCCATCTCTCTCTAATATCGCCAAAAGCAGTAGGTGGGTCATCCAGACATAAGAATTGTCTGACCGCTTCACTTCAGTAGAGAGAAAGCAATGTTACTCTGTTATCACATTATTTTCTCAGTGTTACATTGTGATTCTCAGTAACAGTTTTATTGTAGTGTCGACTGTATTTATCAAGATTTTTGCATTTTCATCTTATTTATTTATTTATTTTATATTTTATTTTATTTATCTTTTGTACCCATATGCATATTTAAAATTCAGGGCCATTTTTCTAAATACAGATTATGGAGCAATAAGCGAACATGCGTATGTAAAAAAAAATGACATGGGAGAAAAAAAATGTCAGTGATATATGTATATATATATATATATATATATATATATATATATAGCGCCTTTAAAGGGATAGTTCACCCAAAAATTGTAATTAGCCCATGATTTACTCACCCTGAAGCCATAGGTGTATATTACATTCTTCTTTCAGACAAATACAATCGGAGTTATATTAAAAATGTCCTGGCTCTTCCAAACCTTGGGAGTGAATGGGTAGCCTATGATTTTGGAAGTCCATCAGAGCCTATCCATCCGTGATAAAAGTGTTCGAGACGGTTCTGGATTAAAAAGAGTAACCCTTGAACTTGGCACACAATGTAATGACAAACACGGTTGCCCAGCCCTGTTTGTTTAAACCACGAGAGGCGTCAAAGCTACGCTACTCCTACATCATACATCGTCAAGTGTTACTCTTTTGGGGTAAGTGGACGCATACTAGTTATTTTCGTCAAAAAAGTTTTAAATAAGATTTTTTTTTTCCACGAACGCATCGCTTCGCTTCAGAAGGCCTTTTTCGAAGCTCTAAAAAGTTCATCCATCCATCATAAAAGTAATCCTTCTGAAGCAGGGCGATGGGTTTTTGTGAGAAAAATATCCATATTTAAAACTTTATAAACTATAATCACTGGCTTACGGCAACAGCCATGCGTGCGTTCGCGTTCGTAGAATGTAGCTCCTCTTCTCTTATATCAAAATCCTCTGACATAGGATATTATTTGATATATAACGCAGATTGTGTTCGGCTAAAAGAACAAAGTCTTATATGGCTTGATGGGATCATTTTCATTTTTGGGTGAACTAGTTAGTCATGAACTAAGACTATGTTTCTCTAATAGCGAGGGGAAGTGAGTTCCACAGTTTAGGAGCGTAAGGAGTAAATGCTCTTTCACGCCTGGTACAAAGACAAGATTGAGGAATCTGACAGGGAGCCAGTGCAAGGGCTCCAACTCCGGAGTTATGTGATCGTTGTCCTGGCCCTACTCAGGATTCTAGCATCTGAGTTTTGCACATATTGCAATTTATAAGTGTAGACTTGGAGTCTCCACCAAGTAGTGCATTGCAAGCATCTACTGTATATAAGAAGACACAATAGTATTGATCAGCTTTTCAGTCACAGAGAAGAAAGAAAACATAGGGCACAGTCTTGCAATGTTTCTGAGATGTTTAAAAAAAAAAAAAAATATATATATATATATATATATATATATATATATATATATATATTATTATTTTTTTTATTTTTTTTTACATTTTGCTGAACATATTACAAACTACAAATGTTTATTTTGTTTGAAACTCCAAAGCAGAACCATCCACAGTTAAGGTTAAAGGTCCAACGTTATGTAGGAGGACTGCAAATGACCATTACTTCAGTCTTGTTACTGTTCAGACACAGGACTTTTCATCCAAGAGTCATCCAAGTTTTCATCTCAGAAACACGTGTGAAAGAAAAGTAATGTCACCAGATTTAGAATAAATATAAATCTGAGTGTCATCTGCATAAAAATGCTAATTAAGCTGACCACAAGAAAAAAACATGCATACTAAAAAGTAAGGGACCTAAAATTGATCCCTGAGGGACACCAAAATGAACTGAACCCACCTCTGACCTATATATCCACCGAGAGACACACAATCAGAGAGATACAATTTGACTCTAAATACATTTTAAAGATGGGTGAGTAAAAGAGACTGATCAAAAGCGACACTAACATCAATAAGAATTAGGAAGAACAGAATCAGTCATTATTGACCTCAACTAAAACTGTGGTGTTTGCGAAAACCAGATTGACGGGGCTCAAAGAGATTGTTAACAGTGAGGTGACTGTAATCGTGAAGCCACAACTCATTCTTAGATTTAACAAGCAAAGGGAGGTTAGAGAGTACAAAAGCGTTTGAAGGAATCCAAATCCATGTTAGTCTTTTCAGAGTTAATGAAGCAGTTTTAAATGCGAATTTGAGGCGAAATAGGATTTAATTAAACTAGTCAGCATGGAATCAACTATTCAAGTTGTATTTATACTATAAAAAATATAAATAGTATGGATTATAGGGTATAGTCTTGGATTGTTTTGGTTGTTAAAAAATATAAGTGATTGATTATAAATATATTTTTCTCTCCGCAAAATTATTGTTCCCCCGTGAAACTTTGCATTTGCTTACAAAAGCACTGAATCTTCAGCTTTTCCTCCCACCTCACATAACAAAAGGTTTGAGTGCAAACGCAACATTTCTTGAGGGAATGCAAAAGTTTTGTGAGAGAATGCAAAAATCAGTCAAATATTTTTTTACACACAATGTAAAAAAAACAATTTAAATTGTGTTTGTCTGGTTTACACATACTGTGGAACTTTATTCCAAACCTGTATGATCAGAAAATAAGAAATTGTGAACAATGTTTCACATGTTTTTGTCCATATCAAGCCCATAGGCTCCAAAACAACAATGGACCCCTCTGACTTTCACGTTCATTACAGGGACTAAGAAAAAACATTTTTCAAAATATATTCTGTTCTGCAGACAGGTTTGGAAGGACATGAGGGCGAGTAAATGATGACAATTGTTTTGAAGGCTGTTGCTAAACAAAGCATAATGTACCTATTTCTCATGTCTTTCTGAGCAACCAGGTGCAGTAGAAAATCTTGTAGGCCCAGTTGTCTCTCTTCTAGAAATTCAGCATTGAAGTTATTGAACCAACGCTTGGGTGGTAGGACAAAGTCAAACACAGGAAAAATCTCCTTCAGCTGAAGATACACATAAAGACATAAAGTCACTCATATCTAAAAGAAGGAAATACTGAGGAAAAAATTAGCAAATCTCCAACATTGCCTGGTCAGCTGACATGAGTCACCTGTGCCTGACCTTGTCATGTAGTCGAGAGAAGTCTGTGTATCGTCTAAAAATGTGCCAGCTCTCGTCAGGCGCTCGCCTCACTAAGATCTTGTAGACCTAAAATGTGCAGAAAGAGAACACCATGTACTCTTTATCACTTCGAAATTTGCCTTTAACAGATACAGTGTATTTTTCCATCTGTTCCCATATAAGATTCAATGTATCTTATTCATCCTTATGTGTCTCTAATCAAAGGGATATTTCACCCAAAAACGAAAATTCTCTCATCATTTACTCACCCTCATGTTTGCCAACCAACAACTCAATTCATATGGATTATGTTCACAATGTTTTTAAGAACTTTTTGGTTACTCAATAGGGTTTCAATGGAGGGATGGAAATCTCTTAGGTATTTGTGTTCCACCAAAGAAACAAGTCATTAACGTTTGGAACAACATAAGTAATAGATGACAGAATGTTCATTTTGGGGTGAAGAATATCCCTTAAAAAGTAAGAATTAAACAATTAAAATAGCAACAACAGACTAATATACAGTACATTGATCACTATGGAGTGAAAAGAGCATGCATAAGTAACTCCTACTGTGAACTTTGTCTTTTCCTCCATAACCTTATAGCCAAGCAGGGTGACCTTGAGCGTCTTCTCTTCTTTGCTCCCTCTACAAAATCCATCACTGTAATACTCCATCCCATTCCCTCTTCTTACAACCTCTGGACTGTGGTTTTGGTAAAACATGCTTGATCAATGTTAAATCCAATGCTCTCAGAAAAGAACGAGCTGAAATAAAGGATGCAGATAATAAATAATTGTTTTTAAAAAAAAGCACATTCATTTCTCAAGAGATTGTTCAAATCAATGGTTATAAGAAGCATCACGGATTAAATTTTAACAATCTTCAAAAGATTCATTCATACAGCATTAGAGTTATTTCAAGAATGCTCACGAGCATCTAATCATGGTATGATAAATACGATTTTTTTTCTCTCTTACCTAATAGCTTGATAATCTGTTTGGGTGTTTTGTCTGGTTTGGGAGCTGGTGAAAAGAAAGAATCCTAAATCTAATGTTAGCAGGAGTTGACTGATTGTCATCTTCTGCATTCCTCACTATTAAGAGAAGTGAATCAGTACGCTAGTCACAAATGAGACACAACCGACCAAACCACACCTTCTTCTTCTTTGATCAAATTTCAAGTCATTCCTATTTATGGTGTGGCAGGTCTACCCAAACACACCATAAATAAAATCGGATTAAATGACCTTTGTATGAATGCAGAACTCATAAACCTATAAAAATGCTTTTTTTCATGAACTTTTGTTTGATTGAACTGCCATTTTACACATTAAATTTTTGGAGATGTGTTCTCTTTTATTTACACCCCAAAAAATGACAACTTGTAATGGAATATGTTAAACCAACAAATTTAATTGAGTTACAGGAACTTAATCATTTAAAGTATAAACACTGTAACATGTTTTTTTCTTTCTTTTCTTTTTTCCTTTTTTTTTTACATTGATTTCTCAAAAAGTTGTTCCTACAAACCATCCACAAACCACGAGCACTTCTCTTCAGCAAAGTGGTAACCACAAAAACTTAACAGAAACATCACAACATGCATGGCAGAAACTTTTTTAAATGTCAAACAGCATTAAAGCTAAGCTTTTCCCTTTACTAAAACACATACAATTAAATGTAATTAATTTTCAACATTTATTCTCCTCATCCAAGCCTATGCAAAGCATGCTGGGAACCAAGAAATTCACTGTTTTCAAAGTTAAGGCAATTTCAGTACTTTTTAAATAATCAAAGACAGATGTAATCATCAACATTATTACGTCAACAGAACTTATCAAAATAATGTTTGCTACTTAAACCAATAAATTAAAATTTTTCACTTCCAATCATGCATTTATTTAAAGATACACTTTTTTGTTCAAAATTATCACCAATACATCAATGTGTCAATACATCACCAATCCTTCTTCCAAAATGTGTTTTGACGTACCCTGATTTATTATGGTAAGCCTATTATAACCTGTTGGAATGTTTTTTGTGGGAAATTGCATACATGCGTCTGTGCGCGTCTTGTTATATTCGTAAATAGAGAAAAGTTTATCTGGCTACTTTGAAGCATGCATGGTGTTGGAGTGGCATAGGTTAGTTGTCACAACAAGCAAGAAATTATGATATGTAGCAGCTAAATCTTGATCCTCCCGGGAATCACACAGAAAAGAAGAGAGTCTGCTGGCAAAAGGAGAACGCGACAGAGCTTGTAATAAAACAAGAATCAACATTCGCTTGGCTTTTCAGAGATAGCGAGAACTGAATGATTGGAAATGTTGTAAAAGCGACATGGACATGGCATTTATACTCAACCGGTAAGGCATTTTATTGAACAGATAAATTGCCATATTTTACAGAAGAAGAAAAAATAAGATTACGAGAATAAAGTCGTATCAATACGTAATACGTAATATTTTAAGAATAAAGTCAAAATAGAAGTCGTATTGCAACGACTTCGTTTTTCGTAATTACACTTTAATTACTTCTAAATGTTTAATTTTTACTTATATTTGTTAAACAAGCTTGAATCAAGGCAATATACATTAAAAATGATATAAAATATGCTACACTGTAAAATATGATAAAATAAATAAATAAAGGAATTATCATGACATGCAAAGCAGAGTATATATATATATATATATATATATATATATATATATATATATATATACGTGTTTACAGGATGCTGGAGACACCCGCCCAAGGCTTCTGAGAAATTAAAGAGAAATATACCCATAGAGTCTGCGAGAGCGGGGGCGGAAGATGACTCAATGTTGGACAACATGGTTAACGACTTAGGAATGGAAACGGATATGAGTATTGAGAGTAAGACTAGTCCAAGATCTGCAGTTAGTAAAGTCATTGAACTCCAAGTTTGTGTCTGTGGCTGGAGCAAGGCGACAACGGTCAAGGGTTTGAAGGTTCATCAAGGGGAAATGAAATGCTTGAGGGAGAAGGGACAAGGGCCTCGCATTGATCAGTACTTCTTATGAAGTCAGTCAAGTCAGTCATATGAAATCCAGCGACAGGAAGCAAACCACAGCTCGCAGGATATCAGCACCCCAGTCATAGAGGAGAGGAGGGCTTGCACAGTTAGTGATGAACATATTCATCCTTGTGAACCCGGTCAGACTAAACAGTATAAGAGAGAAAAGAACCTCAACGGGCATAGGCCTGGAGTTAGATGGCCAAGAGCTTGTGAGAAAACTGCATGGGACACAGTAAACACAGATCTATGCTTTGCATTGGAAAGATTAACTGGTGCAGTTGAAAAGAAGCTGGATAAATTTGGGGACATTATTTACGCATATGGAAGTGAGAGGTTTGGTGTGGAAAAAAGGAAGGAAAAAGTACAGACTACTCCTGGAATGTGTCCAGACGGCAGCAGAAAATTGAAGGGTTAGTTAGAGAAAGGAGACAGCTGAGGAAGCAATGAAAAAGAGCAGAACAAAGTCAGAAGGAGGGACTCAATCTCTTACAAAGGGCCATAAAAGATAAGCTGGCAACATTACGCAGAGCTGAGCGTCTACGGAAACGCTACAAAAAGAAGGAACGTGCGAGGGCTAATTTCTATAAAGACCCATTCAAATTCGTAAAGAAGTTATTCACCAGTGAGAAGAATGGCACTTTAAAAGCATCTAGGGTTGAGCTAGAGAGATATTTGGAGGAAACGCATACAGATGCAAAAAGTCAATTCCATCAGACATACCACCTATCAACCCACCAGAATACCAAATGGAGGTCTGTGCACCTAAGTGGAAAGAGGTAGAGCAGGCTGTGAGAAAGGCAAGGGCTTCATCATCTCCGTACAGAGTGTACAAGAGTGCTTCAGGAGTTCTGCGAATTCTGTGGAAATTGATAAAAGTGGCATGGGAAAAACAGGTTGTACCTAGAGCATGGCGCAGAGCAGGTGGAGTCTTTATACCTAAAGAAAAATATGCTACAAGCATCAGTCAGTTTCGTCCTATTTCACTATTAAACGTTGAAGGTAAAATTTTCTTCAGCATTATTGCCCAGAGATTGTCCACCTACCTATTAAAGAATGGCTTCATTGACACTTCAGTTCAAAAAGCGGGCATTCCAGGGTTCTCAGGATGCGTAGAACACAACAATGTTATCTGGCAATGAATTCAGTCAGCTAAAAAGGAGATGAAGGAGCTCCATGTGACATTCCTGGATTTGGCTAATGCATATGGTTTAGTGCCACATGAGCTTCTTTGGGCAGCATTTGATTTTTTCAGAGTACCAATGTCAATAACAAATTTAGTGAAAGCCTATTTTGGAGATTTGCAATTTAGTTTCTCAACTCCAAAATTCAGCACCGCATGGCAATGCTTAGAGGTTGGAATAATGGCAGGATGCACCATTTCTCCACTGGTTTTTACCATGGCAATGGAAGTAATCATTAGGGCATCAAGATGGGTAGTAGGAGGAGAGCGCTTGGCTTCTGGGATGCGACTACCACCAATCAGAGCATACATGGATGACATGACAACCATGACTACAACAGTAGCCAAGAAGACAATATTCCCCCGCCCAGGCGAGCAACCACCAAGAAAAGGTGCTAACACCAATTCTCGCCCAGGACAACTGGAAGCTGCTAGGAACTGGAAGATGCTGGCTGATCTTGATCAACGGCTTATTTTTCCACCTGAGATTGCCAGCACTAACCTACGACCAGATATTGTTTTGTGGTCTGGATCAGCACGCATTGTTCAACTGATAGAGTTAACAGTGCCATGGGAGGATGCGGTAGATGAGGCATATGAGAGGAATAAACTGCGGTATGCTCATCTGGCCGCTGAAGCAGAATAGCGAGGATGGAGAGTCCAGGTTTATCCAGTGGAAGTGGGTTGTCGAGGTTTTGTGGCACACTCTACAACCCGGTTCCTCAGAGATGTCGGATTCAGTGGCCAAGAGTTGCGTCGCACAGTAAAGAAGCAGCAGAAAGGAGCAGCAACTGGCTGTGGTTGAGACGGAAATATTCTAGCTGGCTGTGTACAGGCCGCCACGCTACGGTTTCGTAGAATTCTTGAAAACTTGAAGAGTCTGTTGGTTTATTTGTATAGGTTGTATAGTATTTACAGTCATTATGTTCCTGTGTATATTGCGTGAATGACGGGTGGTTGGGCAGATATTGTGTTTTTGCGGTAGGTGATGCCATACGGAACCGTTGCCACTGAAACTGCGTATTAACGCACCAGTGGGGCTCGACAGCCTTAGTCAAACGAGTTGGCGCGTATGGTTGGGTTGCGGAGAGATTGTGAGATTGTGGTTTGGTCTCAGCAGCAGGAGGGATGTAGAGGTCAGTAAGCTGGGCTGAGTTGAGTCGGGGACGGAGGGGGGTGACTCTGGGACCCCAGAGTCACTGTCGAGCCCTCTTGAGGTGTCGTGGGCTAGTTGACAAAACACTGAGGACGGAAGGTGCCCACTTGAAGACCCTAGAGATGTCCCCTACTTGGCTCAATCCAGACGGTTGTCGTGCTGGTCCACTAGGGAGACCACACTGTAGTTGCAGCCGTCGTGTGTGCTGACGCGCCAAGTACACTTGGGGAGGTGGTGATGGCGCAGTGGATAAGACATATGCCTTTGGTGTGAGAGACCCGGGTTCGAATCCACTGTGAGACACCAATGTGTCCCTGAGCAAGACACTCAACCCCTAGTTGCTCCAGAGGCGTGAGACCTCTGACATATATAGCAATTGTAAGTCGCTTTGGCTAGTCGTCAGCTAAATGAATAAATGTAAAATGTAAATGTACTGCAGTCGTTAATGCCGGACAGAAGGGGAGTCACACCACCATATGGAAAGAAGCGTAAATGGGTGAAGCATAGTTTACTGTAAAGCTACGTCTTAGTGTTGCTTATCTTGGAGAAAGCCGAGTACAAATCAGCATGTAGTTTTAACATCTACTCTCGTGTAATGGAAATCATATATATATATATATATACAAACATTAATTCATGTGAAGTAAAAAAATAAGCTATTATAGTAAAAATGAATCAACCCATTATGCTGGGTTAAATAACCTAATTTGCTGGGTAAAATTAACCCAAATTGTGTTCTGTCCTATTTACCCAGCCCTTGTGTTAAATATTTTGGTTATTTTTAACCCATTGTGTTTTAGTGTGTAAATCATTATCTAAGGGCCATATTAATCAGCAGTCACTGAGAGCCGAAGCGCAACCAAAACAATGTTCTTCCACAAAATGCATGCAGTTTTGTTTTTTTAACCGCTAGAGGGCCAAAAATTACATAGTGCAGCTAACGACATGATAAAAAACAATAATAAAGTATCAAAAAAACACTTAGAGACATAGTTAGGCCTTTTATTAATGTAGTGCAGCTAACGACATGATAAAAAACAATAATAAAGTATCAAAAAAACACTTAGAGACATAGTTAGGCCTTTTATTAATGTGGAAATAAATAGGTCAACCATATTTTTCCTCCCTTGCAATGTAATGCCTTTAGCACTAATTTCACAACACCTAAAACATACTTTTTCCCAAATGGCTGTGTGCCTTTGTTTTGCATTTTGCTGATGGAAAGTGGAAACGTTGGGTGTGGAAAAAAAAAAACAGACAGGCTGCTGTAATCCATCAGGATTTACACGAGTACCGATAATCCCACTGCGGCACTAGATGGCGCAATTAAGACTTGAGGTGGTTATTAAATTCACCAGCAGATGGCAGTGAGTTCTTTTAAAAACATATATTTCCTATTCGTGTTATGTAAATGTATTTCTATTCATATTAAGTTCAAATGTAGCCTAAACAAACGAGAAATTTAATTTCCATGCCCTTTTGCTTGAGAAGAAAAAGAGAAGTTATGAAGTTAATTCATTTTGATTTTTTTTTATCATATGATATTTTGACCATTGAAAGTCAGTGTATAGTGTATGTATGATATGTATACAGCTGATGTAGTAATACAAATATGTATAATTGTTTACATAATTACATTAGCATTATGAAGGGTGAATTAAGGGTGATTGGGACATAAGGTCGAATTGGACAGTATAAACTATACAGAGTTTATTTTCTCACCTCATGAGTGAAAATAAAAATAAAAATTCGCTGAGCCTAGCTGTGAGACCACATAATCAAAATTGGATGTCCTTATTGGTGTGACATCCTGTAGGTGGGCGGGGCAGGCATCAAACAGGAAGTTGACCCTGAAATATTGAAATATACATGAACTGAGGAAAATGACATTAGCTTTTGCTGATTTCATAATCAGTTTTTCCAGTTACTTTTTGAAAGAAAACAAAATAATGTGTGATGCATTGCATTAAATATCATAGAATATGATAAAAGAAAATGATTTAGGCAATAATGAATGATATTGCTAAATGATACCCAGAAAAGGCATGAAACAGAAATTGCGATGTGTTCTTCTGCTGTGATGTAAAACGGCTTCTCGGAGAACAAATATGGGGCGGGACTTGATTTTGTCCATGGATTGAATGTTTTTTTTATTTTTTATTTTTTTATTTTTTTATAGAATTTTAATAATAACAAAACAGTTTACACTCAAGAGTACATATAACCATACATGTCAGGGGTAGAGAAAGAAAATACAAAAAAAAGCTTGTACTTGTCAAACAGCTGTTTAGTTTTCATAGCTTTCAGGTTTTTGGAAATAGTTTCTAAATATATCTTAACATCAATTTTAAAATGTTTAAAATTTGGTATTTTTCCATTCCATTTGACCTTATGAATATAGTAACGGGAAATTATAACAATTAAATAAATAATAAACAAAATGGTTTTTTTTCACC
This sequence comes from Tiaroga cobitis, assembly GCA_030578255.1. Lineage (NCBI taxonomy): Eukaryota > Metazoa > Chordata > Actinopteri > Cypriniformes > Leuciscidae > Tiaroga > Tiaroga cobitis. The sequence goes on along the minus strand of CM060592.1, from coordinate 18,318,450 downwards.
CTCAAATGAGAAACATTTTAACATTACATCAATTTCTTCAAAGTTAACAGGAGTCATAACTTTACTTTGCAAGTAATTACTAAGTTCTTTCCAAAACATTTGGGTCTTGGGACATTCACAAAATAAATGCTTAATAGTCTCAGGGGTGGTTTTACAAAAAGCACAAATATCTTCAATGTTCACTTTAAAACGTTGTACCACAAGTGATTTAACTGTGTAAATTCGATGGAAATTTTTATATGAAACCTCTTTTACTTTGTTTGTAATGCAATACTTGTGAGGTGTCATCCAAACTTTACTTCACTCAATATGTTTCTTAAATAAAGAATTCCATGGATTGGATGGTTGTGGTTTGCTTTTGCTGTGATGTCATGTGATTGACAGGTTGTCCCGCCCTCGCGCCAGTAAACACATCATCAGAAGAGAAGAGATGAGCTGCAATTGGGAGAAGTTATTTTAAATAAAAAAGACAGGGGAACATGATTTTTTTTTTAAAAATGATAATGCACGGATAAAACATTTATAATAAATATTGCAATATTTCATTAAAAAAATACTACATTTTGATTTAATGGTGATTTTAACAGAATATGGAGTGAGCAAAAGGCTCACCAAGACAATCAGCTCTATTCTCTCCATGACGGTTTGTTATCATTACTGAAACCCAGAACCAGGCAATGATGTATCAGGAGTGAATTTGTGTTGCATGTCAGCATACATTTCTTTAAAGTCACTCTCTCTCTTTTTTATAGACTGAATTCAGGGCCGTAGGCCTATTGTTTGTGAGGAAAACTCTTGGGAATTCCCTTCTTACATAATAATGGAATCACCCATTAAACGTCAGTGGGTCAAACATAAACACAAACTTCAAAATGACGTCGTTGGGTCAGGTTAAAAAAGCTTACGTTTTAAAAACGCGGTCGCCAAACCATTATTTAATTATTATTATTCATGATTTCTGAATTATAAAAACACAATCACAAGAGACAGAAATGTTTAAAAAGGGGTAGTTCGTCCAAACATGGACATTTTGTCAGAATTTACTCAGCAGAAGAAAGAAACTCATACAGGTTTGGAACAAGGGTGAGGTTGAGTTAATGACAACATTTTTATTTTTGGATGAACTATTCCTTTAATATAGCCTACGCTTAAAATCTGCAACAAAAAAAACTGATTGCTTCACGGCACACACTGTTCAGGTCTAATGAATGTGGCAAAATAATAATAATTTATAATAATCAAATCCGATTAAATGTGAACCCTCTGACACCAGGAAGCTGAAGTCCCAGTCGTGTGATCGGCGTTGATTTTTTCCCCACCTGTATTTCGAGAAGTTCCGCCCTCGGCGACAGGATTGGCTGTAAGCATTTTATACGACATCTGCAATTGGACAGTTGGTCTGTCATTCAGGTCAAGGGCGGGACTAGACGGGTGGTTACAACAACAACAAAAAAACAATGCGTCGCGGTTTTAGTCCGACCCACTCATAATTCACACACCTGCGAAAAATTTGACGAGCGCATTCCCACACTGTAACCTCGTTTCGTCACCGTTTAATCTCAAACACCACTGATTTAAAGTGATTTTTGTGGTTAATTTTCGGTTTGTTTTATGGCGTGCTGTGAATTGCGTTGTTCGGACTGGGTGCGTGTCTCCAAGCGCGAGCTGTAGGATTAATTTCTTCCCATCTTAAATTCTTATTAAGTGACACCTTTAACAAGGATCTATAATAATTTAGTCAGGCAGATGCACCGATCTTTGGGTGGTCTAGTACGCAGACTGTCAGAACATGCGCGCTCTTTTCTCTCTCTGTGAGGGGTTTCAGCAGTAGCAGCGCGTTCTCGGTTCCCCTTTCTGTTGAAGCTGAACGGGCCCGTTTCATCTCACAATATCCTGAAACATGGAGCACGCCGGCTGCGTCAACATCTGCAGTCTCACCAGTACCTTACCGGTGATCCCGTATCGGAAACTAACGGACCTGCACTTCATCAGTAAAGGGGGCTTCGGGACGGTGTTCAGGGCGCTGCACAGCGACTGGCGCACCACCGTGGCCATCAAGTGCTTGAAACTGGATTCTCCGGTTGGTGAGAGGTGAGTTCAGTCAGTACACTTGTGTTGTGATCTGCTTTACCTCAAATGCACTGTCCCTAAAACACTGTCGAAATCTGATTTTGTACTGATCAGATTGTTGGGGCTTGTTCTGTGTGCCTTGATGGCTTCAGTCTGCTATAGGAACATAAATGCTGGTCGTTGCAGCTGTTTAGGAAATAAATGCTGTGCAAACCTGGTCACTGATCTAAACTATATTACAGAATTTACGTACATGGGTTAATTATGCGGTCAGACAGCATTGTTCTACAGGACTGTGTGTTCAAGAGTTTTTACAGGGTTGGGGAGTAACGGAATACATGTAACGGCGTTACTATCAGGATACTAAAATCTGTTAATTCTAATTCGTCACAGTTAAATTACCTCAAACAGTAATCAGATTACATTATGCTTGGGTTACGTTACTGTGTAACGTTACTTTTTAATTAAGCAATTTGTAACCTTAATGGAATACACTTATTTTTAAAGTAGCCTAACTCTCCCAACTCTGTGTGTGTAATGTATGTATATATATATATATATATATATATATATATATATATATATATATATATATTATATATATATATATATATATATATATATATATATATATATATATATTATATTATATTATATTATTTTTTTAGTTTATACAGTACCGGTCAAAAGTTTGGAAATTACTACTTTTAATGTTTTTGAAAGTTGCTTATGCTCATCAAACCTTAATTTATTTGCTCAAAAATACAGTAATATTGTGAAATATTATTACAATTTAAAAGAACGGTCTTTACTTTAAAATATAATTTATTTCTGAAGCTGTACTTTCAGTATCATCATTACTCCAGTTTTCAGTGTCACATGATCCTTTGAAATCATTCTAATTTGCTTATTTTTTATTATCAATGTTGGTAACATTGATCCTGCTTAATATTTTTTTGTATAACCTATGATACATTTTTCTTGATTTATTGATGAATAAAAAGTTTTTAAAAAGAACTGCGTTTATTCAAAATAGAAATCTTTTAATATACTCTGCCATTCAAATGTTTGGGGTCAGTATTTTTTTCTTTCTTTCTTTTGAAAGAAATTCATACTTTTGTTCAGCAAGGATGTGTTAGATTTATAGATTTATAAAAAAAAGTGACAGTAAAGATTTATATTGTTAGAAAAGATTTATATTTTTAATAAATGCTGTTCTTTTTAACTTTTTATTCATCAATGAATCCTGAAAGAAGGATCACATTAAAAAAAAATATTAAGCAGCACAACAGTTTCCAACATCGATAATAATAATTCATATTAGAATGATTTCTGAAGGATCATGCGACACTGAAGACTGGAGTAATGGCTAATGAAAATTCAGCATTGCATCACAGAAATAAAGTATATTAAAATATTTTAAATTAATAGAATTTCACAATATTACTGTTTTTTTTCATGTTTTTTTTTTATCAATAAATTCAGGCTTGATGAGCATAAGAGACTTCTTTCAAAAACATTAAAAATAGTAATGTTTCCTAACTTTTGACCGGTACTGTATACATAGTATTTATTTTTGGTTCTTTGACCAGACTAGAAGGTCTTTTGGGACAAAAACCAACTTATTGTTTTAGGCTAAGCACTGAGTTACAGCTTGAATGAGTTTATACGATCACTTATCATGGAATGTGATTTCATGGTCTGGATAAGTTGTTTAAAGGGGCTATGTGTAGGTTTTTACTTTAAAAAAAAAAAGAAAATCTTTAAGATAGTCTTCATTTGTACATTTATGAGCCAACCACAATGTTATAGAAAGAATGACACCTTGACTGTCCACCACGGTTGCCTCTATCAGCCTGTTGGCTCAATTGTCCGTGGAGGAGTCAGGTCCGAAATTCCGAATCGGCGTGAAAAATGTGACGTCATGCGCGTTCTCGTCTACTTGGGCTTACATCCGTACGGCAGCCATTAGTAAGCAGCGGCAATCGCTAGCAGTAGTGTTTCAAATGGACTCTGCGGACGGAAAGAAGCGACCAGCCTCCAGCACAATCCAGATACCCACGGAAACTCCTCGTAAGTTTAAAATAATAATGCCGTATCTAGTACGGCCAACGAGCGTGGGAGGTGTGCACCGAGAACGAGTAAGAAATTTCAGAACTTCCGCAATGCTCCTTTAAAGAAATTAAATTCTGAAAACTTAAATCTGAAAGAAATGGAAATATTTAGCGTGTTCAATTAAAGTAATAGGCCTAGTTCAATTAGAATTAAGGTTCTGCCATTCACTCACCCTCATGTTGTTTCAAACCTGTAGATTTTTTTCTCACACTAAAGGAGAAATTCAGAATAATGTGCTGGTCTGTTCTTGGGATGCAAGATATGTTTCATTTTGTTTATCAACTGATTCTAGATTTTTTTTTTTTAAATCAGTGGCAGCCAATGTTGGCATTAATATTGATAATTAAATGTAAAAATAAGGGAAATGAGCATGCATGTTTAGATTACTTCTACTGTCACCTAGTTCACACAAAAGTGGTAATTTACTCACCCTCGTGTTGTTCCAAAACCCATAAGACGTTAAGTTAAACTTCAAAACACTAATGAAGGCATTTTTGATGACAAAAATCAAAGTCAATTCCACCAAAACTTTGACACTTCAAAAACTTAATAAAGAGATCGTAAAAGTAATCTATATGGATTTAGCTATATTAAATCCTATATTTTGAAGGGACTTAATCGCTTTATACGATTAACCGATTTAATTTAGGCTTCTATAAATATTGATCATCTCACACAAGCATGTTCATGTTCATCAAAGCGATCATGTCTCTTCAGAACACTTGGATTTAACAGCTTGATTCATATGGATTTCTTTTACGACCTTGAAGATTCAAGATGAACAAAAGTCTTTTGGATTTGGATCTACATCATGGTGAGTAATTGGTGAAGGAACTATAACTTTAAGTTCATCTTTAAAAACAAGAACAATTCAACAACACTATTAAACCTCGTGCTGTACTGGTCAAAAATGACCAGCTTTGTAAATCACTCGTTATGCTATATTTTCACCAAATATTGCTGAGATCAAAAAAAATGCAATTGAAAATAAATTTCTACTAATTTAAAGAAAACAAGTTGACAAAAAGGTTGAATCCAATATTTGGTGATTAATGTAGCATAACAAGAGATTTATAAACTGTTTTTGTAGGCCAGTCACCAAGTGAAACAAGGTGAAAGAAATCCCCCAAAAAGTAAAAAAAAAAAAAAAAAAAAAAAAAAAATCAATATACAGTGAGGAGAACAAGTATTTGATACACTGCCGATTTTGCAGGTTTTCCCCCTTACAAAGCATGTAGAAGTCTTTAATTTTTATAATAGTTACTCTTCAACTGTGAGTGACAGAATCTAAAACAAAAATCCAGAAAATCGCATTGTATGACTTAAGTAATTCATTTGCATTTTATTGCATGACATAAGTATTTGATACATCAGAAAAGCAGACCTTAATATTTGGTACAGAAACCTTTTTTGCAATTACAGAGTTCATGCGTTTCCTGTAGTTCTTGACCAGGTTTGCACACACTGCAGCAGGGATTTTGGCCCACTCGTCCACATAGACCTTCTACAGATCCTTCAGGTTTCGGGGCTGTCGCTGGGCAATACGGACTTTCAGTTCCCTCCAAAGATTTTCTATTGGGTTCAGGTCTGGAGACTGGCTAGGCCACTACAGGACTTTGAGCTGCTTCTTACGGAGCCACTCCTTAGTTGCCCTGGCTGTGTGTTTCGGGTCGTTGTCATGCTGGAAGACCCAGCCACAACCCATCTTCAATGCTCTTACTGAGGGAAGGAGGTTGTTGGCCAAGATCTCACGATACATGGCCCCATCCATCCTCCCCGCAATACGGTGCAGTCGTCCTGTCCCCTTTGCAGAAAAGCATCCCCAAAGAATGATGTTTCCACCTCCATGCTTCGCGGTTGGGATGGTGTTCTTGGGGTTGTACTCATCCTTCTTCCTCCAAACACGGCGAGTGGAGTTAAGACCAAAAAGCTCTATTTTTGTCTCATCAGACAGACCACATGACCTTCTCCCATTCCTCCTCTGGATCATCCAGATGGTCATTGGCAAACTTAAGACGGGCCTGGACATGCGCTGGTTTGAGCAGGGGGACCTTGCGTGCGCTGCAGGATTTTAATCCTTGACGGCGTAGTGTGTTACTAAAGGTTTTCTTTATGACTGTGGTCCCAGCTCTCGTCAGGTCATTGACCACGTCCTGCCGTGTAGTTCTGGGCTGATCCCTCACCTTTCTCTTGATCATTGATGCCCCACGAGGTGAGATCTTTCATGGAGCCCTAGACCGAGGGAGATTGACCGTCATCTTGAACTTCTTCCATTTTCTAATAATTTTGCCAACTGTTGTTGCCTTCTCACCAAGCTGCTTGCCCATTGTCCTGTAGCCCATCCCAGCCTTGTGCAGGTCTATAATTTTATCCCTGATGTCCTTACACAGCTCTCTGGTCTTGGCCATTGTGGAGAGGTTGGAGTCTGTTTGATTGAGTGTGTGGACGGGTGTCTTTTATACAGGTAACGGGTTCAAACAGATGCAGTTAGGTAATGAGTGGAGAACAGGAGGGCTTCTTAAAGAGAAACTAACAGGTCTGTGAGAGCTGGAATTCTTACTGGTTGGTAGGTGATCAAATACTTATGTCATGCAATAAAATGCTAATGAATTACTTAAAAATCCTACAATGTGATTTTTGTTTTAGATTCCGTCACTCACAGTTGAAGAGTACCTATGATAAAAATGACAGACTTCTACATGCTTTGTAAGGGGGAAAATCTGCTAAATCGGCAGTGAATCAAATACTTGTTCTCCTCACTGTATATATTTGGGGAGTAGTTTTCCCTGTGCGGGTTTTAGTCCAATTCGATAACATTAACTTTTTTGTGAAAAAGAAAATCCTCTCCCTGTCAAAATGACCCGAACACAACATTGTAATCTTTAGCAGATTCCAGGAGTAAAATCATTTTTCTTTTTGTATATTATAATGTTGGAATGTCTCAACTTACTTGTAGTTTTTTAAACGATTGATTTTAGTTTGTAGTGTTTCATTTTCATTTGTTTAGACTAACTCGGAACAGAATTTTAATAGCATTCATCCATAATATGAAAATAATTGTAAGCTTATCAGTATCGCCTGAATTTAAGCTAAAATTTAAGTTGGACCTGTACCAAAAAAGACAAGATTGTCAAGGTTTTCATTGAATAATCAATGGAACAATGAAAGTTATACAAGAATAAATCATGAATAATGGTTAAAAGTTGTGGAAACCCTGACACTCTTGAAACGCATAATATTGTCTGGTGGTTGAGAAACCCTACCAGCCCTAGTATAATCATTAAGCTTTTTTTTTTTTTTTTTTTCAGGGAAAGGAATTGTTTATTGAAGGAAGCTGAGGTGCTTCACAAAGCTCGATTTAACTACATCATCCAGATCTTTGGGGTGTGTAACGAGCCTGAGTTCTTCTGCATTGTGACTGAGTACATGACCAACGGTTCACTGGATGAGATCCTACATGAGGTACAACTGTACAAACAGCATTCCTTTACATGACACGCTTTCTGTTTAGTCTTGTCGCATTAGCGTAATGCGTTTGAGTAATGCACAGTTTCACTTTCCCTTTTTTGGCACACAGGTTCTTGAATGTTCCTTTTTTGTTTTCTTATTGTGTTACAGAAAGATATGTACCCAATGGTGGCCTGGCCTTTGAGGCTTCGTTTTCTTTATGAGATCGCTCTAGGGGTCAACTTCCTCCACAATATGACACCACCCCTTCTACACCATGATCTCAAAACTCAGAACATCCTGATGGATGGGGAGTACCATGCTAAGGTTTGTGCGTTCAGACAATTGGATTCGAGATTTGTTCAAGATGTTTCCACCCCCCCCCCCCCCCCCCCCCGCATGTGCATTCAGATGCATGTGTACATACGTCAGGGTGATCAATCGTTGATCTTTTTGCACGTAACCCTTATTGAAATGCGATTCATTGTTAAAATTTGCCGAAACCCATATTAGTCTGAATGTTATCAGTGTCTGTATCTTGTTTAACCTTCTCATTTACATTTTTTTTTTACATCTTTTTTTTTTTGTGTGAAAGTTTCATATTTCTTCCCCAGCTTTAGTAAGTGAATAAGTGAATACTTGTACCTTGGAAATCAGCTATGACCTATTAAGATGTATTTTTTGTAGATTTGAAAAATGCCTTAATTCCATGTTTGTGCTTTGGGGAATCTGTAACTTTTATACCAATTTAAAGTGATAGTACAACCAACAATGTTGTCATAATTTTATAATATAATTTAAAACTTGTGTGACTTTCTTCAGTGGAACATGGAAGGAAATATTTTGAATAATGTGCTGGTCACTCTTTTACTTGACGCCGACACGTCAAAAATGCCACCATAAAAGTGTCATGAAAGTGCTCTGTATGTTTTGTGTAGTATGTTAAGACTTCTAAAGGCATATAATAGCTTTTCATTCAAAAATGTTAGTCATTATTCACATCTAGCTGTTAAAAGTCCTAGTTTCTTTTCATTGTAACTGGAAAATGGAAAAGAAATGCCGAAAGTACGTTTGAAAACAAGATGAATGTAGCACAATGGTGCTTTTTGTTGTTGCAATTTTGGAGCTTGACCGACACAACTCCTACCCTGGTCTTTCGATATCTAGAGTGGCCCCATTAGTCAGTATAAATTTTGAAAATATTTAAAGTATATTTTGTTGTAACTTCACAGTGAACTTTCTGATCTGAGGTGTGTCTTATATGTATGTGTTTGTGGATAGATAGCAGATTTTGGCTTGTCTAAATGGCGTCAGCTCTCAATCACTAAAGGGTCCGGCTCCAAACCTGCCGAAATGGGAGGCACGGTCATCTATATGCCACCTGAGGAGTACGAACCTTCCAAGAACCGCAGAACAGATGTCAAATATGACATGTACAGGTCAGTTTCTGTAGATTCTATAAAGCTTCCAGTTTTGCCTGGATGAGTGAACTTCCTCCTGAGTTTCAAATGATTTCTACTACAGGATTTTGAACTACTTCTCTCTCAGTTCCCATATTTTTGGGGCAGCCCTTTTAGACGTTCAGCTGTTCTTAATGCACCATGGCACCAGTCTGTTGCTGACTCAGCAAAATTCCTGTCAGATTAGGGACATGTCTCACTCTCAGTCTCTGTGGTGAGCCTGGAAATGTCAGGGAATTAAAAAAAAATGGTGATTTCCAGGCCTGTAAAAGTCAATAAAACATCTGAAAGTGTCATGAAACCCTAAAACACATTTTTTGAGATGTTAACAGATATGTACTGAAAACAATGCACTCATTGTTTATTATTAAGGGGGAAGTGGGTTTTTTTTCTGCTTTAAAAGTAAAGTTGTACCAACATCAAGAGTATATGCGTATAAGATATGAGCTTTTGTCCAATCACTGCGTTGTATTACGCCCATTTCATATATGAAATCCATATTCATTTGTAGTACGTGTGCAGTCCGTTCGTGGGCCATATTTTTTTCAGTGCCCATGTTGACAGGTTAGAGCACTCACACTCCACATGGATGAGGTGCAGCAGTGCATTGATTGTTTCCACACCAAGTCTATATTTTTGCCGTGCTATATGTGCAGAATTAAGTGATGCTAGTGGTCGACCAATATATCGTCCAGTGTTGATATTGATATTGACTTCTAAGTTTATCTGTTTGTTTGGACGCAGGATTTTTATTTTGACGACTGAGAACACCAGCGTTGAGCGCACAGCTTAGAGACATTCTCTTCATTAATTTACGGTCTCTGTTTAAAGGCACAATATGTATTTTTTTCTGCTTTCAAAATAGCAAAAATAACTGTATCTATGTTATATATTTCTATGAGATATGTACTTACATTATCCTGACCGTTTCCACCAACTTTCAAATCCGGAGAAATGTATAGTTTAATTAGAAGACACGGGCCGTTTCTTTATTTCCGTTTTGTCGCCCGTCTATGGCGGCATATAACCTTTGACTCCTCTATTTTCTCTAACTTCCTGCGGAACCGCCAAACACAAAGGGGAACACCAGACTACCGCTAATAAAAGAAAAGAAAACGACGTAGAAAAAAAAGTAGTAGCTAGTATCATTTTGCAACTGCACCAAACTTAAGGGGGATTTGGCTGCACGCGCAAGAACTCTCGCTCGCTTACCTCTCTGACATCGTGCGCGGTTAGGAGCTCAACATCTGTCTCACATATTTTAGCTAATTTGCGGTAAAACTAATCGATCACGATTGGCTCAACAGGTAGATCTATAGATAAACTCATCTTTCTGGCTTTGACCGACCGGGTTGACACTTCAGCGTGAGAAATCGGGGGTGTGGTGTGAGAGCGTGAGAATTGGCTCAATTGCGTGAGTCTCGCGCTGAATGCGTGAGAGTTGGCAGCCCTGTAAGTTATGAACCACGATTAGGCTTTGCCTGCACGTTCTGCTGCTGGAGCCAGCTCAAAGCGCAGACGTTAGGGTGACCAACAGTCCTGACATGTCCTGTTTTCACGTTCTGTCCTGGCTGTTTTAATAAAGTGATGAAAATGTCCTGGTTTTCAAAAAAAAACTGCTGGCAGAGTGTCCTGGTTTTTGGTAATCAAAATATGGTCACCCTAGCAAACGTACGGGTGAAAAATATGACCCGAGAAGGGTTTGGGACAGGAGAAGTAGCATGACACGGGTAAACTGTAGGGTTGCATTTAAAAAATGTAGAGAGCTTCGTGACAAGCTAAATATAGGCTACAAAGAGATGCTGATCTCGCTTGCATTCTAATAAACAGGTAAGCACCCATTCAGCTAACTATATCTATCCGTAAATTTTGTGAAAGGATGTCATGTGTAAAACACAGACGGGCTAGCTCTCATGTAGCTATAATGTAAATTCATATTTGTTCTATATATAGCTGGAGAAAGTAGCTTCATATGCAGTTCACTAACGTTATCTTGTTCGATATCATAGTATAAACGTAATTATATTTTTAACGAAAGGTGACCGTGTTTTTTAAACATCTATTAATACTAGCTATATGGAATATTGATTCAATAGGGGTCTGATAATTCATATATCTCTGTTCGAAAAGACGTGATTATCAAAATACATAGTTAGAATGAGTGAGGAATGTGGGGAATGACAGATCGCTCCTGTTCCAATAGACCAACGCTACTTTTGCGTCATCGAAGGGTAACGCCCCCTTTTGGGGGAAAACAAACGGATTCCCCTGAGAACAGAACTCGCTCTAGATCTGCAAAGTTTCTTGATAGCAAAAATGGCACAAACTTAAAGAAGCTACTGGATACGGGGTTACAGAGATGTCCCTTTGAAATGGTCAAAAACTGGATTAATGACCCCACGCAGTGGCCAAATATGGACTATTCAGACATCCAACGTTACCACTATCTCGTGGAATCACCAAGTAAGTAACGTTAGCCTTTTTTTTGTTGTCATTAACACACTCACAGTATGACAAACTAGACGATGAGGCGATGTCACCTGGATCATATTTAACTTGATTTAAGCTATTGACATAGTTTTGTTGTCGACTAGCTATACTAGTTAGAAAGACGAAGCTGCTAGCAGCTAACATTACGCGATTAGCTCTCACTAGGCGCGCTACTTTGGCTGTTAACTGATTTTACTGTTGAAATAGTGGCAGGCTAGGACTAAAGTGGACTTGGCTGGTTTCTGCTTGTGTCTATAAAGTGCTTTAGGCCTAACTGTTATATGACTTTTCGACGACCACTGCTCTGGGCTACATGTAACAACACGAACGGCAGTAGATCAAGCCTTCTAGGCTAGATAGGATAGCGTAATGTCACAACATCCAATTTGATAGCCCCATACATACATAGATTGGTCCTAGACATATTTTGCCGTACACTGTAAACCTTTTTACAACTTTCAAAAGTACTAGCACTTTCTAGACACAAGCAGAAACCAGCCAAGTCCACTTTAGGCCTAGCCTGCCACTATTTCAACAGTATAGTTATGGCGTTATTTCCCTGTCAAATGTCGAGAGCGCATTATTGTAGCATGAAAGTACATTAATATAATGCGCGAGCGTGAATCTCTCTGCTCGCGCGTGGAATATGATGTGCCGAGCGTGAATCTCTCTCCTCGCGCGTGGAATATGATGTGCCGAGCGTGAATCTCTCTCCTCGCGCGTGGAATATGATGTGCCGAGCGTGAATCTCTCTGCGCACGTGTGGAATATGATGTGCCGAGCGTGAATCTCTCTGCTCGCGCGTGGAATATGATGTGCCGAGCGTGAATCTCTCTGCTCGCGCGTGGAATATGATGTGCCGAGCGTGAATCTCTCTGCTCCCGCGTGGAATATGATGTGCCGAGCGTGAATCTCTCTCCTCGCGCGTGGAATATGATGTGCCGAGCGTGAATCTCTCTCCTCGCGCGTGGAATATGATGTGCCGAGCGTGAATCTCTCTGCTCGCGCGTGGAATATGATGTGCCGAGCGTGAATCTCTCTGCTCCCGCGTGGAATATGATGTGCCGAGCGTGAATCTCTCTGCTCGCGCGTGGAATATGATGTGCCGAGCGTGAATCTCTCTGCGCACGTGTGGAATATGATGTGCCGAGCGTGAATCTCTCTGCTCGCGCGCGGAATATGATGTGCCGAGCGCGAATCTCTCTGCGCACGTGTGGAATATGATGTGCCGAGCGTGAATCTCTCTCCTCGCGCGTGGAATATGATGTGCCGAGCGTGAATCTCTCTGCTCGCGCGCGGAATATGATGTGCCGAGCGCGAATCTCTCTGCGCACGTGTGGAATATGATGTGCCGAGCGTGAATCTCTCTGCTCGCGCGTGGAATATGATGTGCCGAGCGTGAATCTCTCTGCTCGCGCGCGGAATATGATGTGCCGAGCGTGAATCTCTCTGCGCACGTGTGGAATATGATGTGCCGAGCGTGAATCTCTCTGCTCGCGCGCGGAATATGATGTGCCGAGCGCGAATCTCTCTGCGCACGTGTGGAATATGATGTGCCGAGCGTGAATCTCTCTGCTCGCGCGTGGAATATGATGTGCCGAGCGTGAATCTCTCTGCTCCCGCGTGGAATATGATGTGCCGAGCGTGAATCTCTCTGCTCCCGCGTGGAATATGATGTGCCGAGCGTGAATCTCTCTGCGCACGTGTGGAATATGATGTGCCGAGCGTGAATCTCTCTGCTCGCGCGCGGAATATGATGTGCCGAGCGCGAATCTCTCTGCGCACGTGTGGAATATGATGTGCCGAGCGTGAATCTCTCTGCTCGCGCGTGGAATATGATGTGCCGAGCGTGAATCTCTCTGCTCGTGCGCGGGAACTGGGCGCGTGCTCTCAGATACACTTCTCTTGTAAGAACTCTCTCTCTGGGCTCTCTCAGAGAATATGCCTGCACTTAAAACGTGTTCAGTGCAATCGCGAATCTCTCCTCTTCCCCAGCTAACAATTTTAGGTTATAAGAACGTTTTCATAACGTTCCCATTAAGTTATAAAAATGTTATTTCTGATTGTTCTAGGGAATTTCAAAACGTCCAGTTTTTTAGACGTTGCATTAACGTTATTTCTTGGTTATAAGAACGTTCAATTCTCCCTTTATATAAACGTTGTATTAACGTTCTTGCTTGGTTATAAGAACATTATTCAAACGTTCAATTCTCCCATTATATAAACGTTCTCTTAATGTTTTTCTAAGATAATGAAAAACGTTTCATTAAATAAAAAAACATTAAGAAAGGTTTTAATAATTATAACAAGGTAGCCTATATCATAAGCATATATGAAGAACCTAAAACAAGAACTTTCAGATTTTAAAATTAAGACAAAAAGATCTAGAAAGATCATTTTAAAAAAAGACCCATGAATCATGTCTATAATATGTGTAATGTAGTCGAGTTGAATTGAACCCAAGTATTATTCCAATTCGATTTGGGTTGAAGTGACAATATGAAATTAACATGAACATAAACTTAGACTAAACATAGAATCACCAACAATGGTACAGGGAACAAAGCTAGTCAAGAGACAATGGGAACACAAGGGCAATGATTATGACCAAAAACAACCAATGACCACTCTCAAGTTAAAGTTCTTTTAATTTATATAGCTCTTTTTTACAACAGCCACTGGCTGGCCAAAGTGCTTTACAGAACAGCAGAAAAAAGGGGAAAAACCCTACATAACATATGGAATAGCAATTTCTGATTGGTTGTTGCCGTTTGGACAGCGTTTATGCCAAGAGCAAAGAGAAAGAAATCGAAGAGAAGAGTAGGCTTGCGTGAACGCACGGGACACAGTCTAAGCACATACACGCTTACTTTAAGCGAAGAGGAGAGCTTCGCAATTGCACTGAACACGTTCTAAGTGCAGGCATATTCTCTGAGCGAGCCCAGAGAAAATTCTTACAAGAGCAGTGTGTTTCTGAGAGCGCGCGCCCAGTTCCCGCGCGCGAGCAGAGAGATTCGCGCTCGCGCATTATATTCCGCGCGTGAGCATTGAGATTCACGCTCGCGCATTATATTAATGTACATTCGCGCTTCAATAATGCGCTCTCGACATTTGACAGGGAAATAACGCCATATATAGTAGGGCCTATAGCTAGTCGACAACAAAACTATGTCAATAGCTTAAATCAAGTTAAATATGATCCAAGTGACATCGCCTCATTGTCTAGTTTGTCATACTGTGAGTGTTAATGACAACAACAAAAAAAAATAGGCTACTTACTTGGTGATTCCACGAGATAGTGGTAACGTTAGATGTCTGAATAGTCTATATTTGGCCACTGCGTGGGGTCATTAATCCAGTTTTCGACCATTTCAAAGGGACACCTCTGTAACCCTGTATCCAGCTCTTCTTTAAATACCGCTCACGGTCCTCGGCCGGCAAAGAGAGTGTGTATGTGTGTGCCATTTTTGCTATCAAGAAACTTAGTAAACAGATCTAGAGCGAGTTCTGTTCTCAGGGGAATCCGTTTGTTTACCCCCAAAAAGGGGGCGTTACCCTTCGATGACGCAAAAGTAGCGTTGGTCTATGAACATCGTATCGCTGGTTCGCGCGCGCTCTCCCTCTCTCTCTCTCTCTCTCTCTCTCTCTCTCTCTCTCTCTCTCTCTCTCTCTCTCCCCCTCAGAGGGCTGGTTGTCATTGACAGCGACAACAACTCCCGTGAGCCCACGCTCTTGCCCGACGTCATCAAAGTACGTCTTTTGTTATTTAGATCGAGTGCCCCCTGGTGGCCAAAAATTACATACTGTACGTTTAACAGTTCTGTCTAACACATTATTACATAGATCCCCCTGTAGTCAATAATTTCATCCCTTAAAACTAATCTTTGATCACAAAATGACACATTTAAATGTTTTTTCCTTACAAAAATGTCTTCACCTATGGAAGCTTGTTTCCACCACAGAATAAAACATTTTAAAAGATAATTGCGACTTTTCTCCGAATTGCGAGATATAAACTCACAATTCTGACTTTATAACACGCAAGAGTTTATATCCTGCAATTCTGAAATCTTTTCTCAGAATTGTGAGATATAAACTCGCAATTGCGAGTTATAAGGTCCAATTCTAAGGAAAGGTTTATATCTCCCAATTCTGACTTTACAACTCGCTATTGCAACTTGCAACTGTCACGCAATTGTGAGAAAAAAAGTCAGAATTGTGAGATGAAAAAGTTGCAATCCCCTTTTCTTTTCTTTTTTTTTTTTGGGCGGAAACAAGCTTCCATAGAGACATTTAAAAGAACATTAAAAGCTGGATTTTCACCACAGGGGGACTTTAAATGAAGTAAACGGTATACGGAAAAGTAAGTCTTTGAATATCTAATAAAACATTTAATTTCCAAACCTTTCAGATGTTGTCAAATCCAGCTCAGGGGCCGTATTCAAAGCATTTTATCTTACCACTAGGAGTACTCCTAAATGGCACTAAAAGATTTTAGCTAGGAGTTTTCTCTTAAAAGTTATTCACAACACCTTTCAGACCTACTCTTAGTAAAGAAAAATCACAACTCCTAAACTAAGAGTGAAACTTCGTTGCTATGGATGACGTCATTACTCATGCACGAGCTTGACTGAAGTGACCACCTTTATTGGCTGATGATTGTAACGCGGGAATGATTCCAAACACCTCCCCTATAATGATGAGTGACAGGTGACAGGTCTGAGAATGCGTGCGCTACACAAGTAGTGCGAAGGACGGAAGATGATGAATAACTGTATAAATAGCCAAAATGAATAAAGAGTAAGGAAAAACAAATAGCCTAGTAGCCTTTTTAAACATATGGATTGATGCAATATCTTTGCAACATTATTGAATTATTGTTCAAACATCTAAATATCAAACATTTTAATTTGATTCACAATGAAACGTTACAATTAGTTTAAATGCAGTGAGTAGCCTAGTTTTGGTTGTTGTTGGTGGCGTTGTTGCATCCCTAGTTATGCCTACAATGCAAAATTGTTCCCTCGCGATTGGAAGCTCCTGTAGCCGCCGCATACGCATTTCAAAACATCGTAACGTGAAATGCCACAAAAAGCGGTTTGTGAATAGGTCTTAGTGAGTTAGGAGTCCTCTCGACTTCTTTTAAGCTGTCCCAGACTTAGGTGCTACTTTTAGGGCTAAAATGCTTCGTGAATTACTCTTAGTCAAAAAAATTAGGAGTCCTAAAGTTAGGAGTGACACGCCCATTATTTTTAGGAGTTGCTCCTAAATTCGCCAGTTAGGAGCTACTTTTAGCCTTAAAATTCTTTGTGAATACGGCCCCAGATCTTCTAAAGTATTTGTAGCCTGCATGAACGCGTGTTACTCTGCGTGTAAGGTCGGTCTGTGTGAATTGAAGTGCTGACAGGAGGAGAGTTCGGCTGCACTATTCAGTTGCCCACTATTGTCATATTCAAGGCAAGCCATTTTTGCTGTGTGCTGTTTTTAAAATTAGTGTTTTTTTTTCATAGACATGATTCTATAGACATATTTAATATGCCCCAAACATTTATACACTTCCAGTTTTACACTCCCATTTCTTGAGTCTTCTTTAAATCTGAGGCATGAACAGCCAGTGTTAAAACAGGGGGTTTTTCATGACACTTTTTCTAGTTATCTCTAAAATATTTTAATGGTTAGAAATCTATAAAATAATCCAAGCCACAAATGAATGAAAAAATGAGAAGGAAATCTATTGGTCATCAGATATTGAGTGGGAGAGAGGAATGTAGCAGCCAGTGTAGGATATTGGAAATTTTAGGTGGATTATTATAGAATTACACCAGTTTTCCAAAACAAAGAAAGATAAGGGGAAACTTGGATATTAATCATAAACCAGTTTTTGGATTCACTCATAGTTCACCAAAACTACTTGAAAAAGAGCCCTTTATTTTATTCATCTACTGTGCTGGTCAAAAAAAGGAAGCGATTTAGGAGCTAAATGTCAACCTGCCAACAGGCCTGAGGTTTTGTGATTAGTCATAGGGCATGTTGAAATCCCTGGGCTGATTGGACAGTGTTTTATCTCCAAAGGGGATTGCCAGATTTGGTTTAGAGACTGCATGGCAACAGTGAAACCATTCACTCATCTGTTCTATGCTTCCTCTTTCAGTTACGCCATCATCATGTGGGAAGTGCTTTCGAGACGGATACCATTTGAAGGTAGGGTACGCTGGGTGATGGAGAAGTGGACCAGTGAATTACATGACAGGTTTTGTTAGGCTAAGTTTCCCACACTTGAATGTGGCCTTAATCTGTTTTTTTGTTTTGTTTTGTTTTGTTTTTTGGAACATCACCAAAATAATGAAGGAATCATTCTTTTGGATCAGATCTTTTAAATGAATTTATTTTTCAAATTTTTCAAAACCATTCACAATTCTGATTGAATTGTTTTAGCGCTTCTTGGTTAACAAGGAGTCAAGGAGTTCATCATAACAAGGAGTGCTTTATTAAGAAACACCCGAGTGTTTCTTAATAAAGCACACTGGAAAAAAAAAATTCATGTGTTTTATCAACAGTCACATGAATATTATTGTTAATTTTAATAACACTAATTTATTAAAGCTTCAGCTTAGAGTTGTAGGCTAATTTTTGATTTGTTTATTAATGCAAATAATATTTGAGTTTGACCTGACAATGTTATTTTGAGCTGAATCTGTTGATTTTAAGAGTAGTTTATTTTCTTTAACACACAAAGACAACAAAACATACGCCACTTTTCCACCGTCTGGCCGAAAGGATCTAAGAACGGTTGCAGTTATGTTTCCACTTGAGCCTGGTACGGCACGGTCACAACCCGTTCTCGCCCGTAATTCTCGGCACGGCAGTCTAACCGTGCTGGTAGAATGCGTGAAGTGACGTCGCCACTCAGGATCGATCACTTTTCTGTTGCCTGGTTGCCAGTTTCTCTGTAGCTGGTAAAGCATGCTATTTGAGTGATGGTAAACACAAATGTGTGTGTTTACAAAAAAAAAAAAAAAAAAATATATATATATATATATATATATATTATATTATATTCCACATTGGAAAGTTAAACCATATCCGGATCGGCACGGAATGGAACGGTTATGCAAAGAGAGCGGTTTGGTCTGACGGTGGAAAAGCGCTATAAATTACATCATTTGTGGATCACTGTGTGTGTGGTTTTGCTACAGAACTGTAATGTGGAGCTCTAAATGTGAATACTAATATATATTTATACACTAATATACCATGAACGCTAATCTCAATTAGTGTGGAACAACAAACAAATTAGAACTGGAGCACATGAGACTGCAATAAACACCCTAATTAACTTTAATACAAGGGCATAATAAACAGCACCATGTGTCTACATATGGTTTTATTCGATCGTTTGAAAGGCTGTATTATGCCACACTTAAACAACTCTCTGTACCGCCTCTAATAATGAATATGTCAATCAGACCGCTTAACCTGTCAGACTAATAACTGTCATTGCTAGTGGGCTTATAGACTAATTTAAACTCCTTATTCGCCGTTGAATTCATGCATAAAATAGACATTTCTGTGATCTGTTGTAAGGCCATGTTCACACAGCAGCAGAATACGGTTGTCAGTTCTGTATTTGAGTCTTTAATATGGTTACGTTCACCCATAGTTCAGTTATTTACGGGAGTGACAATCTAATTCTATTACCGTGAAATTCTCAGTACTGTAACTGCATTCTTGGAAAACATTTGCTGTGTGAATGTTACGTGTCTGGCAACAGTTCTTCTAACCCTAATTGATGGAGTGTGTAGCTTTTAATTTCTTAAACAACCATGTAGGAAGACACATCATGGCCATATTGCAGGATCACAATGTCAAGATTCAATCATAGACTCTTAAGCATTTGCCTATTCAAATCCAAACAGCGATTTCTTTTTTTTTGGTGCCGGACAGTGTATAATAGTTTCAAATTCAGATTCATTGTGCAGCCCTACTCAGTACTAAGCAGGTTATGATGTCATGTTTTTGATGCAAAATCATGACACAGAGTTCCCCTCATGATCACTTCCTTCTCCATTTCATAAACTGCAGCAGTCATCTATCCAGACAATATATTTAACATTCTGACGTTGTCCTTTTGTTAACTCTGTGAGCAGACGCCACCAATCCCATGCAGATCATGTTCAGCGTCCTCCGAGGATCTCGGCCCGACACAGGCCTGGACAGTCTGCCGGCGGACATTCCCAGTCGAGAGACCCTCATTAACCTCATGACCTGCGGCTGGACCGCCAACCCAGACGAACGCCCCTCCTTTCTCAGTGAGTGTCAGCCTATCAACCTTTGACCTTTCCTCTGCTTTTCACAATCCCTGTTCAACTCATCCTGTCACAATCCAGTTGGGTGACCTGGTCTTGTGGTTTGTAAAATACTTCTAAACATCTAACCACAATTCTGTCATTGGTTTTTTCTGGCAATTTTGTCAGCTCATGATCAAATTTGGAGTTAGTCAGGTAAAATGTTGAGTCATTACAGTTCAGTTTTCTTCTTACGAATTCTCTTTTGCAAACACTGCTACAGATCAGGAGAATGAGGAAATGACTGTGACAGACAGAGAGAGAGCAGTGGGGTCATCTTCATGTAATTTTTTCAAATAGAATTATCATTTAACCAGATATGGGTTAATAAAATGGTTATTAAATCAAACAATGTGAAGGTCTAATATCTAGATTTAGGCATTGACGTTTTATTTCTCAACATGCCCCATCAACAATAGACATTTTACTTCCTGGTAAACTCGAGGCAATGTTGAGTAAGAGCTTTTGATGTTGACCTGAGTTCGTTTGAGTTCAATATGTTTGGTGTGAAAGTGGTTTTACAAACTTTTAAACATGTGTAGGTCCCTATGAAATCCGTTTTTTTTTTTTTTTCCCAAATTCAGTTTTTTTTTTTTTTCAGTTCATTTTTTGGACTCTTTTAGTAATCAAAAAACATGTCTAATTAACTGAAATCATAAAACTTATACAATGTATTAAAAGTGCGTTGAAATGCGTTGTTTTCTTACTTAAAATCCGTTTTATTTGTACCAAATTCATTGTTTTCTGTTTTAAGATTTCTAGATTCCATTTTAATGGGACACAGAGACGCAGAACATCCAGGATTCATATTTAAAGAGTCTTTTTTGCGTTTGAATATTCACAGACACTGGTCTATATCGCGATTTGATTTAAGTGTACTGACCTGCTTTTAATTTATTCATCAAATTTGACAAATTCTGTGAAATTGCTCGTTATACAGAATTCTGTTTTTATGACTGGATTCCGTCCGTGTTTTCCGTATCACTGACATCATAGTGCCCTACGTGTGAGTTCTGATATGGTTTACAATAGAGCGCTGAAGTGACAACATATTTTTGTAGGCCAACCGAGAAGTTAGCATCACCCTGTTTCCCCTGACAAACACACAATTTTCGATTTGCTATTGGATTAATGCAGAAAATAAGCTCTGTGATCAATGAAGGTTTATGATTCCTACACTCTTCCTACACTTATGAAATTTGAAGTCTAAATACAATCAGCAGAAGTAAAAAGCTAAACGTGGGATATAAATTAACGTCTCAGGTTACGACTGTAACCTATGTTCCCTGAGAACAGGGAACGAGACTATGGGGAACGCCTCAGTGTGACTGATGACTGAAACACTGTAGAATCACGACAATCCTATTGGCCGGCGTCAGCCATGACGTCATGCTCTAGCGCGACCAGGAATTATAAGAGGAGCGCCTAGAGAACATGTCATCCACTTCTTTGTCTGAAGGGACTGTAAAAGCAGACCAGAGGCATGGTGACGAGACGCAGTGTCTCGTTCCCTGTTCTCAGGGAATATAGGTTACAGTCGTAACCTGAAACGTAACTCGATCTGCGTCAAGCGCTATGGGAAACGAGATACCCACGCTGCCATGCTGAGGGGATGCTTCAGCAACTATGGCTACAAGCAAAAACACATTAACTCAAAGTTAAAGCCCCTTACTGCTTAGACGTCAGGCTAACTGTAGCACTACTCCCTACGGCCACTGCCCGAGCTCCATGCTAAGCAAGGGGAACTCTGTGAGTCACACAGAGGGCTTGCCAGCTTGAGGGCATGGGAACCACAGCCCGACCTTCAGAGGGGGGTCCCTTTAAAGGAGTATAGCCCGGAGCCTATGGGCCCTAGCCTGCTACTTTCGGGGGGACAGTGTCAACCCCCACACCAGGGAGGCTATCATGCTTAACGCTGAAGCCAACAACCTGTTTGGGTTTACATTACTCAACCACAGTCTCTAGCCAGAGACGATAGCTCCTTCACGGTGCTATGGGAAGTGGAGGCCTCAGCAGGATGACTCTGAGATTAGAGGAGGCCTGCCACACTTACACCACTGTGGTCTAGAGCTTTTCCTCATAGGGTGAATAAAGTTCATGATGCAGAACTCAGGCAGTGAGGGGCCTAAACAACTCTGTTAGTGAGATGGCCCTTTTCCTACTACCTGCAAAGCTTGTTTGCATGAAGACCTCAGCAGAATGACTCTCGAAGTAGAGGAGGCCTGACACATGCTATAGAACATCAACACAGCCAAACTGTAGATATGGAGGCCTCAGCAGGATGACTCAAAGGAGAGGAGGCCCGACACATATTTTAGGAGAGCTACCTCGACGATCATCGGAGCAAAGGGCCTAAAGAACTATATGCCTTTCTCCACTGACATTGAGTTGAGTTTCTGATGATTGTAAGAAAGCAGCTCTCTGTCTCTGAGATGGCGAACGGGAACATGGTTTGTATAAGATTAGCAACACATTATTAGCTGTTTGATAACATAGTCAAGCAAAATGCTAATCATATAAATTAACTTTGTCGGATGTTGTAAAAAGCGATGCTGTTGTTTAGCGTTAACCTCAGTAAGTTGGCTGAGCGATTGGCTCTCTGAGCTTGAGTGAGTGGAGGCGGGGCTAATTTGCATATTCATGGCTCTGCGTAGACTAAATGAAGGAAGGGTGTAGAGTTAAATTTCAAGCCATTTTAAGGCATTAATAAAACATTTTCACAGGAAAAAAAATTTAAAATGTGTGGTTTTGGTGATCAAAGATGAGTTTTAACGAATACAATTATTGACTACAGGGGGACTTTAACAAGTGCCTTTTTTAAAGTCAAGTAAAAGCTTAAACACACTTAATAAATAACACTTTTTGAATAAAATGTGAAAAATCTTGAAAACCCATTGACTTCAAGATGACTGAACCGGAAGTGATCAAATGCAAAGTTGTTTCTTGGTTTTGGCCTACAAAATTACGTCACCCATGCAGAACTCAGTGTGAATGTAACTAGAAGTGAACCACTGTTAATAGTCAGAGAAACATGAACACAGTTAAATTATTGAAAATGAACTTAACTCAGGAGGTAAATATTTTAGGTCAAGAGCGGTTCAGCTGACAAAAAAGTTAAGGAATGCTTGGTGTATAAATTCACACTTATTAAAGTGTAATGAGACTTGCTCCCATTAAATTGCTTTCAGAGAGCAGCTCAAATTCTTCACATCTGTTGAAATGAATTGACAGCAGCCAAAGGGACAAAATAAAACGCTGCTAGTACTAATGGTGGTACTCAAGCTTTTACTTTTCTTTTTTTTATATATATAATGAGCGAATACATCATGAAGGCATCTTTCAAACAATGTTTTTGTCTTAACCTGAATCACTGTGTTTTGCCTATAATAAAGTGTTTATATTCAGACTATTTTAGACCGGGTGGGACGCCAACCGCTGCAGAGTAGTTTAGTTCAGGTCATCTTTATTAATTTCCCAAGGGAAATTTGGTTGCGGCATACAAGCATTAGACACAAACAAACAAAGATGAATCAAAAATACTTCTTTATTAAACGAAGAGAAAAAAAATAGGAGATAGATATAGCAGTAACACATTCATATAAACCATACCGAACATGGAACAGACTGAACTAAAGGCTTAAATACACAAAGGAGCAATCAAGGGAAAATAGAACCGGTGTAGAGCTAATTAACAAACCACGGGCACAGGGAAACCACACTAAAACACAATGAACTGACAGAACTAAAGAGAGCTGTAACAACTCCAGATTCAATGTTCTTCCGCAAGACTCATGCAGTTTTGTTTATTAACTGTAGGTCAATAGCTGCTTTATCTGTACCTTACAGGTTGTCTTATTGAACTGGAGCCCATGTTGAGAAGATTTGATGAGATTGATGTCTTGGAAGCAGTGTTGGAGGTCAAGCGAACAAAGGTGAGTCTTTAAGGGGTTTAGACTGACCATACATGGTTGTATTATGTAAGGAGGACTTTTTTTTTTTTCATGCCTGTATGATCTTCAGGTTGTGAGGTCGAAAACTATTGAATTTATTGTCATTTGTTTCCTTCCTTCCATCAGTATATGAGGCCATCAAGCGGTTGCTCATCAACTCAAACAAATGGGAAAAGAATTGAGGAAAAGAGTGTGAAGGAGCAAAACGTCCCTTGGCCAGTAAGTTCCTATATATATATATATTAGGGCTGGGGTAAACGATTATTAATTAAACGATTAGTTTGTCGATTATTTTATCGATTAGTCGACTAATCTAATGACTAATTGGACGATTATTTTTGTAACATGGAAATTGCAGGAGTGCACATTCAATGCACAACAATTTTGATCTGGTTCTTACAGAGTATCTACACTGTAAAATGTTTGGTAGGCTACTCAAATGAGTCCTATCACACTTGGATGTGGTGCTCATTTGAATGTTTTCAGTGCTCATAAAAACATCCGGACTGATTTTTCAGTTTTGTTGACGGGGGGTGGGGTTTACATGCGCTTCATAAGGCACACACGCACATTTGCACACACACACAAGGTCTCTCGCTCTCTCCCTCTCTGCCGCGCGCAACATGGTTTGGAGCTCGCGAGCTCTAGATTCCAGGAGATTTTAACTAATTTCTGGGCATCAGGGAGCCGCTATCAATATGCGGGAGACTTGGGATGTCAACTCCATTTGACAAAGAGCACAAATAACGACACCTTTACGTTTGGGACTAAATTTGAAGTATTCCCATACCTTCGATGATTTAGTGCGAGCTGGGTTTTTTAGGACTTTTTCTTTTGTTGGGACTTTTGCATGGCTTTGTTGTGAATTCTGTGAAGAGGTTGCTGTTTCGTCCTCGATTCTGCAATGTTTCGGTCTCCCACGTGTGTGTGGCGAGCTGTACCGCCGGGAACGGTGCAAAAAAATAAATACATAAATAAATAAAGAAGCGTCGACGAAATTTTTACGTCGAAGCGTCGACTTCATCGACGCGCCGCTACAGGCCTAAAATATATTAGTTGTTAGTGAGCACTTCTTTGCTGAGATAATCCATCCACCTCACAGGTGTGGCATATTAAGATGCTGATTAGACAGCATGATTATTGCACAGTCGTGCCTTAGGCTGGCCACAATAAAAGGCTACTCTAAAATGTGCAGTTTTACTGTATTGGGGGGGTCCGAAAACCAGTCAGTATCTGGTGTGACCACCATTTGCCTCACGCAGTGCAACACATCTCCTTCGCATAGAGTTGATCAGGTTGTTGATTGTGGCCGGTGGAATGTTGGTCTACTCCTTCCTGTAGCTTAAACAGTAGAGCGTTGGCGCTTGCAACGCCAAGGTCATGGGTTCGAAAGCAAGAACTGATAAGAATGTAAATGTGTTCCTTGAAATGCAATGTAAGTCGCTTTGGGTAAATGTGTCTGCCAAATGCATAAATGTAATGTAAATGTCACTCCTCTTCAATGGCTGTGCGAAGTTGCTGGATATTGGCAGGACCTGGAACACGCTGTCGTATATGCCAATCCAGAGCATCCCAAACATGCTCAATGGGTGACATGTCGGGTGAGTATGCTGGCCATGCAAGAACTGGGATGTTTTCAGCTTCCAGGAATTGTGTACAGATCCTTGCAACATGGGGCCGTGCATTATCATGCTGCAACATGAGGTGATGGTCAAGGATGAATGGCACAACAATGGGCCTCAGGATCTCGTCACGGTATGTCTGTGCATTTAAAATGCCATCAACAAAATGCACCTGTGTTTGTTGTCCATTACATACGGCTGCCCATACCATAACCCCACCGCCACCATGGGCCACTCGATCCACAACGTTGACATCAGCAAACCGCTCACCCACACGACGCCATATACGCTGTCTGCCATCTGCCCTGTACAGTGAAAACCGGGATTCATCCGTGAAGAGAACACCTCTCCAAAGTGCCAGACGCCGTCGAATGTGAGCATTTGCCCACTCAAGTCGGTTACAACGACGAACTGCAGTCAGGTCGAGACCCCGATGAGGACGACGAGCATGCAGATGAGCTTCCCTGAGACGGTTTATGACGGTTTGTGCAGAAATTCTGTGGCATTGTGCTGTGTGATAAAACTGCGCATTTTAGAGCAGCCTTTTATTGTGGCCACTGGCCAGCCTAAGCCACACCTGTGCAATAATCATGCTGTCTAATCAGCATCTTGATATGCCACACCTGTGAGGTGGATGGATAATCTTGGCAAAGGAGAAGTGCTCACTAACACAGATTTAGACAGATTTGTGAACAATATTTGAGAGAAATAGGGATTTTGCGTAAATAGAAAAAGTCTTAGATCTTTGAGTTCAGCTCATGAAAAATGGGGGCAAAAATAAGTGTTGCATTTTGTTATCTGTGTGTGTGTGTGTGTGTGTGTGTGTGACTGTGTGTATATATATATATATATATATATATATATATATATATATATATATATATACATATCCTATGTTGTTGTTGATTCAGAATTTAACCAGAAATGAGAACAGTCTAAAGAGTGTCTTAATTTTCTTCTTCATGTTCTATGACAGGACAACAGTTCCACATCTGGATCAGGATCAGGCTCTTGCTCTTGCTCTTCCCAGGAAGCAGAATTCTCCCATCCAGGCTTCCTTACCATATCAAATCCCTCTCAAGGCAGGACTCATTTCTTCTAAAAGGGATAGTGATAGAAGTGATAGTCTCCCATCATTTACTCACCTTCATGCTGTTCCCCACTTGGATGACTTAATTTCTTCCATGGAATACAAAATTGCTGGAATTGCTGAATGAAAAAAGTAGGGCTGTGCTCAGAATATCGATACAACGATATATCGTCATGAACTCCTGGCGATACGCGTATCGATACAGCAGCTGCCGTATCGATACTTTTGTGCTTTTGAATGTAGCCAATTCAGGGCTCCAATTTCGGCGCGGGACTGCGCATAATTTGAATAATTCCCGCAGTTTATAATTTGGGAAATTCCCGGAAACATTGATTCACTTTAGCATGTAGGTTGTAGTATTAGTAAATTAATCCACACAGATTATAAAATCAAATCAGTCATTTTAAAACTTTCTGTGAGACGCAATTTCACAAACAGCGTGAGTTCAATGCAGTGCTGCGTCTCTCTCTCTCGTCTCGGGCAAGCGTCCAGCGCTGCAGCCGGTGAAACTACACGCTCACGGTTAGGAGTCGGGACATGACGCAATATTCACTTGCATAATCGGGCCATCGTGACTAAAGTTGACCATTTGCATATCTTTAAGTCTTACCAGTTTAAACATTCAAGCGATTTTAAACTATTCAGTAGGCCTACTTGCGCGCTCTCTGAGAGTTGGTTTTCTCTGCGTGCATACATAGACTAGAGTAAAGCCGCCTCACATACAGCTCGCGAGATTATATCGCTTTAACAGACTAAAACACGCAAAATTATGGAAAAAATTTCGTTCTTGTTAAGTATCCTCTAAACACAGTTGGTTATGTCTTAAATAAGCATAAAGATGTTTAACAGAAACGGCAATTCCCCGGTTGTATGATGAAGTTAAGCGAGATATTCTGCTGTCACTCTCTTAACCCTGAGCATGTCAATCAATTGTTGTTTCTGCATAAAAATTTGAAAATGTAATCATTTAAAATGATTTCAACGTAGAAGAAATGACTTTGTTTGGTGCACATTCCAACACTTAAGACCTGTTAAATACTAGGTGTTTAAAAGAGTTTGAGAAAACTAAGTTAAATTTAAGTTGTTACCGTTTTTGCTTTTATTAATGTTTTAAGTTTTGTTTAGTCATTGAGCAGTGTAGACATGCTTCAGTGTCACTATAATTGTCATTTCAGTTATTGAGGCAGACTTTAAAAGCATTTAAAAGGAGACTTTGAAAAACAATGAGTTAAATGAATAAAAAAGCTTAGAATGGCTCTTCCTTTTAGTTATCACAACTGTTATAACACTGGTTATTCAATAAGCAGATATTACTGTTACTAAACTCAGCTCAAAAGAAATTTAAATTCCAAATTGATCCATATCGTATCGTGGCTTTAGTATCGTGATACGTATCGTATCGTGACATTGTTGGTGATACACAGCCCTAGAAAAAAGTCATAATAGGGCTTTTCACACTTGAAATGGTTAACCCTGGATCATTTTAAACTCCGGGTAAATGGAATCCTGGGTTATCTTGCTTCACGTTTCATATTGCTCATACTTAACCTGGGTTAACAATTATTCCTGACTATTCTTAAAAGGATAGTTTTAATTCTCTCACTAATTACTCACCATCATGTCGTTCCAAACCTGTAAGACTTTCATTCGTCTTCGGAGCACAAATAAAGATTTTTTTTTTGATGAAATCTGAGAGATTTCTGTCCCTCCATTGACAGCTACGCAACTGAAACTTTGACTCTTCAAAAAGTTCATAACGAGATCAACTTTAGCAGTTTAGTCTAAACTTTCTGAAGTGTCTTATAAATCCCTTTATATGATGAACAGATTGTATTGAACCCATCAATTTAAATGGATTAGTTTTACGAAACGGATATGGATACATATTGATTAGGATACATGGATACATAGTATACTTGGATACAAATGGATTAGTATTTACCATCCTTCTTTATAAAGTATTTGAAGCGTCAAAGTGGTAGTTGCAAAGCTGTCAGTGGAGAGACAGAAAGCTCTCAGATTTCATTAAAAAGATCTTCATTTGTGTTCTGAAGATGAGCGAAAGTCTTATGGGTTTGAAATGACATGAGGGTGCGTAATTAAAGTTTTTGGGTGAACTAATCCCCTAAAAGCTCTCATTTCCCACTCTACATTCCTAAATCCTTGGTTAACATTATTATTTGCCTGTTTGCTTTGTCAGTGTCATTGATTGGAAAAATGCAGCAATGTGACCTGTTTATGTAGCGTTGCACATCCTCATATTATATATCATTAATTTTCTCCTGAATAGACTTTTCGGACTATAACATTTTTAAAAATGGTCCCTGCTGAAACGACAACGCGGGGTATTTCTGTGACTGAGGCAGTTTTCTTGTGACACCTAGCACATGAATATGAAGCACGCGATTGGCTATTGGTTACTAAGCATCTAGCCTTAACATTCGAACAACGCAAAAGTGGTCCTATAACCCCGGGTAATAGTGCTAACCCTGCTTCTTAATTACAAGTGGTGTTTAGAATGACAATAACCCATGGTTAAGCACAGTGTGAAAAACCTTAACGAGTAAATGATGACAAAACAATGGGGTTGATGCTCTTTATATTCTGCTTTTTGTGTCTTTTTATTGGTTTGTTTATTGTAGCTGTTTTATATCATCATCAGGTGTGTCAGGTGCTCAGGCTGGTCCGCTGTCATCGTTACTATCCCTTCCACTTGATCCTCCAAAACCGCTTATGGACCACTTCTCTCGAAACAACCTCAGTGCTGAAAACCCGACGGCACAGCCCATGTCCGACCTCAACATACCTTTCAAACCACATGCGCCTCAAAGTGAAAGTGATCTGGCTCTTGTCATAAAACCCCTCACTCTGCAGACATACCCACAAGGTATGTATCTGTTAATGTAACCTGTTATATACCTGTTAGCCACACCCTAAACAGGTCTGAGGCATCTGTAGTTTCTTTTTTAAAGTTGCTGCACTCTCTGACAAAAATTTACAAAAGCGGTCACCCCAAATAGTACACCTTTTTACCTAAAGAGTTCATATTAGTACCTTAAAGGTACATATTGGTACTGAAGTGAACATAGTACATAAATAGTACATATCAGAAGCTTTTTAAAGGGTACTACTGTTCCAGTGAGAGCTCTTGTACCCTTTTTTCTGAGAGTGTATCAACTTGTTTCAGAGTAGGGCTGGGCGATATGACAAGGTTAGTTAGTCAGTTAAAGGGTTAGTTCACCAAAAAATTACTTGAATATGACCAGAATATGACTTTCTTCTTTTAGCCAAGCACAGTCGGGGTTATATTAAAGCTTTATAATGGGAGTGAATAGTAACAGAGATTTTGAAGCCCAAAAAAGTGCATCCATCCAGCATAAAAGTACTCCATTCGACTCCAGGGGGATAATAAAGGCCTTCTGAAGCGAAGCGATGCGTTTTTGTAAGAAAAAATTCATATTTATTACTTTATAAACTATAAACACTGGCTTCCGGTAATCACTGGCTTCCTGGCTCCCCCTGGAGCCGTATGGAGTAATTTTATGGTGGATGGATGCGCTTTTTTTGAGCTTCAAAATCTCGGGTACCATTCACTCCCATTATAAAACTTGTACTCCCAAATAAAAGCTGTTTATTTAGATCTGCAGTTTAATAAAAGTTAATAATAGATCAAATTAAATAGTACCCTATGCCTAACTGGTCCTGTTTTTGAATATTTATTGATTTAAGTGCCATCAGAGTTTCCAGTGTTGGCAGCTCCATTAAGTAGCCTATTGGGAGGATTGGACTAGACTAACAAATTGTTTAAATTTTCTGAATAAATAAAGCAGAAGTGTTATTTCGTTCTAACCAGTAACCTTTTGAAAGGAGACCCCTGGAGCCGAAATGAAAAATAGCTTACTGTATTTTTTGCTCAGAACAAACCACTTCACTTTTAATCCCTGATATGTCAGATATTGCAACATTTTTAAAGGCGATTATTGAAAGAATATTTTGTACTTCTCGCCCAGCCCTAGTGCAGAGCACCAGTACTTTTGACATCCCTTGATTCAGGCTCATCTTAATGTCCGCCTCCTGCTCCTGACTTGTCTTTGCAGATTTTGTCACAGCATTGGACTTTCAAGGACCGGCGGCTCGCTGGATCGCTGCTCGAAGGGAGGAGGTTGTGCGGCAGATGACGGAGGCGTGTCTCAATCAGAGTTTAGACGCTCTGTTGTCTCATGAGCTGCTGATGCGCGAGGACTACGAACTGGTCGTGAACCAAGCCACACGTACCGCCAAAGTGCGGAAGCTTCTGGACACGTGCGAGCGGCACAGCGAGGAGTTCTGCCGTGTGGTGGTGAGGAAGCTCCAGGACAATAAACAGCTGGGACTGAAGCCCTTCCCTGAACTCAGCACCACCAGTCCTCCTCCACCACCGTATACCGCCCCCTTCATCACAAACTCCTTCAACAACACACAAAACTTCTGACCGTCTCCCAGCTCCCAATCACTGCTCTTGAACCGGAGCTCTGTGAGTCCTCCTTTCAGTTAAGGATGGTTCCTGTTCACACGCTCTTGCATTTGTTTGTGCTGCTTGGCCGAAACTTTGTGTGCCTGGACAAGTGCTTTTGCCTCGGTGGTTAAGGTGTTGGTACCTATGACGCACTTTGTTTGGTATCAGCTTGAACAGTTGTTTTACACGCATCGTACAAGATCGACTTGACCGATTGGTCAAATAATTATTTGGCTCATATTGACTTCGTACATAGTGGTTGTTGAATCACTGACTCAATGCCTAAGTTATTGATGAAAGGGACGTGAACCTAAGCAGTACAGTGGTTTCAAAATGTCACATTTAAACTTTTATTCCAACCATCAAAAGAGAAGGCAGTGAAACATCCAAGCAATCGATCCTATGTTGTCATTTGCACCTTCCACGCCAGCAAATTGAGTAAAATAGAAGACTTGAATGAAGTTGTAGAGAAAGACGCACCCTCCTGTTATGTGATGTTTCGTCCACATTACTGCACAGTTACACGTCCGGACTTGATGATCAAAAACATTGTGTGAATCAGCAGTTTCGGTCTTCCGTTTGGTAAACCAGTGCTTGTTCTTCCCACGGTGGCTCTTAAAGTCAGGTCTGATTGTTGTTTCGCCATGTGTTTAATGCTGTGTCAGGGTTAGTCTGCCATGTGGTGGATGTTTTGCAGATCTAGACTTTAGTCAGGGTAGATGCAATATCACAGGGTTGAGGCTGCGAGGAAAGGATGGTACTGTGTGTTCAATGGGTTATAGATTGTAAAAAAAAAAAAAAATCAAACGAGTCTTAAGAATTCGACATGACTTTGAACCTTGCCACAAAACTATTTTTTCATCAGATTAAGTTGTTTGATCAGGTATGTTGTTAATATCATGGCTTTTTTTTTTATTTGCATCGCATTAAATGAGAAGTCTACACAAACTAAAATCAATTTGCACACCAATGGTTTAATGGTTTGGCCTTAAAGGGATAGTTCACCCAAAAAGTAAAGATCTGTTATCATTTACTCACCCTCATGTCATTCCAAACATGTATGACTTTCTTTCTTTTTTGAGTAATGTTTTTTTTTTTTTTTGTCTTCGCAATGAAAGTCAAATGGGTCAAAACCAAAACCACATTGGGCCTCATTGAAATTCATTGTATGGACAAAAAACAGAGATTCTTTAAAATATCTTATTACATAAGTAGAAAAAAAAAAAGTCACACCGGTGTGGAACTAAATGAGGTGAGTAATAGATAACCGAATTTTCATTTTGGAGTGAATTATGCCTTTTGAAATAATACAGGGTGCCAACAAGTTAGCTTTGATTTATTAAAAAAAAATGCAAGATTTTTGTGGTCTTTTGAAGAATTTGTAGAATTGATTTAGTTTTTTTTTTGCCCAGATGCCAATAACAGACCCTTACCAGACTCTCTCGTTTTTTTTTTATTAAGCCAATCAGGTGTCGTTCTTTTATTGCCTTTACTTTTGTATAGTGAGTCCTGTAGCATCCTGTTCACAAGCAATATTAGACCGCACATACGATGAAGACAAAGCAACCCAGGCAGAAAAAGCCGATACGCTAGAGTCTATAATAGTTCATACAAACTTGCCGAAGTCAACGTCTCCTCCGTTACGTTTTTCTTGTTCTCAAATGACATGAGTCAAGAACATTAACTCAATGTTAAACAGTCAATTGTTGGCCTCACCTGCTTATCGAACCATATGCGGCTCAAAGTGTCTTGGATTAGTTACTTCTCAGTAAATATTGTGCCATCTACAGTATGTAGCCTAGTTTGCACTGGTTACCATTGATGCCAGATGTAGCAGTAGACATAGGACCTTTTACAGCACTTTCAGTAGATAAAACGGGCTTAAGTATGAAGTAACCGTATTAGATATACTGATGCTTACATCACAGCTGGATAGATTTCGAGAAAAGCTACTAGCAAGATGCTTTTATCAAGAAATAAATGATATCGAGTGACTGTTTATTCAAACATTGCCAGTTTAGATCAGTAGTTTCTTTTTGTCTTTTGAAAATTTGATTTGCAAAATGAATATGCTTCAGGTGCAGTGTTATAAGTTTGAAGTTATTTAGAAACTAAACCAAAGGGAATGCTAAGAGTTAGCACTGTAAATATGGGCTCTTCAAGCAGAAAACAAAGAGAAATTCTTGATACTGAATTAAATTTGTGGCAATGCTTTGATCATTGATTTTTTTTTTTTTTTTTTTTTTTTTTTTTTTTTTTTCGTGACCCATGAGCTTGATGATACATGAAGCATTTTATAAATGTTTTGCTATTCCACTGTTCTCTCTTTTTTTTTAGTTTTGTTTTAAGTCTTTGAATTTCTGAGCTGTTGGGTTTTGCATGTGTCCGCGCTGTAACTTCCCTTCTGTGCAAATACACATTGTTTTGGAGGCCTTGTCGTCGTATTTTCCCTAGATTGATTACATCGTTTGTCCCTGGAATGTCCTGAAATTGGTTGTTTTTTCGTGTTTCATTCTCTAAATCGTCACGCTTTAGTTTTGGACTAGTTTTGATTTCGGTGGGTGTCGGATAAAGACCTCGCCGATTAGAAATTGAGTCAAAGTGCGAAACCAGTCTTGAGAAGTTGGTGTTTGATGTTATTGACTCCTTTTCAATGCAAGAATCAGTTTTTTAGTTATCGTTTGATTTTTGTGTGGACTCTTCCAGGGTCTGGGACCATTTACTATATAAAGAGTATGTATGTCCTGCTATTGGTTTGTATTTATTTATAGTCATCACTAATCTTAAGTGATATTTTACATGCATCTTAAGTCGTTTGTAAATGGCTGTTGTGTTCTTTTTATATCGTTTTGAAAATATTACTTTCTTCTAAGTGCTGTGCCAATCCAGTGATGCTATGAGGCTGAATGCATCTTTAGATTATGCTTAATATACTTACACATCTTAGCAATACATCAGCCAAATACTGTATTGCCTAATGGCCTGTTTTGGATATAGAAAATGTTGCAATTTCATTCATATTACATTTATTGTTATTTAAACCACACAGGCTAGGGATTTATTTGAAATGAATATTACTGATATCTCAATGTTCATTTTTGCCTCGGAGACTTAAAAACCTAAATGTCTTGTCATCAAATATAAAATGACAATAATGTATAGGTGGATGTAGCAGTGTAAATGTAGCATACATCTGTGCTCTAGTACTATGTGAGGAACTTCCATAAAAATGGGAAATTTTAAAGTGTTATTAAAAAATGTGTTGAATTTCCTGAATGTTTGGGTTTTCTTGTTTGTGTTTCTGAAACCCCTCTATGCTAGGACTGTGTGAACACAATAGCTGGTACTAATCGGACCTCTCTTAACAATAGTGTGAGACCGTTTACAGACCGCTATATTACACACTGCATGAAAGGTAATATTCACACTTTAAGGTTTTAGGAGTTCTCAGGATAATTACTAAGCCACTGGTTTAGGATTTACTTTTAGCTTTGAAATGCTCCATGAACTCCTCTTAAACAAATATACTATGTAAGAGTCCTAAAATAAGGAGTGAAACTCAATTAGTAGGCTTCTAAATTTCACAGGTTCACAATTTATATTTCTAATTTGTGAGTATAACCTAGAAACCAGTTGTCATAGAAACCAGTTGTGCTGTGTACCTACCACCATAACAACCTTGAAAACACTCGATAAAGATTAAATAATGCAGATGCAGGTACGAGCCCAATGAGAGAACTGCTTGTGTACAATATATATATATATATATACTTATGTAATTAGATTATATTACATTTTAAAATGCTCATAATCGGATTACTGTTGCTAAGCAGATTACATGATCCCTAATTACACTCCCTAATTCTTTTTCATGTTTTAACATGAAACCTGTTTAGTATTTTAGCAACTGCATATCGGGAAAAACTCCTAACAAACACATTTATTATTCGAATGATGGCTTAGTGAATCAATTAACCCTGTATTGCTGTCTTTTTGGAGAGAAAAAAATACTTTGAAACATTTTATTATTTTTAGAACTTTAATTTTAAAGATTTAATTTTTATAATCTTTAAATAACAATTTTTTAAAAAAAAATTTTTTTTTTTTTTTTATTATTATGATTTATTTAATTCGCTTTTTATTAAACTCACAGAACCCCGGTTTGGGAAACCCTGACATAATGTAGGCTAATGCGCTCAAAAAGTGGTATTGATTATATTACAGAAAATGTGTAATGTAATGGATTGCTAAAACTACAATTTGTAGTCTATATATTTTAATATATTTTAAAATGTAATTTATTCCTGTGATTCAAAGCTGAACTTTCAGCACCAGCTTCAGTGTCACATGATCCTTCAGAAATCATTTGATGCTCAAGAAACATTTCTTATTATCAATGTTGGAAACGGAAACCATGATATCTATTTGAAGTGGCTATCAATTTCTATATGTACAGTCTTTTTGATCGAATTAATGCATCCTTACTGAATAAAATTAACTTCTTAAAAAAAAATCTTACCGACCCCAAACAGTGGTGTCTGTGTATATAGGCCTGCACTTCTCGTTGTGTGTGAATCTGGTGACAAATAGTGGTTCTTTGTCAACCAATCAGGTTTTGCGGGGGAAAAAAAGTCAAGTCATCCTCATTTATATAGCGCTTTTAACATTGTAGATTGTTTCAAAGCAGCTTTACAGAGATAAACTTAATATAATTTAAGGTAACGGAGATTGTCTTGGTTTTATAGCGGTTCTTGAATAATGTTATTTTCCAGCTAAAGTTAGTTTTGATTGATTCATTTCCATTGAAATGATCATTTGTTATTAAATCAGGGGTCGTAAAGACGACACCGTTCTCTCTAAACAGACTTTAAACGCGAACCTGTGATAAACACTGATGGCGTTCACATGCGCATTAAGAATTGATTCTATAGTTATGTGCGTTTGAATATATGTGCGCAGGTTTGTAATTCCCTACAAACCATGCCTAAACAAACTAGCCTACTTGTCTTGCCTGTAAATTGATACAGAATTTGATTTTATTTTAATGTTGGTACGTGAACCCTAATTTCCACAACGCTTTATCTGTAGAGTGGAATAGGGATCCAAAAAGTGTGTTCACTGAATTTGTGGTCAACTGGAGCTCTGCCTCCACCTCTTACCTTACGATGTCCCCGTTTTCCTAAGTAAAACATTTCTTAGCAGCTTTGTGAACAGGTTTGAAGAAGTCCTCTTCTGAGAACTAATCATGAGGTGATAAATCCTTCTGAATACAGGCCCTTGTCACTAAATATGTCTCATGTATCGTAAATCTATGGGATTTTTCACCAGTTTTATCATCGGTCAGGGAAAATGCTCCTTGTGGGTTTGTTAAATGAGTATGTCCTCAACAAGATCCTCAAGTTGAGGTGTCGTCGCATGAACTGAAGAACGAGTTGCGCAAGATTAATACTTGCAGTCAGGGGGTTTGTAATGTGCAATAGTATTAGTCCCGCTTGCCTTATCAAACACCTCTCGTAAAGGGGAAGCAGTCTGTCTTTAAACTGAATTCTAGAGGCAGAGCTGAAACAGATCCGATAACAAAGACTTTCTTTAGTTCAACTGGGTTTTGCTGAGCTACTTTTACAATCAACAGGAGGGGACAGGCATTCTCTCTCTCTCTCTCTCTCTCTCTCTCTCTCTCTCTCTCTCTCTCTCTCTCTCTCTCTCTCTCTCTCTCTCAGTACAAACCTCCTAAAATAGCCAGGGCAACTCAAGAACCCATCTTGCCTCCGGTGGAAAAACACATCAGGGTCTCTCTGCGGTCTGGGATTGCGACAGCTCTCATCCTGTTGACCCTGATAGCCTAGTTTTCTTCATTCTGACCAGGATCACCACCACTCTGGAAACTTGCATAACTCATCTGTACGCTCTTCCTCTTCACAATCCAATTGTATGATTGTTTCCCCCCCCACAGCATTCCTTCTAACATGATTAAAGGTAAAGTACTCCAGTTTGTTTTTGGCACTACATTTAAAATGTTACATAGGACCCTGAACTATTGGCCCCAAAGTGGCTGTTTTGTTGTTTTCTTAACTAAGGGTTAGTAAGGGGATTGCCTGTGAAATATTTAAGTCTGACGTCATTTCTTTAGTAGTAGTAGTAGTATTGGCTCATTTGAACAAACTATTTACAAAATGGAATTAACTTGAAGCTGTTTTTGACTGAACTTTCTTACAAACTAATTTCTAATGCTGAATGATCAAGACAACATTAAATACAGCGGAATACAATTTTTTTTTTTTAATCTTTGTTAACATAAGCTAATGAGATTACTTAGTGAAAAATACTTCTAAAACATTTATTAATCTTAGTTTGCTAATTTCAACATTTACTAATGCATTATTAAAAAATAAAATAAGGTAGGTAACTAATGAACCTTATTGTAAAGTGTTACCGGTATTTTTATTAACTAGCATTAACAAAGATAAATAAATACCATGACAAATGTATTGCTCATTGCTAATTGCTAATGCTAACGTCAACTAATAGGACCTGTCTGTGAAGTGTTACCTGAATATTTTGCATGTTGTATTATTTAATATGTTATGCCAATCACAAATGACATGTTAAAAAATTTGCTGACGCTTTATATAGATATACAGATATGTAGACAAACTGTAGTTTGCTCATTTCCAAGTCCAATTGCTAGTCATTAGTCAAAACAAGACTGGGGTGTTAAATCCAAATAAAACCATCATCATTGTGTTTTACTAGTGATTACAGCTGTAATACCTGTTGACCTTTGTTTCCTCCAGCATGAAGAAACTGATGGAAATGTGTCCGGGGTCTCGGGGAGACCTGGACCAGAAGAAACCAGCTGGAGCCAGCAATGGTACAGACCTACAGGAGGACAAGATGATCATGAGGAGGGAGATCTCTCTCACCAATGGCATCTGCTTAATTGTGGGCAACATGATTGGGTCTGGCATTTTCGTGTCGCCCAAGGGCGTGTTGATGTACAGCGCTTCCTACGGCCTTTCGCTGGTCATCTGGACTCTCGGTGGCGTATTTTCCGTGTTTGGCGCGCTGTGTTACGCAGAACTTGGAACAACTATTACGAAGTCTGGCGCTAGTTACGCGTACATCCTGGAGGCCTTTGGGGGTTTCCTTGCTTTCATTCGCCTGTGGACGTCCATCCTGCTGGTGGAGCCAGCCAGTCAGGCTATCATCTCGCTGACGTTTGCCAACTACCTGGTGGAAGCGTTCTACCCCACCTGTCAGCCTCCGTACGACGCTGTGAGACTCATAGCAGCAGCTTGTCTCTGTGAGTCCTCATTGCCATTGCTCTGCTCTCAGCGTGTCAAGTCTTGTTTGCTTACTTAAATGATAAGACCAGGAATGTTTACGTTTTTGTCATCTGTAATTGCAATGTAATGGCTTGCATCACCTCTGAAACGACATTTCTTTTCGGTTGATTCCAGTTAGCCTCTTGTTGAGAGAGATCCTGTGACCTTTCCATCCGAAAGTATTCCATTGGCTGAGACCTCTTTATGTGTACCTGATTCAGTTCCTGATTAGAATTGACATAAAATCCCTTTATGGTGTATTTTTGAAACACATGAAACCTTAATTTGTCTTTTAAATGTCAATTGTTTTCAATTGAATTAACCATTTTCAATTGAAACTTCTCTTTCTTTGTGTTTTTGCTTAGCATATAGCGTTAACTCTTTTAAAAAAAGAAGCTCTTTTGAATAAGCGATAGTTCACCCAAATCTGTAATAATTTACTCATCCTCATGTCGTTCCAAAATTGGGTGACTTATATCTTCTGTGAAACACAAAAGAAGATATTTGAGAAATGTCGCTGTGTTGTTTTGTCCATACAAGGAAGTCAATGGACTCCTATGTTGTTTTGGTTCCTAGTTTTCTTCAAAATATCTTCTATTATGTTCCACAGAAGAAAATATGTCATACAGGTTTAGAGCGACATGATGATGAGTCAATGATGACAGAACTTCCCCTTTAGTTGAAACAAGAAATCACAATAACATGCTATCTATGTTTTTGGGTCACTGTGATTTTGCCAAGTAAGACATGTTCCTGGATCGACATATTTTGTTGATCCGGGAGCAACATGCCTGTCCGGAAATGTAGTCCTAACCCAATCCCTACCGCTAAACCTAACCCTAACTTATCCCTAAAATCAGAGGGAAATGGTAGGTGAATAATGCTGATGTAGAAGCACTTAACCCTGGTTGTAAGCCTAAACTTGACATAAACTGTAAACTTGTCCCTCAAATCTGATTTGTTGATTGGAATGTTGTTCCAGGATTAACAAACACGTTGATTCAGGAATATGTTGCACTTGATGAAATCAAAATAACACGCTATATTTTTGTTCAGGCATTAAAGGGGCATTAAGCGATTTCTGAGAATTTCCAAACGCTGTTGAAAGTGGATCGGACCAAGTACCACAACACACTTGTAGCCAATCAGCAGTAGGGGGCGTGTCCACTTATGATGGGGGAGGAGAGAGAGTGAACGAGGGAGATTTGAAGAGAGACTGTAGAAAGAGAGATGGCTGAGAGACATTACAAAAGAGAAAAGGTCATAGGAATATCACAGGGAAAAGAAGGGTTATGATCAGGATTTGATTTAGGACCCGCATTAATATTAGAAAAGCTTTCAAGCTTTTCAAAAGCTTTTCAGTCGCTGTTGAGACCTTAGCGGGAAGGCCTGAAAACGGACGCAGAGTTTGCGTTGTTTCTGCCCATACGTGAGAAACATCGATTTGGAGTGTGTGCTGCTGGCGACTAACAACAAACTCTTGCTTGTATACACTCGTGTACTGCATGTTCATTTTTGGTTCTTCCTTGTCATTCATTCGTTCATGATCTTAGCTTTATTTTGCTTTGCTTCTGCTATGATAAAGAGACATCCACTCCAGGGTTGCGAGGTTTGCATAACAAAACCAGCCCAATTGCTAAAAAAAACAATCTGAGGCAACAGTGTAAAAGTAGCCTAATTCCGTGGGAAAACCGCGGACTTGGAAACACTGATCCACTCTTGCATTGCGTGTCCGTGCATTGTGGGGGCGGAGCAATAAAGGGAGGGGTGTGTTTGTTTCGGTTGATTTCAAATATCAACAGTGTTCAACAATGATTCTCAGAAATCACTTACTGCACCTTTAAGGAAGGAGTTTTTATCAGTGTATGAGAATATTTTTCCCTTCTGCTGTCTTTCACTTTCACTACTCATG
Source organism: Tiaroga cobitis (assembly GCA_030578255.1). Taxonomy (NCBI): domain Eukaryota; kingdom Metazoa; phylum Chordata; class Actinopteri; order Cypriniformes; family Leuciscidae; genus Tiaroga; species Tiaroga cobitis. The sequence goes on along the minus strand of CM060592.1, from coordinate 18,278,129 downwards.
AACCCCTTTCTTTCTTCACTTCGCTAAATTTCCCTGAGACACACACAGCATGTCCTTGTTAGTATCCTTGTTAGTCAACATAAAACAGTATTCGTAAGCCACTGTATGGCTTCTTATGGATTCACTTCCCTAATGTGGAAAACATCCCAGTCGTTCCATGCCAGAATGAACCAACAAGCCTGTATTAACCCATAGCCTAGAAGATGACTTCAGCCGAAAAGGAAAGTTGTTTCAGAAGTGAGTCAAGCTATTGAAGTAAATGAAAAATTATGAACACCATTGAGAAGTAAGTTTATTACACAAAACTAACATATGTAATAGTTACCTGCATGATGAATTGAAAAAGAGAATGTATGACCTGTACTATGAGAAACATATTATTAGCAGAAAGCATATAAGATGATCTGCAACAACACATAAGGTGTTGCGTAATATATAACAGCCATCATTTTGGTTCTTGTATTCTAAGCTAAACAGAGTTTGAGCAAAGTGAAGGCCGAAGCAGGGATGAATGGCACTCTTCTCGGTTTTGCACAATGTTCGCCGCTCTAATACACGACACACAAGAGATGTTTTTCTTTCTCTTTCCTTCTTAGCAGCTGTTGCCTTCACACAGTTTCCAGTCAGAGCTAAATATGTTCTCAGAAAGCAGGGACATGATCCACTCCGTGCATGAGGACGGACTGTAACAACACACATAATTCATGAGCTAGCTGAGATCAGACCTGGCACTTTCCAAGAGTACAGAAAGAAAAAGAAAAAAAAATCTACAAACACAAAGCCATTTGTATGTTTTTGGCAAATGTTTGATTATTACTGAACCTGCAGAATACAATATAAAAGAAAGGAGCAGATTTTAAATGACTTTTTATTCAAAAAGTTGCTACCTAAAATTAAGTACAATCAACTTGGATGTTTAAGTCATTTAAATCTAAATTACATTAAACTGAATAAAATGACAAAAGAACATAGCGAAATTACTAAAAATGAAACATGAAAGTAAAAATATAAAACTAAAAGCTAATTCTAAATATTAATAAAACTATAATAAAATCATGCTAATGTGTATCAGGGTTACACGTAAAATGTGGGACAAAGCTAAATGGTGTTTTTGGTAATGATTTTTTTTTTTTTTATCACAATAAAATGAAGATTGAATAATCAATAATATGATTTTCAAAATTATGAAATTATGTCAAGACCCTGAGGTGGGACAGGCCAAAATCAACGATTGATTTGATTTGTTCTAGACGACTTACTTTCATGCTTAATCTTATGTTGTATAATGGTTTATCTAACCTACTGAGTAGTTCTCATTTAAAAAGGATTAAAAATTGAAACACCAAACTGTACTGTATTCATGGAAAGTGCCTCCTGTGGTTTCTGAGAAATATAGACTAAAACAAAGAACAGGCCTCTTACGTAATATCTTGGGAGTCATCTTCTGATTAAAACATTAATATTAACTGTTCTGATCCTCAATCAACTGATTTCAAAATGTATTTACTGTGTTCCTCCTCTTTCCTCAGGTATTTTGATCTTCATAAACTGTGCTTATGTAAAGTGGGGCACTTTGGTTCAAGATGTTTTCACCTACACCAAGATCATGTCTCTGCTCCTCGTCATCACAATGGGCATCATCAAGATAATAAACGGTAAAAATACGTTTGGAGGGGATACTGATGTTTTTAGGTGGATTTGTTGCGGTAAATAAGATAAATTGAGATCCCAGAGAGCAAAATAGTGTCGGCCCAGATCCGGCCCACCTCTGGTACGTGACGTGGCCTGGATCTGTGCCGACACTATGATGCTGTCTGGGATTACATGAACAAGGAAGTAGCTCTTAATCAGAGATTGCCTTATTATTGGGAGATAATAAGAGTGTATGTGGCTCTTACGATTGGAAAACATATAACGGCTAACTTGGATCACGTGAGGCACCTCAGCCTATCATATAATGGCAGTGACGTCAGGTTTTGTTGTTTTAAAAGACTGGGGTGTTTCATGTCTTAATAATTTTCATTTTCTGTTCCTCATACTTCATGTGCGCCACAGGAGAGACAAAGAACTTTGATAATCCATTTGAGGGTTCCTCCACGGAGGCGGGCAGCATCGCCCTCTCTCTTTATTCGGCTCTGTTCTCCTACTCTGGCTGGGACACGCTCAACTTTGTTACTGAGGAGATCAAGAACCCTGAGAGGTGTCAGCATTTCCCTTTTCATGTTTTCCGTATTCAATGCATTTATCTGGATGTTGTTACAGTAAAATTGGCTCTTATTCATTAACTGTACATTTAGGCCTATATACACTCAACGGCCACTTTATTAGGTACACTGCAAAAATTGATCAGTTGACTTAACATAAAACATTAAGTGAATTAAACAATACCACTTAACTTTTTTTTTTTTTTTTCAATTACGCATTAAGTTTATTTACTTAGGAAACATTCCTCAGAGATTTAGATCCATATTAACGTGATAGCATCATGCAGTTGCTGCAGATTTATCGACTGCACATCCATGATGAGAATCTCCCGTTCCTCCACACCCCAGAGATCTGGCGACTGCAGAGGCCATTTGAGTTTAGTGACTCACTGTCATGTTCAAGAAACCAGTTTGAGATGATTCGAAGGCCATCTGATTCAAGGTTCGACATGTTCAGAGATGCTCTTCGGCAGACCTCGATTGTAACGAGTGGTTATTTGAATTACTGAATAGTTCTCATTTAAAAAGCATAGAAAATTGGGACACCCTGTTGTCTTTCTATCAGCTCAAACCAGTCTGGCCATTCTCCTCTGACCTCTGGCATCAACAAGGCATTTATTCCCACAGAACTGCTGCTCACTGGATATTTTCTCTTTTTCTGACAGTTCTCTGTAAACCCTAGAGATGGTTGTGTGTGAAAATCCCAGTAGATCAGCAGTTTCTGAAATACTCAGACCAGCCTTTCTGGCACCAACAACCCTGTCACATTCAAAGTCACTGAATCACCTTTCTTCCCCATTCTGATGCTCAGTTTGAACTTCAGCAGATCATCCCGACCATGTCTACATGCCTAAACGCATTGAGTTGCTGCTATGTGATTGGCTGATTAGATATTTGCGTTAACTATCAGTTGAACAGGGTGTACCTAATAAAGTGGCCAGTGAGTGTATAAGTTATTTATTGTGTTTTAGCTGGTTTTGAGAATGGCACACTTTACTCTAAAGATCGTGCTGCACATGTTCTTAGGCGAGAGTGCACGAGTTCTTATATGGACTTGGTTTGGGTGTGTTTTATGCAAATTACACCAGTGGGCATGTGCTTCCTCATTTAGAATAATTTGGATTCATGAAGGTAAGAAAAAATGTATGTGCGAGTGCACTTTTTGAACTGTGCGAGTGCACCTGTCATGAATCTAGTGATAACTTTGCATCTTATATATATTATATCTATAATATTTAAATAAATATTTTGTAACGGTTATATTTAGTTTATATTTGGGACCAAATCAAATGTTAGCTGTTCTATACAGTTCTATACAGGGGATACCACAGAATTGGAAACCCCTTTAATTATGTTGGCTTGACAAAAACAAAATACTGATCTTGCTATTTCTTCTTCTTCCTTCTTTCCTCTTTCTTCTTCTTCCTCCTTGTTACGGTTCAGAGTGCATCATCAGCTTTCCCTGTTATCCTGTCATTTTCTGCAGCTCATTGCCCTCACCTGTGCCTTGTTCCCTTTTCCCTTACTGTATATTCTCCGCTCTGTTTGCCCCTTGTTGCTTTTGGATCTGTGCTGTGTGTTTTGCCTCTTTTTGCTGCTGTACCCAGGACGCTTAGATGAGGAGTGATACAGATGGCCATGCGCTTGCTGTTCTCTGTCTCGCCTCGCTCCCCGTCCCGTTGGGTGCTGGTTTGCACAGCCTGTGTGTCCGCAGGTGTCTGTACGGACAGCTCTGGAGCTCACTTTTGTCCACATGTGTTACTACACTTTGGAGGTTGTTTGTTCCCTGAAGTGTTCAAATCTCTGTTTCATGAACCCTCTGCTTTTGAGTCCTCCGTTCACCCGTCCCGACATTTCTGAGGCTGCATTTAAACAGTATCTTTTTCTAGAGATTTAAAGCTAGAACCACCAAACTCGGGTCAGACCTTCAGACTGTTCTGACTCGGGTTGCTATATCTTTTCTAACTGATCCGACTCACGGAATTCCTTTATCGGTCTTCCGAACATTCCCAAATTCCCATAGACTTTCATGGAAGGGTTCAAAACTTTCCTACAATAACCTCTTATAAGCTGCGTCCTAATTCAGATGCTGCATCCTTCGAGGGCTCATTCGAAGGCAGATTGCGACACAGCGACGCAACGAATTCTGTCCCAATTCAAAGGCTCCTTCAAACGAAATATAATTATATTCCTTGAAATATAATCTTTTGTAACATTATAAATGTCTTTACTGTAACTTTTGATCAATTTAATTCATCCTTGATGAATAAAAGTATTGATTTCTTACATTTTAAATCCATCTTTTTGGCGGTTAGTGCAGTTTACAGCACAACAGCTCCGTCTCACCTCTGTTTCTGCTAGATATGCCGTAAAGAGTGCTCTAGTTGCGCACACATCTGTGACGACGTTGCACATAAACCCGTCTATATAGTTTATACTCTGTATTATGTGCAGAAGTAGAACAAGGTGAACATATTTAGACAGGTCTGGAACCCTGTTTTGTTTTCAGACAGTTTAATATAACTTTTTAAACGTTGCTGCAACTCAGCTGTCACAGTTGCTAGGCGACAAGAACAATCCTTCGTAGACAAGACCGTCCCATTTAACAATGCTTGTGTCATGATTCCAGCCTGTGTTCCCCTGTCTTTTGTGAGGACACTTGTTAGTCCTTGTTTTCCTTTGTGTATATATACCCCAGTGTTTCTCTTGTTCCTTGTCTATCGTTGCCAATATATGGTTGTATAGTGTGCATTTGTTGTAGCTTCTTGTTCACGTGTCTGGATTTGTCTTGTTCCTTGTCTAGAGTTAATTCAGTTGTCCTGTTTTAATAAATGTTTACTGCACTTGGATCCAATGCCTCTTGTCTGCAGCAGCCACGTTACAGCTTGGTTCGACCTTCAAGGCCTACGAAGGATGCAGCCTCTGAATTGGAACACAGTATTTTTTTTATTTTTTTTATTTTATTTATTTGACAGGGACCGTGTACATTAATTAACATTACTGTAAAGGCACCAGAATTAGCCAAGAGGCTATTTTTCATCCGGTGTCCCTGGACAACTCTTAAAATTGTCTACCTGTAAGGTAAAGGTGAGACGTTTAAGCAGCCAATCAGTCGCAAAGCTATCCTAGGCCAACATGTTATAGTCCCCCTGTGGTGAAAATCAAGTTTATAATGTTATTTATATGTCTATGTGGTGTTTTTAATATGCTTAAAGACAAACCATGTGCAAACTCATGTCAACACCATTGCTGAGTATTTTCACTTTAAAACTTTAGTGAACCAAAGACAGTCTCAAAAACACGGTTTGAAATCGCTGGTGTTTCTGACGTCTCAAACTATCTTGTAACCAATCACGTCACCGAGTGGATCTTTGAGCTGGTGTGAGTGAGTGGAGGGGGGGCTAATTTGCATATTCATAGAACTGTGTATAATAAATTAGGCAAGGGTGTAGAGTTACATTCAAGCTATTTTAAGGCATGATGAACTTTTTTTCAAGGAAGTAATGTTTAAATATGTCATTTTGGTGATCAAAGATGAGTTTTAAGGGATACATATATTGACTACAAGGGGACTTTAAAACATGTTATAAACATGCCTAGAAACATGTTAAAACAAGTTAGCACCATACTAAATCTTGCAAGCAACATGTTCAGGTTCCAAAGGTTCCAAAGAGGTTCCAAAATTAGCTCAGTTAATGCAAATGTCAGTAGATTCCATCTGGTCCTGTTGGTGAATAACTTTATATGAATAACTCATTATAAGACTAACACATTGGGTGTTTTTATCTTTCTACATTTACATGAACATTTATTGATTTAGAAGACACTGTTATCCAAAGCTACATAAAAAATAATACATCCTGTCCCCAATAACGTTATTCATCCTAAAGGCCCCGATATACTCACAGTGAAGTTCTTTTTCGTTCTTCGTTTAGGGGTAAAACGAAGTTCGAAATGCGTGACCAGCGATATACTGTTATTAAACATCTGACGCCGCCCACACTGCTGAAAGCAACGGTTAGATAAATATGTAAATATGTGCAGTGCGCCTTTCTCTCAATGACAAAATAAACACACAACAAAATTGAGAAAACAGCAAGCATTTTAATAAAGCATTAGAAAATCATATGATCATAGCAACGTGGCTATGTTTGCACGAGCTCTACAGCACCCCAGTAAAGTCACGTCATGTTTATTTATACAATAGATGGCTTAAAATCAAGCAGCTTTAATGAATTAAACATGAAAAACCGTGTCAGTGTCTCGTTTCATCAGAAGTACAACTTAATTTTCTACTATAAAGCAGCTCCTCCAGTGTGTTCATGTTTTCACTCGCGGGTCACATCTGACCTCGACCGACAGAACAGGCCAAATGAACCAGAAAAGATTTACACACAAAAGAAGGCGGAGCTTCTTCGCATCTATTACGTTATCGCCATGGACCAATGGGAGTTCGAAGGTGTTTAGCAGCCGGAGCGAACATTTCGGGAAAATTCCCTTTGGCAATCTGTTTCGAACTCCCAAAACGAACTCCAAACGAACTTCGTTTCGGCCTGATTTTTTTCCGAAATGACGTCACATCAGTTCGTTCTTCGATTTCGTTTGAAGTATATCGGGGCCTTAAGTGTTTAATCTTTCTCCTTGATCGTTCATAGGAACCTTCCCATCGCTATAGCCGTCTCCATGCCAATAGTGACAATCATCTACCTGCTGACCAACGTGGCCTACTACGTAGTTCTGGACATGCCTTCTTTCATGGGTAGTGATGCAGTGGCTGTAGTAAGGATCTTTCAGAGTATCATATATGTGATCTTTAGTCTTTATGGGTTTATTGTATTAATTACACCATCATTTGATTAAACCATCTAGTTTGTGTCCCCATCTGTAGACATTTGGGAATCAGGTGCTAGGTCCCGTTAGCTGGATCGTTCCCATTGCTGTGGCTATGTCTTGCTATGGAGGACTCAATGCCTCCATCATTGCCGCCTCCAGGTAAAACTTTGGTTCCAGTTAAAACAACAATGACTTTCAAGTAATAATATATGCATATAGTAGATGTTGCGTTCCTTTGTGTCAGATTGTTTTTTGTGGGGGCGAGAGAAGGCCACCTTCCCATTAGCTTAAGTCTGATCCACGCTGAGCGCTACACTCCCGTACCTGCACTCCTCTTTAATGTGAGTCACTTGCCTTTTCCTCCAAGTATCAGTACATTATCTGGACCAGATTATCCATGATAATATGATAATCAGTTGGTAAAGTCCACATGAAATGGTGTTCACGACCCATTGAACTTATGTAATTGGATGTATATGTGGGGGTGGGGGGGGGGGGGGGGGGGGGGGGGGGGGGGTTAAATGTATGGAAGGTCTTTATCTATTGGAAAGTGCTTTGATCGTGGTCTCTATGTGATGGGTGCTTCAAGGGAGGGGTTCAAAAATAAGAAGGTCTAGTGATTTAACCTTAGTGACTTCGAAAACTTTGCAGACTTTGTTTTTTGAATATTTTCAATGGTTCACCACTTGCACCCGGAAACAACACGAGTTGACACCCCTAGTGATGTCTTTCTAATGCCTTTATAATTAAACAATCATTTTTCTGCTGTTTAATGTTTAAAAGTGCATTTTTTTTATGTTGCGCTGACCAATGTGACAGTCGTCTTGCTAAATAGGCAATGATAAGCATTGGATTCGTGGGTGTTTGTAGGGCGTGATGGGTCTGATCTTCCTGTGTGTGGAGGATGTGTTTCAACTCATCAACTACTTTAGCTTCAGTTACTGGCTGTATGTGGGTCTGTCCGTGGCCGGACTCATTTACCTGCGCTTCACTCAGCCTGACAGACACAGACCTGTCAAGGTAACTAGATCCATACAGCGCTCCAGCATTCACATCTGCTTATTTGTCTGAATAAAACCCCATGTCTTATTCTGTGTGTTTGTTGACTTTGTTTTGTTTTCTTTATTAGCTCTCATTGTTCTTTCCCTTCGTCTACTGCCTGTGCAGTGTGTTCCTCGTGATCGTGCCTCTGTACAGCGACACCATTAACTCCCTCATAGGAGTTTCCATCGCACTGTCTGGAGTGCCTGTTTATTACCTGTGTATCTACTTGCCCAGAGAGAAAAGGCCAAAATGGATCAGTAAACTCAATGGTGAGGATAATCATATTACACATTGATTCACATGAGGGGATAAAAAAGTAATAAGGTGTCCTTATTACAGTGTATTTACACAGTACTGTGGAATAGTATTTAACTACATGTACTAAAGAGTTAGGGTTAGGATTTGGGGTAACGCTTCCTTTTACAGTACAGTATTTACGTGTACTTACAGTGTACTTACCTAGAAAGTACTGGCTACTATAAGGTAAGTACATGGGTTAGGGGTAGGTTCAGGGTTAGTACCTAGTTATTACCCAGTAATTATAATTACTATAATAAGTACATAGTAAGTACATGGGTAACAGGACTGTAAAAGGAAGCGTTACCGGATTTGGTTTAGGGTATAGTTGCATGTAATTATGCATAACTTACTGTTAACACATGTAACAAGGACTGTAAAATAAAGTGTTACCAAAACATTTATTAAAACCAAGCTACAAAACTCCTAATGTCAGACTGATGAATGCATTCAAACACATAACCACACACATTAACAATAATACATTTTATTTGTAATGCGCTTTCTAGTACCCAAAGAGATACAAACTGTTGCAAATAGAATAACAAATAAAATGCAGAATTACAGAATTGATACAGTATAAAGAAACAACAAATCAAAAACTACTAATTACAACTAATCAAAACAATAATATACTTATAAAAAACTGGCTAATGTGGGAGAATTTCTAACAGCAAGAGGAAGTGCATTCCACAGCCTGGGTGCAACGACAGAAAGAGCTTTCTCCCCTATAGATTTTAATCTACAAAGAGGCAGCTGAAGAGTAAAAGAATCAGCAGAGCGAAGAGAACGAGAAGGTGTGAATGGGGTAATTAAGGCACAGATATAAGATGGAGCCATTCCATGTACAGATTTGTATGTTAGAGTAAGAGTTTTAAGATCAATACTCGCGCGACTGCACAGGAGGCCAAGGCAGATTATAAATAATGCCTGTGATGTGCTGATGTAATGGAGTATACGTGAAAACACGTGCTTCTGAATAATGGATGTACTGCAGCCGTTTGGTAGATTTATTAGGTAGACCAACAAATAGTCATTACAATAATCAATCCTGGAAGTTACAAATTTCGTGAATAAGCTTTTCAGCGTCAGGCAATGCGGGGAAAGGCCTAATTCTTGCAATGTTGATTTTGTGATGCTTTTAATATGCGAGTCTAATGTCAAATGAGCGTCAAAGATCACACCACGGTTACGAGCTTGAGTAAATTGCAATACGACACTATCATCCATGATCAAATAAAAATTGCTACCTTTATGATTAGCTGCTGGTGTGCCAAGAAGAACCTCTGCCTTGAAACAATTAGATTAAAAAAAATAAAAATAAAAAAACATTGGGGGGAAATATCAGCATAGAAGTGATACCATAAGTATTATTTCCTAATGATTTGCCCCAGAGGAAGTATATAAATACTAAAAGTATAGGACCTAAGACAGATCCCTGAGGAACACCATGACAGACCTGTCCAATGTAAGATGTGTTGCTTCCCAAGAGAACAAACCGGGAACGATTAGTAAAGTAGGATTTCAACCATTTAAGCACAGTACCAGAGATACCAAACCAATTCTCAAGCTTATTGAGCAGAATGGAGTGTCACACAATGTGTCACATGCTGAACTCAGACTAACAACACCAAGATAGAGGCTGCAGAGTCAGCTGAGACAAGCAGGTCATTCATAACTCAGACCTCTGTACTGTGTCCCTTTCTAAACCCAGATTGAAAAGGTTCAAAAAGCTTGTTGAATGACAAGTGTGAATGGAGTTGTGCCACAACGACACGTTTCAAAACCTTAGCGAAAAAGGGGAGATTTAAAAGAGGCTTGTAATTTGATAGGTCAGACTTATCACTTCCAGGCTTTTTAAGGACTGGTGTAATATCTGCAACCTTAAGGGCTTTTGGAACAATATCAGTAGTAAAGGAGGGGTTCACAATAATCAAAATGAGGGGACTACTTGATTCCAGACACCCCTTAAGAATAAATGTTGGGATAGGGTCAAGAGTACATGTAGTTGTATTCATTGTCATCACAAATTTCAAAATGCTATCAATAAGCACTGTTTTAAAGCATGTTGGTGCCTAAAAACAATTATTCCTGTATGTGTTCGAATACGTGTTTGAAAACTAAATTCCTTGATTGTTTTAAAATTACCTTAATAGTTTGACAACAAGCCTACAATAAGTGCAGCACAGTGGTGTAAATTATTTTTTTTTACTGTGATAAAGGCACAGATCAGAGAAAGACACAAATACTTTTCTGATAATATCTTAAACAAATTGTTTAGTTAAGTTTAGGTAACTGGAATATAAAGAAGCAGTAAAAGCAAACATGCTAGCTCTTTTACAGTGTTGTACTGTTTTTTTTTTTTTTTTTCATATAGTCATGTGGTTAATGATTTACAACCATAGCAGCCACCGCTTCACCACAACAAACATGTGACTATTGTTCATGCAAGTTCATTGCTCTGCTTAATTGATATACATTTTTGTGTGAATCTATTATTTAAACGAAAACCAAAGAGAGGTAATGGATGTTTTCGTTTGGTCTGAAGACGGACCTCAAATACGGACTCAGAAATGTTTTATGAGATTGTCCCATCACATAATGTTCTAGTCTGAAAGAAGGAAGGCTATGTGACTGACATATCATGTTTACTGTTATTATGTGAATATATATTTCTTCGTGTGACTCTATAGCTTCTTTATCCGTGTTTCTCTCTCTTTCCTCTGTGACAGATTCTTTCACCAAGTACGCTCAGATCATGTGCTACTGCTGCTTAACCGACTTGGATATGGAGCCAGAGAAGTTGGGAGAACCGAAGACTCAATAACTGTATCTCAAGAGGATGTGCCTGGAGCATGGATTCCATCTCTGCATCACAGGGAGAAAGAACTATTTGTCAAAAGCAAATACCTCATGGATTTATAAAACTTCTAGTACTCATAGAGATCAAATTCCATCGATATATCAGAGATATCTCTTTTGCTCGGTGTAACTGAAAAGCACAATACTGTGTGATTTATTCTATTTCAGTGTTTCTTCAAGGATCACTAATAACTGCGAATCAAAATGAATTATGTCTGCCATTCTGTCAAGGTCTCAGTGAAGCTCCTTGTACGCCGCTGACTGAAGAGGATTGTGCCTGATACTGGGAGACATTGGAACTGCTTTTGATTTGAGTCTTGAACAGAAAAATAGGAGAAAGAGCTGGAATATGCAGACAAACTGGATAACTGGATAGTTAACTCACCTAAACTTTTGAGACGACAGACTGGTGGGACTTTCTTTTAATAAAAATGCACATTTCTTTGCGTACAAAACGGAAGATTTTTTCAAATGATTTTGTCCATTTGATTTCAGTGCGCTTTTTTCTGTGTGATAACTACACTGTCTGTATTTGATGTGCCTTGTTCATTTGAAATTGAAAGAAGGAATATCACTTAGACATGACTGAACATGTCCCGAGGGTTCGCGTAATTTATGAGCCCGTGATCAGCTTTCATCTGCTTTTCTGCCTTACAGGTTTTATTTGAAACCTTAAAGGTTGTAATGTCAGGATGATTTTGAAAACGTTGTGCTCGGCGCGCCATGACTGTGAATTTTCCAGATGGCTAAAGCTAAAAATAGAGAAAACTATGACCGTATGGGAGCTCCAGTGTCAGATGTCAGGGTGGCGATTGTGAGAGATGAGTTTAGCCTCTGACGCACAATGCAGAACAACATGAGACAATCCAAACCTTTTAAGAAATTGTCTCATTTCCACCTGTCTCACACCTCTGACAGTGTATGTTCGACTTTCATCCATTTAGATTATCCACGCTTTTCCATTTTCCCTTCTATGCCTTCAGAATTTCACCTCAAGACAATTTCAAACAGTTTTGTCATTTTAATCACAGATGTGATAATGTGAAAAAGTGAGTTCACACTACAGAGCTATAAGACTACATGAATCGCAGTGGTGCTCAAACTACACAACAAATTTTGTCGTTTGTCGTCGTCTTGTCTTATGCCTACAGACTTCGCCAATCCTATAAAATCATTACAAATCACACTGTACGATATGTATGAAGGCTGTACGATGATGATACCTATTGAATTGTAGGCTACAATGCAAGTTAATAAAGAATAAAACATCATCAGCATGGTTAACAAATAGAGCAATGAATCGCACTTTAAAAAAGAGGGGTAAGCGAAAGAGCAGAATATGGATGTGGTCATGGTTAGGGAAAAGAGGCCAACTTGGCATGCCAATTTTGCAAATGGAGCTTGAGGTAAGTAGCTTTAAGTTTTAGCGCCATTTCATGTTGCATTTTAATTGGCTAGTCAGTAGACGTAGGTCGTAGCAGCAAACACACTTGAGATGAAGATAATACATTTCTGACACGGTCAGAAAATTCAATTCAATTCAAATTTATTTGTATAGCGATTATTTTGTATAACAATATTGTTTCAAAGCAGCTTTACTGAAAGCGCATTTCAGAAATGTACATAGAAAAAAACAGTTAGTTAATCATGTATTAATTTAGGGCATAACATATCGCTGGCGTTGAGTCGTCTCTTCACAGGCGTCGAGTCGTCTCTTCACAGGCGTTTAGTCATCTCATCGCAGGTGTTGGGGCATCTGAAGTCTCCGTGAGAGGCTGGATACAAACTGGAGCTGACAAACGCTATTTACCTCGGGACTAGAAAAGCAGATGGGAAATAATTAGCATAGCTGCTGTTCATAATAAATGCATTCGATCAGATTCAACAGTAGTATAAAAGGTAAGCATTATGTGAAAGCTTGGCTAAAGAGATGCGTCTTTAATCTAGTTTTAAGCGTGATCGCAGGCTATCTTTGGTTGCAAGACTGGCCGTCTATGAACCTTTCTAACTGTATGTACCAACGTTTAGGAGCCACAACCACATAAATCTCCACTATTGGTCATCTTTCATCTGGGACAGCCCAAAATCATACAATGTGTACCGGGCATTAGCAGTGCTCATATTATACAATGCCGATAAGGTGCACCAACTACAAGATCTTTGGCCTAGTGGCCAAACCAACAATGAAAAAAACGTTTTCATTTATAAATTCACGCAGGACATTAGAGAACTGCTCACGCACGCTGTCCAAGTCATATGTGCAGAAAAAATATGTCCATGTCTGTTCAGCAAAAACTGATAGTAAATAAAATATATCATAAAGTTAAGTGTAGTGCAAAGACCACTTATTTACATTTTAAAAAAGATGTACATATTAGAAAAGATATTTCTTGTTAGTATATTACTATATTAACAAGTATGATCCAATTGTCGCCTTGCATTCATGTACATTAGGGTGCATGATATCATTAGAGCAGTTTACCATGTTGTTTATTTGCTCACTCGACTAGATCACGTGGCGATAATATCAAACCGGTTTAAAAATATTGCAGCGTCTGTGACTGTTTGAGACATTTTTGACGAGCATCAGCAACCACAACGAGCACCGATTTGGCCACGATTTGGGGTTTTTGTCGCAGACCTTCTGTCTCAAACAGCAAAATCTAGCCAAAAGTCGTGTATTGTGAGCTTGCCTTAAAGGGTTAGTTCACCCAAAAATGAAAATTAAGTCATTAATTACTCACCCCCATGCTGTACCAACCCCGTAAGGCCTTCGTTCGTCTTCGGAACACAAATGAAAATATTTATGATTAAATCTGAGAGGTTTATGACTGCTACATAGGCTCCCTAAGGGAATGACACCGGACAGCCCAGAAAGTCATTAAAGAAAATGTTTAAATATTCCATGTCGCAACAGTGGCTCAACTAAAAGTATTCTCGTCGCTTGATAAACTTATAGTTGAGCCACTGTTGTGACATGGAATATTTAAACATTTTCTTTAATGACTTTCTGGACCGTCCGGTGTCATGCCCTTAGGGAGCCTATGTAGCAGTCATGAACCTCTCAGATTTACTCATACATATCTTCATTTGTGTTCCGAAGACGAAGGAAGGCCTTACGGGGTTGGTACAGCATGGGGGTGAGTAATTAATGACTTAATTTTCATTTTTGGGTGAACTAACCCTTTAAGAGAGACATACAAAATGTGCAGAGCGGTGGATCCCCAGGACAAGGACTGAAAACCACTGAGCTAGACAACTGGGGGAATTGGGTCAGATATGGACAAACCCCCTGTTGGGTTTAAAAATGTAATAAAAAAAAATGTAACCAACATTTGAGTTTGGGGTTTGTCCATATCTGACCCAATTATTGGTTGAAACAACCAAGCATTTTTTAGTGTATGTGGTGGTTAGTACCTACCAAAAGTGGTGCAAGGAAGAACAACCATTGGACCGGCATCGTTGAACAGGGTCATGGGCGCCCAGGGCTCACTGATGCACATGAGTAAAGGTTAGCTCACCTGGTCCGGTCACACAGAAGAGTTCAGATTGCTGAAAACGTGATGATAGAAAGGTGTTAGAACACACACAGCAAAAGGTCAAATACATGACATCCAATCAAATTACCACATCTTTTGCGGTCAAAACTGACTGCATCCCCACAAGCAGCATTGCGTGCAGAGTCTGCAGCCTCGTGCTACATTACTGCCTTTCTCGGCAATGGTCCTTTTGTAATATGCACCTTTTGTGATACTGCATGTAAAAAATGCATATAGGCCTTTACATTTGTTTTCATAGACTACCGTTCAAAAGTTTGGGGTTGGTAAGATTGTTCAATGTTTGTCTCTTATGCTCACTAAGGCTGCATTTGACAGTAATATTGTGATGTAGTATAACTTTCAAAATTTTACAAAAAACTTTTCAGTTTAATATATTGAATAATGTAATTCATTAAATTTTCAAAAGTCATTACTCCAGTTTTCATTGTCACATGATCATTCAGAAATCATTCTAATATGATGATTTGCTGTTAAAGAAACATTTATCATTATTATCATCCATGTTGAAATCAATTGTGCCACTTTTGTGGATACCATGATTATTTTTTTTCTTTGATGAACAGAAAGTAAAAAAAAACAAAAAAAAAACAGAATTAACTTAAAATAGAAATCTTTTGTAGCATTATAAATGCCTTTAATGTCACTTTAGATCAATGAATGCATCCTTGATGAATAAAAGTATTAACTTCTTACAAATGAAAACCTACCGACCACAAACTTTTGAACAGTACACTGTATCAAATATGAGCTGTAAATGTATTCAAAGACATTTGATGTTGCTGTCTACACCAAACTTGTGAATCTTTTTGAAATTACTATATGAATATATTACTGTTTCAAATAGTTATAGATATGAAAGGCTGTTTGTGTCTGTCTTTGTGTGTACAGCATAAATAAAAGGCATATCATCCCTCAGAAGTTACACATATTACTAAACAGCCTTTAAACACACTCGATCAGAGCACAAATCTGTGTCAAACACAGATCAGCTGACTTACAACAGACTAACACATGTATGGCATCTCTAATTAGACAGAAGGGCCCACATTTAATGGCCAAACACTTCAGTTTCTGGAGCTCACGTGACGTGGCCGTTGCTAATCAATGCTGTGGCTCCACTTCCCATCTGAGCCCACATGACAGTTCTGATCAGACCCCACTATAAAACTCCAGCAGGTCTCTGTCTGTTCATCGCCAGGACGCAGAGACCTCGGAGAAATCTTCACCATGCAAACAAGAACGTTGCTTCTGGCTCTCACCCTGACCCTGGGGTTCAGTCTGATGGCAACTGGAGAACCGCTCCACGCTCAGTGCAGAATCATATGGTAAGATGCCGCCTGACTGGAGAATTTCTTTGTGCACATATATTGGAAAGATTGTTTCAGCTGCTGTCTAGAGGTGTAATAAAAAGTAAGTGGGTCATTCCTTGTCAGTCACATGGTAACGTTCACTCCCGTTCACACCAAGAGTGATGACTATATCAATAGACCTTATTCACAGCAGCACCATGTTTGGTTTTTAACGGGAATGAAAGCGAGGCTGCATGTGAGGGACAGACAAACATCTCTTCAGTGGGTTGTACTGTTATTTAATGTGTTTTTGAATTGTTCTGCTGACAAAACACTACAAAATATCTTTCATAGAATTTTCCACAGCTCATATTATCTGAGGTTTTTTTTTTTTTTGTCTACTGAAATTTCTAAGTAATCTAGGAGCTTTATACAGCTTTTTACATCTGATGCCATTGAAAACACGATAAGTCTATCTATCCCTCAGCCTCTCTTTCATACTCTGAAAAAGGTCTATATTAGCATCTATGTTAGCATTAGCACACCTGCAGACAAAACGTTCTGTTTATTCTAAGTGTGCGAGCAGTTTTGTCGTCTGTCACTTTAAATGCTCGAGCTCTTTCAAGTCTGGTGGATTCTGATTGGCTCTCAATATGTTTTATTGTTCCAATGTCTGGGAATATTGCTCTGAGAGTGATTCCAACGATTTCGTTTCTCTGTGCTATTTCCGTTATAGTTGTAGAGTGGACTCTGCTATTCTTTAACGTAGAACGATTTTTAGAACTATATCTTTATCATTATCGCCCGTGGTGTGACCGGGCTTTAAGATTTTTATTTGTGGTTATCAGTATCAAGCCCAATTTATACATCTGCGTCGAACTCACGCCGTAGCTGTGTGTAGCACGCGTACCCTACGGCGTACCCTGACGTGCACCACACGGACGCAAGCGCTGTGATTGGTCTGTTAGGACCCCGCCCTCGGGTTTGCAATTACTATAATAAGTACATGGTATGCATGGGGAACAGTGCTACCCAGTATAAATATCTACCACTTAATAAATGTAACACCAGTATAACTTAATGTACAATACTATCACAATAGGCATATCTATTGTTAACTAAAAATGTTTTTGGTTACTGGAATAAAATAAAATATAAATATTAAATGAAAATCGAAGTTTAAGATAAAGTACTTAAATGTCTCAAACTATAGGTAGTAATAACACTAAATTATGCAGAATTACAACTAACCCTAAACCAAAGGTTTAGGCTTAGTTGTAATTCTGCATAATTTAGTACACACTTTTGATTAATATTACTCAATACTTAATTTTATAATTAATTAATATTACTCAGTACTTAATTGTATAATTACACTGTAACAAGGACAAAAAACTAATGAAAATTACAACAAAATTACTAAAACAAACAAAAAATTTAAATAAAAGCTCATTAAAAAATATTATTCGACATATGGAAATAATACTAAATAACACTGGATGTTTTGTCCTTCCTAACTTTGAGTTTTAGGGCTGTGATTTACATCTTATATCATTGTATGATGTTTTCAGTCAACAGTAAGAATTTTGATGAAAAAACTTTAATGTTAAGTATACACAAAGGCTGTTATTATGAGGCAAATTTTACACTACTGTTGTATTTCAATCATGTTGTTCTATATTGAAAAAATGTTACTTGGAGTCTAAAGTACTTCATAATCTAAGAATGTTGTTTTTAGCTATATACTGACTAACAATAGCATATATAGATATATTTTATACAGTGACCACAAAAAGCATTTGGACACTTATGCTTCAGAATGAATGAACGTCATTGCACCATATAACAAAATATCTACAATACTTTATTTTTTTAAATGATAAAAGAATATATGTTGTTTAAAATGAAGTTGAGGAAAAGTCTGAGAAAGTTACAGCATAATTTTTCTGCAGATTTCAGATAATTTTACATTGTTGATGATATTTGGAATAAAAAAAAAAGTTTAATTACATTCTTACTAAGACAAATCAACAATCTTATGATGATTGAGCTGCATAAAAACCAAGACAAATCCTAAACTTATGACTAGCATCACAAGTTTATCTCTATCATCCATGCAAATTTTTCACATTGGCTGACCCTCCACATACACTTTCATAAAGATAATTGAATATGCATGATGCAAGTATAGTATGTCTGAATTCTGTCCTTTTAGTCACACACCAGATCCACAATCCAATTTACAACTTCACGCCACATGACTTTGCATTGAAAGCTCTCTGATTATTCGTCAGGCTCTTCGGGATCCCGTGCCAGGACGTTTTTGTGAGTCTGGTGAACCAGATAAAGGAGTGGAGGGGCATGTCTGGCTGTATGACTGTTGGACAGAGATGCCTGTATGAAGTAAGAGCATCTGTTTGCTATATTTAACCCTAAGGATTAAACTTGTATTGACATGTACAGGTTGAGTATGCAAAGGTTTTAGGCATGCAAGTGTTTGCACAAAAACATCCAATTGTTTTTTTATCTTTTTGCCATTTATTGCAATAATCCAGTGAGATTTGTGTATGCACAAGGAGTCTGACAGTATATTTACCAAGAACTATATACAAATCTGGTGAACTGTTGTCTTCTTCAGCTGGTTTCTGCCACTCCTTTCCACATCGTAGCCAAACACACCTCCAGACAGTGGACCAGCAAGCAGGACCTGACCTTTCACCTAGTGGCAACCGAAGAGTCTGTCTGTAGAGTGACGGTAAAATGTTCATGCTGCCAATGTTTCATTTCAGGACATCAAGAACAAATAGGAGATAGTGGGGTTAATAACAAGAAATATGTATTGCTGGACTTGTCTTGTCACGCAAGAACTCAACATTCCCAATGACATGTCATTTTCTGCCAGAACAAATTTGCTTTGGCACAAAGACATCTATCCAGTTGTTGCTAGATTAAAAGTACTTTAGCCAGCAAAAACACTTTTTTTGTGTGTGTAAAAAATCATATATGTTGAGCGCGTCAACACAATGGCCAATCACAGACATATGTGTTGAGCGCGTGAACACAATGGCCAATCACAGACATGTATGTTGAGCGTGTCAACACAATGGCCAATCAGTGGTGTTTAAGAATCTGTCCAACAGAGCTCAAAATGTTAGAGGGAAATTTAGGTATCTTCACCATTTTTTTTTAATTTCAGTACCAACTTGGTACCGAAGTCGTTCCTTTGATGACTCTATAAAACCCATAATATTGTAAAATATCATAATGCTTTAGGCCAGAGTTCCCTCAAATATTCCAGAGTTTAGCTCCAACCCTGATCAAACACGTGAACAAGCTAATCAAGGTCTCCGGGATCATTCGAAGATCACAGGTTGAGGAGTTTGATCAGGGCTTGAGCTAAACTCTGCAGGGCAGGGCTTGGACCGGATCCTCAAATCCTCCAGGACCGTATTTGAGGAACCCTGATTTAGGCATTATGTCGTAATTACCGTCTCCAGCTCCGTACAGATGTTCTGACGATTTTGCTTCCTCCAATTAATATTTGAATGCTCCCGATCCCTGAACGGATTGAGCCTGAAACCCAATGACAACGTGGTCGGTCATTGGCCAGAGGAGAAGTCAAGTCATCTTCATTTATATAGCGCTTTTAACAATGGATTGTTCCAAAGCAGCTTTACAGAGATAAACATATAATTTAAGGTAACAGAGATTGTTTTGGCTTTATAGCGGTTCTTGAATAATGTTATTTCCAGCTAAAGTTAGTTTTGATTGACTCAACCTCCATTGAAATGATCATTTGTTATTAAATTATGGGCCGCTAAGACGACGCCGTTCTCTCTAAACAGACTTTAAACGCAAACCTGTGATTAACGCTGATGGCGTTCACATGCGCATTAAGAATTGATTCTATAGTTATGTACTTCTATAGAGAACTGGCCCGCCGACTGAGCCTGGTTTCTCCCAAGATTTTCTTTTCTCCATTCTGTCACCTGATGGAGTTTGGGTTTCTTGCCACTGAATCTGTATATTCTATATTATTATGTTGATGTCAGCTCTTTTCTCCCTTTTGTAAACTGCTGAAGCACAAAGTAGCTATTCCTTCTCAAGGATTTTCATACTTTTGGCTTCCCTTCCTTTTTCCCACTGCCACAGGCATATGCCATCTCAAAAGCGTGGGCCAGGCTGGAAGACAACGGCACAACCTACTGCACCCTCTACAACCTCGTGGAGGGTGAGACTGAGACTTCATGCTATGATGGCTTTGATGAACATATCTTTTTCTTGTGCAGTCATGCAGTGTTTTGTGTGCGTTTGCAGGCAGCGGGCTGGTGGATGCTGAGGGCTATAAGATGTACACCAATGAATGGATCTGTCTGGAGTACTCGACCGCCAACTGCACCATCTACTGATGAGATCTGTCGGTCTTTGAGATGATTTAATACACTGACAAAGACCACGGAACATTTATGAATTGCTCTTTATTCTCCAAGTGAAGCTTTTAGTATTTCTGCAATCTCTCTTATACAGTTCTATAGCTATATGTTGTGACTAATTCTTGACAGGATCAGCAAAATGCATTATTGCTTTAAAGGCAAATAATTGTGCCATCATTGCTCCTGATGATACCTGACGGCCGAAACGTTGCGCTTTCAATAAAAGTTGTTTTTTTTGAGTTGTCAATTCAGTGTGCCGACATCACGCATCTTTTTTCTATTATTGTTACATTTTTTTGTCTTGCACCTGAGCCCAATTAGGGTGTGTGGGATGTGCACACAAAACGACAAATAAACAATAAAAAAGTGTTGTTGAATTGCACCATTTTTAAAATATTGTTTTTGTTCCAAATTTCTCCATTGTCATTGTAATTTTATTTGATATTTTACAACATGATCGTAAGGTGCATCGGGTTCAGGAAATGTCTCTCCAATAAAATATCCAATACCATACCTCCAGAGTAGGAGGGAGGTGTTATAAGGGACTTGCAGGTTGGATTTTGATTTGGCCTGTAAACAACCACCTAGCAACCCCCTAGTTACCACCCACAATACCCTAGCAACTTAAATTTGCTTATCAACCACAGAGCAACACCCTGGCAACCACAAAGAACACTTTAGCATCATGGTGGCAAGTTTGTTTTTTCAGTAAATGTAATGTAAATGTGATCTGAGAAATACATAGAAACCAAATTATGAGACAGAATAAGACAGATCTAATAAACAAACAAAAATATGTAAAATAAAGCAAAAATCAAATCTGTTATCTGGAACAAAACTGTTTATTTGCTGTCCAGAGTTGAATGGCATTTGATTCACAACAGCATATCTTACTGTAGATAAAATTAGACATGATTAAATGCTCTGAAAAGACATATACACAAAGAACAAAACCATAGTTATAACTTGACCTTACTAACAATTTGAATACTATAGCATTATAGCTCACAATATTAATAGGATTTCTATGAGCCTCTCTGGATTTTTCTCACTGTGATGGACGTCATTGCTCTGTGTTGAGGAGGAATGAAACCTTCGATCTGAAAGGACAGAGAGCATTATAGAACTTTTGAGGCCTAATTTGATGTAATAGCCTATTCATATCAGTGCAAACACTTAAAACAATGAAAAGTTATACAGTACAAATAAGAAATATTCTATTTAATATAATGAGCCATTCAAAAGTAAGTATTAATAACAGGTGTATTTGTGATTTTTAGCTAATGTAGGCTATAAAGTCCGTTCTCTTCTAAATACCCAGGAAACGTGCCTAATTATTGTCTTTTTGTGAAATGTTTTGTTTTAAAATGTGCTATCTTTCTTTCACGGTTTGATGTTTGGTTGACACACAGTGGCGGCTGGTGAAAAACATTGTAGGTGGGGCTGGGCCATATTCAGTCAGTTTTAATAGTCTGGTAACCATAGGAGCCATCAGGTCTTTTAGCGTTGTGGCTCTTCTTCAAGACATCCGTCAAGCATCCACCCTTCTCTCATTCAAAACCTCTTAAAAACTATTTTTTTTCTCTGAATATTACTCTTCTATGGAATATTACTCTCCACATACCCCAGTTTGAGAACCACTGCCTTCTATCTTTGTAATGCGACCTTGGGTGTTGGAAAGGCGCTAGGCCTATATAAATAAAAATCATCATCATTATTTTTATTATTATTAATAACCACCCAAACACAATACAAACTGCAGGATACCAGTGCTCTGTGAAAAGGTCAATAATTATTTAAAATCTCACTCAAGAATGGAAAGCAAAATAAGGCATTAGCATGACCGCATCCAGCTAGCCAGGCCTGTACCAGCTCCGAGAGAAGCCTCGCGCGCACTGCTTCGGTTCCCTTTATCGCTAGCCCGCTGTGACTGTCTGATGGAGATTGGCGTGCATAGGCGTGGGCGCGCACTAAGGGTGCTAAAAGAATCGCCCATAGCAGACTAGATTTGAGCTCGCTGATTAGCTACAATGTATGGTATGGAGTTAATATTGTGCCATAATTAAACAAAAATATCCAGCATATTGCAAACAAACTCGATCTGCTTTGCAAAGAAAAACTCTAAAATCTAAAAACGAAAGAAATAGACCCATTCAGTGTAGACATATTCACTAATTTAGTCATTTCGCATGCGTCCCATGTAGAGAAAATGTAAACAGCAACATATGATGGCAGAGCTTTCACCTTATAGTTTCCCCTATCCTAGAGAGAGTGAAGTGCTACTAAGTGCTAATGTTGATTTCTGTCTAGATATGTAATAAACAATTTGCAAAAGAAAACCTCAAAAAGGTTCATTATAGATAAAGTGAGAGAGAAACACACCTGTTCACCGGTCATTTTCCACAGCTGTAGGCAAAGGCAAGCACACGTTTCAAATCAGTGCTTCTCCCGGGAGACTAGCGCTAAATTGATCCTCCATCTTAGCGTCATCTACTGTTTTAGAAGAGGAAGTTGCTCAATTGCATTTGTGAGAAAATCTGCCTGGACACATTTGTGAGAAAATCGAGCTGAGAGATCTCATAAAAAGCCATGTGTCTCACAATCATAACAGACAGATATGCATTTGTATGCACTAGATTTGGAATTTGTTCAAAGGTTACATGCAATTTGTAGGATGGTTTGTATTTATTTGTGAAATAGTATCTAGGCTAATTTATTTATATTTGTAAATCACAATACATATTTGTTACTCCACTGCATTTTCGCTCAAATTGACCTTTGTACTTGCACATTGCTTTCTGTTTGTTTGCGAGTCGAGTTTTCCTTTGAAAAGCAGATCGAGTTTGTTTGCAAAATGCTGGATTTGTTTGTTTAATTATGGCACAATATTAACTCCATATTTAGGTCAAACATTGATTTATTTAATCAGCAATTGGCTAAGCTGCTCCACAGACCCGCCTCCCTGGGGCATTTCTCCAGCGCCCCAGAGCTGATGAGACGCGCACACAGGTGGAGGGGACGTGTAGAAAAAGCAGACATTTTGAATTTATATCATATTTTTCACATATATTGGGTGCATTTAATATCTCAAACTTTGTATACATCATTTATGTATGCATTTAATTCTTTATTGATTGCTTATGGCTCTTAAACTGTGGGCTGGATCAACTGGGGGCGGCGCCCTATAGCGCCCTCTATTGGCCAGCCACCCCTGTTGACCAATCAGCAGAAAGGGGCGTTTCATTCCCGCCCATGTAGAGATCGAATATTCAAGCTGTTAAATCCATTTTGGATTTGATGCGTTTCCATTTGGCAAATTAACAAAGTGTGGTGGAAACAAAAATAAAAATACCAACTGCATACCAACCCCTTGAAGCCGTGTTTTACAGTGAATTTCTAAATTCACTGTAAAACATGGCTTCAAGGGACTTATTCCTTTATTCTATAGGATATACTTTTATAAAGGTGAAGAGACTAAAGAATTACCTGACGAACAATGCGCTGCATCTCAGGTGAATAAGGGTTACTGGCCAGATCAACCACAGATTTGACAGCTATCCTCAGACCAGTAATTGTAGAAGGGCCTATAAACGAGAAAATTGACAACGTCTTATATTACAAATGTAACTAATCTCCAAACTGCAATAAAGCAATATTTCACCCCCAAAAAATTCAAGTTCTATCATAATTTAGTCACCTTAATGTCCTTCCAAATCTGTATGACTTTGTTTGGACCTCATAGACTTTTGTTTTGTTTTATCATTTCTTTAGTGTTCCACAGTGAGTAAATGACAGACTTTTTTTTCTGGTTGAACTATCCCTTTAAACTAAAGTTCACTATGAACAAGTTTATGTGAAATCCACAGCTGAGTCAACTGACACAATGTAGTCTGATTATTTGTTATATTAAACAAACAAGGCTAGCAAAATATGGCATTGTACCAGGCTGCTGTGTTGATGGCGCAGAAGTCATTGTCCAGCTTTCTGATGTTTCTGATGTCAATTCCGTGGTTGTAGGAGTATCTGTGAGTTCCATTAAACACACAATAACCAACATTAATCAAACAGAACAGTTTTTTTTAGTGAATATATAAATGAAAGGGGCAATATTTCATATTTATCATAAAACATTCTTTCGTGAACTGAATCAGTATGCCTGTTGAAAGGGTACAGACTTTGCCAGCAAAATGACCTGAATGTCTGAGTAATTCTCTAGTATTTTTGCCATTTTGAGAAGAGTAAGAGTAAGAGTTTGATCAGTCACTTACCAGTAGTGCTCGACTCTCCCACAGAAAAACACAGAAATCCAACAAACAAGATGAAGTGGAACATTTTCTCCCTGATTCTGCAAATTATCCTTTTGGAGGAACGTGTATGGATACGGTCAGTAACTCTTCAGGTTTTTAGGCTGTATGAGGGCGTTGATTGAAGTGTTGGTCTCATGGGTTTCTATCAATAGAGAGACTAGACACACCCCAGCGTTGCCGACACAAACACAATGGGACCGTAGAAGGAAGTTATTCGCTATTTTCTTTCAATTCATAGTGGGCCAAAACATTTAATGAATGTAGGGTTTTATTGCCACATAACACAATCATAAGTATTGAAATGAAACAAGACTTGCATTTTCTACATTCCATGAACAAAAAAAGTCTACAGTACTGGTCAAAAGCTTGGAATGATTAAGACTTTTTAATGTTTTAGAAAGAAGTTTATTTGGCTGCATTTATTTGGTCAAAATTACAGTAAAAATAGTAATAATGTGAAATATATTTACAATTTAAAAGAAATGTTTTGTATGAAATTTATTGCTGTGATCAAAGCTGAATTTTCAGCATCATTACTCTAGTCTTCAGTGTCACATGATCCTTCAGAAATCATTGTATAATAATAATAACAACAACAACAACAACAACAGAGCAGCGAATCCTCATATTAGAATGATTTCTGAAGGATCATGTGACACTGAAGACTGAAGACTTTGACATCACAGGAATAAATTACATTTTACCATATATTATATTATATTAATTAAAGTTAATAATAATAAATAATAATTTATTTAAAAATGATATATATTAAAGTATTAAACAGTTCTTTAAAATTGTAATTATATTTCACAATAATGCTGTTTTTACTGTATTTTTAAATAAATATCAAATAAATGCATCCTTGGTGAGCAGAAGAGACTTCTTTAAAAAACATAAAAGTCTTAATTATTTCAAACTTTTGACCGGTAGTGTATAATCAACAGTAAAGTCTGAAGTAATAACAAATTTCTAAAAAATAAAAAAACACACACACACACACACGCACACACAGCTAAAAGTGAATTTTAAATAGCCTAAGTAATTTTAAAGAAAACATTGGGTGGAATAAATTAAACATTGAGGTTAAACTGGAATAACGAGAACGGAGGTGATTAAAAACAATAACTTCCTGGTTGACAGACACAGTGTTCCTCACAGTGTATCTGTCTAAGGGCTCTTGCACTTGCTGCTCCTGCTGCTGCTGGCAGCGCTGGACGGCAGAGATCCTTGCGGGGACGTGACGGAGAGGCCCAATCCCAGATCCACGGTCTTCACTGGGGTGGACGGGACAGATTGGCTTCTGGCACTACTGCAGGCCGATAGATTTGAGGATCTGATACGCATGTGGGGCAACATAGATCAACAATCATGACTTTCCACGTCATGCATATTTTTCTGGTATAAACGGTCACACTTGACTGGATAAATATGCTGTAATAGCAGCAGACGTACTGTGCGCATGGAATATAAATCGCAATAGTTTGCGGTTGAAAGCATGATTTACCGATGTGAAGCAGAACTGCGCGCTGAGTTGATCTTTGAGCTCAGGCGGCTGGATGGAGTGGAAGCAGGAGAGGGCAGAGTCAGACCAGCCTGCAATGAGGAACACAGCCATTACAGTTCATTAGTAGCTTCATTTAGATGCAACAAAGCAAGTAATGAGTAAAATAATCTCAGAAGAATTCCTCTGATAATTGACCCCACTGTAAATATGCACTACTGTTCAAACGATTGGGGTCGGTAAGATTTGTTTAATGTTTCTGAAAGAAGTCTCTTATGCTCACTGGATTTATTTGATCAAAAATACAGAAAAAACTGTAATATTGTGACATATTATTCAAATTCAAAATAACGGTTTTATTTCTTAATGTATGGTAAAAGGTCATTTATTGCTGCTATGTTTTCAGTGTCACATGATTTTTCAGAATTCATTCTAATATGCTGATTTGCTGCTCAAGAAACATTTCTTTTTATTATCAATGTTCAACCCCAAATGTTCAATGACCAATCAACCCCAAACTTTTGAACAGTAGTGTAGATGGAACATTTACAATGACTACATGTTGCTTATGTATCATGATGGGTAATTTTTCCAGTCAAGCTGTACCTGCATAAAACGTATCTGTACTGCAGGTGCCAGGTCAGAATTCTCCTCTATGGCTTCTAGGAGCATCTTATTAAGGCTTTTATTGAAGTCTCTAAGTTCTCGTAGCTCTATGTCGCGTTCCTCAAACGTCTTCTGTTTGGTCTTCTTAGCAGACCGAATTTCCCTGGTATATTTGGCACACTGTTGAGACAAGAATAAGATGAGATTATGAGATCAGGCGCTCTTCTGTCTTATATTGGATAATCACAATAATATGGGTATAATCAGTCATTACTGGCCATATATACATTACATATAAATATATTCTAGTCATGACAACTAAAAAAAAAAAAAAAAAGGTGTTTGACATGGTAATGGATATGACAATGTTAATATGTTTGGTCATATCACGTTAATATGTTAATAGATCTGCTATGCTCCTGCTGCTGCAGAGCAAGTACAGGACTTGCTGCAAATACACACACGACACGCTGCTGTGAGCAAGTAAGACATTCTGCTGCTGTACAATATAACATACATGAATTACCCGTAGCAGATCTACACAGGTGGAGCTGGGGAAGGTGGAGGGTTTCTGAAAGAGTGCTGCAACTGCTATAACAAATGCTGACTAAGTTTTTGAAGGTTGAGCAGCGAGCTCACTGGCTGCTGATAATACACTCACCTAAAGGATTATTAGGAACACCATACTAATACTGTGTTTGACCCCCTTTCGCCTTTAGAACTGCCTTAATTCTACGTGGCATTGATTCAACAAGGTGCTGAAAGCATTCTTTAGAAATGTTGGCCCATATTGATAGGATAGCATCTTGCAGTTGATGGAGATTTGTGGGATGCACATCCAGGGCACGAAGCTCCTGTTCCACCACATCCCAAAGATGCTCTATTGGGTTGAGATCTGGTCACTGTGGGGGCCATTTTAGTACAGTGAACTCATTGTCATGTTAAGGAAACCAATTTGAAATGATTCGAGCTTTGTGACATGGTGCATTATCCTGCTGGAAGTAGCCATCAGAGGATGGGTACATGGTGGCCATAAAGGGATGGGCATGATCAAAAACAATGCTCAGGTAGGCCGTGGCATTTAAACGATGCCCAATTGGCACTAAGGGGCCTTAAGTGTGCCAAGAAAACATCCCCCACACCATTACACCACCACCACCAGCCTGCACAGTGGTTATTTCAGTCAAAGTTGCTCTTCTATCAGCTTGAATCAGTCGGCCCATTCTCCTCTGACCTCTAGCATCAACAAGGCATTTTCGCCCACAGGACTGGATGTTTTTCCCTTTTCACAGCATTCTTTGTAAACCCTAGAAATTTGTGCGTGAAAATCCCAGTACCTGAGCAGAATGTGAAATACTCAGACCGGCCCGTCTGGCACCAACAACCATACCACAATCAAAATTGCTTAAATCACCTTTCTTTCCCATTCTGACATTCAGTTTGGAGTTCAGGAGATTGTCTTGACCAGGACCACACCCCTAAATGCGTTGAAGCAACTGCCATGTGATTGGTTGATTAGATAATTGCATTAGTGAGAAATTGAACAGGTGTTCCTAATAATCCTTTAGGTGAGTGTATAAATTAAATAAGAGATTGTCGGTGAAAGAACTTTGTATAGGATAGACCAGAGTTAGTTGTCACACTCTTTACTTAGCAGGGCATGTTGTCAAACTGTATAGAGTAAGTTGTCACAATGAAACCTGCCATTTAATAGCCTATTGTATTTTCTCTATTATTTTAGAATAGAGAAGCTGCTTTGAAACAATCGGATTTGCAAGTGCTAAAGGTGACTTGATTATTATAAACTTAATTACTAAAGAAAAGTAATTTGAGATTCTGTATGAATCTGAAAAGATACAGCTGGATAAATGTAGGGTATGTCAGACCTGTTTGGCGGCTCTATTGAGTTTCTCCTCCTGAGAGAGGATGTCTTTGTTGAGAGAGAGAACATGTGCTTGGTTCCTCTCAATGCTCTCGTTCTGATCGGCTTCCTCTTGAAGAAGACCCTCCAATGTCCTGGACATGCTCTGAAATGTGAAAATGAATTTATCAATGATTTTATTTTATTTAACATTACTGAATCAAGCTGACCTAGCTAATTAACATGTTTTTACTTTTACAGAACAGGTTTACAGAAACTTGTTAGACCCAATGTGAATGAGGTTTTTCAAACAACTTTTGTGTAACCTAGTAACATAACTATTAAAGTGAAAGTACACACTTTGAAGACTGTGTATTTCCATATGCTGGTAACAACTCGTAACACTTTACAGTTCTGATAACTCTTCACAGAAACACCTTTTCCAGTGTTTGTGTTATACATATTATTAGACATCCCTGTAATTAATTACTATACTAATAGCAAGAACAATGTGAAACTATAAACAGCTTCAGTAAATAATGACACACCACCCAGCTGGAAAATCTAACATTGCTGGTCACTAGTATGCTGGGATCAACATCCTTAAAGGGAATTTCATTTTTGGGTGAACTAACCCTTTAATGGGTCACATGTAATGTAAATTGTTTAGGCACAAATTGACGAAGGCCTGAAAATGTCAGGATATTTAGGACCTTTTTAATTTACCATGCTCTTCCTTTTTCATGTATCTCCACATTTGGTCTGCTCTTCGCGCTTACAGAGTTCCCTGAAATCCACAATTGCCCGTGCATCCTTTACGAAAGCTAATCCTTCCATCTGAAAACTCTATTACCTCTGCTTCCTTTATTTACTCCTCTCTCATAAAAAACTCACACAAACTACTTTCCATAGCAACTACTTGGTCTAAGGACATCACTGGTGATATACAAGTTATTTTTTTCTGATCAAGTTTGGGAGACAATTATATTATCCCCAAAAATCACAAATCATCAGATTATCCATTGGAAATGATTGCATAGGTTTTGCCGGTCCCCTGTCACATGTAAGTTATATTGTCTTTTGGTTTGGTTCTATTCTGTTTGACGGTGTTGTTCCTGATCCTTGTTTGTTTCTATGGTTACTGATTATGTTACGCACCTGTCTCTAGTTCTGTTGATTAGCCTCCTTGTGTATTTAATATTAACTAACTGATTGTTCAATAAAAACAATTGTTCACACACACACACACACACACGATTAGTTACCCAGGAATATCACTTTGAAATAAAAGTTTTTTTATATATATATATATATATATATATATATATATATATTATTATTATATACATTTACTTATTCTCCTTGACATAAAATATTTATATAATATGTATTGCGATTTTTTTAAGATGTAAACCATTAAATTAGTCTGTCTCTCAAACCCTAGTCCATACAGTAAATGCCCTAAATCACATGACTTGCTAGAAGTGACATAATTTCCTTAGAGGGAAAGCAACTTTAAGAACAAAGTGTTAGTCAAAGCTTTCTAGTTTCCTAATTTTTAGAATATTTATCTAATTGCATCCAACACAACATGGTCACCCTGATGTGTCCATTTATACTGAACATGAAAATGTTTCTTTATCTATAAATGGACATGTAATATATCTTCTGCTAGCATGCTGTTCTTTCCCAGTTATTAATGGGCTTTATTAGCTTAAAATGTCCACCCTGGCTGTTACTCAATGCATTGCAAATGTCATGTAACAGTGCGGACAATTTTCCTATACCACATGTGAAATATTTGGTCAGGATTATTAGGTTTTACTTGAGCTTGAAGCCTGAGCTTTGACCAGTGTGTTTTCTGATGAACAGACATTTTCTCCTTCTGAAAAGATCATTGAATTATAACTTCTTTTTTTCACAAACCTGCTCAGATCAAAATCCACCAAACTAACTGAAGGAATGACCCAATTATAATTAAAACAAAACAACAACCAATCTTTTTAAATATAATTATTAAATGAAAATGATTTAGTTACATGATACCATGATCAGTTAACTACTGTTAAGAAATGCATTTCTGTATCATGAGAGATCATGCTTCACATATTTACATAAATTAAGTTTTTGTCCGCATTGTCTGTCTTGAAGAATGTTTACGTCAGCACATATTTACTTCAACATCCTCCTGCAGTTCTCGGATTTGCCGTTTCTTAAATTTGTATTTGTCCTCGGCTGCTCGTCTCTGCTCCTCCAGCTTGAGTTTCTCCTGGTGTGCGGGACCTACAGCGAGATGGTTCACTGCTCAGCTCACAACTAAATTATGTTTGATTATGTACACTGCAACATTACATAACTTGTTGGTATGGCTTAAGCTGAAAATATTAAGTTTGATAACATGTACATCAATATCAGTGTTGCTCGTGCATAGCTACAGCTGTTTCCTTTCCTGTTGTTTTCCTCATACTTCAGGTAACCAAAGATACTTAACAGACCACTTTAAAATTAGAATCACAGGGTGACATTAGCGGTGAAGAATGTTTTAAAAAGCTGGCAATGAGTTAAAGTGTTTGAGTATGACTATGTTTTGGAGTAATCTATGAGTTTAATAAAGAAATGCTTACTGGACTCAGTGACTTTGGTCAGGGTTTTGCGGTAGGTTGTATTGCAGTTGCTGACAACTTGCAGGGTGTTCTCCAAAGCGTGGATCTCTTTCTCTGCCTTGCGGATTTGGGCGTCCAAAACATCCCCCTGTCGCTGGAGTTCTTCTTTCTCTTGAGCTGCCTTCGGAAAAAGTCCAGAGTTTATTTGATATTGTGACATATATGGAGTTGTAATGTTCATCAGATATAGAGAAAAATATGGGGTAGTCAGGAGTTGGGAATGCTTTGAATGCAAAAACCCAAGTCGCACTTCTTCCTTGTTTTGTAATTAATTTGAATGCCTTTGAAAGAAGTATCTTGTGTTCACCAAAGCTGCATTTATTTGATCAACAATATACAGTAAAAACAGTAATATTGTGAAATAGTATTATACTTTAAAATAACTTTCCCTTTTTAACGTATTTTAAAATGTAATTTATTACTGTGCTGGTAAAGCTGCATTTTCAGCATCATTACTCCAGTCTTTGGTGTCACATGATCCTTCAGAAATCGTTTTAATATGATGAATAATTTAGTGCTCAAGGAATATTTCACAGCATATAACAGTTGTGCTGCCTAATACTTTTGTGGAAACCACAATACAGTTTCTTTCAGGATTCTTTGATGAATAGAGAATTCAAAAGAACAACATATATTTGAAATAGAAATATTTTGTAACATTATAAATGTCTTTGTTGTCACTTTTGATATATTTATGTTTCCTTGTTGAATAAAAGTATACATTTCTTTACAAAATCTTACTGACCCCTAACTTTTAAATGGTAGTGTATACTGTTTTTTTTTTTTAAATGATAAAAATAAATCATTAAAGAATGTTCTTTATTATTTAAAAAAGGGGATATCCTTCCTTAAAGGGTTAGTTCACCCAAAAATGAAAATTGAGTCATTAATTACTCACCCCCATGCTGTACCAACCCCGTAAGGCCTTCGTTCGTCTTCAGAACACAAATGAAGATATTTATGATTAAATGTGACAGCTGGATCACTCCTCCATAGGCTCCCTAAGGGAATGAATCCTGACGGCCCAGAAAGTCAATGAAGAAAATGTTTAAATATTCCATGTCGCAACAGTGGCTCAACTATAAGTTTATCAAGCGACGAGAATACTTTTTGTGCGGAAATAAAACAAAAATAAGACTTTATTCGACTATTCCTTTTCTTCCTTGTAGGCCTGAAACGAGACTTCAAGAGATTTCCACGACGCATGCGCGAGAATTGCGATCTCCTCCAACTACTTCAGTTAAGTTCTCGCGCGTGCGCGTCGTGGAAATCTCTTGAAGTCTCGTTTCAGGCCTACAAGGAAGAAAAGGAATAGTCGAATAAAGTCGTTATTTTTTGTTTTTTCGCACAAAAAGTATTCTCGTCGCTTGATAAACTTATAGTTGAGCCACTGTTGTGACATGGAATATTTAAACATTTTCTTCATTGACTTTCTGGGCCGTCAGGATTCATTCCCTTAGGGAGCCTATGGAGGAGTGATCCAGCTGTCACATTTAATCAAAAATATCTTCATTTGTGTTCCGAAGACGAACGAAGGTCTTACGGGGTTGGTACAGCATGGGGGTGAGTAATTAATGACTTAATTTTCATTTTTGGGTGAACTAACCCTTTAAGCAAGCTTTTTCATTCTAGGAATCTGATGCATGAAATAATATTACTTATTTTACTGCGATTCTACCTTGTGCTCAGTGCATCTAACTGGAGAAATAATCAAATGTTATTAAAAATAGTGGTATATGATACCTTTATGATGAAGTAGGCCTGGGATTTATCCTCCTCTCCCTCTGGTGCAGCCATGGAAACAGTCAGGATCTCATACCTCTTCCTCATCTTGTCAATTTTGAACATTCTCTCGTTCACCGCATTACTGAGGCCATTTGTCACAATCAACAGAGTGCAGAAAAATGCTGTGTCAAATACTGCATATGACATCAGTGAAGATCAACTCATTTTATTCCTTTATTTATTTTTTTATATATGTAATGTAGTTTAAATGTATCTTCTAAGCCACACTAAATAATGAAATCATTTTCATTTATCACTGGCTAGCGTGTTTTTACCTGAGCTCTTGTCTCTCCTGTTCGGTGAGCTTGACCTGTTTAACCAGCATCTCTCGGTACACACGGATCTCCTCCTCTCTCTCTTTCATGGCCGCTTGCAGCTGTAGACGTCTCTTCTCCAGAGTCAGCACTCCATCTGCTCTGTCATACAGCAGGTCTCTCAGCCGCTGAACCTCCATCTTCAGGAGACCTTTGTCCACCATACTGTCCTGATGGAAGAAGACGGCGTTCACACAATTGCAACATCAAATGTGGTTTGTTCTCTAACATGGTTTACTGCTGATATTTTATCAAATGCTTTGATAGATTAAGTTATCCACAATAGAAAAATAATGTATTTCAAATTTGATAAGTTGTGCTGATAGCAAGTGCTGATGGTAGGGAGGAAATTGTTGGATGCAAATTCCACTAAATGTGTTAAATGAGAAATATTTAATGCATGCAAACTGGCAAGTAGAGAAATTCATAATGGTTGAGTGTTTGAATTTAGTGAAATACTGTGGCCTGGTACAGATACCAGGTACATTTATCAGTGATGGACAATCAAGTTATTGACCTGTTTATTGAGCCTGAGTTTTTTCTGGTCTTTCTCAGAGATGTCGATGAAGAGTTCCAGCTCCTGGATCTTGGAGGTCAGATCTCTCTTCTCTGCTTCGCTCTTCTCTGCGTCTTTCCTAATGCAGCGGATATCATCCTGAGAAGATATGCACCATTAAAAACATCCAGACACAGGTCCCAAAACAGGTCATGTTCCACCCCCAAATCAAAAGAATATACAGTATATGCTACCGTTCAAAAGTTTGAATACAGAGATGTTAAAGTTAGATTTTTTTTATGTTTTTGGAATAAGTCTCAACAAGGATGCAGTTTCTTTCATGAAAAATGCTGTAAAGACTGTAATATTGTGAAATTGTTATCTGTATAATATCTATTTTCTATTTTAATATATATTAAGTGCAATTTATTACAGTTCAAAGGAACAGCATTTATTTGAAATATAAATCTTTTGTAACATTATAAATGTCTTTACTGTCACTGAAAAAAAAACGTACTGACCCCAAACTTATATATATATATATATATATATATATATATTACCAGTAATAACTAATTATTATGAATTCATTAATTAATATAATTTAAAAAATAAAAATATTAGAAATAGTGAAGAATTTCGAGCTTAATTGTTAAATAAAGGTGCAATGCAAAAAAAACTGTTAATGTTCCTAAAATAGGTTTAATCAGCTTTAAATAATATATCATTTCTTCTTTTTTTTTTTTTGTCTTGAAATATCACAAATAACACCTGCCAAATAGTTTTAAATCTGTTAGTTCACTAGTTCAATATGCTTATTTATATGCAACTTTATATTTCAATCATGACAACTCTCTGAATAGTTTTAGCATGTTATTGAATATGGCAATATTTTATCTTGGCAGACTAGATCTGCTATGTTGCTGCTGTTGCAGACCAAGTATGGACTTGCTACTGATAATAGATACACAGACACGCTGCAGTGAGAATGTAAGATCTGCTGCAGCTGCTGCATGAACAGACATAGACATAAATCCTGTAACAGATCCAGACAGGTGGTGCTGGGGGAGGTGGAGGGTTTCAGAGGAACTCTGATAGCACAATACAGGACTAGCCTATACAGCAAACACTGAACCAGACTATTTAAATGTTGAGCAAGCAATCTCATTGGCTGCATGATCAGCAGAGGCCAATCAGCTTGCGCCATGCGGTAATTGCTGATGTGATTGCTTGCAGATTGCATGTAAAGGACCCATCAGCCCAGGGGCATAGCCAGTATTGGGCCAGGGCGGCACTGGCCCGTCCACATTACTCACTGGCCCGCCCAGTTAAGTTTGATAAAAATTAATTTTTAGTTTATTTTTATTATTCAAATGTATTTAAGAAAATATATTAATATATACCTGATTTATTGTTGACTGCTGTGTGTGTTTAATTTGTTTCCCTAATAAAATGGAACGGTTGAAGCAAGTTATAGAAAGCCTCCATCCGGAACGTTATTGGTTGCTATGGTTGCTGGGGGTTCCGACAGGGAAACGCTGAGCGGCGCCGGCGCCACAATAATGGCTAAACAACTTTCATTAATGTGCTATTTGAAAAAAGCAAGAGTTGAGGAAGAAGACACGCCACTACCTTCATCTACCGAGTCCACCCAGCCCAGTTCTTCAGACTCATTAACCCACAAGAAGGCTAGTCAGGTGCTGGCGGCGGCCGCTTCTTGCTCCCTCTCTCCCGGTCAGCCTGACGCGGGTTTACCCGCCGATCTAACTGCGATATTATTATTTTAGCTTTCTTTATTTTCGGGTGAACTGTATTCGGGACTAGCCTGAATAAAATCGACAGGGTTTTGTCTATACTGGTTTGTCCAGCCTTTATTGAGCTCTGTTGGTTGAACATGATGATTTGTCGAATATAAAGGTGTAACTGTTTTTGCAGTTTGTCTATTAATTTTTCTACTCTCTAAGGTTAAATATTATTGAAGTAATTTTTTCTAGGAAAAACTATAGGCCCACTCACACTTTCACTGGCCCGCCCAAAATACAATTTCTGCCTACGCCACTGCATCAGCCTGCGCTCTCTAGAGTTTCATGACTGAACCAGATATTTATACTGCATAAAGGACAGTAGGAAATGTAAGATTGAGAGAAATAGAAATAGGGTGCACTGTTTTTAATTGCAACAACTCAAGGGCAGAATACCAAAAAACAGAAACCAGTAATCAATCAATAAACACATTTATCACCTGTGAATCGGACCTGTGTGCCTACTGAAAACAGCTGTTCTCCAAAGCTGAGGAGAGCTCTGAGAAATCAAAATAACAGCAGAGACACACACTCTCACCTGGAGTTTCTTCAGCTGTGTGTTGAGTCTGGCGGCCGTCCTCTTCTTCCCCTCTAGAGCTTCAGCCAGATCAGAAGTCCTCTTCTCCAGAGCTTCCTTCTCCTTTGTGTTCACCTTCCCCTGCAAGTGTAAAGTCTTCCTCTCCAGCATCTGGATCTGAAAGTCCTAGACCAAACAAAAGAACGACACTCATCTGTCAGCTTCTAGAAAACAACCATCCCGCTTGCATGCTGACAAATTTAATTCGACGACAACTATTTGTTCTCTTGCCTGGTTGGAGATGATCATCTGCTGTTTGAGAAAGCTCTGGTCCAGTTTGCTGAGTCTGCTCTCCAGGCTGGAGAGAGCGGCCCGGGTGGCGCAGATCTCAGCTGTGATGTTCTTCTCTTTTTCACGCAGCCCTCGCAACTCCTGACTCTTCCTGAACATGAGCTCTCTCTGCCGGAGCAGCTGAGCATCGA
The DNA here is from genome assembly GCA_030578255.1 of Tiaroga cobitis. Taxonomy (NCBI): domain Eukaryota; kingdom Metazoa; phylum Chordata; class Actinopteri; order Cypriniformes; family Leuciscidae; genus Tiaroga; species Tiaroga cobitis. The sequence goes on along the minus strand of CM060592.1, from coordinate 18,241,270 downwards.
TCTCCTGCACAATTAATGCTTTATTAATCCAAGTACAGACACATTATAATAACTTTCATTAACAAGTCAATCACAAACAGGCTTAACAAATCATTTTCAAAACATCGTTTAAAATAATATAGGTATGGGTTGATATTGGAAATTTAATTGTGCATTAATCAATTGTAATTCTCATTTCCCCTATTTTTACATTTAACGCTCACTTTGTTGATATTTTAATAACACTAATAATTTATTAGCACTAGTGGTTAAATGTAATCTTTAGTAAATCTCTAAATGAATATCCATTTTCCATACTGTGCATTATAATGCTGTAAATTCATTTCAGTTTTTAGTGTTTTATTAACTTACTGACAAAATAGCATAGAATTTTAATATGTGGTATTTATGAGTTCTTGGCCATAACAGTAACTCACGCGTCTTGTTTTTCCAAAACTGTGGACCAGGGTTACCATCGTCAAAAAAAAAAAACTATTAAAAACAGTTTTATTAATTGAAATAAAGGTACAATATAATAAAATATAAATATGGGCTGAAACGCTCACTAAACAAAACCGAACTAAAAATAAATTAAACCTAATTAATAATTCATATTTAAAAAAATAATAAAAATGACAAAAATAATTAACTACAAATAAAAAGAAAATTATAAATGAAAGCAAACTCAAAATTAATAAAACTATAATAGTATATAAATAATACTAAAATAATACTTCTGTGGACTGTACAATAAGATAATTCTCTGAGTGGTCAATACATGACATGTATTAACATTTCTGAAATAATACTAATACTAGTGTTTGCAGAGAGAGAGAGAGAGAGAGAGAGAGAGAGAGAGAGAGAGAGAGAGAGAGAATGGCATCCAGCCCCATCTGATTTGCAAAACAGAAGATGCCTGATGCCCAGATTGCCAGTGCACTGCTGTGAAGTCAAAAAGAGTCAGAGGAGTCAAACTCACTTTAATGTTCTGTTCCTGTTCTTTGCGCAGTTGCTCCATCTGTGCTGCTTGCTCTTCACCATCCAGCACTGCCTCCATCACCACCAGCAGCTTCTCCTTCAGAGCAGCAATATGCAGCTTTACCTCTTCAACCCTATAACAAAAGAACTGTATGTATTACTTCAATGAATTGGTTATTTGCTATGAATTTGCTGTGAACTATAAGACTGAGCAGTCGTCTGAGAAAAGAAAAAGCATTACTTTGCTGTTTTGTTCTGAATGTTCTTTTTCATGCTGGTTAGCTGAGATCTGGTGGTCTCCACATCTGTAGCCGTTCGTTCTAAAGTTCCCTTCAGAACCTCCACCTGAGAGCAAAACACCACATTTGATTAGTTTCGCCAAATTCATATCTTTATTTGCATTTGATTAACATGAATGAAAAAATCCCTACCCTTACAAAGATGTACTGTCCATGATAACCATATTAATCTACTGTGGTATAAACATAGTAACCCAATGTTTTTGAAGAACAAAAATAAATATTTTGTTAAGGTACCAAAACAGCCTTGGTATGATGGGACTAGATCAGTGGATCTCAACCTTTTTGACTTTAAGTAATCTTGAAGCCCCCTTGGAAGTTTGCTGAGGCCCTCTAGTGGGTACTAGATCCTGGATCTAGTGGGTACTAGATCCACAGTACTAGATCCTTTCCACCTCTGGTTAGGTGGATTCTAACAATTGATGCGCCTTTCATCATGGTGGACTTTGATCGGCCTCACAGGTTTGAGGACAGAGGAGTGAAGAAACGAGAAGCACCCCGATGTTGGTAAGCTGTCATGGACTCACCTCATCCTGCAGACGTCTATCGTTCCTCTCCTCTTCCTGGAGATGCTGTCTGAGTCGAAGCGCCTGACGTTCAGCCGTGCCTATATTCCTCTCCAGCTCTTTATTGTTCTCTATCTCACGCTCCATGAAGTCCTTCCTCTCCTTGACCAAATCATTCTTCTCTCTTATCGTTTGGTTCACCTCCGCTTGCAACTAGAAGATCGAGTGATTTACATTTGAAACCATTTTCAGAATTAAATGGTAGATATAGTTATTTTATTAAGAAAATTGCAATGTATGTGTTTACATCTACAGAAACGCTGTTCTTTAATGATGTCTTAGTATTAAAAGAGCGCCATCTTCAGGTTACCATGGCACACTGCTGTATCTCCTGGTCTCTTTTCCTCATTTGTTCAATGGTGTTCTCCCACTGGTCGATCATCTCTTGCCTCTCAGCGTGAGCCTGACGAAAGCTCTCGGCTGTCTTGTCCAAAGCGATCTGGATCCCAAAATACAAGTGCGTTTGCAAAGACCAAAGACTATAAGAATGATGGCATGCTCAAAGCATAAAAATGTCCTCTGATGACTGAATAATGTGAGGGAGCACAGAATAATATCCATCACCTGTGCTGTAACCGACTCAGTGATTTCACTGTTCAAGGTCTTTCTCTTCTGGTTGGCTTCAAGAGTCAACTTCTCAATGTTCAGTGTCAGCTCCTGATTCAAAAGACAGCAGATATTATATCAGCCCAGACTTTTGGCAGTTATTCTGCAATACAAACTATAGTTTAGCATACTGCTTTTCAAGAATTTCTAAAATACTTGCCATACATGTGAATTATCACATTGTGATAATATTTAAATTAAAATATGATATTAGAGTCATTAACTAAATACATAAACATTAAAAAGGAACAAAAAAATAATAATTAAATATATATGTGTTTTATTATTATTTCAGCTAGTTGCCAAGTCAACATCAATATAACTAAATGAACTAAAATTAAAAAATAAAACATGTAAAATAAAATATACATAAAATGTCAAAAACACAACAGAATACAACATAACTTTTTTTAACCTAAAATATAAACATAAAATGTAATTCAAAATATTATCAAAAGCTATAACAGTATTTCAATGATGCTAAAATAAAAATGAAAATATAAAAATAAAATGTAATTCAAAATATTATCAAAAGCTATAATAGTATTTCAATGATGCTAAAATAAAAATGAAAATATAAAAATAAAATGTAATTCAAAATATTAACAAAAGCTATAATAGTATATCATTGATCCTAAAATAATGCTTATACATTGTATACAATTAATGTTATCAATTTTAATTTATTTTATTTTAATTAAATATTTGATATTAAATATATTATAACTAAAGCTTATTGTGACAATATTATTTTTTACAATGAAGCACATTTGTCCCCTAAATTATAATTATCAATGTACAAATTAAAGATCATCTGGTCCTTGGCAATAGTCAATCAACTGTGCTCACTTGTTCATTTATGGTGAGATATGATACAAACATGTTCTTGGCAGGTGTTCTTTGTGTTACTTGGCAGTCTCACACTTTTGGTTTAACAGTTGAGTGCTGCAAATGCATTCAACCCTTTAAAGCATTGTGATATATCTGCTTGAAGTGAATAAAGCAGTGACACTTTGTGCAAGCCAACCTTTTACGTTTTCCTTATGACAGCTCAGTATTGGCTTTCAAAGTGACCCAACTCAAACAGCTGGAACTACAAACTCACTCGAATCCTGCTCTCATCTTGCTTGGCGTACTTGATGATGGCCATGGTGTCTTCATCCTTGTGTGCTGATTCCTGCAGCCAGGCCTCCAGGGTCTGCTGGTCCCAGTTCAGCTGACTCTTCAGTTCCTCAAGCTTCTGAGTGGCTTTAAAGATGCTGTTCTGTGCAAATATTGACAGAATTACATTAGGATTAGGATTATGTTCCTTTCTAATAAAATATAAGTATTTAAAAAGTTCAGTTTCTGATAGCTGCATTTATGAATTTTCAGCTTCATTACTCCAGTCTTCCTTGTCCTTCAGAAATCATTTTCATTGGCTGATTTGCTGCTCAGGAAACATTTCTGATTATCATCAATGTTGAAAACAGTTGTGCTGCTTAAAGGCAGATTTGTTCCAGACACATTTTTTGTTATGCTGGTTGAAAGTGTTGTCACATCCTGACTGCAATCCCTAAATTAAGTGGTCTAAATGTATTTTTATTTGTATATACTGTATATCGTTTGTGGAAGGCGCAAGGCCATAAAATGTTCCTCCAATCATTGCATTCGGGCCAACACTATCAACGCCGAAATGAAACTGCAGCAGTCAGGTGGTACAGGTCAGTGCTCTTTAAGTTATGTTAATTATTATTGTAATGTTATGTGCTTTGAGACATGATGTAGTTTAACGCCGTCTCTCACACCGCTTTTGTTTGCTCCCTGCTCATGCGTTTTGAAGGAGGCGTGGCTTTTGGAGACGCTCTGAGGGGAGGGTGGGATCTTATGCTAGCTTCAAAGCTAGCTCGCTATTGCTAGCCTCTTTGAAAATTGCCAACCCTACCTTTAATATTTTAGTGGAAACAGTGTTACTTTTTTCTGGATCTTTGATGAACAGAAAGCTCAAAAGAGCATAATTTATTTGAAATAGAAATCTTTTGTAACATTATAAATGTGTCACTTTTTATGAATTTAATGGGTGCTTGTTGGATTTCAGGATTACTTTCTTTTTTTTTAAATCTTAATGACCCCAGACTTTTGAACTGTAAACGTGTTTATACATTTGTAGTTTGTGAGACACCGATGAATGACAGTTTCTTTATATATGGTTGCTTTGAGACTTTATGGTTGTTTTGCTTTGTTTATGCGTAAGCACAGGACATGTAATATGGATGAGGTAACCTCTTGTGCGTTCTTCTTCTCATTCAGTGTTTTCAGTTGATTCTCCAGCTCGGTGATCTCCTGCTTCAAGCGGCCTGTCTCTCTCTCCGCCAGCGCTCTGAAATGCTCCTCAGATTCAGTCTCTTTCTCTCTGGCTTTGCACAAAGCCTGAGCACATGCGAAAAATCCCGTTCAAGCATTAAACATTCAGCCTTACTATTCAAAACCAGAAAATACAGGAATAATCAACTTCCTCTACTGCCATTATTATCTCATACCTGAGTGTGAGAAAGCTCTTGGTTTAGATTTTTGAGATGTTCAGTCAACGCATTTATAACATCTTTGTATTTATTCAGTTTGTTCTCAAGATTTAACTGCTCCTTTTGTTTCATTTGAAGCTGTAGAGAGAAGAATAAATTAAGAAAATGAAATTTAAGTACACATACACCTCTTAAAATCAGTTATTCAGACATGTCATACTCACCTCCTCCTGTAATGCTTTATTCTCTGCATTTGCTACAGGGAGGGCGAAACCCGCGTCCCAACCAACTTCTGCTAACAACAGAGCGTTAGACATTTTGCTCTGTTTCAGAGACGTTCAGTAACAAAACACAAACGGCTCGATGAGATTACCAGACGTTTACGAACGCCGTGGCTTATCGTTGTGTTTACAATAGTCGTTTCATAGCAACAACGCTAACTATAGATGTGCCGCATTCAACCTACAGGTGACGCCAAACGCTCCTCTATCGAGAACTAATACAGCAGAATTAATATTTTAATTCTGAATTTGTTTTTTTATTAAGTTTTGGAAGCTTGTTTCCGCCACGGAATAAAAAAAGAAAGAAAGATAATTGTACATTTTTATCTCACAATTCTCACTTTGTTTCCTCAGAATTGCGAGATATAAGATATAATTTAGGTTTTTGGATTGCCCTTCAATTTATTGACAACTCCACTCCACTTTTTGACTACCTTCCCTTTAAATGAAAGTTGTAAAAATGAAATGACATCCTATAATAAAGCAGTCATCACTTATTTGGAGGTAAAACAACTTGGGCAAGTTAGAGATCCTTGATTATTTTAACTGTCTATTTTTTTTTTTAAAACAATTTTTATCTTTCAAATTTGATGTGGTCAACCTTAGTATGTCCACCCTTTTAATAGAAATATGAAAAGGTTAGTAGAAAAATCCTATTTTTAAAATTACAGTTTGACCATGCACTTCTTTATTAGATGAAACTTATATGTTAGCTTCTTTTTGCTCAGACAAAAAGAATATCAGTAGGAGTTTCTTTAAGTCTTTCTGATAGTTTTACAGGCCGGTTTACTACAACAGTAGAATACAATTCTGAAATTATGGTTTATAGTTTTGGTATGCCACCCCAAGATTTTAAGTGGCCCCATCTGGCCACCCCTATGAAAAATTTCTGGAGGCGCCATAAATCCCCGAACAACACTGACACCCACCGACCACAAGGCCGAGCTCAATCCTCGGCCTGACGAGACGCCTGTGGGCACCGGTGAGGGAGGCGGGCAGGAGAGAAAGCAGAGAGGGACAGAGAAAACAAAGAATAAGTGGCAGAAAAAGAGGACATTTCGGAGGTTTGCCTCTTTTTTCTTTTGTTCCTCTCGCCCCAAATCCACCAAAGCTCAGGATGAGCAGGTGGAGCAGTGTGAGGTGGACCAGGACACTGATGAAGCCCCATCCAGGAGGTGTACTGATGGTAAATGATGAGCTCTGAACAACAAACTCTCTTAATCTCTTAAACACACAATATAAAAAACCCACATCAGGGTTGCCACCTATGTCTGATAAAAAACCGGGACATATCGTTGACCCGCCCAACGGGGGGGGGGTTCTTACATTCGCCTCTTTACATATCGATGACCCGCCCAACGGTGGGATCTTACATTCGCCTCTTTACATATCGATGACCCGCCCAACGGGGGAAGGCGATTACATGCGCTTCTTACATGCGCTTTTTGAGACACACATAGCACACACACGCAAGGCCTCTCGCTCTCTCCCTCCCTGTCGTGCGCGCGCTACAGTTTGAACATACATATTCACGTAGCCTTTCGAAAACCGGGACATTCAGTGTCCCGGGAGAATGCATAAATTTCCCGGGACAGGTGATTAAAAAGAAGGACAATCCCGGTAAAACCGGGACAGGTGGCAACCCTACACATCACACATTATGAAAAGGCAGATAAATAACTGTATTCCACGATGTGATGAATGTTTGAATATAGATGAAATATAGTTGGAAGATGTGACGGATGATATGATTTAAAACAAGCTTGTGGTTGATATTCCTCTCTTTAGATCAGACTTCTTTACAGGACATAATTTTTACTGTAGAGGATAATGATCATCAGGAACCTCCTTCCAGTAGTCCTGAAATCCCCCCCACTGCCGAAAACCAGCAAGTGGAGGACGTCAAGCCTCAAGATCGGGACAGTCCAGCCAGTTCATCATCAGGTGACACTGGATCACATCTGCTGAGACAGCTGGACTGTGACAAGATCGTGAGGGTCGAGGGTGAGTTTACTGTCTGACATAAAATATGACACACACACACACACACACATATACACATATACTCTTTCTGAAAGTGAATATAAAGGAAAGCATATTTTTAAAATAATGCCGCCGTTTCCACTGTAAGTTTTCTTTGAGGGTATTTTTTCCTCCATAATTTTAAATCACCATTTGGCTTTTTTTGCAGTTCACTTAAATGGTAATGCGACAAATACATTTCTAAAAGTACAAATATTACCGATTAACATTTCATCGGAAAGTATCGCCTCACTGTGGGACACTGCTTTATTGAACAGTAAACACATAAAAATAATTCTGTTTTAATAGATCACATTTGCTGGAAATACGCCATTGGCAAGAAATTGGGGGAAGGAGGATTTGGCTCTGTCTTTGAAGGGACCCGTTGCAAGGACGGCCTCATGGTTGCTGTGAAATTCACAGCGAAGACAGAGAACGAGCCATACATCAGCCTTGTACGTAGACTGTGCTCAATATGTTTGCAATTTATAACATTTTAATGTAAATCACAGAGTGAAAATATTTCAATAGATAGACAGACTGGGCTAAATCCTTATTTTAGAAACCAATCCTATATCTAACAATAATAAAAACTGTCATTTTCTATCCTGGCCATCCCAGACCAGTTCCACTTGAGGTGGCCCTGACAGTAATGGCCAATCAAGGCCCACGCTGTCGCCACATTATAAAGGTGCTGGACTGGCAGGACCATCTCGACCAGTACATCATGGTCTTAGAACGGCCCTCACCCTGCATGGACATGCACAGCTTTTGGCAGCATTCCAGAGGCCGCTTCAGTGAGAAATTGGCCCGTCACTTCATGTGGCAGGTGATCGAGGCTGCTGCCCTGTGCTGTTCTAGGGGTGTGCTACATCGAGACATCAAAATGCCGAACCTCCTGGTCAACACAGAGACCCTGGAGGTCAAATTGATCGATTTCAGCTGCGGGGACCTCTTGAAAAGCTCATCCTACAAAAACTACTCTGGTATGTGTTATCTTTAAAACATATATTTTAGGATTTAAACTCTAGTGACCAGTTACGCCATGTCTTAATCATACATCACACAGTGGATCCTCATGTCTGGTTCCAGCCGGGCTTCTCAGATGGTTAGAACAAAAAAGATGTTCTTATGGATAATGCAGGAATCTTTCCCATTTTTACAGCTTAGAGAGCAAGTGTAAAGTTGAAGGAAATAATTAGAAAACTCTCAATCTTTCTGCACAGAATGCTGTCATTTTATTCGAGGTTGCCTGAAGAGCGACCCAAAGCGGAGACTCCATCTGGATGAGATGCTCTCCCATGACTGCTTCAAGGTACAGAGTCTAAGACAAGCTAAAATGATTTTCAAGATATATTTATATTGGCCTATTTTTGGGCTTTTTGTTAATTTGGCTTGATTATCTGAATATGGACATCAGCTTCTTTACATTACCTGCTGTAACTGTCATATACTCAATCCTTATACATGGCACAGATGTATTTTTTATTCCTTATGAAAAATGCTTTCTAATTGTGTTTCAGGTCATGGAGAGGGTTTAGCCTTGCGTCTGGCGGGCTGACACAGAAGACCCCTCCATCTCTCCAGCCTCAGCGTCTTGCGGGGCTGGCAGGCCTCGGTTGCGTCTGGCGCCTTGGCTTGAGGTGGTAGTTTTAGCGTCTTGCGGAACTAGTACTTGCCCAGGGATGTATATTGTAAATAGTTCACTTAGTTTTAGTTAAGTACTGCACCATCCAATCATATTTTTAACAATGGAGTCACCCAGAGCTCTCTGTTCAGTCCGTCTCACAAGTTCCTCGCACTGACGCCCTAGAAGTTTCTGCCACTGGCATCCGGGTCCCAGAGAGGGGGTTTCACATAGCTCTCCTTCTCAGCTGCCTTGGGCCCAGAGATCCTGTCAGGGATGCTCCAGAATTCCCAGTGAAGACAGCCATAAAGTTTCCTGTCACTGCTGCTCCAAGACCTGCTGAGGCTCCACAGAATCACTGTGAAGGTTCATTCTGCTGCAACTCCAGTCCCTGCAACGGTTCTAGAGCTCCGTGTCAAAGAAGCTCAGGTTGCTAAGCTTCCCAGAGGTTCCTGACATGACTACAAAGTTTCCTCCTTATGGTGCAGAGGTTCATGCCACAGTTGCCAAAGAAGTTCCAGCCAATTTATATATACACCTGTGTGCCACATTAAAAACAAAATGTTTCTGAAAATAAACACAATGTGTTGTTTTATCAGGGAAACGTGATAATTTGGAAACATTAACCATTCCTATTATGCTTCAGTTCTAGACATTAAGCCTCTCGTTTTACCAGTTTCACCAGGTAAGTAATACCAGGTAAGTGACTTCTCAAAGTAGAGTTACACTATAAGTAACTCATGTGAATACATGTGATTCAACTGCAGAAAAGGTCCAAACGCCAAATTTGACTTTGGGGAGGAAATAAAGCTAAGTTACCTGATAGTGGCAGATAACTTTATAGGAAACTATATATGAAAATATTGATATACATGAAACTCTATGAATAACAAATTCAAATGGAAGACATACAACCCTAAACACAATGTTTCAACTTGCATATGGTACAACTTACCTCAATGGGAAATTACCATTAGAAGATTTGGTATTCCATTTTATAACCCTCCAGGAGATCGCAGACCGTCATAATGTAAAAATAAAGTATTTTAACTCTGTTGCCTTTATGTAAAACTGCCATTGTGAAAATGAAGAATGAATTAAGTCAGAACAAAGTTAACTTCTCTGTCAGTCTATCGACCATTTTTTTAATTAGCTAATTATTACAGTTTTACACAAGTCATTTGGGTTAATATTTTGCTGTAATTTCAAATAAAATGTATTTTTTACATAATCTGAGTCTGAATTTATTACACATACAATAAAAAAATCTGTAAATGACAGAAATAGCCTGTCTCCAACCTTCAAGCTACCATTTTTACACAACTTATTTACAACAAATACTCGCTGTATAATAGAGCATAACAATATGCCTTAGGAATACAGTGGTTGCTTGTTTCTTTATAATTCATTTCCTTGAGGAATCTTTTGATTAAGAGGAAGAATAAAATGGGCATGTTGAAGTAGATGGACCTTCATGAGGAAGTATAAAGGTCTGGAGAGTCAAAACTGCTGTGTCATAAGGGCGTCCCATACGCATAAAACTCATTCCGGTATGTACAATGTTGATGGGTCAGGGTCTGTGACTGTCTATAGTAATTGGCATGTCTACATCAATGGGTGTCTACGCCTGCGTGCCTCGAGTGAGGGCAGTAGGGCGCCTGCTAGTGTAAGGTTGCAGGAGGTGCAGAGAGATGCATATATGGGTGGAGCAGTAAATTAGGCAGCACTCAGGTACGGTGCACATCAGCTGTCAAACTGAGCACATCTATTGTGATCTGTGATCATATCATTAACAATTAATAAGTGCTTTAGTAGAAAGGGATCTAATATTCAGCAAGCCAAACTTGATCAATTGTTCATTTGAGCGATCTCCAGAGTCCTAGAGTGCAACAATCAGGTTCTGGAAGTAAAAACTGTCCATAGGGAAATTGATTTTTGGCGATAACTTAAACTATTACGAACTTTGGCGAAATCTTTAAAAACAGCCTTATGTGAGCAACAACATTGTTAATCAATGGTAATTCCTTCTGTTGAAGCCATCATCCTGCAATATTGCAACCGGTATCTAAAATATTTTTTTCTAAAATAATCGTGTTTAACAGTGGATTTTGTGGTGGAAAAACTACTTTACCCATAATTTCATGGTGATTTCTGTTCAGAAAATTCCACCAATCAGGAAGTCGCGACAAGCAAAATACGCTAAAAGAGCTCTTTCTCTGCTCACTCCCATGAAGCACTGTGAATGATGTAATCTAGTTAAGTCTCCCTATGCACTCAATATACTTAAAGGTGGGGTAAGCGATATTTCAAAAACGCTGGACATTGTTGATATTTGAAATCAACCCAAACAAATACACCCCTCTCTTCATTGCTCCGCCTCCAAAACTCACCCTCCAATCCTAACTGCCCTGCTCTGAGTTATTCTCGAACCTCGATCGCCGGTATGCGAGAACTCTAAAAATGACGCTAAACACTGCATTCTAGCAATTGTCAGCGCGACTCTCACTAGCTGGCCTCCATTACGCACGCAATCCAAGAGTGTCTGTTTATCATAGCAGAAGCGGAACAAAATAATGCTTCATGAAAAATAAAGCGCAGATGATGAAAGAATGACAAGAAAGCACAAAAAATGAACAACGGTAAACAATAGTAATTACAAACAAGAGTTCGTTGTTAGTTGCCAACAGCACAACAGCTCCAGACAAACAATGACACTCAAACCCAGTGTTATGGTGCGTTCACGTGCTATGGTAATTATGGTAAATACCAAAAGCCGACGTGGAAAATGCACATGAACACCCCCACATGTGGTATTTTCCACTGGGCAGCTCATAGAATATTTTGATGCACGAGTTGCCGAGATGAGATAACCTTTGACCTTTTCAAAATGGTGGAGAGCAACGCGAGAGTCGTGAATGGTAAAAATATGTACTATTCATGATCTAGAAAATATAAGCATATTATTTACCGTTTGAGTTTTGATAAATCATTTTCTTGCTGTAGCAGATGACTTAAGCAATCTAAAATAGTTTTAGCTAAATAACAGGTCTGGATCTCCATCTTTTTACCACATTACGACAACAAAAGCACTTGAACGCAACACACTGGTAAATACCAGTTCACAAGTGGAAAATATCATATTTTCCATAGCACGTGAACGCACCAATACTCACACGTTGAGCCGAATCAAAGCAACCTCCGTGTCTGTTTTCAGGCTTTCTCGCTTCGCTCTCTTCAGCGCTGGAAAGCTTTTCTAATATTAACACGGGTCCTAAAGCTCTTGCCCAGTCATAACTCTTCATTTCAATAATCATTTTAAACAGAACTTTTCAGATGTTGATAGTGCAAAAAGAATACCTTAAATTGGCGCTGTGGACTGTCCAGCACGCAGGCGGTGCAGATGCACCAGTTGCACAGCACTCATGATGGCCCTGATTGTTTCCAGTTTTGGTCCAAAGAACAAATCTATTCTGTAAAGTAGCCTATATGATTTCTGAAACGTTTAGGCTGTATTATTTAGAACGCACACTGATTCTCATGATGAAAGCATCTGCCACCCTCATGTGAGTTTGAGAAAAAACACATTCCCACTTCAGGTGAATGAAAAAATCTTCTAATGACTTGTGACCAAAGTTTCAATGAGTCAAAAAAAGGAAGAGAATGAGCAATAGGAAAATTCAAACCTGAAATATGATCACATCTGAAGATTAGAAACATTAAATCTGAGGCCATATAGTCCAAATGAGTATAGTTGTATTCATATTTGTGCAGTTGTCAAAATCCCAAATATCATTTTTTTGTAATAGGACTGGCTGTTGGATAAATACATTCTGGAATTCATTCATATAAGAGGCGACTTGTCCTGTGTGGCCCTTAAAAAGTATGTGGACAGTTCACCCACACTTAAAATGTATGTCATTTCACTGGATAAATTATTCAACCAAGTGGCATCTGTAAACAAATGACACTAGAGCTCTTTCAGAACTACTTTCTCTGAGCCATTCTATTACTTTTAACCAACTAGTGAATGTATAAAGTCAAGATCAAACAGATGTGCTACAGTGTTTGCATTTGTAGTAGATCACAAAAATGAAACATGCTTTCTTACTGAAAAAAGTATGATTAACAGTTACATTTTTGGTATATATATATATAGTCAAACATAAAACAGGTGAAAAAATGTATGAGACAAAAATTACATTTTAAAAAGTGATGTCCAGAGGGGATCTTTGTTTTTAACGACCCTACATTTTATTAGGCCTGACATCACTGTTGACCACTGCTGTATGTATTATGTTTTAATGTGATCTTAATACCTAAATACTTTACAAACCCATACACATGACATATCAGAATAGACACTGATTTAAATCCAGAAATGAGGGCGAGTAAACAGTGGTTTTTGACCTGTATGACTTTCTTATAAAAGAAAATAAATTACTTTTAATGTTTTTTAATCCATAAAATGAAAGTCAGTTTGGTTACCAACATTCTTCGGGGAAATCTTTTGTTTTAGGGTTAGAAATAAGTCCACAAAAGAATGAAAGCCATACATGTTTTAAACAAAATGAGTGTCAAAATGAGTGAATGATGAGTTTTTTTAAGAACTATCTAAGCAATTCAATGAACGTTAAAGGAAGTTAGGTTGTGTAAAAACATTCGCTGACAACCACACACACAAAAAATATGTTCAAGGCCATCTGACTTTATTCATCAACTATAACCTGATTTTATTGTATGGATTATGTGACTTATCAAAGTGCTGAATGAACTGCAAACACAGCATATCAATACATCAAATGGAGTGATTAATCAAGAACAACTGAGGTAATGTTCAAATTAATATTATTTCTAGGATTGTAAAATATAATATTCTCAGTTATAATGACCTATCGATTTAATCAAAACCAAACAAGCAAAGTGAAATCACTGTCTGGATATCAACAGAAAAAGTACATTAAGTCACAATAAAGCACAAAAAGAAAGCAAATGTGACTGGCTCTCAAGACACCAGCGACTCTGTTATATAAAAAATAGAGAGAGAACAATCAGAGAACGTTAACGTATAATTTTCATAAAAACCAAATGGAAAGAAACAAACATTCAAAGCAAGAATGCACGTGGAGTATTAAAATTAAGATTTTTGACTTTTCCTAACTGTATCTGTGACAGCTTGTTCGACAAACTGCTTCCTCTGGATAAGACCGCTGAAGTCCCAGAGATTGAATAAGATCCTGTATGAAGTCAAAAAAAAAAAAAAAATGGCCCCAAAAGATAAAAGCCCAAACCACCATTAGATGACTGAAGAGAAAAGATGCCTTTAATGTCTCTGGTTTGTATAAATGTCTCAGTCCTGAGGGCTTGGAAAAGGCAATGCAGATCTCAGTTCAGTCCTCTGTGCTCAGCAGAAGCTGTTTGTTTTCTGTAAGGTCCAGACGGCCCTCAGAAGGAATGTACTTATACAGCTGTACTTTTGGTGCCAATGTACGGCCGCGCAAACTCCACAAAATCATCAATAAGAACTGGCCATGCTCCTAAAAAAATGGGAAAAATCAGACATACCATTACTAGGAGATTCATTTTCATTTGAATTTCTCTCACATAATTAAGATTTGGATTAAAAGAAGCCATAATCATAACACTTTGTCCCGTGGTTTCACAGACAAGGCTTAAAGGGATACTCCACCGTTTTTTCATATTAAACTATGTTATTCCCTTAACTAAGACGAGTTGATAGATCGTCTGATGTTATGGCCCCCAGGGTACATGATACATCGTCGTATGATGATACTCGTCTCAGTGCGTGCACTAAATCGCTCTGTCTTGCGGCGAAACTTTGATAGCACTTTGCTTACCACAGTTCATTCATTAGGATCCAAGCAGAGAAGCGACTAAACACACCTCCACGTTTTCCCTATTTAAATACAGTTACACGTGTAGTGTAACTCGACCAAGAATGGTGACATAAAATAAAACGTTGCGTTTTTCTAAGCGTGTAAAATGGATAACTATAATATATAGCGGAATACCATAGCAAGTGCTTGGGAGCACTTTACTCATCTATGGACTTTAAAGAGATAGTTCACCCAAAAATGTAAATTCTGTCATTATTTACTCACCCTCATGTCGTTCCAAACCCGTAAGACTATTGTTCGTCTTTGAAACACAAACGAAGATATTTTTAATAAAATCTGAGAGCTTTCAGTCCCTTCATTGACAGTCTACGCAACTACCACTTTGACGTTTCAGAAAGTTCATAAAGATTACGTGAAACTAATCCATATGAATTGAGCAGTTTAGCCAAATTTTCTGATGAGACTCGATCACTTTATATGACGAACAGATAGAATTTAGGCTTTTA
Source organism: Tiaroga cobitis (assembly GCA_030578255.1). Taxonomy (NCBI): domain Eukaryota; kingdom Metazoa; phylum Chordata; class Actinopteri; order Cypriniformes; family Leuciscidae; genus Tiaroga; species Tiaroga cobitis. Next base: position 18,226,050 of record CM060592.1, on the reverse strand, counting down.
TTCACATATAAACATTAAACCGAAACTGCTTGACGTGCGAAAACAAACTTCTTGCTGAAGCTCAAACGTGCTGCGTAACAAGAATCAACCTCATTGGTTCTTGCAGAAGCTCAAACGTGCTGCGTAACACAAGAATGAACCTCATTGGTTCTTGCTGAAGCTCAAACGTGCTGCATAACACAAGGATGAACCTCATTGGTTCTTGCAGAAGCTCAAACGTGCTGCGTAACACAAGAATGAACCTCATTGTTTCTTGCAGAAGCTCAAACGTGCTGCGTAACAAGAATGAACCTCATTGGTTCTTGATGAAGCTCAAACGTGCTGCGTAACACGAGAATGAACCTTAATGGTTTTTGCAGAAGCTCAAACGTGCTGCGTAACACGAGAATGAACCTCATTGGTTCTTGCAGAAGCTCAAACGTGCTGCGTAACAAGAATGAACCTCATTGGTTCTTGCTGAACCTCAAATGTGCTGCGTAACACGAGAATGAACCTCATTGGTTCTTGCAGAAGCTCAAACGTGCTGCGTAACAAGAATGAAACCCATTGGTTCTTGCTGAAGCTCAAACGTGCTGCGTAACATGAGAATGAACCTCATTGGTTCTTGCAGAAGCTCAAACGTGCTGCGTAACAAGAATGAAACCCATTGGTTCTTTCTGAACCTCAAACGTGCTGCGTAACACGAGAATGAACCTCATTGGTTCTTGCAGAAGCTCAAACGTGCTGCGTAACAAGAATGAAACCCATTGGTTCTTGCTGAAGCTCAAACGTGCTGCGTAACATGAGAATGAACCTCATTGGTTCTTGCAGAAGCTCAAACGTGCTGCGTAACAAGAATGAAACCCATTGGTTCTTTCTGAACCTCAAACGTGCTGCGTAACAAGAATGAACCTCATTGGTTTTTGCAGAAGCTGAAACGTGCTGCGTAACAAGAATGAACCTCATTGGTTCTTGCAGAAGCTCAAACGTGCTGCGTAACAAGAATGAACCTCATTGGTTCTTGCAGAAGCTCAAACGTGCTGCGTAACAAGAATGAAACCCATTGGTTCTTTCTGAACCTCAAACGTGCTGCGTAACATGAGAATGAACCTCATTGGTTTTTGCTGAAGCTCAAACGTGCTGCGTAACAAGAATGAACCTCATTGGTTTTTGCAGAAGCTGAAACGTGCTGCGTAACAAGAATGAACCTCATTGGTTCTTGCAGAAGCTCAAACGTGCTGCGTAACAAGAATGAACCTCATTGGTTCTTGCAGAAGCTCAAACGTGCTGCGTAACACGAGAATGAACCTCATTGGTTCTTGCTGAAGCTCAAACGTGCTGCGTAACAAGAATTAACCTCATGGTTCTTGCTGAAGCTCAAACGTGCTGCGTAACATGAGAATGAACCTCATTGGTTCTTGCAGAAGCTCAAACGTGCTGCGTAACACGAGAATTAACCTCATTGGTTCTTGCAGAAGCTCAAACGTGCTGCGTAACAAGAATGAACCTCATTGGTTCTTACAGAAGCTCAAACGTGCTGCGTAACACGAGGATGAACCTCATTGGTTCTTGCTGAAGCTCAAACGTGCTGCGTAACACGAGAATGAACCTCATTGGTTCTTGCAGAAGCTCAAACGTGCTGCGTAACAAGAATGAACCTCATTGGTTCTTACAGAAGCTCAAACGTGCTGCGTAACAAGAATGAACCTCATTGGTTCTTGCAGAAGCTCAAACGTGCTGCGTAACAAGAATGAACCTCATTGGTTCTTGCAGAAGCTCAAACGTGCTGCGTAACAAGAATGAACCTCATTGGTTCTTGCAGAAGCTCAAACGTGCTGCGTAACACGAGAATGAACCTCATTGGTTCTTGCAGAAGCTCAAACGTGCTGCGTAACACGAGAATGAATCTCATTGTTTCTTGCAGAAGCTCAAACGTGCTGCGTAACAAGAATGAACCTCATTGGTTCTTGCAGAAGCTCAAACGTGCTGCGTAACAAGAATGAACCTCATTGGTTCTTGCAGAAGCTCAAACGTGCTGCGTAACACGAGAATGAACCTCATTGTTTCTTGCAGAAGCTCAAACGTGCTGAGTATCAAGAATGAACCTCATTGGTTCTTGCAGAAGCTCAAACGTGCTGCGTAACAAGAATGAACCTCATTGGTTCTTGCAGAAGCTCAAACGTGCTGCGTAACACGAGAATGAACCTCATTGGTTCTTGCAGAAGCTCAAACGTGCTGCGTAACAAGAATGAACCTCATTGGTTCTTGCAGAAGCTCAAACGTGCTGCGTAACAAGAATGAACCTCATTGGTTCTTACAGAAGCTCAAACGTGCTGCGTAACAAGAATGAACCTCATTGGTTCTTACAGAAGCTCAAACGTGCTGCGTAACAAGAACGAACCTCATTGGTTCTTGCAGAAGCTCAAACGTGCTGCGTAACAAGAATGAACCTCATTGGTTCTTGCAGAAGCTCAAACGTGCTGCGTAACAAGAATGAACCTCATTGGTTCTTACAGAAGCTCAAACGTGCTGCGTAACAAGAATGAACCTCATTGGTTCTTGCAGAAGCTCAAACGTGCTGCGTAACAAGAATGAACCTCATTGGTTCTTGCTGAAGCTCAAACGTGCTGCGTAACAAGAATGAACCTCATTGGTTCTTGCTGAAGCTCAAACGTGCTGCGTAACAAGAATGAACCTCATTGGTTCTTGCTGAAGCTCAAACGTGCTGCGTAACAAGAATGAACCTCATTGGTTCTTGCTGAAGCTCAAACGTGCTGCGTAACAAGAATGAACCTCATTGGTTCTTGCTGAAGCTCAAACGTGCTGCGTAACAAGAATGAACCTCATTGGTTCTTGCACAAGCTCAAACGTGCTGCGTAACAAGAATGAACCTCATTGGTTCTTGCAGAAGCTCAAACGTGCTGCGTAACAAGAATGAACCTCATTGGTTCTTGCACAAGCTCAAACGTGCTGCGTAACAAGAATGAACCTCATTGGTTCTTGCAGAAGCTCAAACGTGCTGCGTAACAAGAATGAACCTCAATGGTTCTTGCAGAAGCTCAAACGTGCTGCGTAACACGAGAATGAACCTCACTGGTTCTTGCAGAAGCTCAAACGTGCTGCGTAACAAGAATGAACCTCATTGGTTCTTGCACAAGCTCAAACGTGCTGCGTAACAAGAATGAACCTCATTGGTTCTTGCAGAAGCTCAAACGTGCTGCGTAACAAGAATGAACCTCATTGGTTCTTGCAGAAGCTCAAACGTGCTGCGTAACACGAGAATGAACCTCATTGGTTCTTGCAGAAGCTCAAACGTGCTGCGTAACAAGAATGAACCTCATTGGTTCTTGCACAAGCTCAAACGTGCTGCGTAACAAGAATGAACCTCATTGGTTCTTGCAGAAGCTCAAACGTGCTGCGTAACACGAGAATGAACCTCATTGGTTCTTGCAGAAGCTCAAACGTGCTGCGTAACACGAGAATGAACCTCATTGGTTCTTGCTGAAGCTCAAACGTGCTGCGTAACAAGAATGAACCTCATTGGTTCTTGCAGAAGCTCAAACGTGCTGCGTAACAAGAATGAACCTCATTGGTTCTTGCTGAAGCTCAAACGTGCTGCGTAACACGAGAATGAACCTCATTGGTTCTTGCAGAAGCTCAAACGTGCTGCGTAACAAGAATGAAACCCATTGGTTCTTTCTGAACCTCAAACGTGCTGCGTAACACGAGGATGAACCTCATTGGTTCTTGCAGAAGCTCAAACGTACTGCGTAACAAGAATGAACCTCATTGGTTCTTGCAGAAGCTCAAACGTGCTACGTAACAAGAATGAACCTCATTGGTTCTTGCAGAAGCTCAAACGTGCTGCGTAACACGAGAATGAACCTTAATGGTTTTTGCAGAAGCTCAAACGTGCTGCGTAACACGAGAATGAACCTCAATGGTTTTTGCTGAAGCTTAAAAAAGCATTTTTGGGTGAACTATCCCTCTAAGCCTAGTCCCAGACTAAAATCCATGTTTAAGCTGTTTCTGCACTGACATTTCTTAAAATATGTCAGTGCAATTGTTTTGTCTCAAGATGCACACTAGTAATGTTTTTTCTAAAGCACGTTTATAAAAGCTACTTAAAGGGTTAGTTCACCCAAAAATGAAAATTAAGTCATTAATTACTCACCCCCATGCTGTACCGAGACTTCAAGAGATTTCCACGACGCATGCGCGAGAATTGCGATCTCCTTCAACTACTTTAGTTAAGTTCTCGTGCATGCGTCGTGGAAATCTCTTGAAGTCTCGTTTCAGGCCTACAAGGAAGAAAAGGAATAGTCGAATAAAGTCGTTATTTTTGTTTGTTTTTCCGCACAAAAAGTATTCTCGTCGCTTGATAAACTTATAGTTGAGCCACTGTTGTGACATGGAATATTTAAACATTTTCTTCATTGACTTTCTGGGCCGTCAGGTTTCAATCCCTTAGGGAGCCTATGGAGGAGTGATCCAGCTGTCACATTTAATCAAAAACATCTTCATTTGTGTAACGAAGACGAACGAAGGCCTTACGGGGTTGGTACAGCATGGGGGTGAGTAATTAATGACTTAATTTTCATTTTTGGGTGAACTAACCCTTTAAATGTCCTCACTGAACTAAGGCCTAATCCTTGCTTAATCTAAGCCCTGTCTGGGAAATGCCTGAGAATGTAAACAAGTTATCCAAACAAAAGAAAACAGAGATTAAATTAGTGAAAAAAGTTCCAACTAACCCTCCTCATCATAGTTTGACATATCGTCTGTGATCATCGTGCTGAAATCTAACAAAAGGTTCCATGTGTCTTTGGGAATGGATCGCTTATGATGCTCCTGCAAATTGAAAAGCAAAGCACACAAAGAGTTATCATCCAGTTTTTAGTGATTAAACATTTTTTTTTACTAGTAAAGGCTGGAATACACTACACAAATTTTGCCCAGATCTTTGCCCCTATTTTCAGTCCGGACGTGTCAATGCTAGTTGCTGGAAGTCAGAGCCAGTCTGTCTCTTTTTGGCAGTCAAGAGTTGACAGATTTCACAGAAAATTGCACAGTGTATGCTAGGCACAAATTCCCAATTTTTTTTATCTTCAGACTATACATATTGTTTTCAATTGTCTTGTGTCTCCTAGCAATGCAGCGCATGTTTTGTGAGTTTGTTGTGGTGGGAAGGACTTGAAAGTCTGGTAGTGTGTGATCCTCAGTCAATCCTCAGTCAGTCATTCTCCGTTACCTTTTCAAAGTCTGCAAGTGTTTGATGCCTTGTGTTTTAAAATCTGTTCAGATTATAAACGTCAAGTACTGTATTCTAGCCTTTAGACACAATCACAGATTAAAAACATTTTTGTCTAACAACGAATTAATTAATCACTTAAGGTATAATTAAGGAATGTCGTTATAGAAATATCCTAATGGACATCATCGTTGTCGATCATTATTGTGATTTTAGTGCAAGACTATCTATCTAGACAATTTTTTTTTAGTTTGGTGATGCCAGTGGGGCAAAAAATACATTTTAGGTTTATAAAGTCAACTTACAGCCAGGAACAGAACGATACTCACCAATAAAAATTTGTTCCATAGATCTAGAAATTTAAAACGCCCAGCCAATATTAAATTCCAGTATGCAATTGCCATTTCTAGGTCTAGAGAAAAACAAAACAATAAAACTGAAAAAACACTAGATAACTATGCAAAAAATTAAAGTAACAAATGAGAGTGAACCCAAAACATGCCTAAGCCCTTTTGTCCTGGATTCTTAGCAAAGTTGAATGTGAACTGATAGAAGTCTTTAAATTTCCCTTGGTCCTTCAACTCTTGCTCCATCCTAGGCAGCTGTGCTTTGAGTTTCTCTATGCTGTCACACCTTGAAAAGACAATGACAAAGTCAATTGATGCAGTGAATGGTAAAAATGATTTAGAGAGTGTTGATGTGATTAAAAAAAAATACCCTTGCTCAGCCATTCCCTCCATGAATTCTTGTTTGGAGAACTCGCATTGTGTTGCTGCCCGAAACTTCCAAGCGATTAGCAGTACACTTATACTGGCTGGATCAAGTCCCAAGTCATCACAGAACTGCTGGATTCCATCTATACCGATCTTGTTGTCATCTTGAGGGTCTGTAAAAATGAATACAAGATTAAATACAATACTATATTTATACACACAGTTAAAAGTTTGAAAACATTATGGTTTTTTAATGTTTTATGTTAATGTTTTATTCAGCAAAGGCTCATATAACTGATAAAAAAATTGACAGTAAAGACATTTATGAAATCAATAGATGTTACAAAAAATATTTCAAATAAATGCTGTTCTTTTGAACTTTCTATTCATCAAAGTTTGAATAGAAAAAAAGAATCCGTTTTCACAAAAATATTAAGCAGCACAAATGTGTTTAATATTGACAATAATAAGAAATGTTTCTTGATCATCAAATCAGCATATTAGAATGATTTCTGAAGAATCATGTGACAGTGAAGTGAGAAGACTGAAAAATCCAGCTGTGACATTGCAGGAATAAATTACAATAAATTACTTCATTTAAATTGTAATAATATTTAACAGTATTACTGTTTTTACTGTATTTTTAATCAAATAAATGCAGCCTTGGTGATATTAAGAGGCTTTATTCAAAACCATATAAATGCTCACCTCTGTACCGATTGTAGAGCTGTTCTAACTTTTTCCGGTCTAGTGTTCCCTTTAGATTCTGTACGTAGAGGTCTGGATTTTGGAAAAAGTTGTCTGTAGCAACTTCTAGTTTCCAATCATTTTGAGACAAACAATTCAAAGCTGTTTTCTCATTTGACTGGGTAAAGATCATGAACTGGCGAACTTTATCCTTCTGAGAGGATTTCAGCTTGTTCTGTAATAGGGGTAGAGGAGAAGCATAAAGGTAGATTCAGTTAGTTAGATATTGTATATTAACAGTGACTAAAACAGCAGCATATCCTTGTGTACAAACAAAATCAGAATCAATGCCACAATGGCATATGGATCACACATGGCTTATCTTCCCCTACACTTCTATATTTTATCGAGGGTATATAAATAATGTATTTGCTCTCCTGACAAGTGTATATAAATACATATATATATATATATACCACGAACACTTCCACGAAAACGCTTGTCTGCTTAACTGCTTTTAAGCAGAATTCCACACTGTTTGCACAAGGTTTTGTAAGCGATTAAAAACTAATAATACTTTACTGTGGTCCACTAGTCCGGCTTCTCGTTTATTACATGATCTTGACATCCCTGCTGTCCAACAGCTTTGACCTCGCTAGCTTCAAAGCTACCTGCTCTGCAGAGCTGTCTAAAAATTAATTCATCAATAAACCAACTCTCTTGCAAGGTACATTTAAAGGAATGTCGGCGTCAAAATATCATAATAACTAAACGGGATTCGTAACAGCGGCTTATATGTATTTTGTGACTGTAACGCAAAATAGTAAAATAATAGGTTTTTGATTTTTGTATTTTTTTTTTTTTTTTTTTACATTTACCATGTTTGTGATTTCCAGACTCCCTCTTCCGCTATCCCTCTCTACCCCGCAACTACTTCCGCTCATGCGCAGTGACATTTGTACCGCAGTCAGCTGTTCGCCATAGAGACACCGCATTGGGCCAGACACCAAATACTGCTTTCATAATCAGAAATCTGCAGAAGTTAAACATAACATCCACTGATGTGAACTGTAATATTATACACAGGCCTAGATGAATAAACAGATTATTAGATATTGTTCTCTAATTAGGCTACTGAACTAAATTCTGAACTTTACGAGACAGACTTTTCTTTCTCTCTTTCTTTCTTTCTTTCTTTCTTTCTTTCTTTCTTTCTTTCTTTCTTTCTTTCTTTCTTTCTTTCTTTCTTTGGAGATATCAGAAATATTAGATTTCCTTTTTTGCATTAAAAACATTTAAATATATTTTAAATTAGTTTGAACTTCTACATTTGGATTTCCATAGTTGGAAAAGTTATTAAAATTAATACAATGTAAAAAAGTAATGAAAGTTTCTATAGTGGCTACATATTTCAATGACTATATTATTCTTTGTGAGTGCTTGTGGAAGCTATCAATTTAAATCAGTTGATTCACAAATGCAAATATGACCCATCATCAATCTATGACATATGAAGATTTGTAAAAAAAAAAAAACTATATTATCCACTAACAAACTGGAAAGGTTTGAAACATGTGTGTTTCAATTTTCAGCATTTAAATGTTTCTAATTACTGTTTTCCAAATAACACAAACTATATTACCCAAAACATATGTATCCATATATGTTTTGGGTAATACAGTTTGTGTTATTTGGAAAACAATACAAATGCAAACAATACAAAGTACAATCTGAGCTAAATAACAGTCATATGTTTAAAAATTGTGGAGCAATAATGACCAGTTGGTTGATTTTTTTTAATCACGTCATATGGAACCATTGGTTTATCCCCCTTTTTTCCCCACTTCTCTGTTTGGTGGAGGTAAAATAATCCATACAATGACATGCTTGAATGCAAATGTTCAGCATACAGAGACATTTACAAGTGAAATATAGGCTATTCAAGTTTTAAAATGGGTCTAGTAGTCAGTTGTTCTATGCATTTGGAGAGAAAAAAAAAATAAAAAGTAAAAAAATAATACAAAGAGGACTAAAAGGAATAGTTTACTCAAAATTAAAATTGTGTCACAATTACTCATACTCTTATGTTTTCCAAAACTTTTCATACAATGCACCGTGAACGTGAATGGTGACTGAGGTTGTTAGTCCCAAAACCCTCCCTTTGTGTCCCACGGAAAAAATAAATTCATACAGGTTTGGAAAATTTTAGGGGGAAATGAATAAATTATGACAGAACTTTATTCAGTCCCATTTTACGACCGACCAGAAATGTGGAGACCCCGTAGCGACTGTACTACACCCTATCAATGGTGCAATATCCTTGCGCTTCTCCATATAGTCCCCAATAAACTTCGACATAACACAGATAAACACTTCTAATATTAACACCTATTTAACTAGAATTACCTCTATTGTCGGCGTCGATAAAAGGTAAATGACGTGTAGCTGATTTAGTGTTCTTGCAGTTTCACTGTAAATGTATAAAAAGAGGTTCCGGGTAGATAAAATAGCCAGAGATTCACATGATCCTCCTTTCTGAGTGAGTGCCGAAGTCGCGAACGGACCATGTCTAGCGGTTCTGCTGATTACAACAGGTAAACCCCTTATGACACATAGCCTTTATGCATTTGATGTTCATAAATGTGTGAATTGTTAAAATAGAGAGGCTTCGAGCTGGTTATAGCGCTGGTGCTGTGAATTTTAACACGGCTCGTGTGATATTAAGCAGGCCGCACAGCAAACTACCGCCTATACTACTATGTGTATTCTCACGTATTCAGTGTTCAGTTCACGTGACTAAAATGGTTATTAATCACACTTAATTGTTGAAGTGTGTATGCACATATTCATAAAAGTGGCGTTATCAAGGATCAAAACGACTAACCTTAGCTAGGCTTCACACGCACCCTGAAATCTAACGCGTGGCCTCCATGCTTGAGGCCTTGGGTTCACACTGCCTTCAATTCCTTAACATTTTGTCATACGAATCTGTAATGTCGAATGTATTTGTTTTAGCCATTTTATTATCAGGAGGTAAATAATTGGTAATGCACAACGATTATGGGCTGCTCTTGACGCATTAAAGCTGACGAGCACTCTACTGTAAATAAATAAGACCAAATTTGGGCGTAGCTTTTAAGGTAGACCATGATGACCAGTCGTTATCACGGAAAACCACCGAATATTCTCTAAAGTAACGTTAGTTATGTATCGTATTGACCGTTAAAGGGATAGTTCACTTTGAAATTAATTTTTGATATGTTTTAGCTTACCTCCAGTGCATCCAAGATGTAGGTGTCTTTGTTTCCACAGTATCTTCAATTTTGATAATTTTAGGTAAAACCGTTGTTGTCTGTCAGTCATACAATGGAGGTGAAGGGGGTCCAACTCAAAGAGCAGTCAAAATTAAACATTATTTAATGACTCGTAAATGTAAGTACACATTGATGCCCTAAGACACGAAATGAGTGTTTTTTGTGAGAAAACGAACAGTATTTATATCTTTTTTAGCTCGTGTAAGCATATCCATGTCCAAATGATCTGAGAGCAGGGCGCTTCGGTCTGCGCATGCGTACAGCGTTCGCCGGAATGCCCCGGAAGGGCTCCCTCGCGCGTGTTTACGTCACTCATTGTTTATGCAGAGATTTCGGAAGTTTTACCTTACACTGTGAAGATCTAAACATATTTAGATATACAGGATCGCAATGGAAGACGATTTCTATATACCAACAGACAACGTTGATTTTTTTTCACAACCTTATTTATTTGAACACAACCGGGGCATTCCGGCGAACGCTGTACCCATGCGCAGACCGAAGCGCCCTGCTCTCAGATCAGTTGGACATGGATATGCTTACACGAGCTAAAAAAGATATAAATACTGTTCGTTTTCTCACAAAAACCACTCGTTTCGTGTCTTAGGGCATCAATGTGTACTTACATTTACGAGTCATTAAATAATGTTTAATTTTGACTGCTCTTTGAGTTGGACCCCCTTCACCTCCATTGTATGACTGACAGACAACAACGGTTTTACCTAAAATTATCAAAATTGAAGATACTGTGGAAACAAAGACACCTACATCTTGGATGCACTGGAGGTAAGCTAAAACATATCAAATTAATTTCAAAGTGAACTATCCCTTTAACGGCGAGCCCACGTGACGTTTCTGAGCGCGCGCGTAGCGTGGAGGTTCGAGGTGTTCAATAACGTCATTTTCAGCTTCAGTAACTGCTGATGATAATCCAAGTTGTCTTTTCTTTTAGCTCACGAGATCGAGACCATGATGGGCCTGCAGGAATGGAGCCTGATGGTATCATCGAGGTTTGTATAATTTAGTGAAGTTTGGGGGGGTGGATAAATATTTGGGCTGGCTAATATAAAGCTTTTGAACTAATCGATTACATTTTGCTGCCTTAAAAGGGGCTATGTAGTTCACCCCATGTCATTTCAAACCCAAAAGAATTCTTGTAAACTACAATATTTTAATCAAATCTTAAGAGATTTCTGTTTCGCCATTGAAAGTCCATTCATCCAAAACTGACACTTTTCAAAATGTTCAAAAAGACACCATAGAAGTAATGCAAAATACAGTGGTTTAATCGGGTCAGAGGAGAAACGTTAGCGGCTTTCACACCGGAGGAACCTTTTCATAGTTCCAGGAACTAATGGCGGAAGTAACCACCTTTTTTGACACGTTCCCACCGCAGGAACTGGGAACGAATTTATAGGAACGTCTTTTGGGGGAACTGAATTAGCTCCTACTTCAGAGTAGGGTCAAACCCAGCACTATCGAACTACCAATGATGTAACTTTATGCTGATTTGTCAAACTTATGCCATACGAAATAGTACCCGCCATTTTTATAAAGCTAATGTTAATGGCGTTTACCTGTCACCTTTGTCTGTGCAGTTGTTCTTTTCTTAGCCTCGATGATATGTAGCACCGCAAGTTGGAGATTTCGTTTCTTAGCCCTCCTTTTCGCTCTTTCCATCACAACTTGTATGTCTACATTCTGTCTCTGTTATCACGAAACCCACGACATACAACAAAAACACAGCTCTGATCACGACGTCCCGCATCCTTCAGTTGATGTTGTTAAATACCACCCTTGCATGACGTTTCTGTCCGCTGGCCAATGTCACCTCAGAGTTCCTACTGGCGGTCTGAATGCAACCAGGAAAATGGCCCTTGGGGAACATTTAGTTCCCGGAGAACTGCCCTGGTGGCTAGTTCCTATAACTATCTGCTGTGAAAGCCTCTATTGTTGTGACTCTATGAAGTTTTGTTTTTCCCACAACATCTACATTTTCTCTTGCCATTACATACAAATAACCATTTGATGCATATTGTATGCGTTTTACACAAACTGCAATTATTTGACCCAAATTCCAGAATTGTCAGCAAGCTCTCTAGTTTCGAATGGGACACTACGTTTTATTTAAAGTGTTAGTTCACCCACAAATGAGAATTCTGTCAGTAATTACTCACCCTCGTGTTCCAACCCCGTAAGACTTTTGTTCATCTTCGAAACACAAATTTAAGAATTTTTTTAAATTTTTTTATGAAATCTGAGAGCTGTCTCACTCCCTCATAGGCTGCTAGGTAATTGCATCTGCCGGCCCTGAAAAGTTTAGTAAAGACATTGTTAAAATAGTTCAGGTGACTAGAGTGGCTCAACCTTAAGTTAATCAAGCGACGAGAATACTTTTTGTGTGCAAAAACTTTTCAACTATTCATTTTCTTCCGTGTGGGCCTTTGACGGGAGTTCACGAGAGCGCCTCGACGCATGCGTGTCGTAATGCACCGTAATTTCAGACACTCCCTAAAGCACTTGAATGCAACGGACTCATAATTATGACTTCTAGGTAGTAGGACATCTAGTACGTAATGTCAGCAAATATCCTGCTTGTTCCCATTTAAGACTTGTGACCAATTCTTTAATGAACTTGGCCTAAAACAGAAAGTGGGGGCTTAAAGAAAATTCCACTTGTAATCACAATATTGAGGTGCTTTTTAGGGCTGCAACTAACAATTATTTTGATAATCGATTAATCGGGCGATTATTTTTTCGATTAATCGGATAAAAAAATTCGATCCGTTTTTTGTTTATTATAACTAAATAAAACCCTAAATCAGGGTTGTGGCGAGCAGCAAGGGTGTTTATGTGTAAAAGTCAAGTGTACTTTAAAAAGTGCAAAAGCCACACATTGAGTTTTACTAATATCAATATTTGTTTGTTTTTAATGATAATTGCTGATGGCAAGTTGACAACCATGATTAATGTAAAATTTACAAATTTACACAGACATGTTGTTCAGATGTGAAGATATAAACTAAAAACATCTCAAATATATAATTCATTTAATTTTTATTTAAGATTAATTGAATTATAAGAATAGTTGATAAAATAAATATAGAAAGACTGTAAACAAGCGTGTGAACGTAGAGCCGCAGTAGATCGCGTTTGAAAAACAATTAAAACTTAATAGTAGGGCTGCATGATTTGGGCAAAATGTCATATTGCGATTATTGAGGTCAATATTGCGATATAATAAACATAGTTTCATGAGTCAACTTGCTTGGTTAAGCAAAATGCACACACAGACTAGTGATAATTCTGAAATGTCTATTTCTCAACTCAAACTAGCAACAACAACTAAATGATTGATAACACCTGATCAATAAGCCATTGATGTCTGGATAAAAATTCTTTTAATTTTAATTTAAGTGAACTTCAAACAATCCTCACATAAACCCATAACAAATGTCATATTTACCTGTGCTCTTCCTGTCTACAGGTAGGACATATACAGAAATTGAATTAAGTTATCAAACAGTCTGCGCTGCATAAATGATAAATTATATGGACTAAAATCCTATTTAAAGCTACACAAGTTCTTTGGTCAAGAACAGTGAGTGTTTTTCTCTGTTCCCTTTGTTCTTTGATTAACTTTACTGACAGAAAGCATTATTGGATGCTGGCCCTTTAAGAGTTGCTGAGACGCGGATCTCACACGCGCCTTATTCTCTCACAACTCTTTACGACCATCATAAAACTGCTCTTATGTTATGAAGACACTCGACAAATGATATTTTGGCATAATTGTGTGTTATTGTTCGTTCACTTCAAGGGGAAAGAGACTGTATTCTGGCGCGCGGTCTGTGCATGCTCATGATACTGGCGCGCGTCCGTCTTTCAGTCAGGACATTCACAGGCAGCGCGCTCTCTTTTGACTTGTCTCGTTGAATGGTTTAAAGCATTCGCATGAATAAGAGCGGGATCATGTAACACTAGCCAAAGGATGACAAAAAATAACAGATGCTGCGATATAACAGCCCTAATTTGTTTATTTCATATAAAATGGCAGTATTTTGCGTCATATAATCGCATAGGCTTGACATCGCGATTGCGATATGATTAATCGTGCAGCACTACTTAATGGTAATGCTATAAAATGCTATAAAAATGCTATAAAAAGAGAACGGAATGGTACGCAGCAAGCTAACAGGCCTGATTAAAAGGACAGGAAAAAATTATGGATTAGTGCAAGCATTCGCTGAAAACCACTGAGTACAGTGACTAAAAAACAATCTTTTACTGCTGCTGTTATTAACTGCCTTTAATTTAGTGCTTCACTTTGTAAACACCGTTTTAATTTAACCTATTTCTGCGGTAGCGCTATTTTAATTCATCACTTATGTTGCGAGCGAACTGATTGCGCAACCTGATGCTCGAGACAAAATACAGACATCCCAAGTCTCGCGGAAGTTCCGGAAGTCATCCGCAGATTGATATCTCCCTGATGCCCGCAAATTAGTTCAAACTCCCGGAATCTAGAGCGCGCAAGCAAGAGCGCGCATGCGAGACAGAAGAGACTGTGCTCCAAACATAGACTGTAAACAAGATCTCGGTCTCTGCGCGCACGGCAGATCGGCGAAGGGAGAGAGACCTTGCGTGTGTCTCATGAAGCGCAGCGCATGTAAGACAGAGAGCATCATGATTGGCCTGTTTCAACCAATCACCAGTAAACGCACCCCGTGACGTAAGCAGACCAACTAATCGATAATGACATTCGTTGTCAACTATTTTAATAATCGATTTTAATCGATTAAATCGATTAGTTGTTTCAGCCCTAGTGCTTTTCATGTGCTCCTATTGTTTAATATGTGTGTTTTTTTTTTTTTTTTTAAGGCAGCATATTGCCCCTGTACTTTCAGGTTACGGTAGGGACAGTGAGCTGTTTGCCACTTTAGATGTGTGTAATGCCTCAAACTGAAATCTCCTTCACATTATTTTACAGAGCAACTGGAACGAGATTACGGACAATTTTGATGACATGAGCCTGAAGGAAACTCTTCTCCGTGGAATTTACGCCTATGGTTTTGAGAAACCCTCGGCAATCCAGCAGAGAGCTATAATCCCTTGCATAAAAGGTACAAACAAGTTCATGAGAATCAATTACACTTGACATTTGCTTAACATGCTTTTTAAAAAAAGTACATGTACACATTACAATTTGCGTAGTGCTCCTCTCTGTGTGGTCTAGACCAGTGCTTCTCAAACATGTCCTGTGGACCCCCACCACTGCACTTTTTCTTTCTCCATGTAGCACACCTGATTCAACCCGCCATCTCTATAGTAGAGACTGCAAGACTTGAATCGGGTGTGTCCGATGAGGAAGACAGTGGTGGGGGTCCCCAGGACAGGTTTAAGAAGCACTGGTCTAGTAGTCAAAATCTAGTGTGCTCAATTGGTGCGTTATGCATTCGTGTGAATCCTTCGTATATTTTTTTTTTTCTCCATTAGGTTATGATGTTATCGCTCAAGCCCAGTCAGGGACTGGTAAAACTGCCACGTTTGCCATTTCCATCCTGCAGCAGCTGGAGATTGAGCAGAAAGAAACTCAGGCTCTGGTCCTGGCACCAACCCGAGAGCTCGCTCAGCAGGTATGCTGTACCTGAGGTCACCATAAACTTAAGTGTGTCTCAGACCAAGGCGGCATATTCTGGCAGTAGCCCGATTCAAGGTACACTTTTGCTGTTCTTCCTGATACAAAAATCATGAAATGTGTTTTTTTTAAATTGCACAAATTGATGAACTATTCGGCAGGAAGCATTTTTCTAGCTAGTGCTTCAGCCAGAATAATTCTTCAATCTTTCTGTAATGGCCAGGAGTGTTTACTGTAAGTGGTTGGAAATGAGATTTTTAGGTAATGTTGTTAGACTGCCAGGGGATTTCACTGGGAACAAGCTATGGACAAAAGCATGAGATGATGCGATTTCATCTTTCGGGACTGACCTGTTATGGAGATGACCTTTTCAACTGATCATACTTGTCCACTGTTTGGCATTGTTAGTGCACACTGACTAACCTCAGTACAGATATTAAGCGTTTATTTTATTTAAACCCCATCCGTTTTTGTCCACTCGCTAGATTCAGAAGGTTATCCTGGCCTTGGGTGACTACATGGGCGCTTCTTGCCATGCCTGCATTGGAGGCACCAATGTGCGGAACGAAATGCAAAAACTCCAGGCGGAGGCTCCGCACATCGTCGTTGGCACGCCAGGACGAGTGTTTGACATGCTGAACAGGAGGTACCTGTGTAAGTAGCAAATGCTAATTAGGCTAAAACATGCATGATGTATGAAGTGATGCTTACCATCTTTCGGGACTGACCTATTATGGAGATATTTACAATTTACAACTGATCATACATTTCACCAACATGGTTGTGAGCCATGTAATGCTTTTATTAAAAGTTTGAATCACAGAGACAAAAGTTTCTATTCTTTCTCTCTCTTTTTTTCATGAACAGCTCCCAAATGGATCAAGATGTTTGTTCTTGATGAAGCAGATGAAATGCTGAGCCGTGGTTTCAAGGATCAAATCTATGAGATTTTCCAGAAATTAAGCACCAACATACAAGTAAGTCAATGCCCTGATGCCCGACTCTGAATGGAGGCGTCTTCCGCTCAAAAGAACTGTGCTGAAATTGCAGAGTCCAGGTTCTCCTGGTATATGCAATGATGCTAGCAGAGTATCGTGTGGAAGAAGAGCAGTAGCCCTGCGCCGGAAATGAAACTGAGTCGGACCTCTTTCTTAATGTCCAGTGGCTTATGTTTCAAGGTCCAGTGCGACAATACATGCATTTGCAACTGGAAATCATATTAAAAATAGGGTTTTTTTTTTTTACCACCATATTGAAAATCATTTTTCTTTATTGCTGATAATAAAATGTACCCATTAAATGCAGAATCTTTCATTTGTTGTTTCATAATTTTATTGCACTGTATATAGTTTTATTTGTTCATGCTATAACTGCTTGCTTGTGTTGTCAGGTTGTGCTGCTTTCGGCCACCATGCCTGCTGATGTGCTGGAGGTGACCACCAAGTTCATGCGTGAACCTGTTCGCATCCTGGTGAAAAAGGAGGAGCTGACTTTGGAGGGTATTAAGCAGTTTTACATCAATGTAGAACGAGAGGTGAGGCACTGGTTGTCTCTAATGTCCCTTCTTTTAAAAAGCACCATGCTAAAATCACCAGCCCAAGGCCTTCGGGTCTCGCTCTGGTGTTCATGCTAGTACTGGTTAATCACAAAGAAGGTAGAGCAAAAGCACACGGTCGGAAATGAGTCTAGGAAGGACCTCTTTCTTAATGTCCGGTGTCCAAGGTCTCGAGATTTTGTGCCATACACATCATGAACCTCAGGATATTGATGTAGGTTATTCCTCGCACTGTTGCTCTGCTAATGTTAATTCACTACTCCTGTAGGAGTGGAAGTTGGACACTCTGTGTGACCTCTACGAGACTCTTACGATCACCCAGGCTGTTATCTTCTTGAACACGAGAAGAAAGGTTGACTGGCTGACCGAGAAGATGCATGCTAGAGATTTCACTGTGTCTGCTCTGGTAGGTCCAAGAAGTACATGCACATATTATGTGCTAATCAAATACAGTTTTTAAGCAGTTAATTGTAGGCCAGTGATTTGAGCTTAAAGACAGATAGCACGTTGTTTAATGCTGGATGAAGTATGAAATGATGTTCATCATCTTTCGGGACTGACCTCTTATGGAGACATTTTTTTAAACTTAACTGATCATACTTATCCAGATCTTGTAACAAGCATGGCATTTATGCTGGCTCGTCCAAGTTACAGTCTTTGTGTCTTCCAGCATGGAGACATGGATCAGAAGGAGCGAGACATAATCATGAGAGAGTTCAGGTCCGGCTCCAGCAGAGTGCTCATAACCACAGATTTGCTGGTGAGTAGGCCTTTTATTTTCACAATTTCTCATTTGTCAATCTAAGCTTCATGAATTTTGTATACTGGCGTTATTAAAGTATGGTTATGTAATATGATCGGGGCTTGACATTAAGCCTTTTCACGTGCTTGTCCTAAGTACAAGTAAATCTGTCGTTTACTTGTCAGAGTAAAAAAGTTGCTTGTCCGAAAAAGATTATATATTGTAAATTTACTCTGAAGCAAGATTCTCATCAGTGTTCAATCAGCTTTGATATATTTAAATCTACATATTGTCATATATGCACCTTTAAAGGGCATTCCCCCCCAATCTTATTATGCTTCATCTCTCACTTTAAATTCCTAAATTTGATCAATTAATTCAATTAGAATGAGACACTATAGGGTTGTTACCCTAGGTAGGGCTGATCTAATTAAATCATTTACACTAAATTATTTAATGCCTTTGTCATTTTTCAATGTTAAGATTGTTTTAAATATTTTTGAATAAACAAATAAGAAACGTTGGAAAGAATGATACGTTTAAACATAACACTAAACCGCTGGTGGCAGGCGGCCGTCTTAATGAGTGATTCATTGAGGTCATTCAAATGATGGGTCATTGAATCTTTGACTCGTCTGATTCGTTAAACTCTGAATCATTCAGTAATGAAACACGGTTGAGTGTTTCTGTGAGATGCATTACAGTTTTGCGATGATCTTTATTTGGAACTTTTTTTTGCTGCTGAAACAGAACAAAAACAGTCAATATTGTCTAAATTAAAAAAATACTGGTGTCTTGACTGTCATGACTGGTGTCTGAAATCAATGTCATGTTTTCAATCGTAATGTTATTCAGGAAAACCCAATCCATTGACTTGGAGGCTGGAACGAATGTTATTTACTGAGTTTCTTTGGGCTTTGCTCATTTGTTTTCATTTCTCTTCAAGAGGCTGCGTTAGACTCGGCAGTGCAACTTTGCTACCGTCAGTAATGGGCTACACTTATTATCCACTATCGATCGCAACTTACAATAAATGTATTAAAAACAGAATTATTCTCCTTTTCGTGATTCCCTAGATATATAAATATGCTTCCCCCCCCCCGTTTTAATCCGGCTACTTGTCCGTTGGGGCAAGTAAAATTCTCTTTATAATAACGCTCATACACACTCGCCCACATTTGCGCCTCATGCTTTAAATTAGTGGGTGTATTTATTACTCATGTGTTTTGCCTACTTACACCATTTTACGCAAGTGCGAGAAGCGCCTATGTGACGAATGATGTCAGAGAAACGTCAGTAGGCTATGATCTATTATGCTCTATTACTGCATCGATGCAACACTTAATTTCAACACCCCTATTACACAGTGATTGATGAAACTACTTGTATGGACTAGTCAGGTGTTGCGTAATATACGACCTGAGGAAAAAAAAATGATCCTTAACAGTCGTTCCAGAATTAAACTGTGTTCAATTTAAAAATGGCTGAGACGACTCGTATAGGTTTTTTCTTTTTACCTGGATTTTACCATGAAAATGTCATAAGGTGATGATACATGGGGCAACTTTTTGAGCAATGTTGCCGTCAACGGGCAACCGGGTGTGAGACAGGGCCCACGACCGATCTAAAGTATCCAGATAGAAATTTGTTCCCCATACTTGATGGGAAAAGTGCCCAATCAACATTGCACAAAGTTGCCCTGTGTATCATCACCTATAGACTTAAACCTTCAATTACGAGTATTTTGCATCTGAAATATTTAGTAATTCTAAAATCTGTTCCATAGGCTCGTGGAATTGATGTTCAACAAGTTTCTCTCGTCATCAACTATGACTTGCCAACAAATAGAGAGAATTACATCCATAGGTGAGTAAACCTGCAGGTGTTGAGATGTTTCTCTCTGACTGCATTAATGCGTTTAATGTTGATTCTTTCGTTGTGATCGTTCCCTCAGGATTGGGCGTGGAGGTCGGTTTGGCAGAAAAGGCGTAGCCATCAATTTCGTGACTGAAGAAGACAAAAGGATTCTTCGAGACATTGAGACGTTTTACAACACAACTGTTGAGGAGATGCCCATGAACGTCGCAGACCTGATTTAAACTTCGGAGATTTGAATGCAGGGATAGCTGTTGAATGATCACTTCCATTTACGCTTATTTTATTGGAAGACAAAACTTGCGAATTCGATACGTGACATTGACACTCTGTGTGGACGGTTGTAGACTCCAACCATATCAGTATTTACTGGTGGTGGTGTTTACGAAACATGGGTTCTTTACATGCGTTCTTTTTCAGGTATTTTTTCCCTAGTACTCTTAAAATGTATGTATTAGATGTTCTTCATCGTTTAGTAATTTACTTGTGGACTAAAAGATACAAATGCTGCATTAAGTCTGCTAATTATGTTATTCTAACATGTGTGCAGTTTAACTGTTCACTTCACCTACCTTTTTTTTAGTAATATAAAGGCTTTTTTAGTTCTGTGGAATGTATTCATTTAAATGTATATTGTTTATCAAGTAGTTTTTGTGAAGTCCTCTTCAAAGGTGGGTCTCAACGCCTTCACTCGATGTTCCATATAGTGTTTGGCCCATTTTGACAATAAAGAGGATGATTTATTCCGTCCATGAATCGTTCCATGTTTTTTGAGCTAGTTAACTACTTAAGCCCTGAAGCCATTTTTAGAGTTGTTTTGTCTGAGAGACGCACAAAAGTAAAGACTCATAACTCAAACTATAACAAGAAGAGTCAAAAGGTTGGTATTGTTTGATAGAACACTTTTCAAATTTTTTGAAAATATAAATTACATTGCATTTGGACATTCTCCTGCTTATAAAAGACAAAATATATAAAATTATGATTTTGCATATCTTTCTTGTTTGAAATGTAATAACTCTGGAAGGAAATATGGTAGCTAAAATTCTTTTTTGGAGAAGTCCCTCTACATGTGAGCTGCATCTGGATACAATTTTGTGGTGATTGCATAAAGGAATCAAAAGTACAGCATTTGGAACCAATGTAGCCTGTTTGTTTAGTCCTCACATTTTGAAGGCAATAAAAAAATTGTTTTCTGAGAGAGACACAAAACTAAACACTCACAACTCAGACTCTAGCAAGAAGAGTCAAAAGGTAGGTATCGTTTGAAAGAACACTTTTTTTTTGTGGAAAATATAA
The DNA here is from genome assembly GCA_030578255.1 of Tiaroga cobitis. Classification (NCBI taxonomy): domain Eukaryota; kingdom Metazoa; phylum Chordata; class Actinopteri; order Cypriniformes; family Leuciscidae; genus Tiaroga; species Tiaroga cobitis. Next base: position 18,204,997 of record CM060592.1, on the reverse strand, counting down.
GTTGCATTACATTTGGACATTCTTCTACTGAGAAACTGCTGATAAAATAAAAAAAATACAAATTTTATTAGGATTTTTGCATATCTTTATTATTTGACATAGAATAACGAAATAAGTTAGGAGGACAATTCTTTTTTGGCGAAGACCCTCTACATATGAGCTGCATCTGGATCAAATTGTGTGGTGATTGGATAAAGGAATCAAAAGTACAGCATTTGGAACCAATGTAGCCTGTTTGTTCAGTTCTTGACGCCCCCCTAATGGGCATTTTTTAAACGGTTCCTCCATGGAGAATATCTTATCATAAACGCAATAGATTGAGCCCAAAAATGAACATTTTAATTGTAATAATATGCTGTAAAAAATGTGCCATTTTCAACGATCTGTGAATGTTTCATTAGCTGTATGATGTTTTTGACACATTGCAGTAGATAGTACAAAAAAGTATTTTATAGATTGTAAAAAAAAAAAAAAAAAAAACATTCTATTTATCAGCAAATAACTCCGCACTACTTAGGAGTTTTTCAAATTGGCTACATTCACTGTAAAGTTCAGACTCTAAGCTTTCAAATGCCACCTATTTTGTGTCAAGGCAATATTTTTGAAAAATATAATGAATATTTTCGCAGCTAGGTGGCGCCCGCGGGCGGTGCACTCCGGTTTAGAGGGACTAGTCAGCTCTCGTTCAGAGTTGATCGTGGTTAGATGCTTTAAAAAGCTGAGATTCTAAGCTTTAAGATGATACATATTTTGTGTTATTCCACGTTTGAAAAAAAGCGCGGATGGTTCCGGGAACATTGGAAAACACATTGCGTCCCGGAAAGATGAGAGACATGTTTTTTTTAGCCAAGTATGCATCACTTCGTGAGGTATATATCTCGCGATCAACGCAATGGATTATGTTGTGTTTTTGGGCTCTTTGTAATCGTGAGAATCTGCTGTCAATAAAGGTGTATCACAATCTGTGCATGTGTCATTGAATTATGAGCTGAAACGTCACATCAAAACAACATAGCATCACTGCTACTGCTACTTCATTGGTGCGCATAGTGCAACTTCATGTGTTAGAAGTCCATAAGGAATATCTTTAGATCTGAGTGATGGATTATGGTGAGTTTGGGCTCTTTTTAATCTTAACAATCTGCTTTAAATAATGATGTGCCATTTCCCACAATTTATGCATGCTTCATTGAGTTATGAGTGAAAACGCGACACCAGTGCTCCATCGATATACAAGGCCATGTGCGCCTGTGGGGGTTCGTGTGTTACAATTCAATTAGGAATATCTTTAGATCTGAGTGATTATGGTGAGTTTGGGCTCTTTTTAATCGTGAGAGTCTGCTGAAAATAATGTTGTGCAATATTCTACGATCTGTGCATGTTTCATGTAGTTATAAGCGAAAAACCAACGCGGGTGCTTCATATACTTGGCTATGTCTGTGGTATTTTTTTTGTGTAACGCCATGAGGAATATCTTTAGATCTGATTTATGGAATATATTGATATATATATATATATATATATATATATAATATATGTTTAATCGTGAACTCTTGCTGTAAATAACGATGTGTCATTTTTCATGATTGATGTATGTTTCATGAAGATACGAGTGAAAGGCCAAGTCTAAACTACCTTGCTTGGCTACGTGCGTCTGTTGATTATTTTTGTGTTAGAACTCCATGAGGAATATCTTTAGTTCTGAGTGATGGATTATGTTTGGACTCATTTTAATCGTACGAATCTACTGTAAATAATGATGTGTCTTTTCCCACAATCGGAGCATGTTTAATGAAGTTACGAGCGGAAATGTGGCTTAAATTAAGCACCCATATATGATTTACATATGGCCCAAGAGATATTACATATGGGTCTCTTGAGGGGCTTCTTGTACAAAACCTCGCTCAAGTTTAGTAAAAAGCCCGAAACAATTATGCTTGTTGTATTCTACTCATTGAGACCTTTCAAATGACATATGGCACATGACTATCTGAGCTGTAGCTATGATGTAATTGACATATTGCAGTACTATAGTTAAAAAAAGTAGCCTACTTCATAAATTATGAAAACATTTTCTTTCTATTTATCAGCAAATAACTCAGCACTACTTAGGACTAGGAGTTTATCAAATTGGCTACATTCATTGTAAATGTCAGACTCTAAGCTTTCAAATGACACCTATTTAAGTTGATCAAGGTAATATTTTTGAAAAAATATTATTATTATTTTTATCGCAGCTAGGTGGCGCCTGCTGGCGGTACACTCCGTTTTAGAGGGATTACTCAGTCAGCACTCGCTAGGAGTTGTGATTAGTTGAGATTCTAAGATTTAAAATGATTCATATTTTGTGTTATTACATTCAGTGGTTTCTTAGTAATTTGATTATGAATTTTTCTCATGGGGTGGTGTCGGTTAGGGCTTAAGGGGTTAAGCCCGTTTTTAACAGGTTAACAAGTTAAACATCTCGCACATAATCTTGAGAAATCACTGCTATTTTGAACCTCATTTCTGCTTGGATGAATAGTGGTGCATGGATGACGTCAGAACCCGGAAGACTAATTTGAGGTTTTTATTTATTTATTTTTTTTAATTTTGAGTAAAATAAAGCCTGTGGTAAACAACTTGATATGATACTTTTTGTTCTACTGCAACACAAACTGCACACATTTGCGCCCCAATTCGTGTTTTCAGAATGGGTGTTTTATTTACTTTGTAGAACAAAACGTCAAAGTATCCGTCAACTTGTTTACTACAGACCTTATTTTACTCATAAATTGGAAAAACACTCTACCGTGTTTTGATGTAATCCCTGCATCACTCTATAGAGGGCTGCTCAACACAAAGATCCACAATCTGTCCTGAGGTATGTGGAAGCCCCATGGGAAGCCCACACCTACATTCACTTCCTCATTTGTGGTTGGCTATTTTGGGTAAGTGGGCCTGGTTTTCTCAACATGCTTTGTTATTTCCAGTCAAGTTCCAACATGCTCCGGACACTTTCTCAGTCTTTAGTTTTTGGAATTGGGGCAGAGCCAAACATGTTAAAAGGAATGTGTTCTTGTTGGCCAAAATCCAGAAAGTAGTAAGCATTGTAGCACTTCCAGTTCCATTGTCTCGAAGTCTGAATGCTGTAGTTGAGGTCCTCCATTTAGCTTTTTAATTCTGCTGATTGTATTTAGGCTTAAACTCATAATAGTTGTTTATTGGTCAAGATTATCATATTTTCTGCAATCCAAAATAAAAAAAAAATAACTATTGGGTTTTTGTGATTAGGTGTATAAAAATTATGCTGGCAATGTATATGTGCATACGTCACTCACCTGATAATAATGGGATTTATATTTCTTTAGGAAGTCTTTTGTTCCTTCAAGCTGAACACACATCCTGTTGAACACATTTGAATAGCAAATCTGCCCATTTTCCATGTGTTGTTATAGACAGAGGACATGCCGCAAAGTCTTGAGCTTTAAAGTGTCCAGTAAGCAAAAGTATAGAAGGACAGAAAATTATCTCTGAAATATGAAAAGCATGCAAACAAAAATTACTGTGTTGACACTGAATTTGCCTGCCAGTCACCTCATTCAAATCAAATGCCAGGATTCAGACGGATTGCCCGTTCATATTTGCGGATTGCAATCAATCTTAAGTCCATTAATCTTGATATGATCCTTTATATACACACACCATGATCCCTGCCCGGGATGTAAATATTGTCATTGATAACTATTAACACCCCTTATGTCTACAGTAGTGTAATCTGAATTTTACACCAATCCCTTTTGTGTATGCCAAAAAATAAACTATGTATACAAGCTGCCCTAGAACACAAATGAAATAAGCAGCACAGTAATATATTCTTCTCCCTGTAAAGTATGCATATCCACACGTTGGACAAGTAACTGTTTAATGATTAGCAGAAGAATGATGCATGGGAGGACAGACTGGCATCAACCTCAAGAGAGCATAATGTGGCATGATGGAAAGTTTTAGGGGGAATTCACCATGTTGTATAACATCGCGTGCGTCTTCCTGAGTGCGAGTGAATCACTCGTTTTTATGTCCTGACGAAGCACTTATACTGGGAGCGTCACATCAGGAAAACTGTCTGTTGATGTCACAATGCTTTTTTTTTTTTTGAATGAGACATGCAATTCATTAAATGCAGTGGAGTGTATTAACTTTGTAATCCACTGTGACAACAGAAACTAAATAAAAAAACGAAGTAAAACGTGTCACGACAAGTAAAAAAAAAGTATGTAGACAAACGACGCGGACAGAAGATAGTGAGAATGAAATTCACTGTAGAACTTAAAGGGTTAGTTCACCCAAAAATGAAAATTAAGTCATTAATTACTCACCCCCATGCTGTACCAACCCCGTAAGACCTTCGTTCGTCTTCGGAACACAAATGAAGATATTTATGATTAAATGTGACAGCTGGATCACTCCTCCCTAGGCTCCCTAAGGGAATGAATCCTGACGGCCCAGAAAGTCAATGAAGAAAATGTTTAAATATTCCATGTCACAACAGTGGCTCAACTATAAGTTTATCAAGCGACGAGAATACTTTTTGTGCGGAAATAAAACAAAAATAACGACTTTATTCGACTATTCCTTTTCTTCTTTGTAGGCCTGAAACGAGACTTCAAGAGATTTCCACGACGCATGCGCGAACTTAACTGAAGTAGTTGAAGGAGATCGCAATTCTCGCGCATGCGTCGTGGAAATCTTTTGAAGTCTCGTTTCAGGCCTACAAGGAAGAAAAGGAATAGTCGAATAAAGTAGTTATTTTTGTTTGTTTTTTCGCACAAAAAGTATTCTCGTCGCTTGATAAACTTCTAGTTTAAAAAGGCAATTGACTGACTAAAATCTCTTAGATGGTGTACGTGTGACTATGTTCCATATCACAAATATGGCCAGGATATGTGCATGACTCAAGAATATTCAGAGATTTATGCACATTATTTGAACGTGGCAAGGAAAAATATAAATCAAGCTCACTGTATTATACACTTATGCTTATCCTACTGAATTTTTCCATTAAACAGATGATTACAACAGGATCCTGCTTGGAGACAGGTGTTTTATGACCCCATTCCCTGACCCAAACCCCAGACCAGTTACAATGCAGCTCTAGCCAGGACAGGGGCACACAATGAAGTGAACTTTAACAAACTAAAGTATCTGAAAAGTCTGAGGGTTGCACCTGACAGGGCCTGTGACACTGCATGGCCATATTACACAACATTGCACCATCAGAAAACATAAAACATTTCATTTATGTTTAATAAAAGACAAGACAAATATGCTTAGTTCTTTGAGTTTTATTTTAATTGTTCTTTGTAAAGAAAAGCCAGTGATCAAGTCATCTTTTGCCTACAAATAATATATATTGTACTCTGTGTGAAATAATATACTATTAGCACTTACTCTGAAGTTCCTATGAAGCAACTCTATCTCTAGTGCCAGTGCCAGTTTTTTTTTTTTTCTTTAAGTTGTCAAGTATTTTCAAAATACACTGTTTTCTATGGGTAGGGGTAAACCTGTCAAACACATGGCTTATGCATCAAAAATGAAAATGAAAAGGAAAAGTACAACACTACGTCACAGCTTTGTGCAGACTCTTCTGTAGATGTGGACTCCTGCAACTCGTATTGCATTCAGAAATAATAGGTACTCAAGTGTAAATTAAGTAAAGTTATTTATGCACTTAGAGATACCTGAGAGGGTTTCTTCACTGTCCTGTGCATTGGGGGGAAAAATGGGCATTACAAAGTGTTGTACTTTTTTCCCTTTTGATGTAACATTAGAAGAAAGCTTGGGAACACATAAAAGTGTTGGTGTACTGTTTAAAACTGCACAAAAGAGGAAAACACAATTTCATTACAATGAAGTACACTGGGGGGAAATGTGATCAATAACTCATGGTAGCATATTTTTTTTACATTAACTATGTAGTTTCACAGTCACACATGTAGACTTTCACAAGTCAAAGCAATTCATTATTACTACTCAAGGTTTAACAGTTGATATGACTGGACAGCCATTTGGATTTTAGGCCTACTTAATTTAATGCAGCAACAAATTATTTTACAGTGTACTAGGATCATTTCAAGTTAATTTACCAGCAGTGAAGGTGTTGCCGCTCCTGGCCTCTGGCTGTGGGTCTGAGGAAGAGCTGAACCCAGGGATGCCCTCCACAATGGTTCGTTCACATTCAACCCAAGAGCCAGCTCTTCTGCCTAGGTAGGCTATAATGTGGGGGTGCAGGACCACCACCTGGTTGTTTTTCTTTCCCTTTTTTTCTCAGCCTTTTTCTTGGTTGCTTTTATAAACAGGCAAACATTTATTAACCCGTTTAATCCCACCGGTCACAATTGTGACCGCAGCTTTTTTCTTATTTCTGGAAGCTCTAAAAATGTTGGTATTGACTTTGGGCTAGAAATTCAACTTTTAAATGACAAAATAGATTGTCTTGATTAAAATCAATTAATGTCATGTGACTAGTGTGAAAGGTCACATGACCAGATCAGTTCACTTCCTGCTTGCACATCTAGAAGAAGATTTCTTTCTCAGACTACTACAAAAAGTAGTATATAAAACATCATAATTTACAGATGGAACTATCATATTTTGCACATATATTCTTTAAAGGGTCTACTACTGATACATTTTGAGAATTATACTCCTGCATATATATTTTGCTCGTAAGACTTGTAAATTTGTTTACGGTCACAATTGTGACCGGTAGTATAACACAGTGCTTCAATTGAAAACAGGTATTGGCTGGGATTGGCAGGTATTGGCAATCCTACACTGAATATGCCACATCTGTGAGGAGGATGGATGATCTTGGCAAAGGAGAAGTGCTCACTAACACAGATTTAGACAGATTTGTGAACAATATTTGTGAGAAATATGCCTTTTGTGTACATAGAAATGGTCTTAGATCTTTGAGTTCAGCTCATGAAAAATGGGGGCAAAAACAAAAGTAGGCTATTGCATTTATAATTTTGTTCAGTGTAGTTATCAGTATCCCAGAAACGCTCAATGTGTTGGACCTTCTTGACGTGCATGACCCCCTCTCCCCAACCCCCACCCCCACACCAAATTGAAAGTGACTGTGATAGTGATGGCTCAGATAGGGAGTACCAGGGTGAAACGGCCCATTTGCCAGGTAGACTATTGAATGGCGATGCAGATGTGAACTGGAGGATTGGGCAGATGTTCATGAGAACCAATTGGTGTGCCCCACACATGACCACAAACAACCCTTTCTACAACGTACGGCCCATCTTCAGTGCACTGAAAGAGTGCACACACATCTCCCTGAAACTGGCCTAGGACAGGGCCCAAGTGTAGACATGGTCTAGCCCATGGGGTCTAGCCGAAAAAGCAGAAGTTCCTCCAGGGTGTAACTTTGTACATGACAACATTTTCACCTCACTAAGCCTTCTTCACGAAATGACAAAACGAGATATTGGATGTCTTGGAATGAGCTGTATCAATAGGTCTAATTGAAGAATTTGAATGAATTCTGACTATGTTGTTTCCCACCGGTCACTATTGTGACCGAGTATAAAACCTAATATTTCACTAACTTAACCAACATAAAATCAAAAAAGGCATATTGTTTGAGTGTTAGGGAGGTCTAAGGAGTAAAATGCATGTACTCAAGTTGCAAGAAAAAATTTGGGATTAAACGGGTTAACAGTGCCTTTTTAAAAGAGATTAGTTAGTACAAATTTCTATTATGTAGAATATTGCAATTATCTCAGATAACTCAATCCAGCTATACTAATCATAACCGGCAGGAGTGTTCGAAGAACCTAATTAGCCGGATCACGATGAGCACGATGATATTATCTTGGAAACGTTTGATCTCGGATGTTTTTAGCAACGTACGAAGAACGGGCCCTTGGAATGGATTTGGTTCAACTGGATGCTGTCAATCTAAGAAAAACCCTACAACCCAAAGAATTATAATACTCAACCCATAAAATATTAAATATCTTTATTAGATATTAGATGCCAAATGGACTAATGCAAAAGAATGGAACATATATATATATATATATATATATATATATATATATATATATATATATATATATATATATATATATATATATATATATATATATATACACATATATATACACACACACACACAGACACAGGCAGAGTAAAACAACACATATATGGATGAAAGCTAAATAAATTTTAATTGCAAGTCAACCTAACATAGGTACCTACAAAAATGCATGCTGAACAATTTACAGGTAGGGCTTCTGATGACTTTGAGTATAAATATTTAAATATGATATACGTTGCAACACTGTGCTTTGGTTTAATCTTAATTTTCATCTAGTTCATGTTAATTTTAGAAAATTACTTCGCCCAACCCCAACCCACACCAACTTCCTTAACTGACTGGTCCTGTGCAGTACAGTACACAGTTTCTCTAGTAACCTGACCACAACATCAGTGCACTTGTTACAAAAGGGTTCTTTTTACTTTTACTTATTGTCATGTTAAAAAAAAAGCTGCCTTACATGGGTAAGAATTTGAAATAAACGGTACACATAGGAGCCTCACTTTCATGACAGTGCAGTAGAGCCTCCGAATCAGTCCTGAGGACACCTTGACAACTTCAGCTTCTGTTACACGCTTCCACATTTCACGAATATCGCTGACGTGTCCATGTGAGGTCATCATCTGGTTGTAGATACAACTATGATAAGAAGCTTTTCCTTCTCCCGAGAAGAACAAGTGATCCTTAGGAGAAATGTCCATCACTTTAGCACAGATTCCAAGAAAGACGTCATCAATGTGAAAGGAAGCGTTTATGGTGAGTGAAGCTTGATAGAGTCTGGTAGCTACATCTCTGGAAAGGACATACCCAGATCCAGGGGTGTAATCTGGGTACGACACCCACGGGTACATGTCTCGGGACACGTAGTATTTGCTCTCTTTGTCTCGGACGGGTGGCGAACCGCGGTGCACCCTTCCTATCCAAAGGTCTTTGGCGTTCCTGCGGGCGATCCCTTGCAAGTAGCGAATTAAGTTGGGAATGTGGACAAAGACGTCGTCGTCTGCAGACATGAGGAACTGGGAATGGTGGCAGTAGTTTTCTTTCCAGCCAAGCTGCAAAAGGAGCTTCAGAGTAAGGTTGTGGAAGGTGTCTTTAAAGTCCTGCTGGACGAGGTCATGATATCTTTGGTCCTCAAAGAACAGTTGCTTCTTAAGTTTGCTTCTGTACTCTGGTTCGGGATGGAGGCCGAGAGCAAACAGCACCCTTACAGTAACACCCAGCGTGTTCTCAATGTACGTCTCATTTCCCCAAGTAGAGCGAATGGCCTGTCTTCTTTCAAAGTTCTCAGAGCAGCTTTTCACAAAGAGCAGGAGCAGAATGTCTTTCTCATCACACTTCCTCTCGTGGTTTATGAGGTATCTGTACTTAAGAGCGTCTTCAGGATTGACTCTTAAGCTTGCGTTAATGAACGTGAAGCTATTGAGTAGGTGGCGGTAAGAGAAAGACACTACGTGGCTTACAATGTTATTGTCAATTTTTTCCCAGTACACCATGAACAGTAAAGCACTAAAGCACACTGGTATTAGCCGTAGTTGGTATTTTTTGAATCTAGGCATTTTGAGAAGCATCATGATGACTTTGGCTCCAGTTCTGATTCATGAGATTTCTGGCTAGGTTTCACCTAGAGTCATGATGGCCTTCAAAACATGTCCAAGTCTGGGTTGGAAATCTGAGAAGTAGTCTGGTACTGTGATTGCTCAGCTGCCACTGATGTTGAAGCCCTCATCATGACAAAAGATCAATGAGGTTCACCCAGTGTGATTGTGGAAGTCTGTAAGAGAAACGTACATGATCAGCTGACTTTCCCTGTACAAGGAGGATGACCAAAAGCCCTATTCGGACGGGATTAGTTTTACAAATGTAGATGAAGTAATGATATTTTACCACAGGACGTCAATAATAATAACGGTCAATTCACACGTGAGAAGATATCTCAGTAAAACTAGCAGAAGTGGAAGGGGTAACGGTGTATTAATTAAATTCCGATCGTTTTATGTTGGTAATAGGCACTTAGCTAACGCCAAAAGAAGTTTTGTGCCTCTAACAAGTGCTTTCGACCTTTTTTTGATCTGAATGGTATGTGGAAAACACTTGAGTTTTGCCACAGACTTGACGTCCCACCGCCTAGATCGCAAATGAATGCTTTTTCACGCGTCTCCATACTTGAAAAAACGAGGAAAGCTACTTTTAAACAGAAAATGACGGAATATTTACGTACACATTTACAGCGGGTCTATTCGCACGGGATTAGTATTACCCAAGTTAATTTTTCCGGACCTTTTTACAGAAGCTAAAAGTCACCGCAATCTTTACTGACATTGTCCGTAATAATTACTGAGATGGCACATTCAGATGGGACTAAAATCACTGAGAAGCTCTGGCAATAATTACTTTCTCCCACCTCTCCATGGTAAACTAATCCCGTCCGAATAGGGATAAAGACGAGACGACCAAGTGGCAGAGATCAATTTCAAGAATATCCCAGGCGCCTGAACATTCCGTGATGTGTCTCAACTTGCACTGTGGGCAAGTTGAGCCACGTCACAGGGTGTTCAAATACTACTTCTTGTTTTACACCAAATATTACTGTTTTACTTTTAATCATTACTAGGACATATTGTAATGTCATATAAACATTATTTTGTATAATATTAATGGGACTTAAATATGAAAAATAATGTAGAGTAAAAAAGGTCATCATTTGCTGACCCTCATGGCGTTACAATCCTGTATAAGACATTTATGAGGAAAAAAAAGTATTTTCTGTACGTATGTTGCTTTGGACCCTATTGACTTATTAAACATTATTCACAATATATTCTTTCATGTTCCACAGAAGACAAAGTCAAAAGAATTTGGAAATACATCAGGGTGAGTAAATGACGGATTTTTTTTTTTGGCTAAACTATCCTTTTAAGGTTATTTAAAACTGCCATTGACAAAATGATCGTCGCCTATCCTTACGTTTCTACCATTAGACATGCCTTCTGCTAAGAATCTTCAGATCAGATCAGTCTAATATACTGATTATATAGTATGATTATACATAATCTTGGAAAATCAGAAAGAGGAAAAACAGAAACTGAAGAGAGAGAAAAACTTTTTTTACATGCAAATCCATCACAGTAGTGCTACACAAAGCATTGTCCTTAAACTTACAGCGGTCATTGGATGCGTTTCATTCAAAGTGAATGGTTTAGCAAGCTTTGGTGGTTATTTCTAATGCATGCCATTTAAAAAAATCCTGTTTTGCATAGATCTAGTCTATCCAACTGTCAACCAAGCAAGGTTTGTTGCAAAAGCCAAGCTCTAAACCCCGACATGTAGCAATCCATATGTCAATCTTTGCTACATGAGTAACATGAGTAGTCTTGAGTAACCTTTCCATTGAATAGGCAAGTCTATGCTTGCAAGATTTTGCAAGTGTTTGACCTGATGGAAAGAGCAACTACAAAAAAAGCAGTATTTATGAATAATAGAAGAACAAAACAATGATTTCTCTATGCAATCCTAAAAGAAAATCGAATCTAAAGTTATGCAATGCAAATATTATGCAACGTAAATGCAAATGTGAAGAGAAAAACAGGCCTGGGGGCAGGGATGGGGATACATGCATTTAAAATATATAGCCTATTTGAAATACAAAATACTGATTTGCATTTTGTATTTTAAAGCCTATGAAAAAAAAATCAAATGTAATGTGTACTGAAATACATTTATGTTTGGTATACGCTGATTTCACGCAGCCGCCATTTTGAAATCGCTCCGGTGGGAAGAAAAGCGGAAGTGTCACTTTTAATCATAGGAGAGTCGCGTATTGTTGTGTTTAATGTAGAACTTAGTTATTCTAAAAATGTACATACATTTCTTTCATACTTTAGACTATAAACAGTGAAATTCATTTATAAATAAAATTAGTAGTGGATCACTATAAAATTATGATGGTGATCCTTCACTGAATGGCCAATTTCACATGAATATTTTCAAAATACAAAATATTATATTTGTATTCAAATTAAAAAAAAAAAAAGTCCACATCCTATTTGGTATTTTATTTTGATCATTTTTAAGTGAGGTATTTTGTATCTTTATTTTAAAAACATTTTCATGCATTTATGCCCGTCTCTGTTTTCTTTGTTGAAACCCAATGACATCCCTGATATCGGTCTAAAGACTAGGTCTAGGATTTAAGAGAACACATGACGGAGCAAAAGGATGATTGAAGATAAAGGAGTTTTTTTTTTCTTTCTGAGAACACATGGCCCTTAGGGGCAATGTCTTCTCTTTGCGCAGATTAGTTCAGAACAAGACAATTTAAAATTGCAGACTATTAAAATGAAAAGAGAAGTGTCAATTGAAGAATGCTTCAGATCCCGCCGAATGGTCATTAGTATTACTGTATATCTCAGTAACTCTTAGTTCAGATATACAACCTGGGTTCAGATACACAACTTTAACAAGCTTAACTACCAGCATTCACAGCAACAAGATGTTGAAAACAGGATAGTTCACCCATTTTTTTTTAAATTTTGTTATGATTTAGTTACCCTAATGTGAACAAAAACAGTTCTTCAAAATGTATTTTGTGTTCCACAGAAGACAGTCGGGTGTGAGTAAATGATAGAATAATTATCATTTTGGTGAACCATTCCTTAAATGGGAAATTGACACAAAAATTTCGTTGAAAAATGGTGAAAAAAAAGGTTAATGCTAAGAACATGAATCATTTTAACTCAAGTGGAGTTCACCAGGTTATTCACCTGATTTATTGAGTAAAAATGAGAACATAGCACTCTGCCTCGTCTATTTAAAACACGTTGTTAAAGTTGTTAAATCATAAGTTTTAATGTAATTCTGGTCAGTCACATCCAGTGGCCACAAAAAAGTATCAGGACACAACATAAAATGCGTAATATTTACATAAATAACCACATGTCAAACCAAGTAGCAACTGCAAACAAATAGCCTAATGCTGGACTTTATCCTCAGAACAACCTGCTTCTTTTCTGAGGCTTTGATCTCTTTTTATTTACAAAGGTTGACTTTTAAGCAAGTGGTTAGTGGATATTTTATGTCAGTTCTCCTCACGTTTAGCAAAAAGTGTCCAAACACCCAATGGTCTTCTCTTTGAACAGTATAACGTTAACTGTGTTTTATCCTTTTAGACCTTTTTAAAAGTTTTTTTTGTGTGTGTGTGTGAAATGGTTTAAATTAAAACCGTGTTTGTGCTATATTTCAGTTTTATGTTAGGTTTGACACGCCATATAATAAGGAATATCACAAGGTAAATGTGATGACTAATGACTTGTTATTCGGCAAATTATATTTTAAAACAAAACAAACAATTAAATCATAGAGCATAAGAAGGACTTACCAGGTCGGTTGACAGAAGAACGCTGTCCTGGTTTGCTCGTTGACAAACTGTTGCTCTGAGGAAGTTGTCGTAAAGTGACCTAACCGCCAGGAGGAATGAGTGTGTTTAAGAAAAGGACACTCCCGAATGTGTTTAAATTAATGTTAAAGGGGACGCGCCACGGCAGCTACATATTTTGTGTAAAGGTAACTTACAGTTGATCAGTCTATAGTCTCTAACGTTAGTTGATACTGCTCTGAAGCCCTTAATTACACACAGTCACACAGCGATGCTAAATTTGCTTTTATATGGCATATAAAAGCATTTATACTATATGGCATACATTTTTCATAGAAAATACCCCTGCAGCAACACATTTTGTATAATTTATTGATAACAAATAATAATCCTTCCGCCAAGTTATTCAGAAAACTTTAGCAGAATGAACACAGAGATGCAACTGATGTAATTAGGCCAGGTGTTAAAACAGGACTAATTATTTAAAACACAACTTTTAAATGTTAAAGGACTATCGTAATGGACATTTTTCCACAGACTGTGATGACGCGTTAACGGTCATCGGCATCGTAAATCCTGCTAAGTTTTTTTTTTTAATATTTTCAAATGACAAAAAACTAACGCTGCTGTGAGGGTGTTTCTAATTGCAGCGGCTGTGGGAGTGACGGTAAAATTGACATCTTTCTCTCTTCCGACTCCCGATTTCTCTATATTTTTCCTTATATTTTCCTCTTATTGAAAGTTGTGAAAACGCTACTGGGGAGTTTTTCTTTTGCTATTTGAGCAAATGAGAACATGAAAAACATATTTAATGTAGACTCACATTCACAGCTGTATTGCCAACTATGACGACTTCCGCTTCTGAGAAACCCGGAAATGTGAATGGGTCAATTGACCCTTTGCCTTTCTGTTGCTACGTACGACAATCATAGGGCTCTCACGCCACACAACATGTTGTCAAGCAGTGAAAAATAGGCTACATCACAGAGTAAAGAGGACACTGACAATGTGCAGACTGGTAGAGCAAGTGCATTTGGTATGAAAAAGTGTCAGCTTTCAAAGTTTGTAATTTTTTAAGAAATTTAATTCTGTTTTGTGGCTTTTATTGAGTCGTGACAGATCACTGTTGTGCCTCAATTCAAGCGGCACGTGAATCTATTATCTTTTCCTTCTAGTTGAAATAAACATGAATGAACATCAGAAGGTATGTTCTTTCAACCATGGAAAGACGTCAGTAGACACCAAGTCCACCTATGTTAATCTAATAACTCTCCTATCTGGATTGTTTGTCGGACAAAATGGCGGCTTCGGCATAATGATTCGTCAGATCGCCTGTCAATCAAACTCCCGCAAAAGGGTGAATTACGTAATTCCAGACACGGTACTGGTGTTGTGCCGAATTTCAACCCCCGTCAAATTATTTTTGTTCGATAATGTTTTTATTTAATATTTTGTATTTTTAGGGGATTTTATGGTAGCCTACTTAATTATATTTATGCAGTAGGTAACCTATCCATTCATTAACTTTTTGAGCATGGACCTGAAAATGAAATTTCCAATTTAAACTGTTATAAATCTTAAAAGCTTTGAGACAGACTTACGTTTGGTCTCTTTTTAAAGACGGCACTTGGTAGATTATTGATGAAGTGAAAAAAAGTTTTAAAAAGTGAACTCAAAAAAGTTACAAATATTTACGTTTTTATTTTGGTTGTGAAAAATGCACAAACATTCTATTTTCAATTTGTATATGAAATATATTTTCCAAAGCACGTTTTACTCAAAAACTGTTACTCAAAAACTGCCATAAATCTGAACAAGTTGTGTTTCAAATTTGAGGTTGATATCTAAAAAAGAAAGAAAGAAAGAAAGAAAGAAAGAAAGAAAGAAAGAAAGAAAGAAAGAAAGAAAGAAAAAGCTCTCAGTAAGATTTTGTTCGGACGCATTACCAAAACTTTCCACTAGATGAAATTAATTTCCCATTAATTACCAATAGTGTGACTATTTTGTGTGTGTGTGTTTTCACAGAGCAAGTGTCAAAACTACATTTCCCATGATGCTGTACAGAAAATGCAAATCAGAGAGTAAAAAAAAAAAGCACCAGTCAATCTCTCTAAGCTCTCAAAATAGGCTACTTAAATGTTTGTATATTTATGCATATTTTGCAATAAACTTGAAATATATTGTTTGTATATAACATTTGTAAATGAGAAGTTTTATATTTCTCCATCGTTTTTAATCATTTGAATTAATGCTGTTCGCAATGCCTCATGGGTTTGTAGTTTTTCCATTCGTAGTCTTGGACCTTTGTCTTTTGGTCCAATTTTCAAAACCATTTTTTTTTTTGTTGCTTCAAAACAAACTTTGTAGTGTTGTGATTCACCTCGTAGCGGATAGGCTTAGTTCATGGCTTATAACTCTTTAACAAAGATTTTTTCAAATCCCTATGGGAAAAATACTTCCAGAAGCCGCAGAGAAAGCGGGCGCCGGGCGGACACTACATCTGTTCTAAATCACTGGCTTCTTGGACCTTATTGCTTCAATAGCCAGCAAACATGAATGTTGCCCTTACATTCCCATATGGTTCCCATTTGTTTTTTTTTTGTTTTGTTTTTTTGGGGGGGTGGGGGGACCTAAATCACATTCTAGGTTCCCAGAACGTTGCAGGGAGGTGCCTTTGTATCCTAAAGAAAACCTAAACAGAACTAGCTCTCATGGTTATTTTTATTATTTTTTATTAACCACAAACTAACCGTTCTAGATGGTGGGATTTTTTTTGTAACAACCAAAGAGAAGCTACACAGAACATTCCCGAATGGTTATTTTTAGGTTTTCTTTAATAACAATAAATCCCAGAACGTTAAAAAGAATGGTTATTTTTATGTTTTTGTTTTTACAACCATAAAAAAACCTATATCACATTTTTCATTCTGACCCAGCTACTCCCAGACTGTAGAAACATTTAAAGTCTAAATAATTCATTATATAATACAGTGATTTGTAACATTTTGTTTTGAACAAAGAAAGTGTCTTGCTGCTTTTGTGCTGTTTTGTGTTTCAGCGCCCTCTGTGAGCAAGACATTCATATTAGTATACCGGTAGGCCTGTTATATGGTTAGCCTATATTACTATATATTATGTATATAAAGGATAAATTCAAACATCTGAGAAACACAATGAAAATCTGGATATTTTTTTTCAACCTAGAATTTAAAAACAAAAACCAAAGTCGACATAAAATGCACTACGCAGATTTCCAGGTCACTAATTAAATAAGCAGATGTGTGACTGATCACATGACTCATTCATAGCCTACAGACGGTTTTGTATTGAATCTCAAGAATTCTCGAGCTGGAGAACAGGGTCATGTTTTACAGAAACTTGTATCGTTCATACAGATTGAGGGAGGCAAACCGCAGGCTACATTTTGGCTTTCATACATTTGTGTCAAGTTTTGAATGTTGTTTATACGTCTATGTGGTGTTTTTAATATGCTTTAAGACAAACCATGTGCAAATTCATATCAACACCATTGCTGAGTATTGTCTTCTTAAAAGTCCAGTGAACCAAAGAAACTCTCAAAAACGAGGGTTGAAATCGCTGGTGTTTCTTTTCACTCACGTCCCTAATTTGCACATTCAAGGACCCGCGTATACTAAATGAGTCAAGGCTGGAGTTACATTCAAGCTATTTTAACCTTTTTAATCCCATTTGTTACCACAATTTTTCCTCAAATACTTTAGTGAGGTGTTAAAAATGATGAAGCACATTCAATTATAATGCAAATTTAAGAGTCTACATCAGTTCTGGGCAGGTGTAACATTATTGCGTAGTTTAATATATAATATATATATATATATATATATATATATATATATATATATATATATATATATATATATATATATATATATATATATATATATATATTATTGGGTTTGGTCACCACACACATTTATTTCCTGGTACCTGGTTCCTGGTATCTTAACACAATGATGATGATGTCAAAGCTCAGAAATGACAGCTAAGTTTTCTAAGTACATTTTTGAGGAGCTCATACATTTTTTTGTACACATCATCATGAAAGGGTTCTATAGGCCTACTACCTATATAGGAGTACACCCCTCACATTTCACCAAATCTTCTCAAGGGACAATACTGTAGAAATTAAACTTGGATATATTTTAGAGTAGTCAATGTGCTGCTTGTTTAGTGGTATATATTTACTGTCCTCTGAAAATAACTCAACATACAGCCATTATTGTCAAAATAGCCTATTCATCATGTTCATGTTTTTGTCTGCTTGACAGGACCATACAAATGTGTGTATCTTGTATTAGAGCAGTTAAAATTTGTGCTTCGAGTACAATTCTCTCATACTGACCACTGGATGTTCAACATGGCACCTCATGGCCTTAACTCTTTGATACTGGAATAAAACACTCATTTCAATTTAACCCAGTCTTTAAACTTATTGCTGTGGTTTTTCATGTTTTAAATGCATCAACACCATAGACCTACACTCCCTGTGTTCTACCACCGGTCACATCTGTGACCAGACATAAAACCCTTGTTTTCATGGACTTTTCAATAATCTTTTTACATAAATTGACATGGATTCTGCTGCCAAAATGGGGCTTTTTGATGGAAAAAATAAGAGACTTTTTCAGGCTCTCTGAAGAAACTCAGAGACTATTTCAGGCTTTTTGAAGAAACAAATAGACTATTTCCGGCTTTTTGAAGCAGCTCATTGGCTTTTTTTTTAAACAATAAAGCTTACAGCACCTGCAGCAAACTCCCCTCCAAGTACCTAAACGATCGTCAGCCGTCCAATGGTTGAGCAGAGCTGAGCAGCGATCAGCCAATGGTTGAGCAATGCTGAGCAGAGCTCAGCGCTCAACAGACCAATCATTGAGCGAGGATCGGAAAACGTCATCTAGCTGTGTGAGCTGTTTTATAAATATACTGGCGGTCTTTAATTTATTGTGGTCGGCGTTATTGATGACCGATTGGACTGTTTTTTTTACTCTCAGGTATGTGTGGTATAATTATGTGATAAGTAATGAATGAAACGTGATATATTTTTTGGGATAATTTGCCTGCCATTCAAGATTTTACATGATAATATCTCGTTAGCGCCGTACTGACACTAATTTTCTGTCCACAATTGGCTAGGCTAGCACCGCTTGTTTACATTAAAATAGCTAGATTTGATCTCTCTGAAATGCGTTTAAAATACGACCAGACTATTGATTTTACATGTTGAGACCTTGAAGAATGTACTACTACTGTCTGGACGCGCCGGCGCTTTTTGCTGGATTTTCTTCACAAAACTCAGCGAATACTGAATGAATGAGCTACCAATCGCCGCTGTAATGACCTGACGATCCCTGGAAATACTTCAAAAACGTGATCATACACTCTAGCTCACTACTTAAGACCATAGAGATGGTGTTACAACAGTGTGGAGTTGAAATTCGATGTGTAAAATGCTTTAGAAGTGTAAACATGTCAAACGCGATTTGCATGCTAAAAACAAAGTAATGAATGAATGAATGAATGAATGAATGGGCTCTTTTTGGTTACTACTTTTAGGAGGGCTGCAGGGTCTCTACAAATGTATTTAAGCCATCATCTGCTTTAAGTTTTACTCATTTATTCATGTTTTACTGTACCAGATGAAACATGGAGAAGCCCAGACATCGGTGCAGCGTGTGCGACAAGACTTTCACTGTAAAGTCCAACCTGATGAGGCATCTGAAGATCCATGACGTCGCCAGGGGGACCTTTGACTGCGATGTCTGCAGGAAGAGCTTGACCACCAAATCATTGCTGGTCAGCCATCAACAGCAACACCAGTACCCCAACATCATTTTGTACCGGCAAGGAGAGCCCAGGCTGCAGTGTACAGAGGCAGCAAAGTCTGTGGCAGAGGCCCCCAGCACCGTTGTTGACCCTACATGGCTGGATCCCAAGACAGCAGAGGTGGCTGCCAAGAGGTCCGGGGGTGAGCTGTGGAAAGGTCAGCTGGTCATCGTGTTCGGGAAGTACGCCAATCAGACCTTCAGGTGGCTTCTAGAAAACGATGTCGGCTGGCTGGTGTGGTTGCTGTTCCAGTACTGCCAGCAGGGAGAGCAGAACGAGCTGCTGAAGTGGCAGAAGGAGCGACTGCTCGAGTACGCCAGAGAGTTCCCTCCTGTCACGTGGCACCTTGACAGGAGGTTGAAGGTAAGATAAACTCAGTTACCTTTTAGACCTGAGTAATTGATGTCAAGCAGTAACCAGTATTAGTAAAAGTATTATTTTATGAGATTATTCTATGGTTGTGTTTTATTTTCTGCAGAAAGCGCAATCAAAGAAAGACCAGGCTCCTCTGACCATCCCCGACCTCTCTCAGCAGGACCCCAACTACGCCTGCGATGCCGAGTTGTTGGCTGCTGCAGGTATAATTTGTGTATATATGTGTTTGTGCCACGTGAAATTCATCAGTATGTATCGAGCAATGCAGTTGATACATTTTTGTGGTGTTCTCCTCTTCAGAGAGTGTCCTGGACAGGTCCGAGGCGTCGGTCAGCACGCAACTGACCACTTGGGGAGACCTCGCCTGCTCTGTGTGCCAGGACGACAGGCCCGGACCCTGGTCCCTCCGAGAGACCTCGGAACCTGGTGGCGTCGTGCTGGAGGGCTGGCAGAAGTTCTGGGGGCAGCCGCCTGAATCCGCCCAAGCCCTTGGTATAGCCACCGCGAACATCAAGTGGCTGAAGACCAACGAGACCTATGGGCTGTTTGAGAGGGCATCCAAATACAAGAATGTCAGGGGAGAGATGGCCGAGAGGAAGCTCTTTAAGGAGAAGATGGAGTTCCACCCACCCCCACCTCCTATGGCCGTCAAGGGAGCTGTGCCCAACATGCTCTCCTTCTTCACCACCCCTGCCTTCTTCTGGCGCCCGGTCGGCGTGATGAAGGCATTGATCCGCTGCCCCAACAATAACTGCCCCGCACCGCCAGAGTACTACCTGGAGAAGAATGGGTACGGCAGCTACGCCAGGCAAGTGTGCGGCATGAAATTCCATTACACCCTGCTGACCGAGAGGTTGATGTGCAAACACTGTCTCAAGCTGAGGGAGGAGCCGAGCCAGGCACACGCGGACGACAGCGATGACGAGGAGGATGGCGCCCACCGTGCCCAGCAGCAGTACACCTGGCTGGCGTACAGTCCGAAAATTCTGATGAACCTTGCCCCGGCCGTCAGAAGCATGTTCCCTGCCATAATCTGCGGCAAGCGTGCTGTGGACAGAAGTGTGGTCACCCTGATGAGCGACCGACTCAATGCTGTCTCAATGAGCAAGGTGCAGAGGCTGCTGCAGCAGGGCCACGACGAGTGGTACGTGGAGCGTCGGGACCTGTACCAGACTCTCCTGTACGATGCCTACACGTCGGCGGCTGGATCGTCTTCTTCTCAGCAAGGCATCCTGTCGTTTGCCAGAGCAGCCGGCACTTACACCCCTCCCATCGCCCTGTCTCCCCTTCCGTCTGCTCGGGTCCTGAGGCGTGCGCACCTGATCCTGGAGATGGAGAAGATGCCAGGGTACAGGGACCAAATCCTCAGTACGACTGGGGAAATCTTGTGCATCGACGGCACGAGGAAGGTATGTACAGCATAAAGTACTTGTGATCATATGGAACAGACTGACTGTTGATAAACACCACGCAATGAATGTTCTGCTTTGTTTTTATAGATTCTCAAGAAGATCTACGGCGACGGCCAGGGCACCATGCAGTACGTCACCAGCGTGCTGAATGAGTGGGGTCAGTTCTTGACCACAGTGGTGGTGGCGTCCGAGTCCGAGGGGTGCTACGCACGCCGGGCCAGAGGTCTGGTCGCCCGCTTTCGCCGTGCCAACACTCCTGCTCCGAAGGTGGTGTACGCGGACAACAACTGCTGTCGGTGAGTTCAATAGCAGTTGAAACCTATGATGAAATGGATAATCCAACATGTAACACACCTACACAAAATGTCACGATATCATTTTCAGTGACAGTGGTTCGTCGTTCTTGGAGAATCTGTTTGGTGACTGGGTGAAGAGGGGTACCGTCATGAGGCTGGACATCCGCCACTGGCTGCACCGCTGGGACGCCGTCGTGATCAAGCAGAGCCACGCCAAGTACGGGGCTTTCATGAGTGCCATGGCGGATTCCGTGCTCGCCTACAACAAGGCGGACATGATGCTCCTGGTCCAGGCGGTCAGGAACGGTAACCCAGAGCTCTACGGCAGGTACTCTGATGAGGAGATGATAGCCTTCCTCAAGCCTCATCAGATCAGGTCGTATGTAAGGCGTATTACCCGTGGGGTTGTGGTAAGTGTGGCTTACATATTCACATATGTATTCAACTAATCCAGATCCATTAAACACTCAACGCTGAGAATATATCCTATGTGTTACAGGAAACTGCTTTGGTGATAGAGTCCATCCTTGCTGAGTCCCGGAGACCAGCCGGCCTTGACATCGATGGCATTCACCTGTTCAAGTCGTCAGAGGCAGTCGACGCTCACTGGGCAGTTGCGAGCAAGCACCTCAGTTGCATGCAGGTGGGTTAATGTCTTTGCAGTCATCGTGTGTCAAAACCATTCAAACTTGTATATGGCAACATTTCAAAAGGACACCAGAATAAATAAGGACCTTGCAATATGTTGTGTGTTACAGGATCCCCCTGGCATACCGCTGTATGTGTCTGTGAAGGTGGTGGTGATGAACGGCATCCGACTGAACAAGCACAAGTGCCGGCGAGGCAGTAACTCTCTGGAGGGGTTGCACGCCCACCTGTTCAACGCCGTCCCATCACAGCGATGTGGGATTATGCCATTCCAAGTGAGTGATTAAAACATAATATATATAAAGCTTTATTGCAGACACGTAAGCAATAAGGTATGAGAGGCTCTGCTGTATGGTGAATAAGTAACAGCTGAAGGGTGTTGTTAGGCACGATGCGAAGCGGAGCATAGGTTTATTGCTTTTACCACTCGGTTGCGGTTACCACACAATATTAAAGTTAAAAAAAAATGTATTCGTGCAACTTCCATGACGTTAAATCATTAAAAGCATTCCTTCCGCTAGAAAAAAAATAGTCCCTGACCGTGAACAACAACGTTCCAATGTGTAATATGCATGAAAGCTCAAATAAAAACAACAAACTTTGTCTCATTCTTTTTATTTTTTACAACACAATATTTGTGAAATTTCCTCACACAAATAGGCATAGCTTATCTCTCAGCATGAAAACCGTTTATTTTTTTGTTTATTCCATTATTTTCTCACTGCACTAAACTAAATATTTACATGGCCTAAATAAAAACACAAGGGCACATATTTTGATAGGTAACAGTTAGGTCTTTAATCTATTTTATTAATGTTATTAATGAACAAGAGATACTTTTTTATTGTTATTTTATTAATGTTATTAATGAACAAGAGATACTTTTTATTGTTGTTTATTTAAATGTATTTGAACATCTCTGTTTATTGTGCACACATTAAATATTTGTCTCATTTCATTCGGCTCCACTGTGGTAATATTTAACGCGGTTCTCTTTAGTTGGGGCTCAGCACTGTCAGCAGTGTTTTCTGTTGCACCAAGAATGTCGCTCCAGTGCTTTCTTTGTTTTAAGTTTGGCCTCCAGTAGCTCTGTAGTTGTGGTTGCTAAGGGTGTTGCTAAGGGCGCAGTGATAAATAGAACCGTTGGGTGAAGCGGTCATAGCCGTGTTTTATCGTGAAAAAAGCACAGCTATTGACCAATCAGAATCAAGGATTGGAACTAACCGTTTTATAAATGTTCATATAGCACATCATACAGTATAATTTAAAAAGAAAAGTGTCAATGATAGTTTCAATGATACATTTTATTTCACAGCTCCAGTCATCACTTGTAAACATTGTACACAATAACACTCAAAATGTAGATCTACATCTGGGGAGCGATATTTTTTTTCCCTAGGATGGCAGGGGAAGACTCATAAATGCTATTAACCCCAGTGACGGGTAGGTTTAGGGACGGGGTGGAGGTAGGTCATATATTTATATATACAGTAATAACGTTAAGTCAACTGCGTTCATAAACACGCTGAAAAGCGATTGTGCGTGTTGATAGCACGCCAAAAATGGAAATACGAATTGGCGTGTCATACACACGCAATTTTATGAGATCAGTCTGACCCAGGCAGAACAGGCGGAAGAGGAGGACAGTCCTGCCCTGCAAGACGTGCTGATGAGCCATCGACATCTGCATCTGCATCTGCCAGGTATAGAGGAAGTGGAGGCACTGGCCTTGCTCCTCCTAGAACTGGCCAACAACAGCGACCACCACCTAGTGCCGGCTGACCTCAGGCAGAAGATCGCGGCCGCCGCCAGCTCTCTCCACGACCACGACAAGACCGCCGCCCGCTTCGTCAAGCGGTACGAGTCCAGGTGGGGCTACACCTTGTTCGGTCGGTGCCTTGGGGCGGACTTTCCTGAGACCAGAGCAGCCCAGAAGACCAAGTTTGGCTGCATGAGGTACGCTCAGGCGGCACAGGTGACCGAGGACAGTCGCCTGCTCTACCTCCTCCTCAAGATGCTGAAGAACCGAGCGCCGGCCAATCAGCTCACCTCCCCCAGCCAATCAGCTCACCTCCCCCAGCAAGGTCACGGCTTCTTTGAAGGGACAGTATAAGAGGATTGCAGACCGAGTCCGAGATGACCCCATCCTCGGCGGTCTCGCCATTCCACTGCCCAACTTGAACGCCAAGTCCATCTCAACCTTCGCTGCCAGGGAGGAGAAAAAGGCCAACTACGGGGCAACGGTACTGCCCAAGGTGACGCCTCACCTGAAAGTGCTGTCGGATGCACCGTTCCCGGAAGCTCCTGCGCTGCCAACATCCCTCCCACCGCCAGACCGGCCTCAGGTCCAGTACCAGCACGTTCATCACGAGGCTGGAAAAAGGCGTGGTGAGAAGCGGAGGTAAGTTGTCATAAGCACTTTCACCTGTTGGCTGCACAGCCACAGGCTCCCTCCGTCCTGTTTCGTGGGCCGTCGTGCAGCCAGAGCGTTGTACCTCCTGCACCAACAGTCAAGGCATTCATGCCGAACAAGTCCTCGCGGCCATGTGGGGCTTGCCAGGTGCCTAATTGTGGTGGACAGTGGAAGAGGTACACACCTTCCAAGGACAAAGTGGCTGGAAGCACCCAGAAGATATTTTCCTATTGTCCATCCACTAGGAAATCCACCACCTCTGGGTTTGACAATGTGGTGTACGACAGCTTTGAACACTTTAAAAGTGTGGTGAATTTGGAGTTGGAAAAGAGGAGAACTGTGTAAATATCTGTAAATAACTTACCTGTGTTATGCCACTTCTCCTGTGCCATCTGTAGGAGAGAGAAAGAGGCTTGTTGTGTTTGTTTGTGTGTTTGTTTGTTTGTGTTTCAAAGTGCTTCAAGTATCTATTTATATAGTTCAAAAGTTTAAAAAAAATGCACTTTACAGTTTTACTTAATGTTCTTGTTTGTTTTTTATTATTATTTATGTTGCTGTTAAAATGCACTTTGTAGTATCTTTTTTTATACTAACATGTTCTGGCCTATGTTCAATATCAAGGCCAATCTAACCTCAATCATTTCAACCTTAATCAGGGGTGTATTCCAGAAAGCAAGGTTAACTTTCCGTCAGATAAACCTTGAACTCTTGGTTGGTTAACCCCAAACTTGCTTACTCTGGGTATGTCGGTTCCAAAACACCCGTGAGGAGTTAGTTTAATCAACCTCCTATTGGTAACCCAGAGTTAATGCGCGCGCACGGCGAGTACATAAAGACATTTTCAATGGATCGCCGATTTCAGGAGTCACCATGGAAACCAAGGGAGAAAAAAAGCGAGCTACATCAGTCAAACCTAGTTGGAGGTTTTAATGCTTGCTTATGAAGACTATAAGCCCATTATTACAAAAAAAAAAAAGCAATACTGCTGCATCAGCAAAAGAAAGAGAGTTGGTTTGGCAAAAAATAATGGACAGAGTAAATGCGTGAGTTTAGAAAATTATAAATGGGCTATTTTCCCCTTTCATTGTGACGCAAAAATTATTTGGGGCATGTAGTAAAAATAGACAAGTATTTACTTGTTGGCCTCCTTACATTTCTTAATATTACAGTAGTAATGCACATAATTGGCTAGTTATGTTGGCTTCTTGTTTTATCAGGTGTAATCCTTCTGGAGCCAGAAGAAGTGTGGGTCAAGTCAAAATGAAGCACAAAAACATTCTCCAGGTAGTATTTTCTAAACTTACTAAACTTGGTACTGATGCCATGTAGTATTTAATGTAATGTAGTTTTCTATGTAGCCAACAGAAAGGCAGCTGAGGCCCGTAAAACAGGTGGGGGTCCACGTCCACCTCCCCTCACCCCAGCTGAGGAGCTGGCACTGTCCCTTAGGGCGACCTGTGGGCGATGGGATTCCAGGGGGCAGTTCGACAGACTCAGCTACCAAGACAAGTGGCTAAGTAAAATGTAGATGAACCATTATTTATGATTTATTGATGTTTTCACTGTTTTTGTCAGTATTTTAATAAAGAAAATCATCAACACTGTCACCATTTTAAAAAGGCATTTTGAATGCATTTTACAGTCATTGATTCACTTGTGCAGTGTGCATGCTGCTTTGACTGCATATGCTGTATACAGTAATCTTATTACTAGTACTCTTAGATGTTCCTAATGTCCTTCTTTATTAGTTGTATTTGTTTAAGAATATACATTGAGTATTGGATATGCATGATTATCTTATTGATTTAATTATCTTACAGTTGCTGATGGCCACATTGTATAATTGGATCCTCCTGCAACACCACACTCTGTCACAGTTGTAAGTGATTATTGTCTTTAGGTTTCTGTTTTCTAGCTAGACCAGGCATCCTTCCTTATTTTCACTGTAGGATGACGATGAAGAGACCACTTCTGCTGTGACAGAAACAGAAAATGTGGGGAGGCCCATAGAGGTATGATGCATACAATGCATTCCCCCTTTTTTAGAGAATAAATAAATTGTCATTGTCATTTTACAGAATATGACTGGAGATTTTAATACAGATGAGGGTCCATCTACCTCCACAAAGAATCTTAGCAGTGTAAGTAATGTTCTGCAGTTCTCCTTCCTCATTTAAATATTTAGTCTGTGTTTGTATTACAGACTTTTTCAGTCATGTTTAATTATTCTGTCTTTTTAGTTGCCTGCCAAAGAGCTGTATAAGGTCCACCTTCAAAAGCAAATCAGAAAAAGTGACATGGAGATGGACCTTACAGCTTCAAATGGAGGAGAAAAGGCTTAACCTAAAAAAGGCCAGACTTGAAATTTAATTGCTGGAGCACCAGCTTAAGGTGGGAAACAGCATGTGAACATTAATCTGTCATTTGTTGTTAAATGAAATCTAAAGCAATAAATACAAATGTCTTTTGTTACAGGAAATAAAGAAACAATGAACAACACTTGACTGTTAACTGATTTGAACTAAAGTGACCCTGCCATCTCTTTGGTCTACTGGGTTCACTGGGGGTTCCTCTTGGCCATCTTCATCAAGAGAAGGGGGGGCCCTCTCACCTCTCAGTGTGGCAATGTTGTGAAGAACAACACAAGCAGCTGTGATGTCACATGACCTTTCTGGGCTGACCCTGAGCTCACGCAGGCACTGAAACCTTGCCTTCAGGATGCCTATGGTCATTTCCACCTTGACCCGTGTTCTGCTGTGGGCCAGGTTGAATTGTGCCTGCGGTCCAGAGCAAGTAACCACAGAAGTGTCCTATAAAGGTAGTTAAAGTGTATAATCGCATTAAAAAAAAAAAACATAAAAAAAAACAAACATTGTGTAAGGCAAAGCATACCCTGTTGAAATGTGTGGCACAATGATGACTCCCTAAATGTTCTGGCATCATGTACAGACCCTGGCCCTTTGGCTTCAACATTAGTGATGAGGTGGGTTGCATCACATATTGCCTAGTTAGTGGGGACCAGTAATGAGGGTGATTTAATGGTTTAAACACCCAAAAATTTAGCACCCAAAAAATATATTGTCACCTGCACATTGATGCTATGGATTGACTTCCTATTAACATAGACTCCTTCATTGACTGAAGGAGCTTTAATGGGAATATGGGTTCCATCAATGCACCCAATCACATTTGGGAACCCTGAAATTGAAAGTTATATAATTAGAAACATTTAAAATGATTGTGACTGTATCCAGTATGGATAGATTAAGTAAATGGTCTGTCATAGAATATCATAGAACGGACAAACCCGCCACTCTGTGGAATTCCTCTTTAATGACCCTCAGTGGTTTATGGCCAGGGAACTGCATAAAAGTGTGTAGGAACCGTTTGAGTGCATAGCCTACTGTACGAACAGCCCTACACACAGTTGCCTTTCCCACATGCTCTGCATCGCCAACTGTATACAAAACACTCCCCGTCGCAAAAAAGCAAAGGGCAATGCACAAAATGTGCTCCGTGTTAAGCTTTAATCCGCGATATGTCACATTTGCAATGTATGGTTTCAAAATCTTCGTTAAATAAATTAACGATTCTTTTGAAAAACGATAACGCTCTCGCAAATATTCATTTGGATACGAAAACACATCGATACGTGGTCGTAGCACCCTCTCACGGCGGAAAAGATTTCGTATTATCTGTGCTTCCACATCCACTGGATCGTCTTCAAAAGGCCACACCATGCTCCGTCACCTCTCTGGAACAAACTAACCCTGGAACATAACCTGCTCCGGAGCAGGGTAAGTTCAGAGAGTGAGTTGCTAGGACTACTAACATACCCTGAAAGTTACCTCCGTTTTTGGAACCGAAAGTTGAGGTTATCCGCTTACTTACTCTTAAACATACCCGGGTATGTCACATAACCTGCTTTCTGGAATACACCCCAGTTCTGATCTAACACAATCAGTTTACATACCCTTTAGTGGTTGTTCATGTTCAGATAATCTGTGTTTTTGTTAGTCTTTGTCAGCTTCATGTCTTTGTGATGTTTGTATGTCTTTGTCTGCTTCATGTTTAACAAAAGTTTGCCAAAGAAAACACACAAAAAAGTGTAACAGACAGGAATGGCTTGAGCCTTTATTTGTTGATTGGTGACCTGAGTCTTTGGATAATCCTGTTCTTTATTGGTATTTGGCCTGTACAAACCAATTGTTAATTTTTATCTTTAGTACAAGTTTGTGGTTTAAATTAAATGTTTTTGATTATTATTAATGTTATTTATGTGTGTGTGTGTGTGTCCTTGTGATGTTTGTCTGTCAGCTTCATGTTTAACTAAATGTTTGCAAATGGTAGTAAATGTTTGTCTCTCGTCTTGTCTTGTGTTCTCGCTCGTAGATCTGTACCTTGTCGTGGTGAGCGAGCTTTAAACCAAACAGATCTTGTTTACTTGTGTTTTCATGCATTGCCTTTAAATGAAACACATTCTGGGTGAAAAATAAAAGTTGTAAAAGTATTTTGGAGTCTCTGTATGCTTGGGTTTCAAAAGGGGTGGGATAGTGTAAAAAAAAAAAAAAAAACACATCAAAGCAACTAGAAGTCCTTGTTTCTTCTCTGCCACTACCAGAGGTGTGAATACACCCCACTGTGCGCTGGCTGTACCCCCTGGGTGGTTACAAAAATGTGAGAGTGCACTGATACATTACACCCTTTCTTAATTCAGCCCAGAAATGTAACAATTGCACACTTTTCCACTTGACTATATGAATCTCATCAGCTACATCAACTCAAACTGAAAATAATAAACAAAACATTCAGCAGACTAGTGGATTTCAATAAACTAGGCCGTGTACATGACAATTTCTGTAAATAACACTTCAGGACGTTGACCACCAGATGGCACCATCCGTTTTGATCATTTTTGATCGATCCCAGGGTCGAGCAATATGTACTTGGGGGGGGTCATGAGCCTGGTATAGGCGGTCTCCCATCCAAGTACTAACCACGCCCGACCGTGCTTAGCTTCCGAGATCAGACGAGATCGGGCGTGCTCAAGGTGGTATGGCCGTAAGCGAAATCTGCTGCCAAAATTGGGCTATTTGAAAGGTTAGAACATTAGTAAAGTAAACAATAATGGATTGTTTAATATCCTTACAAATTCATGTTATCTCTGAGATTTTTTTCACAGGACATAAACGTTTAAATATGTAATTTTGCTGATCAAAGATGAGTTTTAAAGGAGTTAAAATTATTAACAAAGTAATTTTCTTAACGACTCAGGAAGGCAGTGTTTCTGCATTCATATAGATTCAAAAGCACAGACAGAGAAACACACTACTATCAAAATATATTTTATTCTGGACTTTTCATTTGATCAGACTCAAATCACAATAGTCAAATCAACATCGCAGTAAGTGATTTCTGCTGGAGAGTGAGCAAAATAGAAAAAAAAAAGAGAGAGAGAGAGAGAAAGAGGGAAAAAGTAGATTAAAGATGATCTAAAGTGAGACAAAAAAATCACTGAACAAGTATTTGCATGGTCCAAGACGTTCTGATATGCCCATGTACGTGCTTTTGCTGAGCGCTAAAAACAACATTAGAATTACAAAAGATTTTGAAGTACAAAATTTCAAAGGGTTGTGGACACAGCAAGCCGAGTGCTAGGTGTTGAGGACCAAGAGAAGCAAACGCTTGCGCACACACACTGTAAAAGGTAAATCTCTTTCAAATTAAAACATTATAAAATCCCATTCCACTGTCATAGACAATATAATAAATAGCACATTTTCGTACAATCTACTTGTTGATTATATTAGAGCAAGCTTCAAAATACTCATCTCTTTAAAAAACAAAACAAAACAAAAAACAATTCAGGATATTTTCAGGAGGGGGATACAGATTATAGTTGATCCATGGGGGGGGGGGGGGGGGGGGGGGGGGGGGGGGAATTTGTTAGCATTTTGGACTATTATATATGTATATAAAAACAAAAACAAACTATTTCATTAGTTTAAACCAGCCGCCTCATCCTCTAATAATTATCTGGTTCATTCAAGTAAATGTTTAATGTCACTCAAGTAATTTCAGTCCAAAAAGATAAAAGATGTTTTAAGTGCTCATAGGATTTCATGGGAGTAGGTCTAAAGTGCTGAGAGGTGACATGAGTATGCTGGGTAAAAGCTGCTTCTCTGGACTATGACTGTCTAATGGTATTTTACAAAGACACGTGACAGCGTCTAGCAAACTCTAAACCAATGTGCCGTTACCCCGACGAAACCATGCTGCGAGAAATCCAAAAGTCAACAGAGTTTACGTTAAAATCAATCCTTTATAACGGGAGCATCCATACGGACACCTCCATTTACAAACAAACGAAAAGTTAGCAAAACGGCACCACCTCAACCTGACTTTGGACTATTGAATTGAAGAAGTCCTCTTTCCCTGCTGACTGACTGAAAGCGAATAAAAACCAAACCGCACCGACCCATAATTCTGTCTCTCGCGTGAAGCCATAAACTAAGGCTGTCACAGTCACACGCACATACCAAGCTCCAACCTCCATAGAAAAGCAGGAAATGACAGCAATACGCAGCACTAAAAGGAGGAACATTTTTAAGTGAGCCGTCATCTAGGAGAAAGGTGAAGGAAAAAAAAAATAAAATCGCTGGAATCAACAAAAGGAACGAATAACCTGCTTGCTATAGTTTTCTGTAACAGAGCAGTGAGAGCGAATGTGCCGTTGTGTTTTTAGGGTTGGCCTATCAGACATGTTTAACCGTACAGGCGTTTACCCATTTATGCGCTGCAAGTTCAGTTTTGTCTTATCACAAAGTTGCATAGGTTGTACAAAATAACACAGGGCGTTCGCATTAGAAAATATAGTTGAGTAATTTAATAGGCTTTCTGTACTCGTAGAACTCTTCAAAAAAAAAGAAGAAGAAAGAAAGAATCAAATTATCTCTCAAAGTTTGGCAGAAAAGAAAAAAAAAAATCCTTGAGCAAATTTTTTTTGGAGAACAGTTTCCAAAAGTCACAGAGCCACTAAACATACAGTGCCAATACTCTGAATTGTCAATATCATACAGCCATGAGTTGGCCATGTTCTGCTCTTTAGCTCATGCAGTTTGGCCTAAACCACCGTTGGAGTGCTGACATGTGCAATATGCGCACGACAGCGGCGTGGACCTCAGCCCTCTGGGTTTGGAATGATCAACACAGGAACTAATGAGGTGTGTGTGTGTGTGTGTGTGTGTGTGCACATGCGGTGTCGAGCGAGTCTGTATATAACAGTCCTTGTCTTAAGCGTCACGGGTCCGTGTTGTGATGGAGCTGGTCTGGCACCTCACGCGTGGACTACAGCAGTGGATGATGGGACAGGGACAGTCGGTAAATTTGGCTATGCACACATTCAAAGTCGGTCCATGGCTTCCCATAGGCAGTGTCATTTCCTTAGGTCTAACACACAAACCTGAGATGGGGGAAGAAAACGTATTATGAACAACGGGCAGGAGCAAAGGTAATCCTATAAAATTTGCTAAATAAAATATTACTATTGGAATATTTCACTGCAACATTAAACAGGGTATTTAAAGGGGACATGACATGAGAGATCAAATTTGCATTGATCTTTTGACATACGAGGTCTTTGTACCATTAAAACATCCTGCAAGTTTCAGAGCGTACAACATTAACTCATTATAAACAAAGCATTTATTCAGCCAAGCTCTGAAACCAGCTTGTTTTCATATTGCAGAATCTGTGACCCGAGGTTATTAGTTTAGTTTTAGTTCGTTTATTAATCGTTTTGTTCGTTTTATTTTACTTTTTATTTTGTGCACACATTTCTATTTAGCTTTTAAAGATTTAGTTTCAGTTTTAGTTTAAGTAATTAGACATTTCATTTCAGCAAAGTAAAATGATTGTTTGAGATTGAAAAAAGAACCAAACAAATGCAGCTTAAAAGTATAACAGTAAAAATTACTCAAACTCATTCATATTAAAGATGAAATCTTGTTAAACAAAGAAAAAGTGCATATGATTATTGATTATTCTTTTATGGTTATTCATGATTAATCCTTTCAAACATATTATTCTTGTATTGATCCATTTGTGCTTTTTCTCTATTGTATCTTTTAATATTATATACTCATATTCATGTGTTCTATTCAGACCAGACTTTTAATTTACGTCTTCTCTGACAAATGTACGTCTAGATGTGCTATTTGCTTTTTTCCGTTTTCTGCTCAGTGTGGTATCCTGTCTAATATAACTATCTTGTTTATTATGAAGTTTCACATGAGATGATGATTATCTTACTTGAAATTAAGGTACAGCTCTATTTGCATAATGGAGACGGAAATACTTCTGCTTCTTAGGGCTGGTTCACACAAAGCGTTTTTGATTTTAAAAAAACGTGAGACGCAGGCGTTTTTAGAAACTAGCGATGGTGCAAAAGACAAGCGCAACGGTCATGCATGTCCGTCTAGCGCGTTTACATTAAAAAATAAAGTAGCGCGGTGGAATGGAAAACCGTGATTTTCCGGTAGGCTATAGGACGAGAGCTTATTGATTATCAAAAATAAATAATCTTTTTTTTTTTAAACGTAAACTATTGTTAGTTTAGTTTTTCATTTATGTTGAAAATTTGACATCTCTTTTATTTCAGTTTACGAAAATGTTTTTTGACCAATAGTTTTAGTTTTCGTTTACGAAAAGAACCTTGCGTCACACATGTGAGTACATTTGCATATGACTGTCTCCAGAGCAAGACACTGACAAATGTGACCTGTACTGGCAAAAGTAGTCGAATGCGCACGGGCTCATTACGAGCTACAGGCAAAACAAGAGAACATTTAAAATTTTGGTCGAATTTAAGGTAAAAAAAAAAAAAAAAAAAAAGTTTATTAAGCCCCCGTCTAGCCCAATGCTCCAAATAGCGATTAAACATCTAAAAGTATCTTTATTTGTGTGTTTTCTGAGAGGAGTACTGAGAGGAGTGTTTTCTCGCTTCTCGACGACTGGCGCTTCCTCTCAGCACAAGTTTGGCATTGTTTTAAAGCGCCGTGTTCCAGCTTTGTGAATATTCATAGCGAACTCTCAGTGGCATTAGTCTGAACCAATGAAATGTGATTTTCAAACTCATGCTGATGTAAACAAAACGATCTTGCTCGGGCTGACGGACAGATCCGAAGCGTGCGCACAGACGCCTCAGACAGCGCTCGATCCCGATATACACAGAATAACAATAGCCTATTTCAAAATATCTGTGTTGGCGGGTATTTTACGCAAACATTATCTGTTATGTCTTGAGTGAATGTTCAGTTAGCTGTTAGAGAATCCGTTATCTGATGTGTAGAGATCCGTGCGGTACAGTGGTGTGAATATAGGCTGTCTGTTTCATCAATGTTAATCAAACGATTGTGGTATCATGGGAAAAAAACGGATGAATATATATTTTTCCTATAGATATTTGGTTTTGACTTGGTGTGTGCCAAATGTTGTGTTATTACCAGGGATTTCAAGGCATGATTGCGAGAAGATTTAGTTCTGGAACCTTCAGAACTCGATTTTCTCAAAATTGACTTTGCTGACTATCGCCTTCAAATGGGTGTGGCTCAGGCATTGTTTTGTCTGATTCCAATCATACATCATTTTGAAGTTTATTTTTTATTTTTTATGAAAAACCTCATTGCGACTCATTTTGCCAGCGCGGGTCACATACAGTTTTACATCATCACAACATATGCCATTCGGTCGCTTAACGGCTAACATTTGCATACCCTGATTGTGATCATCGACGTGTGATGTGGCCTATGGTGTGGTGAATGCCCCTGAAATGCCTATGGCGTCAAAGGATTATCTGTTTGTGTGGAGCACTCTGTTTTGTAAATGAGGCACAGTGTAAAGGAGAGTTCACAAAGTGAAGCAGCCAACTGTATTGTATCTGACAGCAGCTGCATCACAAACTGTAAATAAATGATTTTATTATGCTAATGTTTTCAAAACACATAGTGAGTGGGCGTTGACACGGTTTCCCATGCAGTTTCTGTTTCCTATCATAACATTTCTGACCGTATTTATTCTGACCATAACATATTTATGGCCGTTTACTGCTACTTTAAACAGGGTTCCTACAAGGCTTGGCACAGAAACTCACCGATCCGTCTGATGCACTTGCGCCCACTTTGTCCCCAGTGGAGTTCCAGCATACTTCAAAAATGCCGCCCGTCCCTCTGTAACTGTTGACTAAAGCACCGCTCTGTAGGGGAGAAATCGAGACTCGCGTTAAGAACACCAGCCATGCAATGCAGCATCGATCAAAATATCAGCAACGGAAGATTAATGTAAACCTGAAACTAAGTATTTTTCAAGTTTGAACATACTTGATTGACTAGTCTTATGCCTAAACACCAGAAATTAGTTTGTAGACAAATTTAAATGGTGTCTATAGGGTGTGAGCCGCTAAGCTGAAGTTGCTATTTTGCTAATATTTTAAGAACCTGGCCTCAGTAACAATAATCAGGCACACCTGGATTAATCAGTTTGTCCAATAATGGCAGACAGGAAACAAAGGAGCTGGCTAACGTTCAGGAAGTAGTGAAGCTGTGCATAAGCCTATAGGGACGTCCTGCGTGACGTCACGCCATTTGGAGCAGCCATCTTGACGGAATAGAAAATGCTAAACCGCTGGTGATAATACAGCTCGTCGCGAAATATTCCTATCATGCCCGAGCGATGCTGTGCATTTGGATGCGATCAGATACGTGATCATACAAAAGGAATATCTTTATACCGTATCCCAAAAGAAACAAAACGGAGAAAAGTGGTTGGCGGCAATAAACAGGCAAAACGCACACATGCATTACTAGATCAATTAATTCGTTAGGCGTATCATTACATTCTTTCGTTTTCAAATACCAAAAGCTGATCTTGTATTTTATTTGACACTTCTTATAAATCGTTAGAAACACAGGTTGAGACAACAGTCTCAATGACAGTTTATCATACTAGCTACAGTGACGGTCAGTGATAGGTATAAAAAAGTATATAAGCTATTTCGTTTTTCTTGGATCAAACTAGATTAAACAAATTCATTAAAGATACACTTAATCTTGTTGGGGATTTTGTTTAATGTGTTTTTCCCTGTAAACTCAGTTGAAAAATTATTACAGGTACAGGCCTACTATAATTTGGTGATAAAAATACATTGACCAACCTTTGCGGTGATGATTGAAAAATCATTTTATTTTAATGAAACTCTGCGTGATGGGAAGTGAATAAGGTAGCTGTAATGTCACCGAACTCAATGTCAGGAAGTTTTTCTACACATTTAATGCCTGTAAAAAGAACTTGTGGTGCTTCATATGGATATATGATTCCTAATTCCTTTATCTTCCTCTTGTATATATATTTTTGTGATGCTAATAATAAGTGCCATGACATGACGTGGTGGGGGAAAAAATCGATTCTGTTCAGTATCGAGATATTTTGCACCATGATTTTGCGCATGCAACTATATCAATACTGTAGCGCAAAGTATTGCAATATTTAGGCTAATTATACTAATAATTATATTATTAGTATAATAATATACTAATAATTATATTATTAGTATAATATACTAATAATATACATTACCCACGGCAATGGATCTATGAGTAGCCGACGGATGAATTCTGTCAAAATGGCTGACACGCGGCTAGGGGTCACGTGACTGGGAGATCCCTATTGGCATGTTATCAAAATTATGAGGTTATGAGAGCCCTGTTATTAAACTATGCGTTTACACTGAACTTCTCTCACAGAGATAATAACTCATTTCTACAGAGCTGTAATTATTTAGATGTTTATTAGCTAAATAAATGTTTTTTATTACTAGATACTAAACGATCTTTAGCAACGAGTTGGATAAACAGCCTATAGTACCTGCGTGTTCCAGATATGGACACACTTGTCGAAGGAGCCGCTGGCCAGGTGCCGCCCGTCTGGGCTGAATGCCACACTGTAGACGGGCTCCTGGTGTTTGGTCAGCGTGTGGATGCAGGCGCCGCGCTCTGCGTCCCACAGACGCACCGTTGAATCAAACGACGCGCTGTGGGAAGAAAATAAGAAGAGAAAAAACAACTGCTTAATGCGTATAAATACATACACGCATGTAAAAACGTCTGAAAAATGCAGACAGATTTTTTATTTAGCCAATCAATCAAAATGAATTTTTAAAAAGGACTGGTTTTATGCACCTGGCCAGCATGAGGTTGGCATTGGGGTTGTTGGTTTCAGGGCCAGTCGGGCTCCATTTGATGGTGTAGATCTCCTTACTGTGGGCTTGCAGGTCATGAACACAAGTGTCCTGTTTCATGCTCCAGAGCTAATGTTCAATACACAACATTATTATAATACACACTCCCAATTGACAAAGCATAAACAGTGGAAAAACGGCCAAATCATCAAAATAGAGATCATGGCAGGTTGTTTGTAGCTCACTTTTAACGTCATGTCATCAGAGCAGGAGGCCAAGAGATTCCCCGTCGGATCCCATTTGATTGCATTGACTTCATTCTGAGGATCAGGAGTTCAAATAATCAGTGATGTAATCAGTTAAGCACGGTTATTACTACACGGCTCTGTGGAATACTTGATTCTGATTGGTCTATTGCGCCATGTTACTCCCCGATAACAACCACTGAAACGGGCTCATCCGGGTTGCTGAAGTCAGCAGCGCTACACGCTTTGCTAGGAACGTTTTTTTTTCTTCGTGGAAGTTTTGCGTTTGGTGATCTAATAAAATATTAAAACTCAGTCAAATCAATAATTTGTGTACAGTTATTTATTATGCCATCTCGCTCTCTCATTTCATACAAACGCAGCTGCTGCCATTTGCGTTTTTTTCAAATGCGTAGCTTGAATGCAGTGCAAGTCGCTTTGGATAAAAGTGTCTGCCAGATGCAGAAATCTAAATGCATTTCAATATTGCATTCTCAAAAATGTCATTAAAAAAACCTATGGGATTTTAGGTTTACCTCATATTTCATACACAGGAGAAACTGTTGCAAATGTTTATCAAAATGCTTAATGGTTCCCAAAAAAATATTAAGCGGCACAACGCTTTTCAACATTGTTAATAATCATAAATGTTTCTTGAGCATCAAATCAGCATGTATTTGAGGTACATTTATTTTAATCATCATTGTAAGGCATTTCATGATGTATTATTTCAACCATAATAAAATTGTTCTTCAAATAATTCTAACTTTCAAAAAAAAAAAAAAAAAAAAAAATCAAATATCATTTTACGTAGATAGACTTAAAGGGAACAGATAATATGTATTTTTATATATGCAGCCTGCTTTGTTTTTGCCCCCATAATTATATTCATTCAAAATGTCATTGATATATTTGCATACATTACATTAAAAGAAACCAAACGTTAATAATAAATGTATACATTTTAATATTTATTTATATAAATTGATCTGCTTTTTATCCTTTGTAAGGATTGAAACTCTTTTCCTAAATTAAACCATTTGGTGTCCAGAACAAAGGAAAATCAACAGAAAGTTTTAAAATATGACACATAAACATGCATTTTTGCTAAAAGTAATCAATAATTTGATTTCAAACCATTCAGGTTTCCTGACTTGTTTCATATGTCAGGCTTTACAAGGTTAAGATGTAACTTAGTATTTCAGGACACCAAACAGTCAATGCAAAAAGTAGAATAAGCAGATATTGATATACACTATACTGGGAATAGTAGAATATCTGATGTAAGTGGCTTACTGTGTGGCCCTGGAAAGTTTTGACTGGTCTGTCCTGGCCCAGTTTACACACGTGAATGCACATGTCCGTGCTGCAGGAGGCAAACGTGTTGTTGCTCTGCCAGTCTACGTCCAGCGCCGGAGCTGCAGGTGACAAATGCAAACCACATCATTCTTAATGATTGTTTTGAAATGAGCTTACATACAACTGACACATTTGGTTGACACGACCATCCCGGGTGGGGGTTTAAGGGTGTTCTCACTGTTCACACTTGGCATGTTTGTTTCGATTGAAAGCGGACCGGGGGTTCGTTTTAAAGGAACTCTGGTGCGATTCGAATGAAATATGTACACAAATATAACACAACACGGACCAAAGACAGGAAGATGAGACCCTAAAAAGTACAGAAGGCTCAAGCAAACCTGTTTTTTCTCGTCATAGTCGTGATGTTGCCCATCACAGTTCACTACAGGCATCAGAACCGCGTCTCCTCACAGCAGATCTTCCTTTGTGTGTGTGACGGAGGGATTCCTGCCGCTGTTTTGACTCATTTAATAAGCTCTTCACGGGCTCTCAGCTGGTCAAAACACCATCATATGTGGGCTACACACACACAACGAGCGCATTTATCCCAACACACAGCATTGTTTTGGATGTTCGGTAAGTTCTGTCGCAAAATGGGCAATACGTTATAAAAGCTGAGCAATCAGGTTGTGAATGTATCGCTATGCCTTTAGGTTTGGTGTTAAAAATGCCAATCTGAAGGCTAAGCGGACCAGGACTAAATGTTTTTTTTGTGCCAAATGAACCAAACTACAAGTGTGAACACCCTAAGAAAACCCTTTGAACCTCTTCGCCCCAAAACTCTCTCTCTGAAGGTCCTTCAGGTCACATTACGACTGATGTGGCTGCAAAATCCTGTCATGTATAGTTTTATTAATGTGCATTGATTGGTGCATTTAAAGTGTTTCCCCCCTGTATTAGCAAGAACGTCAAGGTCCGTCGAGGGAAAATGAATGTCCTGCTTGTGGTCCTTTTCTTTACTCACCAGAATGGAATGGAAATTGCTGTTTGGCCTCTCCTGTGTGTGCGTCCCAAATAATGGTGGTCTGAAAGGTGCACATTCCCATTAGCATCTCAACTTCACCACATCAGCTTATCAAGACAGAATATGATTACAAGCGTACGATTATGCTGTACCTTATCAACACCAGCGCTGAGAATGAAATTTCCTTTCTTGTTCCACTTTAAAGCAAATATGGGTCCTTTGTGCTGCCCCAGTGTACTGGCAAGATTACCTACCAGTTATAGGACACTGATTAGATGAACAGGATTTTGAAGTTTAATTGATGTTAGCGATAGAGTTAATGAAGCTCACCATCTTTAGTCCATATCCTTGCAAAGCCATCATAGGATCCTGTCGCTAGGAGTGTACCTTCACTCTGCCCAACATCAAAGAGAGAGAGAGAGAGAGAGAGAGAGAGAGAGAGAGAAATATGAATATGAATAAATTGTTTTGTCTGTGTAGTGTGTGTGGTGAGAGGCTCATGCAAGCAGGGTTACTATGATTCATAAGCGCTAGTTCCAGCACTCACATTCCAGTCCAGTGAGGTGACGTCTTTGTTACTGGGTACGTCCTGCCCCCCCTCCCGAATGCAGTGGCGCAGCACCAGCTGAGTGGATCCTCCCGCGCTGCTCTCACTCAGGTTCCAGATCCGTGCAGTCGAGTCTCCCGAGCTGATGGCAACAACCAAACGCAGAGAGAATCAACCCATTTGAAAAGTATTACGCAGAGACACGCAAAGCCATATTTGTTTCAAAATTGACAGGTTTTAACCCTTAAACGCATACCTCGGGTCTTTACTGACTCGAGACGTCATTCACCACCCTCCCCCTCATTCATTTTTTAAAGTTAGACATGAACCTTCTTTGTATTTCTCAAATCTATTCAGGTATGTAATAGTTCAAGTATATATTTTTCTGCGCATCAATTGAGTCTCTCACAATAAGTGCAATTCACCTTTATTC
Source organism: Tiaroga cobitis (assembly GCA_030578255.1). NCBI lineage: Eukaryota > Metazoa > Chordata > Actinopteri > Cypriniformes > Leuciscidae > Tiaroga > Tiaroga cobitis. Next base: position 18,164,745 of record CM060592.1, on the reverse strand, counting down.
CTCAAGATGGCAATGTCTGACAAAGATGGCGTAATCGATCAAAATATTGATTTTGAAGACAGAAAATTATAGTTTTGAGAAAATGGTTGAGATGACGGACATGAGCCCGATGCTCAATGTACTGGGGAAATGAGCTCAGATCAAGTTCCAAAACTTAACGAAATATCCTTTATTTTATTTTTTTATCCTTTTGCAATTGCTAATAAAGCATCAAGAGAGATTTGTAATATTGCGGCAGATAGAGAGCCACCTGTGTTAGATACAGTGGTAACACTTTACAACAAGGTTCATTAGGTAATGTATTAACTAACATGAACGAACAATGAGCAATACATTTGTTAAATTATTTATACAGCTTTGTTAATGTTAGTTAATAAAAATCCAGCTGTTCATTGTTTGTTCGTGTTAGTTCACAGTGCATTAACTAATGTTAACGAATACAACCTTTGATTTTAATAATGTATTAGTAAATGTTGAAATTAATATTTTCTAAGATGAATAGATGCTGTAGAAGTACGCATGTTAACTAAGGTAGTGAACCTTGTTCTAAAGTGTTACCGATATAGATATATATTAGATATATGAAACGATTATGGAATAATAATTGGTGAAACATGTATGCATGAAAGGGTTAAGCAGTGAAGTCTGGCTTTAGCTAGATACTGACCCAGAGGCCAGCAGGTCGCTGACAGGGTTCCAAGCACAGATGAAGACCTCAGACTCGTGGCCTCGCAGCACCATGGCTTTACTGGCCGGGATCTCCACTGCCCGGTCCACCTCCATCATGTCTGAGTGGTGGTCTGTCAAAGGAAGAGGCAGAGACACTTTCAGCGCTATGTGAATTTCATCCTAAACACAACCAATACGCATCATTCATGTAAACGAGCAGCCATGGTGCAGCTTTTTGTGTTCCACAGAAGAACGAAAGTCACACAGGGTTGGTACAACGTTGTCCGTTTAACCCCATGTTATAGTCTTCTTAAAAACCTTGTGTTGCCAAATGTATTCAGGGTAAGATGGCAACAGCCAGTTCAAACAAACAAGGCGCTTGCCTCGTGAAATATTCATACGCTTTGTATAGTCTCAGACTCTTTCACCCCCAGTATTTCATTTCAGCGTTCAAGGGAAAACGTCTAAATGTGATAACTGGAGTGAAGAGACTGAGTTATTCAGGTCAGTGTAGTTACCGTTAACTAAATCTCCCAAAATAGTTCTCTTTAATTAAAAAAACTGAAATAAAGCACAATATAAATGTTAGATTAAAAACCTATTCTTATTTACAAATGTTTTCTTGGCAACTAACTGAAATAAAATACATAGAAGATATAATAATATTGAAAACAACAACAACAACCTTACAACAAAGACAAAAGCACATATCAAAATAGCCAATACTTAAATTATAACTGAAAATATAAAAATTAAAGCTAAATCAAAACATGAAAAAAATAAGACTATAAAAGACTAAATAATACTAAAATAACACTGGTTGAGGTCAGAAACTGATGGTGCAGTCAGGAATATAAACATGACAAGATGTTCATTTAATTAGGTCACATGCTGTGTTCCTCCAATCAATGGTATTGACACAGCAAATATGCAAAGAACATTAACCTAGGGTTTACAAACGTGCAGTGTGAAACCTCAAAACGTGAAAATCCAGGATTAATTCCAAACCCTAAAATTGACTCCTAAAGTTTGAACAGTGTAATTTATGATAACACTTTATTGTGATAGTCCACTTTAGACACCCTACTAACATTAAGTAACTTTGCAACTAGATGTCAACTAACTCTCATTAGAGTATTAGTAGACTGGTAGGGTTAGACTACGTTGACAATGCATTTGTAAAGTTACTTATAGTCAGTAGAATGTCTGTTGGGGAATCATCAAAATAAAGTGTCAGCAGATATTAAGCAGACAGTCTACTAATGACTGGTAGGTGACATGTAGTTACCAATGTTACTTATAGTTAGCAGAATGTCTATCGAAATAAAGTGTTACCCAATTTATTTTTTGTGACCTCAAAGTCACAGATCGAGCTGTTTTACCGTCTTAATGGTATTTCTTTATGACAGGTCTGTTGTGACAGTACTATGCAGGCTGTGAGCTTACTAGACAGCGCGTGGGACCCGTTCTCCTCTCCATTAGCCGTGTTCTCTCCGTTCTTGGCGGCGGAGGCCGTCGTGGCACTGGAGGCGGCGGCAGCTTGTTGTTGAGCCAGCTTATCCTTATAAACCTGCTGCCTCGTCTGCACCACGTCTGGCATCACCGCATCAATCAACGACAGCGACTCGATCGGCCGCCCATCGAACAGCGTGCCGTCCTGAGAGCACAATCATGTCAGATCGAGCATCTTCTCGCATGTGTAAGCTGAGAAATGTTGTACTGATACCAGTGCTGACCTCATTGATGCTGACTTCAGCCTCCACGTACTGCAGGCCTTTCTGGAGGATGGAGATGAGGGCAGCAGGGGGCACCAGAGCTCCGTTGATGTTGGACTGGCTGATGTGGCTCTCTATGCCAAAGGTGAACGCCGAGTGGGAGAAGCCTGCAGGGGAAAAGAGGACCATTCTTGTTACCATTTAGGAACAAGTATTTTTGGATAGTGAGGGCAAAAGTATTGGTACTTTGGTACCAAGTCAACAAAGACATCGCAAAAATGTTACATAATCGATAAGCCTTTTTCTGCATTACTGACCCGATATGGTTGACTAACAGGCGTCTGATTTCAAACTGGGGTTATTACATTTAATCATTTAGCAGACGGTTTTATCCCAAGCGACTTACAATTGAGAAATACAACAAGGGATTCATCTAAAGAAGCAAACACGAGAAGCGCCCTTAAAGGGATAGTTCACCCAAAAATGAAAATTCTGTCATCATTTGCTCCCCCTCATGTCGTTCCAAACCCGTAAGACTTTTGTTCATCATCTGAACACAAATAAATATCTTTTTGATGAAATCAGAGATTTCTGTCCCTCCGTTGACAGCTACGCAACTGAAACGTTGACGCTTCAAAAAGTTCATAAAGAGTAGGGCTGGGTGATAAAACGGTATCGCTATTTATCGACGGTACACCATTGTCTAGGGGTGTAACGATTAGGGATGTCCCGATCAGGTTTTTTTGAGTCATTTGATTTTGAGTATCTCCCGATACCGAGTCCCGATCCGATACTTATATAATACATCAAAAAAGAATAAAGAAGAGAGAAAAAACAGATTTTTTATTTAATTAACCTTATTTTAACATTCAACAACTCTGTTAACAAACAGAGCACTTCTGTGAGGTAGCTTGAACAATCAAGTAATAAATAACATAAAATCTTCACTTTTGGACTTTAGTGCAACAGAAAATATAGAAAAAGTCTAATATAAAAACAAATAGCACCTCAACTTAAAATACCCGGCAGGCATGTAAACAAAAAGTAAAAATGTTTTAAAAGTGTATAAAAAAAAATCATGAGAATATATATATATACATACATTAGGGCTGAGCGATATGGACCAAAAGTCATATCCCGATATATTTAGGATGAATATCGATATACGATATATATCCCGATATTTTTTCCTCAAAGTGAGAGCAAATGTTCAGTCAAAGTCAAAGCCAAATATGACGTCACAAGTAGCCTAGTTTTATTGAAAGTTGAAACTGGCTATTTCAGTGAACAGGTGCAAAATCAAATGAATAATAAACAGGTTTCTTCACTTGGTTCATAATTAAATGGTCAGCTGTTCAAATAACAATAAAATGTAAACATAAATACTGTATAGCAACAGGAGTACCTTTTTTGAAATCAAAGCTCCATAAGGTGGCTGCGGGAAAATTAAGTTTGCAGTGAGCTTTGTTTCGGGGCTGGAGCTTTTTCGCAGTGTTTCCTCTAGGATTTTTTCCCAGCTGTGGTGGCAGTGATAGTCCCATGGGCCACGCCCCCTTGCCCCTAACCTTGCCTAAGTATTATAATATGAAAGGCTCCAATAAGAGCGGCAAAGCGATTATGTGCGCAAAATGATGCACTCGAAGCAACGCGCAGTCACAGCGTGCAGCGCTTCACATTTGCACAAAGTGAAATATTATATCTATGCAACCGTTTATTGAGCCTTTTCTTTTAACAGTTTTAAATTTCAGTTACAGTGCGCATGAAGAACAATTCACAGCGCTCTCTACTCCAGTGCTGTAATCTAACAGACACCCGGGAGAAAGGAATATGATTTAGAAAGCGCAGTAAACTCCAGTAAGATAGTAATTTTATGCAAACCATAGACATTTATCTACAAATAAAGTACAATAATGGGAACATTAATCTTGAAGAGAGTGTCGTCGTGTTACTGTCGTAACCGAACGCAACGCGCTGTTTGAATGCTGAATCAATGGAGAATGACTGAGGAGAGATGAGTTTTCATTAACTTTAACTTAACGGCTTAAATATTAATTTTTACCTCACATTATGCAATCGAATGACTTTAGAAGTCTTGGAATATAGTGCACAAAAACTTTATGGTGCTTTACAATATTTTTATGCCTTTAGTGGGGCTTAACAATAACACAATAGTGTGCATAATATCGGACTTTACTGAGAAGCTGCAGCCGTGGCGGGATGATGTTTGGTGTGGCGGACCACCACGGTAGAATGAATGTAGCGGAAACACCGTTTCGGGTTGTCGATGGCTTGCGGCTGGGGCTTCTGCAAGCGCAGTTTCACGCGCGGGGAGCAGTGCAGAGAGCTCCGGGTCAGCAGCTTGCTTGGAGCAAGGATCACAGCGCATATTTGCACCGTATCGATATATGCGATATGGTCTAATTCCATATCGCATTTAAAAATATATCGATATTTTTTATATCGATATATCGCCCAGCCCTAATATACATACATACACATATTAGGGGTGTAACGGTTCACAATATTTGCGGTTCGGTTCGATACGATACAGCAAAAAGAAAGAAATGCCAGAGAAATTTCCTATTTATTGAAAGAAAAACTATTTTTCAATAAGTTTGAGTTTTCCTACATCTTGAAACTTTCAGGTTTATAAATGGGGGTGGTAATCTTTGAAGGATGAACAAATAATGTTTTGGTAATCACATTAAAAATAACATTTAAATATATTTTTATATAATATTTGAGTTTTGAAGTGCAACATTTAAATCCATGTTCATTCACGGCACAATGTTTCTCCTGGTTTCCACGTCAGCGCTGTTTGATCTGTGGCGAATTCAAATGTTTTCTTCTTCACTGGATCTCTTAGCGCTGTGTCGCTTGATCTCGCGCTGCACAGATGTTGCTGGTCCGAACTGATAAATGGTCCGTTAAGCACAATATAATGAGTAGCGCAGTTTCGTTCCGCTTTCATTACGTTTGCCATTTGATGTTGCGCAACGTTGTGGTGGTCGCACCAGCGCGGATTTTGTCTGCAGGAAAAATGGTCCTAGGAATCGTTCGGTTTGTATGCGTACCGAACCGGAATAATTACGAATACATGTACCGTTACAACCCTAATTTACATATATCCGAGTCCTGATCGGGAGCTAACGTCTAGGGCCCTATGAAATCCGTTTTATTTTTTCCCAAATTCCGTTTTATTTTTTCCCAAATTCCGTTTTTTCCGTTTTAATTTTTGGGAATTATTTTTTTTTTACCCTTGACTGTTATTTTAGTCGTAAAAAAGAGTGTGCTTTTAAAGTTAATGATTAAAATGTATTAAAAAATACAAATAAATTAGGAATGACCTTTAATTTATTGAGGTAATACAGATATTTACTCAGTAGCCTTTTCAGGACAAATACTGCATGATGCAACAACACTGCACTCTTCAAGTAACAACAAAATATGCTTATGAGCTTTAAACTGTCCAGTAATATAAATTAGATTAGTTTATATAAGTTTAAATAAAGTCACACTCTGTCTCTCTCTCGCCCAGTGTCGCTCACGGAGTTCGCTTCGCCTTTGTCCAGTCCGGCGCCTCATAGACAGACGTGGTGTGCACGTTGTGTGTGTGTGTATGTGAGAGAGACGGAGGGAGAGCGGGGAAATGCAACTGAAAGAATACGCTGCGTGTTTTAAATAGTGTTAAAAAACGAAACGCAGTATGTGGCGGCGAATTAGTCTATGTGTGGGAAACACTGCATAAGTCACGTGCGAACTTCTCGGCTCGCCACTGACGGCTTATAGTTTTGAGTTTCTTAACTTTTTGTCGACGAAAGGAGAGCCGTGGAGAGCCGCTTCGCCATGCTTTCATTGTTTTGGTTTCGTCATTGTAGCTGAAATGACGGGGTGGGGGGGTTGTGTCACCCAGATTTGCTTCCCCCGGTCTGCATTTTAACCAGACATACGTTCTTCTCCCACACAAAAACAGAATTTCAAACCAAATATGTAAAATTCCACGAAATTCCGCGTTAACACTAGATTCCGCGTTAATTGGCCAATTCCGCCCGCGATTCCGTGATCGCGGAAATCATAGGGCCCTAAACGTCCGATTCCGATCGAGTCTGAAACCACGTGTTCGGGCCCGATTTCCGATCGCGTGATCGGATCGGGACATCCCTAGTAACGATACACGTATTCGTATTGAACCGTTCGGTACGCATTACAACCCGAACGATTTGTTGGACCATTTTTCCTGACGGTGCCACCACAACGTTGCCCAACATTAAATGGCAAACGTAATGAAAGCGGAACGAAACTGCGCTACTCATCATTTTGTACTTCACGGATCGTTTATCAGTTTGGACCAATGCAGCGCGAGCCGATCTTTATCAAGCGACAGCGTTAAGAGATCCAGTAAAGGAAGCATTTGAATTCGCCACTGAGGAAATAACATCGCTGCGAGATCTAGTGAGAAGCATTCACATTTCTCCGTTATTAACGGATCAAACAGCGCCGACATGGAAACCAGGAGAAACATTGTGCCATGAATGAACTAGTTATAGGCTTTAAGTCCACAGATCAGCAACATTCCCCATGGATTTACTGTAGTAACACTAACTGTTACTATGGAAGTTTGGAAGGAATAGTCAAATGCTTTCAAGTACGTCACACATCTTTTTCCAGCACTTCAAAACTCAAACATTTTCATATTTAAATGTTATTTTTAAATGTGATGACCAAAACATTATTTGTTCATCCTTCAAAGATTACCCCCATTATAAAATGAAAAGTTTCAAGACGTAGGAAATTTCGCACTTATTTGTGAAAAAAGAATCGAGGAAATTTCTCTGGCATTTCTTTCTTTTTGCTGTATCGAAAACGTAGCGAACCCTGACACCACTGTGTCGCATTGAACCGAAGTGTGAAATTTGTGAACCATTACACCCCTACTTATTACAGATGTTGATCTACGTTTACACTTTTACATTGCACATGTTTGTAAGAAGATATTTTTGTTTACATTTTATTTGACTTCTAAAACTAATATAATTTGTTTGCCTTAATAATGTGGATAAAAAAGAAACAGTGGTTTAAATTAAAACTTTTCTACTTTTCTAAAAAAAGATTATAAAAACTATCAATAATTATCGATACCGAACGATATGAAACATTATATCGTGATACATTTTTTTGCTATTTTACACAGCCATAAGAGATCGTAAAACTAATCCATATGAATTGAGAAGTTTACACCATGACTTAACCAGACGTGATGCGATATGATTCCAGCGACAACCGATTTGTCTGTCCACACCAAACGCCACACGGCTACGAGATGTGACAAAATCAATCAAAAATCACAGCCAATCAGAACAGCGTGTGGGCGGGATCTTGTGGCAAGTGCACGGCACCAGAGATTAACCTTGATGACAGTCGCAGGGAAATGGATAAGTACATAATGAAATTCACAAATATTACACCATTTAAACATTATTAAAAATACATCGGTTACTTAAACAATTTTGTCATAGAATACCCTTTTCACAGTTTGAACGTTCTTGTTTCCATTTGTTTAATTTCAAGATCTGAGGGGAATTATCCATTGTTGCTTTTAGTATGGCTACAAAGTAGGGCTGGGTATTGACACAAATTTCACAATTCGATTCGATTTCGATTCACAAGCTTGCAATTCGATTCGATTTCGATTACGATTCGATTCAATATTGATTATTTTGGATATCAGGTAGCCTACAATACATGGCAAATTTTTTCAAGGAAAACAAATCTCTTAACTAATGCTGTAAACTATGGGAGTCAGTTGTAGCCTACTAGGCTTCATTAGCCTACTATAATTTTGAAGGTAAAAATTAACTGATTTGAAGCTATAACAATTACACTTATTTATTTTTATTATAAGAAAGTTATATGAAATATAAACATTTAAATGGTGGCTGTCATAAAAAACTTGCCAGATTTATTCGAACATGCATTAAATATTGAAGAACATTAAAAATTATAATGAATATGTAATATGGTGCATATATTTAGCAAAATTCTCCTCTCTAGAGTTATTTTTTCTAGCTGACTAACTGACTAAGTTACTAAGTTTAATGTTTTTTCTGAGGTAAATGTGACGTTACATGCCATTGTTTACTTGCTGTTTAACTGACGTCTTTCCACGGATGAAACACTGATTGAGCGATACCACGTTACATGATACGGATTTCGAAGTTGTACTCTATCTTTTAACACACTTTCAGATGCTCATTGATGTTTCTTTGGCGCTGTAACTGGTATTATTAAGGCGGAGTAACTGGTATTATTAAGGCGGAAGAGGAGAATGAGATCATGTGCGCTCCGTGCTGCTGCTTCTCTTGAGCTGAGCCAGAGCGATCTCACGCCACAGCGCCAAAACGGTATTTATGTTTTTGAATTTCGTAAGAAAATGGACGTAATTCGAAATTTGAGACTTTATTTCATAATAATAGTCACAAAGCACAAAGATTATTTCGATGTATTGGATGGGATGCACGATACAATGTTCTGCGCGCTCATCAAATGAAAACAGGATGACTAATCGATTCTTCAGATTTAAGAATCGATATCGGTTCGTAAAAATGAGAATCGATTAATATCGAGAAATCGATATTTTTTACCCAGCCCTACTACAAAGGTTTGATTTGTACTGACCTGCTTTTTATTAATTCATCAAAAAGTTGACAAATTCTGTGATATTCCGCTTTATACAGTAAATTCCGTTTTTATGACTGGATTCCGCGATTCCGTCTGTTTTCTGCATCGCGGAAATCACAGGGCTCTATTATATTGAGGTATGTTCGCTGATCAATGTTTAAATGTGAATAAAATCCTAATTTCAATCTGTTCATCATATAAAGCAATCGAGTCTCTTCAGAAAATTTGGACTAAACCGCTCAATTCATATGGATTAGTTTCATGTTTGAACTTCATCAAACATGAGCATCAAAGTGGTAGCTGTGTAGATGCCAATGGAGAGACAGAAAGCTCTCAGATTTCATCAAAAATATCTTCATTTGAGTTTCGAAGATTCATGAAAGTCTTACAGGTTTGGAACAACATGAGGGAGAGTAAATGATGACAGAATTTACATTTTTGGGTGAAATATCTCTAATACAAAGTTTCAGCCATCATTCAGGATAGTAAAAGCTAGAATATGGAGAGATGTTTTTTTCAGCTGGCTGCAGTTAAGTGCTCACAGTATTACCTATTATCGATAAGTAAAACCTTAAAAAAATCTGTAACATTTTATTTCAGCTAGTTGCAAAAAGTAACTAAATTACCTAAAACTAATAAATAACAATTTATAGAAACTAGCACAGACACTAAAAAAAACTAATAAATAATACAAATTACTAATAAAACTATAATAGTATATAAATTATATTACAATAACCGTATCAAATGCGTATTTGTGCATCTTAAAAAGTTAAAATAGTTTTTATAAATGGCACTGGTATTAGTTCTGACAACTGACATTTAATTTGGTTATTAAACCTTACTACATTTTGCATTTCCTGAAGAAAACGTGGATGATATTTCCTAAAACACGCTGTCAAGATGCTGCCAGGGAGTTGCTATTGTCCTGAGTGTTTTTATGGTGCACTGGCCGGTTGTTAAACCATTAATTAGTTCTTTGGAAATAAACATGGCAGGACAAAAAAAAAACTACCCCTGCATGCGATATGAAACAGGATATTACACAGAGCTGTTAACTGAAGTGAAGAGGGTCGATGCACACACACACCTGACTCTTGCAGGTATCTGTACACCAGGAAATTGACCTCATCACTGCTAACGCTCATTTTGGATCCTGGGTGAACCAAGAGGTCAGGGCGAGAGTGGAGCCTGGAATAACAAGACATGTTTTCTGTTAGTGTTCTTTACAAACAGCATATAGAGCAGCAGAGCAACTCTGGGCACAGTATACACCACTGTTCAAAAGGTTTTTTTTTTAAAAAGAAAAAAGAAATTACGGTACTTTCATTCAGAAGGAATTAATTAAATTGATCATTAATTAAAGTGACAAAAACCACTGCAAAAAAAATTACAGTTAAAAATATTAGGCAGCACAACTGTCTTCAACATCAATATGAAGAAAATTATATTCTAAAACAATTTTAAAAACCTATTTTACGGTCATTTATTAGCAAAAAAAGCCATGCGCATTACTTAAATTTATTACATGTAAGGTTGAATACATTTTCACATTTTTATTTTTATTTATTACCGATAATTTTGTGAATTTAATTTGACCAGCTGCTTTGATAAGGTAAAAAGCTATATATATATATATATATATATATAACGATTGTTTTGTGTAAAATAAAGACAGCGATTCTTCTACGATTCTGAAGGGAAAAAAACTAGAGGTTCTGACAATGTTCATTAAAAATATATTAATTTGAACTAAATGACATTTTCTTTTGTTGAATTTCTCATTCATAGACTTGTTTCTTTATTGGATGAATCCGCGTTTGTGAATGAATGATTCAATGACAAACACTTTTATAAACACTAACTTGTTGCCACCTCCTGTCATAACGATAAGCAATACAATACTTAAGTGTCAAACTGTTTATACCCAAACCAAACTATAAACTTTTATCCCGTTATTTTAATGTTTGTATTGTAACACATAAATAATGATGCTGTGTGGTTGAAAGGACTGTTTGTGAAGCTGCTTCATACTGTACATTTACATGGCAGCTGCTCTCTCCGGATCAGTGCCAGTGCAGTAATGACCACAGAGAGTCAGGACCTCGGTTTAACGTCTCATCTGAAGGACTGTGCTTTATTGACAGTATAGTGTCCCCGTCTGGGGCGTTAGGACCCACACAGACCACAGGGTGAGCACAGACCTGCTCTTGGTCTCCTTAAACAATATCTTTTTAAGCAAAGAGAAAACTGAACCTAAACTTCTTGACTGAACTTTCTCACAGAAGCCCCTTTGAGCCCTGGGGGAATTTTCCATCCGTTTGCTCACCGCTGGAAAGAACGGTTAAGAAGCTACACTGTAGGGACTGATGTTGTGATGGGAAACAAGAGCTAAAGAGTTAGTGTTGAACCAGAGGAAATGATCCAGGTGTACTCATTCATTCAGCTGCTTATTTCGGTCTTTTAGCCTCCTTCACAGTCTTATAAGCCTTCACGTATAACAGAAACCCATCATATGATAAGAATCCCTGTTGTTTATGAGTGTCAACAGGTTGCCAATTCACAATCAAATAAAACAGGCTTATACGACTTAATGAAATGCCTCTTAAGCAGTGTAAGATCAGACTGGCTAAACGTCTTTACTCGACACTAAATTCTCTTATCCTACACTCATAATAAAACACACAATCCAGTACATTCGTTTTCTGAATAAAAACAACAACAATTTGATGACCTGATCGTTCCGCATGCCTAAAGATCATTCATCTCAACAGCAACAGCAGTCAGAGCCGGGTCACACAGAACACGTTTTCCTACTTTTCCATTCAACTGTGCTACCTTTCCATTGTTTTTCAATTTAAACATGTTCCAGACTGTTGCGCTTGCGTCTCACGTCTGTTGCGCTTGCGTCTCACGTCTTTTGCAGTGTCTCGCGCATATTACACGCCGTTCTAAAAATTAGGTGATCAAGTTAAAATAAATTCAACTTAAAAAATTTTTTTTTTTAAAAAGTGTCTCAAGACTTTTTTCACTTCACTCACCTGCAAAAAAAGTGTTCTGTGTGTGAAGGGCTTTTGCAAGCTATTTTTTAAATGCAATGTAGGATATTTCATATTTTTTGGAGGGTAAAATTTAAGACATTGATGATTTAGAAGGATGTGACACTGACTCACCATGATACCAAGTGATATTTAGATGTTCATACTCTTGCCATCCAGGGGAGCACAGGCAAATCTGCCTGTCAATAAAACATTGCATTAGTTATAATCAGATTTACAGTCAGCCTTTTCCCCCTCTATAGTTAGTCAACAGTTTAACAGAATACAAGCGTAAAATAAATGCTTGTAGACAAAGCAATAATTTAGACTTGACTAAGATCAAATTTTTTAAAAATTGCCCCAGAAATGTGGCAACTTTCCAGGTTTGGTAATAACTTTAACATTCCCGGAAATAACCTAATACACCACAACTATCCTATTCGTGTTTCAAGCACAAGCAGAAGGTAGACCATATCATTTGAGAAAGAGAACCCCAATCACAGTCATTAATTATCAATGCTCTGAAAGGCCATGATCTTTCTAAAAATGGCACCACTGTCATGAAACATCTACACATGATGATGATGTGCATTTAATTCTCAATTCTAATCTTATTTTATTATTTATTTGCATGTTTAAATTGTCCTTGTTGGTCCCGGACCCCAGTTGGAAAACCCCTGGTTTAGTGTACAATGCCCCAGTTTTTTCTCTGTAACCATTTACAAAGTCGGCATGTGTATGATGCCCAGTGTTGCCAGACGTACGATAATTATTGTATGTGTACGATAATTTTGACCTCTGTACGATCAATGATGAAAAACTTCCATAATGTATGATAATTTCAGAATTTTGTGACACTTCAAATGACGGTCGTTGTAATCATAGAGCTTCTATACTTATTGATCTAGCTGTGGATCCTACACCTACCATCATGATTGTGAGGAGAACGTGAACGTGGTGTTACGCACGTCTTCCATCTTTATGTCTTCTCGGCCAGTCATCGTGGAGAATGACTCTCACAAGCTGATGTTCAAAAAGTTGTTTGTCTAGATAAATTGCTGTATTCTGAAATTTTGACTTAATTTTCTTCCAAATACGATAATTTTGAGCTTCTGGTACGATACTTGGACCAATCTGGCAACACTGATGATGCATAGCGTTTTAAAATCCGTTCGGATTTAAAGCAGTTGTGCAGTGTATGAAGAAAGACCTAGATAAGTTAATCTGTTACAAAGCATCTCTTACTGAGGACACACAATCCCCCCTTTTAACTATAAGCTATCATGAAATTATGCAATCAACTAAAAGTCCTTGCATACTCATAATAGATAGATAAACATAATACATCACTTCAGTGACAGAGCAAATATATCTGCTATATGCATCTTCATGGTTAAAAAACTATATGCGTAATTTTGTAATTGACAGGTTCATTCTGTTCAACAGATCAATTAAATTTGTCTACACAACAAAAAAATTAAGCCTTTTTTCAAGATTTACGCAATTCATTTAACAGTAAAATTCCATTCAATTGAATTACCCTTACATACCATTCATATTATGAATTCATTTTAAATAAGTAAAAAAAAACACAGCATAATAAAACAGTTTGTAAAAAACTTAATGGAACAAGGGAATGGACCATTTAGTTTGTGATTAGTATTCATTCATTTTAAATTTAAGTTTAAGAATTATGTAAAAAAAAATGTTTTATTACTCATTTAAAATTATTAATTCATAATATGTAAGTACTACTTAATTCAACTTGATGAAATTTGAAAAATAAATGTAGTGCATTCACGTCTTTACAAGTAAAATACACAATTACCTTTCCAGGCTACGTATAACAAGCCATTTAATTAAAGTAATTAAATTCCTAATGTAATGACCATATTTAGATCGCAAAAAAATATCTAGCTGCTAATCTGAACATCTGTCACGCTAACACTCTACCGGAAGCGCAATTACATGTCATTCGATGTTGAGCTTACGGCTAAATGCCCCTCTATGCTAAATGCGCATAGTCGTGGGCAAACGTCACCGGAAACAACAAGACTCCCCGAACAAGTACAAAAATGAGCGATTCTAGTTCCAGCACGTGGCTGCTTCCATAGCAACGCAGCTAACTAGTCGGTTAAATACAAGCTAGTAGTTGTTGTCAACGTCCATCTCGCGTGCACTGCACAAACAGCGCGAGGAACCTGAGCGCCCATCCCCCACCGCGCGCGGCCACACGCCATGCACTTTAACTCTGCAAAATGAACACTTTTAACGAGTTATAAGCGCACTCCAGCTATCTAAAACGCGAACGGAGATTATAACCGTCATAACTAGATGCTGAGGTGTGTTATAATGGGCGAATGAGAGGCTCTTCTTACTCGTGCCGATGCTTCCACTCTCACCAACCGCTAGCTTCTGAAGCTAAAGTGGTGAACAAATGTGCCACAGCGCCGACGCAAATGCGGCAGAAGGGTATTCCTCGACCTTTCCACTCCGTAATCTTACTTCTGTCCTGGATTAATATCTATTTTCCTGTGGTCTGTATTAAATACAAAGGAATAGAAGAAACATTTAGCAGCTTATGGCCAGCCAAGCGCTTCAGAGGAAGCCGACGGCCTCAGACTAGCAGTAGGGCGGAGACTTGCCACGCGAAAATGAGGTAGCAGTCTCGTGGGGCCTCCTTCCAATAAAAAAACCCTGAATAATAAAAAAATAAAAAAACACCCCTCATTTATATCAAAAATATGTAACGTTATTAAACTAGTTTTAAATGTGAGATTATGATTGTGAAAGTGAAGTGTTTTGCGTACATCAGTTTAGTTATTTGGTTGTATTCAAATATTATTGGAGACATGTGAGATTAGAATTACGCATTGTATTTTGAAACCAATTCCCCCCCCCCCAAATAAAAAAAATTACAAAACCGTCTAATAAAAAACCGGACTCCTGATAAACAGCACAGTTGACCGCTGGGACAGACCTGTATTTTGCCTGGCTGGGCACTGCCTGCGATTTCGCCACACCCACAATCTTCTCCGCTCAGGCGTTCAATAACAGACTGACATCATTGGTCTGCGTATTACACTGCTATTTTCAATCTACCTTAAGTATTGTAAAAGCATCGCAGCTGTCTTGTGACTTACAGTCAGCCTGTGTGCCTATTAGAACTGTTACCCAGAAATTGCAGCGAAATGAAAATTTCAGCTGCAGACTCTCAAAAACCAACTAGGCCTACTGCCTTTATCATCATAATCAAAGACCATTGTACATGTATTAGTTTTTTTTATTCATTATGTATTCAAAAAGGTTTGTTTTATATTAGCCTATTGTTATTTTATATTTATTTATTATAAATCACCTTATTTTAATAAAATTGTATTGTATATTTCTTTGTCTTGTTATTACTTGTTTTGTATTTTTGTACACATTTCCATAACACCGGCCTAATTTTACTGAGAACCCTGTACAAATCTTTTTTTTCCCCTCTTCATCTGAGATGATGACACAACTTTGTAACATCTTTAACCATCTTTGTTTGCTGGAAAGATGTTAAAGGGGTCATGACATGGTTTTTTGTTTTGTTTTATTATGTTCCCTTAGGTGCAATTATAGTATTACTATAGTTTTTTGTACAAAAAAATAAAAAAATGTCGTGATTTATGACCTTTTTCCACCCTGTTTCTCCCCCTCTGATTCAAAAGAGTTCAGTGTTAACGCCCACTGTTATGATTGGCTAACGTCAGTGCTGCTTATGCATACATTATTAACGTTAATCATTTTGTATCACATGTAGGCAGGGCCGGCTCTGTAAATCTGGGGGCCCTAAGCAGGATAATGTTGGGGCCCTGCCTTGCAGTAAATAATGGAGTATTGCTACCGCAAACCGGAAACTGTATACAATCTAACCCCAATCTAACAAATCTTCAATAAAGTTGTTGCATATACTACAGGTGTTGCTGGAGTCTCGATCTTTGAACTTCTTTTCCCTTTTCCACACTTTAAAAAGAGGGAGAAGTTGGACCGGTAATTTCTTTGCTTCCTTCTAAAGGGATTTAAACATATTCTTCTTTTTTCTTTTTTCTGCACCCGATGGATAGACTCGTTTCATTTTTTCGGTCAAATTTCCAAGTCCAGGGAAGACAACGATCTGACACGGTTGGTTGACTTAACGCAGTGGTTCTCACTTTGGACAAGGGGGAATTTTCAAGCCCCACTGCCCCCATCACCCCAACACAATGCTAATGAAATACGCAACAAGCTTAAAATGTTCCAATTTATTGAAGTAACAAGTACTATCTAAATACAAACTAACTATCTACATCAAATAACATTCCAGCGAGTAAAAAAATAAAGAAAATAAAAGTGCAGCTGTGTCATAACTTGCATGGAATTCAAAAATAGACAAAATAAAAGTGCAGCTGTGTCAAAATGTTAAAAAAAGAAAAGAAGAGAAATCCATTTGGCAAGACAGGTCTATTTAAAAAAAAATAGACATAACATAGGCTACTGTGTTTGATATGGGATTAAAATGATGGGCAGAGTATGAGATATAAACTAATGATTAATTATTTCAATATTCCTTGAGCGGAGAGCGCATTTCTGAATATTCCTCGGCTCGCTCATTCCGCTCAGGGTCGCGCGCTCAACCCTGCTGGCTCGAAAATATGTGGAATAAGGGCTGCCTCCGACTAAAGTTTTTTTCTAGTCGACTAGTAGTTGTTTATTTAAGCCATTAGTGGATAAATCGCCCCTTTATATTGATTTAATAACTGAAATAGGCTATACAGGATAACGAGTGTTATAAAGCCGCACTCAAGCGCACCGGCAAAAGTAGGCTAATGATTTTGAATGTGTAAAAAATAGCAAGGAGACATTGACTTGTTTATTAATAAACTGGTGTTTTCTGCGTTGCTGCAAAGATGAAGTTGACGACGCGGACTCGCCATGAACGAATAAAGATATAGAGGCATAAAAAGGAAAATTTCCTCCCGTTGGCGCGCTCCACCTGTCACGTGGGCGCGCCCCACACTTTGAGCGGCGACGCGGGCGACTACCATCTGTAGTTAGGGGGCCCCCTAGTGGCGGCGGGGCCCTAAGCAGCCGCTTAGTTCGCTTATAGGGAGAGCCGGCTCTGCATGTAGGCTACACAATGCTCCGCCATGTGAAACTTCGGTCTTCGATCTTTTACCATCGTGTCAATTCTCAATTGATTTTGATTCATATGCGCGAGGGAGAGAGAGAGAGATATGCGCGAGGGAGAGAGAGAGAGAGAGAGAGAGAAGGAGAGGGAGAGAGAGAGAGAGAGAGATAGAGAGAGGGAGATAGAGAGAGAGAGAGAGAGAGATGGCAGAGAGAGAGAGAGAGAGAGAGAGAGAGAGAGAGGGCAGGACAGTTTGAAGGCGCGCGCGCGGCCGGGGCTCTCTCTCTCTCTCTCTCTCTCTCTCTCTCTCTCTCTCTCTCTCTCTCTCTCTCTCTCTCTCTCTCTCTCTTGTCGTTCTTTCATGCGCCCTGTTACACTCATCAAGGCTTTGGCGGGCTGCATATGCTGCAAATAAACTGCATCCAACTGCTTTCCCTGACGTCTGGATGATCGTTCGGCAGCGTATTCAAACTTGCTTGTCCACAGCAGGAACAGCACATCTGCGTGGCATCGCAGCTGCACGACAGCGCATGCGACGATGCGAAATGAGGCGTAGTTGTCTTGCGCTGGAGGCGGTCATATGCAAACGACTGGTACGTCACTTCGTACCGTGACGTCACTAAGAACAAAGGATCTAGAACGAGCTGTATTTTGAGCTTGATTAAATAAATGCTTCGTTTATAATGGGGAGGATGTCTTAAGCTATGAAACTTGCAGGAGGTTTTAATGGTACAAAGACCTCTTAAATACCAAAAGATCAAGGCAAATTTGGTTTCTCATGTCATGACCCCTTTAAAGGATGGGACTGAGGAGGACGAGGTTAACTCTCAACCCATGAGATAAACCACCAGCACACATGCTCTCCAAGTGAATTAACCTGACAGATCATAATCCATATATCATTGGTTGTCGTTGCTCTAAAATTTGTTCTCATACAGCTATAATGAGAGAGCATTATACTGTATATAAGGAACACATTTCTGGACAGGACACTAAAATTTAGTTTGGGTATAAGCCTAAACTTCACATAAACTTGTCCCTCAAATCTGCTGGTTCATTGGAATGTTGTTTCAGGATCAACAAAGATGATGATCCAGGAACATGTTGCACTTGGTGAAGTCACGTTCACTTATAAAATTATGTAAGGCAGAAATGCATGCAATAACCTGATAGTGTGATATTGGACATCTTTAGTTATAACCGTGACGCTGGAGAAAAGCATCTTAAAAGCTGAATGTCACAGGGCCAAGCAAGCAATGATTGGATTATTGGATTTTATACAGATATTAATTTGTTCTGGGCAGTGAATTGATTTTAAGATGCAGTTCTCCCGCTCTTAATATGACAGACCTAAAAGTAAAGGTCAGTCTTTTGTGTATCTCATTAGCATGCAAAGCACTCCGTCATTTGCTGTGAATATTTTAAAAAAATTGCTATAAAAAATATATATTTTTTCCCCTTTTTCTTCAGAGTGGCTTAATGTGCCAATAATTCTGTCATTGACGATTGCCATGAATTTATGTCCCCAGCAATTGTGTCATATGTTTGTAGTTTTTCAACGCTTCAATGCCAGCTTTATACAAAGATTGGATACAAACAGACAAATAAAAATGTTTCCTGTATCCTTGGCAACAGCACTGGCGCTGGCTGTAAATGAGGCAATCAAGTTAATGCTGGAACATAAAGCAGGGAGAAAGATAGTAAAAACTGGAACACTCAGAGCCAGGCACGATTATCATTTTTACACCAAAGTTAGCATGCATGGAGTGAAACATTACACTTTTGGATGAGATTCTCCATAACCGGTCTATCAAAACACAAATTGACAGTTTAATTAGAATTGGAAGCAAAGCATGTTGGCTGTCTTGCACATTTTTCCCTAATTACTAAGACCTTCGTGATTCAGTTGGGGAACTGTTTTGGCCAACAAAGAGTGAGCAGGAGGAATGTTTTTGGGAAAATATTCTGTAAAAAGAATTTAATATAGAACAACAATATTTACATTTACATTCATGCATTTAGCGGATGCTTTTATCCAAGGCGACTTACAAGAGAGGAACAAAAGCAGTTCATTGAGGAGGCAACAATATTCGTAATATACAATGCCAAGTTTATTTTATGACAATAGCAAGCCAGAGAGATTTACAGAGAAGGAAAGTGTGTGTGTGTGTGTGTGTGTGTGTGTGTGTGTGTGTGTGTGTGTGTTGGATTAAGGGGGTGGTTAAGTGCTTGTGGAAGAGGTGTGTCTTCAGCTGCTTCTTGAAAGGTGTGATGGTCTCAGCAGTTCAGATGGAGGTTGGCAGCTCATTTCAGAGGAACAGAGAGGGTGAAACTTTTGAAGAGTGACTTTTAGCCTCGTTGTGAAGGAACGACAAGGCATCACTCATTCAGTGACTTTAGCTGGTGGGCAGGAGCGTACATTTGTAGGAGTGTATTGAGGTTGGGAGGTGCTTTTCCAGTGGAAGTTCTGGAAGGCAGTGTCAAAACTTTACATTTGATTCTGGCTGCATGGGAGCCAGTGGAGTGAGATCAGGAGTGAGATATTTTTGGTCGGATCATCTGCAGATGCTCAGGCCCTGTTTCCACCTGGTGTTTAGATGCGTTTTGGTCGATCGGATCACAAGTGGATGACGCTAAATACAGGTGTAAACGGGATCTAAAACGTTTTGAGTTTGTCCACTTTCTACCAATTCCAGCGGTATAGCTGAAAGCACATTCGACCGGATTGCTTTCGTAGTGTAAACGCTCATGTGGTCGAATGTGTTCGAACAGCCACAAAAGACCAATCTACTGACCTAATGCGTAAATATTGAAGAGCGCTAGCCAGACGGGATTTAAACTTTGTCGGCTGAAGCCCCACGACGCCGACGGTAAGTTACCAGGGCTGTCTCTCTGCCTGCCATATACAAAGGCCAGAGTAAAGCATTAATCCGTTTTTTTGCCCCTTTTTGTACTTTGTAGATCAGCTATGTCACCCAAGAAGAAGAAAGGGGACATACGAAGCTTTTTCATAAAGCAGAGTGTAAGTAGGCAAAAATAACTAGCCACACAAATAACTAGCAGTAGTAGTGACTGACCAGGCTTTCAAATGCAGATTCTACTGTGGAAAATAGTATTAACTGGTGATCCTGGGGCCAGGATATTGTTACAGTTACCCAGCTTCTGCAATCTTTCAAGGTTAGGAGCATTAATTACGGGTGTGCAGCACGGATAGACTCATAGAAGTCGCGCTATCATGATAGAATGCTACGTTAGCATGTCACTGAATGTTAATTAGCCTACCTTAACTTAGAATCTTGCAGTCATAAACAGTGGATCATCTGAGACAGTTTTCGTTTCTACATTCTGTTTATGTAATGTATTTGTGAGTGTAGCCTACTTGCTAGACACATGTGCTGGAAAAACATGTTGGCAATGTTAAAAAGGCTAAAGTTAACACTGTTGGTTATTCAAATATAATGAATCGTTATTTGATTGATAATATCCAAATAACAATATCTGGTAGGAGGGTTAAACTTGCTAGCCATAGGATAGTCATAGACTACAAAATTAATTAACCATTTTGTATGCAGGAAAGACAGCATCAAACCACAACAGATTTACATTTATTCATTTAGCAGACACTTTTTATCCAAAGCGACTTACAATTGAGAATAATAGAAGCAGTAAACCTAGGATAACAATATGCAAGTTTTATGACCCTTCCCAGTTTAATCTAATGCACTTTTTTTCTTTTTAAGAATAGAATATATCTATTCTTATATCTATAGAATATATCTATAGAATAGAACATATATGGGGGGGGGATGTCCCCACCAAAGCTGAGACCAAACCTACGCCCATGCATTAAATTGAAAGATCTTAAAAAGTCAACTTACCTGCCCTTAGACCCTTCTCTCGAAGAAATCACTGAAGTGTTTGAAAGTGGACAAAAGAGACGGATTAAAACACCAGGTGTAAACGGGAATGTGTCTCTCTCGTGTACCTGTGATCCGATCAACAAAAACGCATCTTAATACCAGGCGTAAACAGGGCCATAGTTGTTCTGGCTGGAAGGCCTGCCAGTTGAGTGGTGCAGTAGTCCAGTCTTGAAATGACAAGAGCTTGGACAAGAATTTGCTCCGCATACTCTGACTTGAACGGTCTGATTTTCCTGATATTGTAAAGTGTGATCCTGAATGACCAGGCTGGTGTTGAAATATGGGTGGAAAAGTTCAGTTGGTCATCAAACATTGCAAACATCTGCATTGTAATATAGGAAAAGCCATGTGCCTTTATGATCGTGCCCAGCGAGGTTGTGATGGAGAAAAGAAGAGAAACGAACACTGAACCTTGAGGCACCCCGGTGATTAGCTGATGTGACTCAGACATCCCTCCTCTCCATTAAAACCTTGAATGATCTGCCTGTGAGGTAAGACTAAAGGCACCGACTAAAGGACTAAAGTCATTATTTTTGTTTGTTTTTTTTGCGCACAAAATGTATTGATGCATGTATTGATTAAGGTTGAGCCACTGTAGTCACTTGGACTATTTTAACGATGTCTTGACTAACTTTCCTGGGCTGGCAGATGCAAACCTAGCAGCATAAGGAGTGAGAGAGCTCTCAGATTTCATCAAAAATATCTTAATTTGTGTTCCGAAGATGAACGAAAGTCTTACGGGGTTGGAACAACATGAGGGTGAGTCATTACTGACAGAATTTTCATTTTTGGGTGAACTAACCCTTTAATTGACTTACTTTTCATGTTTTATTTAACAATACAAATTATACTGTATGTTACACACAGTAATATAACTCTGGTAACCCTGCAATAAAAATATATTACTTGCATTGATCTGGCAGGCAGCCAAGGTACAAAGGAAGTGTGGAATGTGTGCGGATGGAGGTTGGTTGTGGGTAAGTAAGACTAATGAGAACTGGTTGCCACCTTATTAGTGGAATAGCTGGCAAAGTCACCAGCAGTCAGGGAAGAGGTGGGAGGAGGAGGTGGATGGGGACAGGATAGAGAGGGAAGATTGCTGTGAATATATTTCCAGGTGTCTGAGGTGTTGCTGATTTTGTTTTGGTAGTAAAAGACCTTAGCAAAAGAAAAACTAAAGGAGAAAGAAGATAGAAAATAATACTTGCTCAGGTTATCTATATGAAAAATTCAGATGAGAAGCACGATCATTTGAAGTGTTATAATCCAAGCACGTCTGTCTGTGTCAGGCCCATGTGGCATTATGCTGCATTGCATAAACCCCAGATTTAATGCACCACCAAGCTGTGAAACTGCTCAATCCATCTAAATGTGACTTCAGTTTTGATCATGGAAAGGTCATCGGTCTTAGCGGCGAAGTCTGAGTCTGGCATTACAATAGCCACTAGATGGATGGTTTCCAGAGCTGTGTGTTCCCAAGATTACAGTGTTGTGAAACTTTTGCATAATATGCACCATTAACCTGAAATATTATTTCTGAGTAATGAATGGTATGAGGAGATGGCACACTTAAATAGCAGTGCATTCATAACTCGCAGAGCTCCAGAAATACCCTGTAGATACAGATTGCATACCCAGCATGTCTCTATATATAAAAACAAAAGTCTGTAATTGCTGCAGCTGGAAGGCTTTTAGTGCTAGGCCAACAACAACAACTTATACTGGGATTTGATTTCCTTCAGAGGGTCGGATTGGACTCAAAACCACATTCCAACACATTAGAACCGATTTTATCAGTTCTTCAAATCATGTTATGCCCTAAGAATTCAATTTAGGTTTAAGATAATAATGATGACTTTAGGGATGGTGAGTTGGAAAAAAGTTCCACCCAAATATAGAATGACCACACAGAGGTAACACACACTTATTAGTCACAGATACGAACTCCAACAGAGACACCCAGTGGTCCAAACGGGCATCATGCCTATTTAACCACTCCATCTCTCTAAAAAATGTACCATGGTTTCCACAAAATATTCAAATAAGCACCACAACTGTTTTCAACAGATTATTAACTATTAACTATTCTGAAGTTATAAAAAATTTTTTTGTAGCTGACCGAAATGCACATATTCACTTTTTTTTTAAATTTGCCATTATAGTCATTTGACTTGACGAATTAGAGAAGGATACGCAATGATCTAAAAGACCCAATCAGCGAGCGAATGTGAGCAGCCACGCCTTCGTTTTCAAAAGTCTTTGGCTTAATCTGAAATCGCCCCCTAAACCCTCAATCACTATTCCCTACCTTAGTCCACTAATACAGTTCACTTGAAGGAGTGAATAAAGACGAGTAAGCGAATTCGGACCGTTGAGCGTACATCGTCTGTACACTTCCCTGTAAAAAAATTCATAATTTTACAGAAAATAACTGTGATTTTTTGACGATCAATTTTCTTTCATTTTAAATTGTACTCAAAACACTGTAAAATTACAATTAATATCTGTAAAATAAACAGTTTGCAGCTGTTATTTTAGGTATTGTGACATTAATGACAAATTCCAGTCATTCACATTTTTTATACAGAAAATTGATTGTATTTTTTCATACAGTATTTTTTCTGTTTTCTTAAATTACATAAAAATGTATGTACAATTAAAAATATAATCTGTAATTAAACAGCAACAAAACAGTTAAATGATAAAACGGTTAGGCAGCCCAAAAAAACTGTAACATTAAAGTAAAATATCATAAATTAAATAAACTGAAAAACACTGTTATTTACAGGTATTTCCTGCATTATTATGATCAAATACCTTCATTGTAAAAAAAAATCGTTAAAAAGGGTCAAATGACTGGCAGCTACGGCTGCCAAACAAAAACCATAAAATTAAAGTAAAATTTTCAATTTAAATAAACCAAAAAAACACTGTTATTTCACAGGTATTTCCTGCATTATTATGATCAAATACCTTCATTGTAAAAAAAAAAAAAAAGGGTCAAATGACTGCCACCTACGGCTGCTAAACAAAAACCATAAAATTAAAGTAAAATATGCTAATTTAAATAAAGTGCAAAAAAACTTTAACAGAAATTTGATGTCACCATGATTGAGATAAGTGTTTGCTTTAGTTGGGCTCTTGACCCTTGAGTTTTTAACATTAGTTTTTCTCTGGCTGCTTGAACTGTGTTTTTGATACACAATTGATATGGCAAGGAATGCAGGAGATAATATCAGATGGTGTTGGTCATTTATTGATAATATTATAATCATCATATGGTGTCCTGATTCACTGATATGGCAGTGAAATTTCTGAATATTTTAATTGAGATTACATTATATATAGATGGACTTTAGTTTAAAACAAAGTCTATTATTAATGTCAATTTTTTTCCCTTGAAATATTGAAACCTCAGTATTATAACAATCTGAAATTTAAAAAAAAGTATTATAAAGAAAATGTTTTTAGCTGAATAATTTTTTTAGGAGTATTGAGACATCAATAATCGACATATGAATCTCAACAATGGTGACAATCAACAAAGCGTTATGTGACTTTATAGTAGTTCAGAGTTGATCACCATTGTTGTGATTCGTACGCTGATTCTTGATGTCTGTGTGAGTCTGTATGATCCTGTCAAAACATTTTCTGCATAGTGACTTCATAAAATCCTACCATAACAAATATATCTCAGAGACACATCGTTAAAGCAGCCAGAGAAAAAGCAATGTTAAAACCAAAGGGTCAAGAGCCCAACTAGCAAACACTGATCTCCATCATGGTGACATCAAACTTTATTATTTTCAATAAAACCTCAACTTCTAAACCTCTGTTAATTCTCAATAAGAATGTTAGTATGAGAGAAATAAAGTATGGATTGTAATAAGTGAGGATGCAGAGATCTTGAGAGATCTGTTAGTGTTTAATGTTCTGTTGGGATGTAAATTGTTTCTGTATGGTGTGTTTTGTGTGTCACCATTGTGTTGAAGAGTAGAGCCTGTGCTTCAGTCCAGGATGAGCAGAGTAACACAGACGAAACGCTCCATGTTGCTTTATGTAACAGACAGTAACTGTGTAGTTGCTGATGCAGTGACATATAGTCACAGTGAATCATGCATGTAGTTACCTACATGTTTTTTAGTAAAAAATTTCAGGAAATATGTGAAATAATTGTGTTTCTGTTAAAAAGCTCAATGAAGATTCCTTCTTTTAGCACTTATTTAAATTAGGATATTTTACATTAATTTTATGGTTTTTGTATGGCAGCCATTGCTAACAGTCATTGACTTTTTAATGGGATTGTTTTTACAGTAAGGGTGTTTGATCGTAATAATCCAGATAATAGCTGTAAAATAACAGTGTTTTTCTGTAAAACATTTAAGAAAAATATCTGTAAAAGTTTTTTCACTTATTTTAAATTAGGATATTTTACTTTATTTTTACGGTTTTTGTTTGGCACCCGTAGCTGCCAGTCATTTGACCCTTTTTTTTACGATTTTATTTTTTACAGTGTTGATATTACAGTGCAATGTGGGATTGAATGACTGCACTCAGTAACGTCCACCATAGTTTCGGACACCAAATGGCCGTCCCCTCAAATAATGCCCTATTTGAGGGTATAGGGGGTGATTTCGGATTCAGCCACCGGTTTGGTCCATTTACACTGAAACGCAACCCCGGAGTTTTCAAACTAAAACGGGGTCTGCAGCGTTTCCAAAAGTCTCAGTTTTCGAGGGCCGAAAACTCCAGAGTAGTGTGAACGCCAGGCGTAACTGTATAGCAAGAGTTATGCGTTTTAAAACTAAAACGTAGAAGTGTAAACAGGGCCTTATTATTCTCAGATGCCACTTGATTTGAATATTTTATTTACCAATGAAATGCAATTAATACATTTTTAAGTGTGACTTAAGTGATGTTTTGGGGCCACAGTAAATGTGGTAAATCAATTGACATGTCCATGTTTTGAAATGTATAGTATGTTGTGATGATGAGACAGGCCGTAAGACCTTTCAACCCTTCTGAACACTTGTCCATGGTGCTATAATAATCCAACACAAGGGAGAAAATACTACCTGGAACATTCTTGGGAAAGGGCAGGCAGATTTCTCAGAGGGCTAAATAGACACATGAACAGAGGAAAATGAAACAAACACATTGTCAGCAACAGGTGTAAATGTCCACCGGGGATCTGCTCAACACTCTGTAAAACACACAAGGGTGCGTGACTGGTCTGATTGTCAAACAAAAGATTGGGGATTTCTAAGTTTGATGTAATCTGGAATATAATGTGGATGTACTTTCCCCCAAAAATAACTAGTCAGCCTCAGCAGAGTATACAGAGATGAAGTTGAGTCAAAGATAGCATCATTTTGAGAAATGGGCTCTTTGCAGAAATAAAAAACCCCAGACTATGAAAAGATTTGACTCCATTCCATTTGTGAAAAAAGTGTGTAAAGTGTTAAATGGAATTCAGAATTTAAAAGAGACCATCAAAAAGTCCAATTATCGTCTCTATGTGCATTCACATGGACAAACTGCACAGAGATAAAAGTGTGTGTCTTGCACTTACAGCAGTTCTGGCTTCTTCTCATCAGTTTGCCCTTGGGACAAAATGATCTATCTGTTATCTTTCAGATATGTAGAGAATTTTAGTCAGCAAAGAAACCCTGCTGTCTCTCAGAGGTTAAAATAAAACTATGTTTGACGTGTGTGATCCTTTGCTGAAATGCTTGCCACCTAATATTTCTTAGTTTCATCTTTATCTTCGGCATAATGACGCATAAAAAAGTTGTACATAAGAGAGTAGCCTCAAACTAGAGTTTGTTCAATTGTCATCGCTGCAATATGTGTGTGGTTGGTTATATTTAATGCATTGTTATGTGGTTGCTTTTATTCCTGTTAAAAATGATGGCGCAAAGATGGCGCTGCTGTGAATAAGGTCTAGCGCTCTGTTTACAAGTGTGTGCTGCAGTTTGTCATTAATATCCGTAAAATATCTGGAGTGCATTCTTACGTAAAACATGCGCTCAGCCTTCTACACTGCATTACACATTTTTAACCATTATTTGAGGGTAAGAAAACATATATGATACCAGTCATGTCAGATGTTATTGCTAATGTGTTATTTAAATGTGAGATTTTCGTATTCCAATTATATATGCACTTGTGTAACCAGTCCTACTCAACCTGCTCTGAGCGGGATTCGAACCGTGTTCTCTGGTGCGGGAGCGTGTGCTCTAACAAGGACACTAAAGACCGCAGCCTCTAGCGTCTCTAGCAGAGAGCCTCTTGAGATCAGGGGAGTGAGGTTTACACACACATATCTCACTGGCCTACATCTGGTACACTCACTTCCCTAAACCTCACTTCCATCCGGGTCAACGGCACCAAATGTAACTGGTCCTACTAAACCCGCTCTGAATGGGTTTCAAACCGTGGTCTCTGGTGTGGGAGTCGGGCGCTCTGACAAGGAGGCTAAAGCACGAAGCCACTAGCCTCAGTTGCTAAACTCCTCTTGAGATCAGGGGGGTGAGGTTTGCACGCACAGCTCTTACTGGCATACGACAGTCACACGTGCATGAAATAGCTGCCGAGTGTGATGGTCAAAACTGCATTGCCTTGAAAGAGACCCTGTTCAAATGAAAATGCAACAGGAACAGCTCCTCAGCGTGCAAAGAATCATTGGGTTTTATGGTGTAAAAATGCTTTGTTTCTGCCCTCAGATTTAGAGGGAAATCACTAATCTTAACTATGAGTAATCGTAGTAGTGATGCTTGATTTAGTAAACACCCTAAATCATGTATGCAAGCTCAATGACAGTGGTTTGACGAAAAGTGGCGCTTGGTTATTTCTGTTCAGTTCTTCACCTCCATGCTGGAAAGGGGCAAGGTCAGGGTGTCGGGCCGGCTAGGAAGGACTCATTCCACACATCATTTGGCAGGAAATTGCTGCCCTACACAGTTTCACACTGGCACACAGCCCATAAAGCCACAAATCTGCCAGCAGCATTATCGGGTATTTTAAAAACCCTTACGGGTCTCAAGAGGAGCAAGAGAAGGCTGACGGTTATTGACTCAACATGCTTTCTTGAAATTCCATTGCTCTACTTTGGATCCAAACTATCAATACAGGTATGTAGAGACCTTGGCCTTGCAAGAGATATAAACGGAAAGCTTTAAATATATTGATTGATTAGTAAGATAGAGCATGCTGGGTTTGAATGCTTCTCTGCCTTCTGATAAGTGCTCAGAGGATAGCATAGCAAATGGAGGGAAAATGTTTCAGGAATACATTCACTGATGTGCCTTCTTTGATTCAAGATGTCTTGGAGTTAAAATCAACTGCTCTACAAAGCCATGTCAAGTGAGACATGAAAAAATACAATAGAAAGCCAATAAGTTGCTGTCCGTTGACGTGAATGAAAAGCATATTTTATTTGTGAATTCCCAAGAATAAAGGCCTTTGTGTGCATTGATTTTGAAATCCATTTATCAAATGGATACAATGATTTAGACAGTTTTAATCAACCAAAAACCTTTATCGATTAGATGTGATAGAAAAGGCATATTCATTCTCAACAGGAACTTGTAAAATTATTTGTACGTCCCTCATTGCTGAGTGCATTCAATCATCTCATTACTTAAAAATCATGTGACATTGGACAAAAGGAAGAGCTTTAGCATCCCCCCCAAAAATAGACTCATTCTCCTTGTTTCAGGAATAAAGATTTGGGCTATTTTCCAAATCCAGGGTCAGTGAATCAATAATGCATTTACTCTGCTTTATGTTTGGCATCGTTCTGCATTTAGCAAAAGCATGTTGTGCTTAAGAAACAGTTGACATTGTCGATACAGCATATGTGAGTGTGTACTTGTAATAATAATGTAGTTCTCTTCATGCCCTGATGCTCTTAATAATGGCAAGGCAATTTTGAAAGTGGGGCTCTATCAACCGTCAACTCCAGTTCTGGCCCCTTAATGACCCACTCCTCAGCTGTATATTACAGCACTCAAGCTTTGTTTGAATATGCATAGGCTACCTCCAAATATGTTTCGGGGGCATTATCGAGCATTCTAATCACGTTTCACGAGTTCACACTTACATACAATCAGAGCCGATCCTGACCTCCCTGGGGCCCTAAGCAAAAATCTGTTAAGGGGCCCCTACCTGACCCATGAGCCATGTAAACCATTTGCCATTGCCACACAGTCACACCTGACACCCCACCCAGTTCTCCCACTACAATCCTCCCTAGTTTAGTTAGTACTAATGAAAATGTAATTCCTGATATCAGAAATAGACATATTTTATATTAATATCAATAATTCACATTTTAAATAGTACAAATTTAATTATTGATATAAAAAATGCATCCTGTGAATTAATAAAAGCTAAAATGGCTTGCCATTGCATGTCACTGTGTTTTAAATGATAAAAGCAATAATTGATACTTGATGGTTATTATTTACTGAGGGATGTGCATCCATATTGACCAGTATGTCCAGCCAATCAACATTTTAAATGCAATATAGTCAATGTCAATAGATTGCTTTCCATCTTGCTTTATTGCAGAGTTGTAACTAAACTGACTTGGAGACTAGATAATCAATTGTCTTGTTTTAAAAGTATGAGCGCCTATAATGAGGAGTGCCATCACGCCCATATTGTACTGGTAACTAGTCTGGTCCCCATATGTTTCACTGGAAAGTGCGCGTTTCATTTCCTGCACGCGCATATGAACTTATGTTAACGCACGACGCGGTTATCTTTTCCGAGCTGCAGTTTATAAACAAATAACGTTGTCCGTTGCCCTTTGTATTATCAAACGTAATCTCATGAAAGTGCGTATCTATACCACGAATTTAATTTCTCGTGCTATTTATACGCCCTTATATTTATATTACATTATATTATATTATATATTTATTATATTTATACACACTTACATACAATTAAAGGGAATAAGTATAATGCGTATTTGGCGTGCTGTCCGGGGGGAGGGCTCCGAGCTCGGAATTCGGCCCGAACCCAGACCCCCCCCCCCCCGTATGTAACGTGGTTTAGGACTAGAAGAGTGGAGAAGGGGTGGTGGAGGGGCTCTGCTAAACTGTCAGAGAAATGAGGTGAGACTGCTGAGTCTATATGTACACGTTTAAATCATGATTGCTGATTGCTCTCCACCCGTGTTAATTATCTGAACGTGCTTCTCCCGAACTTTGTTAATGAAACATCATTTAAATCATGATTGCTGAGTGCTCTCCACCCGTGTTAATTATCTGAACGTGCTTCTCCCGAACTTTGTTAATAAAACATCATTTGTGCACTTATATAGTGCTATTATTTTGAAAGTTCTTTAGAAAATTACCAATTTTCTATTGTCCAATTTTGGTGAGCCCGTGTGAATTGCAGCCTCAGTTTCCTGTCCTCAGCTGACAGGAGTGTCACCGGTGTGTCTTCTGCTGCTGTAGCCCGACTGCTTCAAGGTTTGACGTGTTTATCCGTTCAGAGATGTTCTTCTGCAGACCTCGGTTGTAACGAGTGTTTATTTGAGTTACTGTTGCCTTTCTATCAGCTGAATCTGGTCATTCTCCTCTGACCTCTGGCATCAACAAGGCATTTTCTCCCATGCACAGAACTGCCGCTCACTGGATATTTTCTCTTTTTCTGCCCATTCTCTGTAAACCCTATGGTTGTGTGTGAAAATCCCAGTAGATCAGCAGTTTCTGAAATACTCAGACCAGCCCGTCTGCACCAACAACCCTGCCATGTTCAAAGTCACTTAAATCACCTTTCTTTCCATATTCTGATGCTCAGTTTAAACAGCAGGTCGTCTTGTCCATGGCTGTGTTCAAAATCACTATTCCCTAGATTACTCCACTAATATAGTTCACTTGAGGGAGTAAATGAAAACGGACACTGAGTGTGCCGAAGGGCTGCCGCTTTTGCCTAGTTTGTGCTTGCTTGGTATACACTATTGCACCTATAGTGGCCTATTTAATTGTATATGTGGCTATTTTGGACACAGCCCATGTCTAACGCATTGAGTTGCTGCCATGTGATTGGATGATGAGATATTTCCTTTAATGAGCAGTTGAACAGGTGTACCTAATAAAGTGGCCAGTGAGTGTATATGCTGTATGAATGATGGCTTTTTTTGAAAACAGTATTTAACTTAGCCAACTTTACAGACGTTACATTTACAAGTACGGTCTCTGAATATTCTTATATAATAATCTACATAATATTTCAATTGAGGTTAATGAATTTCATTAATACCGATATTTAATGGTGGATGCAAAGTTTCTGATAACAATTTGATCAAATGTTTATGGGCAATTCATTCAATATGTAAATGTGTTATTTAAAACTGCACTTACTGCAGAATTTCTTTGAATTTCAGTCCATACTCCAATATAAATCTGCATCCTGTCAATTCACTTCCATTCTTGGATGTAAAAGGCAGGATATGACATACTAGATGCTCAGCCTCTGGGTGGGTTTCAGTTTTTTGAAAAAGTCAGTGTTGACGGGGATCAGAAAAATATCTATATAAAAAGCATTTTGTTTTCAAACTAGATTTTAATGGACGTAGACTAACTGAAACTAACCAAACACTTGATATTGCAAAGGCATTGCTCTTATAAGATCCTCAAGCTTTTTTAAGGCCATCAGATTTATTCATAAACTGCGCTTGCAGAGTTATGGACCATCATTCTTTGCTGGTTTGCATCACTGAAGTGCTCTGTCAGTGAATAGTTAATATATTCTTTACACAAAAGCATTGTAAAATCAATACTTCTGGCTTCTGTGCACAAAATGAAAAACTATGGTCAGAGAGTTTTATAAGAGAACTGAAATGGAAATTATACAAGGATTTCTCTGTTTTTTTTAGGACTTTCCGGAACTCAGATCTTCCAGATCTCACTGACAGGCATCAGACAAGATGTTCTTTGTGAAGGGGGTCAAAACAACACAAGCCACTCAACAAAGGTGTACATCTGTTTAACACTTGCACTACCTGCCTCTATAGGCTACCACAATTAATGTAATTTTGGTGATTGCTATTCGTGTCATCATGTGTGGCCAATCAGCACCCAGAACTGGAACTATATGTTTGATAAATTAGACTGGGACGTCTTTTCCCAGGGTAATTCATACGAGATTGTGGGGAAATGAGCTAAAGGACAGAAAAAGGACAGAAACAGCTCTGAAGGCCGGGGAGGACAGGGCCATTCTGCTGGGTTTGGGTATGGTGTTCAGCTCAGTCATGATGTACTTTGTGATCTGTATCACCATGGTGCGCGCGTATGTAGACAGGTAGTGTTACATCACGACTGCTTCAATAATATTTAGCCCTGAACTATATTTCAATTATGTTTTTGGAACCTTTAAGTGTGACTTATGAGAGTTTTCTTTCTGTTGTAAAATGCAGTGTATTGACAGATGAGACCACCTGTATTGTGCTTAACTCCACTCTTACGAAAGATATCAATTGTTCGTACAACTGTGGCTC
The DNA here is from genome assembly GCA_030578255.1 of Tiaroga cobitis. Classification (NCBI taxonomy): domain Eukaryota; kingdom Metazoa; phylum Chordata; class Actinopteri; order Cypriniformes; family Leuciscidae; genus Tiaroga; species Tiaroga cobitis. The sequence continues at coordinate 18,132,070 of CM060592.1, read as the reverse complement.
TGACTGCTGGAGAAGCTCTGAGTTCCCCTGTCTACAGGTCTACGTCAGCCTGAACGCCACGGGCCGTATCGGGCTGCTCTTTCACAATGAGGAGATGCTGGACGTCAGTTCTGAGGTGAATCTTTCAACTGTGGTTTCTCCTAAACAGCAATGATATTACATTTAAATCGAATGGAGAATTTTCAAAGGTGAAAGAATTCATTCATTTTTGCATGTTAGGTGTGCTGACATTGGATTTGCTGCATCCCAAATCACATACTCTCTTAGGTACTTATGTGGAATAAATAATTACTTCACAACTGCTAAAAAAGTACATTATATTTAGTAGGAATGTGTGTAGAATGTAATCTGGACGCACTACATTCACCATGTTATCATTATCATGTGACCTACCAGTGTCAGTTATGTCACTTCACTGTCATTTTCAAATCCTCTCCCGTGGCCTCATGGGATTGTAAAGTATCCATTGTATCCACAATCCAGAATCTCACTGAAAGTAGTAGGTCATCTGGGGTCTTTTTGCCAACTCTTTTATGAGTACTGTGAATTTGGACATACTTCTTTTGTCACATACTGTTTTTCACCTATATAGTAGGGAAGTATGTGATTTCGGATGCAGCCACTGATATGACAAAATGGTGGAAGTCAGCAAAATGGATGAGCAGAATCTTTAAATGAAACTCCTGAGCTTTGAGCAACTTTTTATGTCGGGTACACATTGATTTTGGGCTGTCCCAGACGAAAGACGGCCAATCATGGCGATTTCTGTGGTCATGGCTCATAAACGTTGGTCCTATACGTCGTACAGTTAGAGAGGTCACGGTCTTGCGACCATCAACGCGACATGACTTCTGAACTTACCTCCAGCTCCATTTGCAAAATTGGCATGTCAAGTTGGCCTCTTCTCCCTATGACCCAGTCCATAATCTTTTTCGCTTCCTCTTTTTTTTCAGTGTACATAAAAACTCATATATTCACCATGCTCAGTAAATAACAGTTTTTCATTCTATCTCTCTGTCCTCCACTTTTTCACTTCTTTGTTACATGCTTTCTCTATCAAAATGTATGTTTTCTTTGCCTATCTAATCTATTCATTATTGTCCCCATTTGCTTTTCTGCTTGTTTAATTGTCATAGCAGATTGCTTGTCTCTTGTCTGTCAACTGTTTGTATTATTTTGTGAAGCGACCTTGGGTTCTTGAAAGGCGCTATAAAAAATAAACTTATTATTATTATTAAAAATACAGTAAAAACAGTAATTTTATTTTTTGCAATATATCAACATGGAATTCATGCTGGTTTTGTCACGGACTTTCAGTTATCTTGCTCTTAGTTTCATTCACATGGACTCTTATGGTACATTTACACGACAACGATACTGCATACAAACGACACCATTGTCAAAAACGATCCCCATTCACACGGATCCGAGAAAACGACTAAAAACTTGCACTTTGAAACACGTTTTCAAAACCTTGCATTTTCAGGCACCCAAAACGCCATTGTCGTGTAACTGAACAGCCAAAACGCTTAAAAAGTTTTCCCTTTTAGTTGAAAACGGTGTTGTGTAAACAGCCCTTAAGTTCCTGTTGTCCTTTGTTTAGTTTCCCGCCACTTAGTTACTATGGAGATTCATTAATCATCACAGGTGTTTGTCATTAGTTCCCATGTGCTTTGTATTTAAGTTGCAGTCTTTTCAGTGTTCATTTGTCTGTTTCTGTTAATGCATCGGTTGAGTTTATTCGCCTGTGTGATTTGGATTTACCTTCTGAGTGTGTGATTAAAGACTTTTAGCCTGATCTTCCTCTTCATCGTCTGTTTGCTGCAACCCATCTTGACAGGCTAATGCTGGATTTTTCAGCAGGAAATGTCTCACTGACCAGAAACATTTAGTGTGGATATTTAAATGTGCACATTTGGATATATTTTAAGTAAATAATTGTCTTTAGATACAAAACTGGAAAATAACATTAATAAATAATAACTTGTGGCTTCACTGTTTAAAGTAGATTTTTAATTTGTTTTTGTTTTTTCAGTGTTTTTATGTGCCAAAATGCCAGAAGGACCACAGCGTCCTGCGTGTTATGATCTAGAATATTTCAGAACATCTGAAGACGCACCAGCAGGTAACATGTTTCCACGACTCCAGCGAGCATCAGGCCAGTATCCTTCTGAACCGACCGCGTGGCAGCAGTGCAGTTTTCCACTCTCTCTTCTGGCCCTCCTGCATGTGTTCTGGAGGAACCCTCATCATATTCATGGTCAAGCTCACTCAATACCTTTCCATACTGTGTGAACAAATTGGCAAGGCGCCAAAGTGAAAGGGGCGCAGTCATTAAAAGACTTGGTGAAGTGAATGGATGACATTTAATTTCTCTTTGAAATGGTTTTTGGTCTCCTGCTGTTGACTGGATTGACTGGAAATTGATATGTTAGTCTTCCATGGTTAAGCTATATTGTAACTACAAATCATATCTCTGAAGCGCTATCCCAGATGGAGATAGTGCTGTTCAGATAAGGACTTTTAAATAGTGCAAAATAATGATGCAATATAATATAAGCATTAAATATCTAACCTTCCTGACACTGTTATAAGCCTTTGGGAAAAAAAAACTCTTTTTTTGTTGTTGTTGAGAAATAAAAAATGTAAAGAGTTTTAATTGGATAAATTACCAATAATAATTAATCAAAAATAAAGAAAATAGTGATTCATTATTATAATTTATCAACACATTTCATATGTAAAAAAACTTTTGGTTTCATTCTCACTCTGTGTACTCTGTTCCTGTTTGCCTGTGTTCATTCATAGTTAGTTGTGTTGGATGTTAATTATCCCACACCTGTTTCTGTTCACTTGATTACCCTCTCAGAGTATTTAAAGGATTAGTTAAAATTTCCTAATAATTTACTCACCCCCATGTCATCCAAGATGTCCATGTCTTTCTTCAGTCGAAAAGGAATTAAGGTTTTTGAGGAAAACTTTCCAGGATTTTTGTCCGTATAATGGACTTCCAACGTGACCTTTCCAACGACATAATGGCGCATCTCAGAGATGGTATAAGATTGGCATTTGTGGTTAAAAAGTATATATTTAACTTTTTTTTTGAAAATTACCGATCGTTTCGCTAGATATGACGCTTATTTCTCGGCTGGGATCGTGTCGAGCCTTTGAAGCTGCATTGAGACTGACATTTGAACCTTCAAACCGTTGGTTGCCATTGAAGCCCATTATATGCAGAAAAATCCTGGAATGTTTTCCTCAAAACCCTTAATTTCTTTTCGACTGAAGAAAGAAAGACATGGACATCTTGGATGAGATGGGGGAGAGTAAATTATAAGGAAATATTTATTTGAAAGTGAACTACTCCTTTAGGCCTTGAGTTTTTTCCTGTTCCGTCTCATTTGCATTTCAGTTTTTTCATTCTTCTGCGTTTTTCTAGTGGTATCTTGATTAAAACTTATTTTATACTCCATTTTTCATGCGGTCATTACTACAGCCATATACTGTAATGGAAGGTAGAGCCTTGAAAACATTTTTTTTTTTTTTTTTGCATTGTTTGCTCCAATGGATCTACCTGCCATCCAACTACTCTTTTTAGATCTGGCGTGCCTAACTCACTCTGCGGACCAAGGCGTGCCTTTCAGTGGATGGTCCCAGAGAGGATTTTGCTGCATTTGTGGAGTGGGAGCTGGTGAACAATGGATTGGTGTTCCATCTGCCCAGTGAGGGACATCCCCATCCCCACTCCAGACAGCCCTACCCACACACTGCACGGAGAAAACGCCAGAGCCCAAAGCAGACAGTGAGCCCAACCCTGCCGTGATGCACGAACCAGTAAAGAGGACTGAGCCAACCATTGCCCTGGAGCCCGAGCCCCACAGAGAATCTGACCAGGTGAGTGAGCTGGCAACACCATGCATCGCTGTGGGACTGCTCGTGGAGTATATGAGGGCATGGAGGAAAGCTCAGTACAAATCACCGCAGCTGAGAGTGAACTGCAGCTGGCCTCTGCATTGTTTGAGGAAATGGAAGAGGATGTTTCCCTGGTTCTCTATCATCCTGCTTGTCCCACCCAGCTCTAAGTCTCCTGTATCTCCGCTGGTTCCTCCCAGCTTGATGTCTCTTGTGTCTCCATAACTCCCACCCAGCCTTCTCTTCCAAAGGCAGCCAGTTTGTCGACCCCTCCTCCGCTAGTTCCTGTCTGCTCCTCAGTTCCTCCATTATTAACTCCAATATGCTGTGTGGATGCCCCTTGGATCTCCTGGTCACCAGCTCCGCCTTGGAAAGAGGATCCCCTTGGCTCTGCCTCCAGCTATCGAGTCCATCGCTCCATCTCGGATAGTCAACCTGTCGGCTCCACCTTGGCTCTTCCCTCCCTTGGCTTCACCTGGGACCATCGTCCTTACGGCTCCACTGGGCTCTCTCATCCCTCTGGCTTAGCCTTAGTCAGATGTCGCTCTGTCTTTGCAATGGACTTACGGGCCTTCAGCTACGTCAGCTTCGTCCCTCCACCCCTTCGGTTTCGTCGGGCTCTGCCTTCCCTCCGGCTCCGCCTCAGTCCTCTGGCACCGTGGCTCCACCTCGGCTATGTGGTCTGGGTCCCCGTCTGACTCCTCCAGCTCCTGGCTCCTCCCACCATCATCACAACCCTGGTCTCTCCCACCGCCAGCGCCTCTGGCTTCCTGTTCCCGTTTGTCTGTTCATAGTTTGTTTCCATGGTTGTTAATTATCCCACACCTGTTTCTGTTCATTTGATTACCCTCGCTCTGTATTTAAGCCCTGAGTTCTTTCTGTTCAATGTTTAGTATCGTTTGCGTTTCATGTGGTTGTTATACCATTCTCATGCATTTTCCTAGTGGTATCTTGATTACTATTTGATTGTACTCCATTTGCCGTGTGTTCATTACTACAGCCACATACTGTGACAAGTACAAGGAAAATACAATTTTCTTTTCAATAATATGAGCAGTTTATTAAAAATTGTTTCATAAAGCTTTTTTAAATTCCACTTGAAACGGCAAACTCAACCCATTTACTTGCAATGTGATGCATTTCTGAGTGAAACAATATATTTAATGAGAAAAAAATGTAGGGGGGAAAAGTAGGCGTTTCATAGCCGAAATGAACCAGAACTGTGAAGGAGGAATCTGTGATGGCTAAAGGTCAAGTTCACCATTGTGATATCTTGTGGTATCCCAAAGCTGATGCTTCAGTTTCAAAACTTCCATAATTTGCTAATATTTCTACACCCTAAGAAAAGTCTGTAAAAATAAGGCCCAATGTACAGTGTTAATATGAAGAAAATATTTAGGGTTGAAGAAAATGTGCGTTAACTTATGGATGATTGCTTCTGCCACAGAATAAAAAAGGTAATTGAGACTTTTTATCTCACAAGTCTGACTTTTTTCTCATAATTGCAATTTTTACAACGCGTAATTCCGAGTTTTCACAATTGAGACAAAAAATTCAGAATTGCAAGTTATAAAAAACTTTGTGTCCCAAAAACTTAGGCTGATTTAGGCATCGCTGCCCTATCAGGCAATGACTTTGCAGGCAGCATTTGCACATGAATGTACCTCAAAGTGATTTCAGACAGACCTCAGAGGCAGCGCAAGGGTTTAATGATCTATAGCAAAAAAGAATGAGGTTTGGTGATAACTAAGCGAATATTGAATTACTAGTAATTTCTCGCCAGAAATGACATCAAAAGTGATAAACGTTTGTCAAGAACATACTTTACACAGAAACTGACCACCAACTGCAACTTTTAGATGCCATCTTTATTTGACTTTAATGAACAATCACAATGTATAAAAACTTTGGCCATATTTAGGGCATAAGGCACTAATATTATTTCATAAGACATAAGTCATTATAACTACTAACTTGACCATTACAGTAGAGGCACATTATACTATTTTCTAACTTGGTCATGCTGCTCCACGTTCCCCCCAGGCCTGCATCTTAAGAGCCGGTAGATCCTTCCCTCTGTCAGTTTACTGCCGGGTAACTCCTCTCTACTGATCTCAGTGCAGAGGAAAGCAAGATGCTGGTTGAGTTTCACCAGCCCCACCAGGAGGATTCCACCAAACAACATGAGGCTGGGCCACAGCAGGTAATAGAAGGCCATTTGAATGGAGTATTTCCTCCTCAAGATGGCGTCATCTGGGTATATAGCACTGAGAAAGCATGTCATGTTTTCCCCTTGTGTACTTAACGCGTGTTTGATGTTACTGGCCTCAGCCTCTTGTTCTGTCTTGTTTCGTTGGCATTTCGGAGTGTAGAAGCACTTAGGGAAAAGATTATGGCAAACTGAATATTTCAGATATTTACACTACATGGTCACTCACTGTTTTGATTGATATGTTTTAAAACTTGATATATTTTTATCCATAAATTGGAACAGTATACATTATTTTAAAATAACTGATATTAATAATCATTTTAATTTTGAAAGTCTTACCGCTCCATTACTTTTCTCCATAATTCCCTGTTCAAAAAAGTAATAAAAGAATAATTTTAAAAGAATAGAATATTTGTTGTAAAATACAGTATTTTGACTCAATGAAATAAGTCAAAAATCACACTATTAAAATGTCTTAATTAAAATACATTGTTTACATGAAAATCATCACACATTTTAATGTCAGTAGTGTTAACAAAATAAAAACAGAATTTTATGAAATACATTTATGTATTACTTCACAAGTCACAATGAATCGCTTTTTTTTTAAAAGGTTATGTTATATAAAGCTTGTTGGCATTTACAATTAAGATATTCAATATCAACAATAAGATGTTTTAATCAATATTTTTTCAATGAAATATAGAATACATTGTTAAAATATTGTTGTTATTATTATTAAGTATTATTATTAATATTTATTGTGACCTTGAATAAAATAAAAAAGTTAAATCCCAATGCCACCGTAATTGTATAAGATGAGTTCAGTTTAGCCAAAAAATTTAATTTGATCATTTTAGCTTTGTGTGAGAAACAGACTGAAGTATAAATTGTTGTCAAATCTCTTTTTCAGTTGCACAAATTTGTGGGGATATCGAAAGCCTATTGGTTCTTGTGTGTCATCATTTTAATATGCACACAGTAATTGCAAATGAGATTTGAGAGGTACAGCAGCGGAGAAGATTTTTCAGCATATAATAGTTTTAAAAAAACTTATCTGCTTGTACTTTAATGGTGCTTTCTTTTTGGAGCTTGGCAGTAAAATCATAGTCCATAAAACCAGAGGAATGAAAGTAATATAGAATTTTTAATGACAGGATGATTAAATCCTCCACTCAGTTAAATAACACTGACAACTGTACCTTTGACCTGGATTTCACAGCCTCTTCATCGTAGTAAAGTCGAAGTGTTTTTTCAGGGGACGAAATGATTACCAAAACACGCAGGCATTTAAAGCTGACAATGACACGGCAGTCCATCACTTCATCCAGCAAATCAATCTGGACTAATGAGCAGTTGGCAGAATTTTTCCAGTCGCTGTTGGAAAGATAAACGTGAATTATTAAGTGAATGCTTAAAATGTAAAAAAGTAATAAGGTATGCACTATATAAAAATTGTTGTAAAAACCTATTAATTAGTTAACAGTAAGTTCCATTATACAGGGTTATACAAAAGCTTTAATTGATCTAACTTTACATTTCCTGTAATGTAAAACACTGTTGTGTTTTACTGTAAAATGTACTGTAAAATGTACTGTTTTTGGAAGTAAAAAAATAACAAATCTTATAATTTACAGTGAAAAGCCGTAAACTGACATTCCCAGAATTCCTGTGTGATACTTCACGTTTTATGTTTTTTTATTTATTTGAATAATTATGTTTATGCTTAGTGTTTTGTTATCAGTTATGTGCATTAGAGTTTTATGTTACATCGTATGTTGTGAAATTAATGTTTGCATTATTTTAGTGTTGTGTGTTACCATGGTGGTATTTTGTATTGTGTGTTTGGCAATGTGCACCTTCTATCTATTAGTATTTAACTCAGCTTGAGGAAAAGCTGCTTGTGATGAACTTTGGTCCATAGGTTTAGTTTATTGCCCTCGATCCCCAACTATCATTGGGTCTTGAAGTAGGGGTATCGCTCTCCTTTGGATAAGTGCTCTGCTATCAGCTACCTATAGCAGGATTTGAGTAGAGTAATAGAGCACTGCTACTTGGGCGGGGTGATTAGCGCAACACTCTGAGCGAACTCTCTGCTCCTCACCACGGGGCTTCTCAGGTGCTGCGAGCAAATCACTCCACCCAAGTAGCAGTGCTTCGCCTTCTGAGAATATAGTTCCCAGTATGTATACGGTTAAAAGATGCCTGTGTCTCATATGACCTTGTTATTTGTGAACCCTGTGACTATACAAACCACAACATATAAATAGGAAAATGTTGGCGTCATTTTGTCACTTATTGGGAGCCATTTACTTCCAGTGTTTGTGCTAAGCTGGGCTAGCGGTGGGTGCGTCAGACAGCACGCACGGAGATGAAAAGGTATGGACTTATCTAACTCTGGATACGGTGAATAAGCTAAAGTCCCAAAAAGTCGTTGTGTTCCTTTAAGGCAGGCTTCAGCTGTTTTCCCCCAGTTAAACTGGGGTCTTGAAGTAGAACCTAAGCTCCCTTGCGGTTCCCTGGGGTTTGAGAGTTTGAGTGATAAGAGTGGCGGGCAGCAATAGTGAAGGTTGTAACCTGAATGGCTAATTTCTAAGGTTTTAGCACTTTGGAGGCTCCCTTTCTTGCTCTTAAGAAAGGCTCCCTCTGTTTCGTTTACATCCCTCTCCAATGGTTGGAGTTTGATGTGGGAATATCGATCCCCTTTGGGAGGGTACTCTTCAAGGCCTAGTGCCAAAAGATATACGAGGCACTAATAGTAGGGGATATGAGGAAGAGTACCTTTACTCATGGTATAAGCTGCTCTCACTCAGATACATTGGGGTTTTTAAGCAAGGCCTAGCTCCCCTGTGGCTTCCTTGGGGTCTAGAGTCTAGGTACTTAAAATTATTTGGCACACTGCTTATGCCTTGCTTTAATTTCCCTCCTTCCCTGAGTAGGAATAAGGATAAGGCTCCCTCTTGGAGGGGCATGCTCCCTTTCTTGAGCTGCTCTTATCATAGGGTTTAGGGAATCGTGATTTTTTTTAAAAGCCCCTTAGTTCCGTTTATTCCAACTACGTTTAGGTCTTGGAGTAGGGCTCCTCCCCTGTAGCTGGGTATCTTGCAAAGTCTCTGGTTGACCTATGCGTGGATAACCTGGCAAATAGGGGCAGCCTGTCTGGAAACAGTCTCCCTTCTTGGCAGCACTCTAATCAGAGGACTGCATGGAAGTTTCTAAGTGAGTCCTGGAGAAGGCCTTGCAAATACGGTTGAGTGCTCTTCCCTATGACTTTAGGGTAAATAAGAAGAGCTTAAGCTCCCCTGCGGATTCCCTAGGGGTTGAGTTGAGATGGGGAGAGCCTTTGCTGTATGTCCCTCGTGTATCTGCATCTTTTCTGTGAGATGAGGGATGTATTCTCCCACTTGGAAGTAGTGGTAGATCGAAGGTCGTAGTTGAGTTACTCCCTTTGGTAAGCTATCCCCTGAGGGCTTTGTCAAGACATAGCTTGCCTTATTAAAGCTTTGGCTCTTGGGGAATTTGGGTTTTTTACCTGCCCCGCAAAGGAGGGAGGAAGGTTGTAAAGGTTGTTATTTCCCTTGCAATAAGCCATAGAAGCTGAGATTTCTTCTCTTGCTAAGTAGAGAATTTGAGCTTAGAGAGTGGCAGCACTCAGCAGTCGACGAGTCGAAATTTGCGCCCTGAGGGTTGACCTGCTTTGACTCCAGCTAGGTGATCTGTAGTCTATCTATTCTGTGCCCACTGTGATTTGCATATCCACAGCCCATTGAGGCAGGCACCCACTCAGCATGGCAGAGTGGGTATTGGTTCCCCATAGTGTCAACTTCACGACTCCGCATCGAAGTTCCACGTCGAAAGGGAACGTCTGGGGTACGTATGTAACCCTGGTGCCCTTAGAAGGGGAATGAGAAACAGTGTCTCGTTGCTCTGCATTGGGTTTTCCTGCATGTCTCCTTCAGAGAAAAGAGTTGATTATGTATTTTGCAGGCACCCTCTTTTACTCACAGGCGCTCCGCTCATGACGTCATAGACATTCGTCGGCCAATAAATTTGGCGTGTTCTCAGGGAACCAGGGTTACATACGTAACCCAAACATTTTAAATTGTAAAATTTACAGATTGTTCTGTAAATATGGTTACATTTTTAATAAACAATACATTTGAACTATTTTTACAGAATTATTATGGCAACCACAGCTGCCATTTTTTTTCTGTAAATTAAACACAATACAGCATTTGAGATGAAACTGTGGTGGGATTTTAAAGGGGTCCTATTATGCAATTTTATGAAGTCTTGATTTTGTTTTTGGAGTGTACTAGAATGTATTTTCCTGCTTGATTGTTCAAAAAAACGCATTATTTTTTCACATATTTTACACTATTACAGCTCCTCTCTCCCCAGTCTGGTTAAGTGCTTCGTTTTCGATGAAGCGCCTCCTTCAGAATTACGAAATGTGCTGTGATTGGTTAGCTGGCCCAGTGTGTTGTGATTAGCACCGCTTAGCTCATGTTTAGGAAATGCCCGACAAACTACTACAAATAATAAGACATACTTACAAGTTGTGATCCCTAAACGAAAAAATGGGAATGGCTACGTCTTTCAGGAGAAGCTTTTGTGCGTATAGCCTGCATTGTACTCTGTCTTTCTGCTGTAAAAAGTGCAGTGCACAGACAAACGTTGTCCTAAAACCTTAGGACAAACTTTTTCCGGGGTGTGGAAAAAACAGCGGCAACACTTCATCTTCTCCAGCGCAGCTCAACCAGTTCTCTCTAACTTTTTTTGCGTATCCCATGGGCGGGCATTATTTAAATGAGGAATATGACTTCATACGATTCGGAAAAAGTGCGTTGTAGTCCAAATGAGCCGATCGTTGTAGTTCTTGAAAAGTGGATTCTGTTCAATAAAATATCACCCTTTGGAGTGGACTTTGAGCTCTGTAACCTTGCAGATCTTTTTAATGCTCAAACAACATTACACACTAACTAAAGTTGAAAAAGTGACAAACATAAAAGGGCCTTTAAGAAAAGAAGAAACTGGAGGAGTTTCTAGGCAGCTCACTATGTTATGACAAAATATTTAATATTTATTTAAAGTGATCACATTTCATTGTAGTGATTATTAGCAAAAGCTGTTTTAATCGCAAAGTTCATCAACATGAACATTACAACATGAAAAGTATCCTTTTCTAATAAGGCATACAAGCAGTCTACCTGAAGACCTGCTACTAACCTATGGAGACATGGTTTCACCATCGCGATTCCCACCAGAAAATACATGAGGATTGAGAAGGCCATCATGGTGATGCCCAAGAGGATGGTTCTGTCTTCTCCCACACTGGACTCTGGGATTTGAGCTCTGGCTTTCTCATTGCATCTCAGTTCCCTTTCTTTCCTCCAGTTCCCTCCAGTTTCATGCAGTTGGCCTTGCTGGTGGAAGGCATCCCTGAGAAACAATTAAAGGAATAATTCACTCAGAAATTATTTACCCAACTTTATTTCTTAACAAACCTTAATGGTGTTATTTTTTCCCATGGAATACAAAAGGAGAATTTCTGAGGAATCTTCAGAATTCCATGAAAATTCTGCAAATCTCCCTAAAATAACAAAGAAAAGGTTCTTATGTTTTCAAAAATGAACATTACTCATCAGCTTCAAAATTAGCAATTTCGCTATGGGTGTGTAATTTACAAACAAAACGTCAAAGTATCATTAAGTTATGTTTACCACAGGCTTTATTTTACGAGATCTTTATTTTAAATCGTAAAATATAGTCATGTCAGACTGCAACTTCAACTAATGGAAAAGCCACCATATCCTCATTTAATTTAATTTAATTTAATTTCATTTCCAAACAATTAAGAACCCCACTGAGTTTCACTGTGTGGGGTTAAAAAACACAAATAAAAAATTATCATTCAAGCACAACCACGTTAAATTGACATTGGACATTTGACGTTAAACAAACTGAATGAACAGATGTAAATCAATCGAAAACCACGGAGAACAGAATACACTGAAAACTAAACCAAAACTGAGCAAATACGTTACAGGAACAACATGAGGGTGAGTAAATATAGACAGAAGTTCATTTCGAGTGAACATATCCAACTCAAGGACTTGTTGCTGCTATTGTCATATTTGGAATAACTTTTTGCAAAATACTTTTGTTTCTCATACTAGTGTCACAGCTGGACAATTAGCTGTAATAAAACGTGGATCTGATCTCCATACGTACCGAATGTTTCGTCGCCGCGCACCCTGCAGAGTGATGTTAACAGGAACACTGAAAGACCCTCGGGGGGAATGATTCAGCAGCATTTCTATCTCATCAAGTATCCCTTAACTGGGTAACAGCACTAAATTAACACAACACCGACCCCACTTTGACAAGGTCAATGTACTATACATCTGGACACGGAACCACCGTGCTGCCTAGCCGTCAGACATGTAGGGCACAATAGAGTGCACTTAAGGGATTGTTTTCTTCTCATCCAGATGAGATCAGTGGAATATATTTCCTCTGCCTGAACAGGGATGCCACAGAGGGTTTCTATGGGAACCCCTACAGCCAGACCATAATTAAGTCCTATGGGATTGTAAGCACTCATGACAGTTTTTTTTTTTCTATTTTTATATATGACCTGGACACAACTATGAAGTACATGATGAACAAACCTAAAAAAAACTGCATAGAATAAAAAAAATTAAAAAAACATTATGCAAAGTGTCCAGATCCGAAGCCTGTCAGCAGAAACCCACGCAATTATGTTTACTTTACTGAAACACAGATTCTAAAACGGTGTAAGTTCAAAACGACGTCTTACCTAAAGAGATGCGTTCTTCTGTTCATAATATAGCCTTACTATTACACTAGACTCTGATAAAACTGATTCACGACACCAACTGACAAAACTCACAACTTTTAGCTTCATGAGCACAACAGTGCATCAATAATTAATGCGTTTTTAATCCAAAATAACATAAATTTTTAATGAATGATTTATTGTATATACAAATGTATTCAATTTTATCAAAACAACATTGCGCACCTGGTCATCATCTGCTGAGGATGTGCTGTTGCTTAAAAAAAAATATATTTTTGAGATGATGACCTGAGAAGCTGAATTGAACTCATAATTGATCAACTTTATTGAACCGAACAGAATCAACACTGCACTTGTCAGGGAGAGACACGGATTCAGTTGCAGGTAGCACAAAAGTGTATTTTAGGACCGTTTACACGACACCGCTTTCAACTAAAAACAAGTGCAAGTTTTTGAAAATGATACCGTTATCTTCTCCGTGTAAACAACAAAAACGCGAAATTGTGAAAACGTTGACGTCATGCGCTTGCGTATAGAGGGTATGCGCATGACGTCACCGTCGGCCGGAGTGAATGCGGTCACGCCCACAAGTGGCAAAAAGACACACAAAAAACGCATCTAAAACGGGAAAGAGCTTTGCGATTGACTGTACAACTAGATTTGACCAGAAATCTGAGGTACTGTATATTTTTACAGACTGCAAAAAGCTACAGAACAGACTATATTCTGCATATTTGGATGTTTTTAAATAAACACTGACAAAAAACTATACGGGCTGGACGATATGATGATATACAGTATAACATTAATGTAAGTGATCACTCGGATTTAGACCTATCTATATTGTATTTATATAAAACGTTTACAGGCAAATTTTCTTAATTTATTTCCCCGGCGTCGAAATCAGGCACATATAAATGTCAGGAAACACGATTCCTGGCTGCATGTCAATATCCATGGATCACTGGATCTTTGATAAGTTGTAAGGAACACTATATCGAGTCCAACTTTTAGTTTAAACTGATAATAGTTTGTTTTACTCGCGTTTTCGCAGTTTCCCCTATTAACTCCAGTCACGCAGCAGCTCTTCTGCCACTCAGTCCGGCTGAGGGGGGCGTGTTCCGGCCTGGGAAGTGACGTTAATGCATTCCCTCTATTAAGTGTTCTGTGCGCATAGTGTTTCTTTCCAAAGTCACATCGCCACCTACTGGCCTGGCATGAATAATACAGCGTTTCAGTAGCTAATTTTCACAGAACACGAAGGAAAAAACGTTTCCGTATTTCTATAACTACCTTTGATTTACAGTGGAATTGAATTCTGTTTATCATTAATACTATTTTCCTGTTGATCACTATCTGTATCAAACTATCTGTATCGTATAAAGCACTATCTAAAAAAGGTGAATTGACTAGTTTTTAGATACAAAAAATACAAAGGTAACATTTTATAATGTTTCTCGGTCTTAGCAAATATTACATAATGCTTAACAGACACATTAGCATACTTTTAAAACAGAGTATTTATTACAGAAATAAGATACACTACTACATTACTCTTTTACTCACTAATCTTTTAATGGTCTTAACCATATTAATCACAAATCACTAATCAGGAAATTAGAAAACATGTAACCACGGCACCTTAAAATAAAGTGTTACCATTGTCTTGTTGAAAAATAACATCTGATCATTCCTCTTTCATAAAAAAAACATTTCATTTGTGGGAAGCAAGCCATTCTGCATTATTCTCCCGTACTCCAAAGCATTAAATGAGTTTTCCCAGTGAAGCAGCTCATCAATGCTCATCTGAAAAGACTCCTCACACACTGACACTCTTCCTTCATGCTTCACTGTGGCAGAGATGCGTTTATTATTATATTTCTCAGCAGATTTTAGAAGACGCCGCTCTGGAACATCACCGTGTTTCATTGGGTTTCATCACTCCTCACAAACTTCCCATATTCTGCCAAATTCCAAATGCAAATTCTGAGACAGCAATTGTTTTTTAAGTAGTGCATTTGGTTAAATTTAGCTAACTTCCTGACCAATAGTTTGTGGTTAATACAATTAAAAGCTTAGTGTTATAGGGGTGTAACAATATATCGTGTCACAATATATCGCAACACAAAAATGCAGCAATATGTATCATGGATAGTGATAATATGTAGTGTGTATAGTTGAGAAAAAATGAAGTATTCAGATTTTTAATCTCAGTATTACATTAAACTACTATAATGCTGAATATAATGTATAATAATGTAATTGGGGAAAACTGTATTTGTGGGTCCTGATAATACCAAATGTCTGTTACCAGTAAAAAGTGGCCTATTTAATATATCTAGTCAGTGACAGAGTTCAAGCATATTCGTCTAAAATAATTCTGTATTTTCAGCTTCAGAATCATGAATATTTGTATTCTGGTGTCAACATTGTCCTGTGCATTGGGTTTCCAGCACCAAGTCCAAGCCTATTAATTTACACACACAATGTAATATCAAATTTAGCATTTTAATCAACAGTACATTTCTTGTTAATCTTTTAGAATATGTCTTGCAGTATCGCAATAATATCGTATCGTGAGTTCAGTATCGTGATATGTATCGAATTGTGACTGTTTTTTTTTTTGATAGTCAGGAATGAACTGAATTTCTGTTATAATGTGAAGATACAGCTTTAAGGGAGTAGAATTACAGTCCACTTCACCTGAACACGATAAATAATGGATACAAGCTCACAGGTAATAGTAGATCTCTGATGCCTCAGTGTACAGAGACTGTTGGAAGAGCCTGAACACTGTTTATCTGCAATGCTGCATCAATGAAGAAATTATAGGGCATTTATAGTCGCCTCGTGACAGGGACCCGAATGATCATATTCAAGGAAGGGATCCACTGAACATCAAACAGCATGTTTGCGTAAAATCATCCAAAAAATATTCCATAGCTTTACCTAAACTCGTTTGCACCATATGGCTTATACTTTATCTTTTACTGATTGATACATTTGCTACGATCTACAAAAAAAAGAGAAATAGCCGTACAGTAAGACGAGCGGTTACATACCAGAGTCAGTAATGGAGAACACCATCCCTCTCATTACAATAATTGGACCATGAGGAAGAGGAATGATCAAGTGCTGTGATAATAACCTAGAGAAACACCACAATGGATTACACACAAAAAAGAAAACTGTCTTTTCTCACTATTGGATTGATATTTCTGTTGAGTGGTGTAGAATATGGTAAGTGGCCAAGAATTATTTTCCTCTCCTTTCCTTTTTTATTTCCCGCAGCAAATAACTTGTTTGAATCAATAGTGCAAGAAAGCATTACAATATTAATGTGTAAATGGTGAATGTATTGATAGTTTATGCAGTTGATGTGCAAAATACAGTCTTCTCTCTCTCTCTCTCTCTCCCTCCCTCTCTCTCTCTCCCTCTCTCTCTCTCTCCCTCCCTCTCTCTCTCTCTCTCTCTCTCTCTCTCTCTCCCTCCCTCTCTCTCTCTCTCTCTCTCTCTCCCTCCCTCTCTCCCTCTCTCTCTCTCTCTCTCTCTCTCTCTCTCTCTCCTCCCTCTCTCTCTCTCTCTCTCTCTCTCTCTCTCTCTCCCTCCCTCTCTCTCTCTCTCTCTCTCTCTCTCTCTCTCCCTCCCTCTCTCTCTCTCTCTCTCTCTCTCTCTCTCTCTCTCCCTCCCTCTCTCTCTCTCTCTCTCTCTCTCTCTCTCTCTCTCTCTCTCTTTCAGCTGTCATTCTTCCCACTATATGGCGATATCTGCAGATATTAGAGGCACCACCTTATTTTCTTGGCTTGGGTCTATCCGCGTTCAGCTTCAGTGGGCTGGTTTCAGGTCCAGTGTTTGGTCACTGGTCAGACAAGACCAGAACTACAAAGACCATCATTCTCTTCTCCAATGTGTTTGAAATTGTGGGTCAGTATACCTAAGAACGGAGATGGTTTTAAAATATATCAAATAACCCTTGTTCTTGTGCAGTTATGATCTCCTGATGATGTTGTTTGACTTGCTCATTGCAACACATTTGTCTTACAGGAAACTTCATGTATTTCATGGGATATTCAAAATGGCTCCTGCTGTCCAGCCGTCTTGTTGCAGGTGAGGATATTTTGAAGCTGCACTGTTTTATCAGTCACAATAAACTTTGTTTGTGAGATTCTGTGCTCCTGTGGTGTAAACCATCAACATTAATGAGATTTTAAGACACCCAAAAGATACTAACAGAGAGACTGTTCTTTTTGATTGATGACTCTCATTAGATTGTAATTTCTGCAATGCAGAATTGAATCATCCTGACCAGACCCAATGAGTTGTTTATAACAAGTTTATTACTTGTTTACAAATTACATATATATATATATGTAGACCCTCTACCTCCCCCAGCTCCACCTGCCTATATTTATACATAGGCAGGTGGAGCTGGGGGAGGTAGAAGGTCTATTTAAATGCTGACCAAGCCAATCTGTTTGTGCCGTGTACTAAATGATGTGATGCTTATAAACTGACTTTAGTTACAGCACACAGTATTCACAGTAACTTTTTCTGAGTGTCTATTTGCAAGTGTAAAGTGCCTGTCCTGTTGGCAAAGGCAATTTACACTAACGCTGCCCACCAATATCTGGTTGGGCCACACAAGAATAAAAAAGACGCACGCTTCTCAGTGTCTACAGTGGGGTATAGGCTGTAGGCAGTATGGCACGGAGAAGTAGCTTTTGACACGTTTGACCCGAGTTCAAACCCGCCTTTCATCAAACTATTCACATATCAGATCGGAAAGGCATTTATTTTCAATAAAAATGAAGAAAATATTTGAAAAGTGGAAATAAAGTGCCTAAAGAGTGCTTAATAATAAAGCATTTATTATCTCCCCAATAAGGCGGCATCCATTTAATAATTTTAATAGTAATTTACACTCTATGTTATTATTGCATCATGTTAATGTACAACAATACTGAGGTGCAAATAGTATATGCCACTATTTATAAGTATAAAAAGCATCTACAACTATTTGCACTTATTGCAAAGAACTGCTACTTTTAAATAGGGGCTAGTGTAAATAGAATAGATCGCTAATGTCTTTTCCCGTTATGGACTTCTGGATTACACTGTGTCCTTCCATCAGGTATTGGAGCAGGAGCTGGTTCCTCCATTTTTGGGTTCCTTACACGCACTACCCTCCCCGATGAGCGAGCTAGAGTCTTTGCTGCTGTCATGGCATGTCGTCAGGCTGGACTTCTGATTGGTGAGTCAGTGTTCCACCATGCAATAAGTGGCAATAATACATATACAATATGCATTTTTACTTGCAGGTCCTGCATTCAATATCTTTCTAAGGTTGTGTGATTTCAAATTGGGTCCATTCATTGTAAATAAGTACACCTCACCTGGGGTAAGTATGTTTTGGCTCATTTCCTATAAAATGTACATTCTAAATACACACATGCACACACACACACGCACGCACGCACGCACGCACGCGCGCGTTCCACTTGATGATGGATGCAGCTTGTAATGTGAATGTAGTAACTCTGCACATTTCAGATGTCTTCCTAATGAAACACACATGATTCCACTCTTCAGGTCATTAGTAGAAGATCTAAGGCCTGAAATGGTTGCATCAGATCAAGAGAGAGAGACATCCAAAGTGTAGTGCTAGGGGGTACAATAGGAACAGGGAAACACACATCCTGTCAGAGGATCTCATAAAATAAGAGCATGTCCGGCGGATATTTCACTTCACTTGGAGTAAAGAAAATGAAGCACTTTTTAAGCATGATTAATTTTTTTCTTTGTGACATTATTTTCATGACAAGTTTTCTCCTACATTTGTATTACTGTGATGCTAAAAATGTCATTCTCAAATACGCGGCAACACCTCACAATAAGATTTCATTAGTTAACGTTAGTTAATGATTTATGTCACAATAATTGTTAGTGCATAACTAATGCTAACAAATGCAACCTTATCATAAAGTGGGTAACACTGTTAGTTAAGTTAACTAATAATAATAAAAAATACTTCTGAAGCATTTATTAATCTAGACCATGTTAATTTGTTAATTTAAACATGTTTTGACACTTTAATACAAAAGTTGTATCTTTTAATATTATTTAATGGACCTGAGCTAACATGAACCTACAATGAAAAGTATTTTTATTAACTAACTTTAACAAGGCTAATAAATACTGGAACTAATGTATTTCTCATTGTATTGTGAGTTAATGCACCTACTAATGTAAACTAACAACGCTATCTTACGACCAATTCGAACAAATTCATACTCGTAAAATATGTACGATTTAGCAAAAAAAATAAAAAATAAAATAAATAAATAAAACAGACAGGAATCTAATGAGAAACAAAAATAAAATCTCAATAGTGTTCTTTGTGAGATTCACCAGTAAGTTAGTCATTTACTTCTCTTATTTCAACATTTTTATTTGCTTGTTTTCAAGTTCTTTTAAGTAAGTTGACTTTAATTCAAGCTGCCATGTGCTTGTTTGACCCAGCTCTTCATGTGCGGGATGTGGCTGCTTATGCAGTTTGCAGTGATGTTCCTTTACTGGGACATCCCACCACTGGACTCCTTCCCTGAGCAGCACACGCCCCTCAGAGAGGTCAGAGGTGAAGAAGATGAGCCCCTCATGAGTCTGGAAGACGAAGACTGGGCTTCAGCAGTGGACTCGAATGGCCCGGTCAATCCAGAACAGACCGAGACCCAGCTCTCATCCGAACTCCCACCATCTCCTCCTGATTCGCCACCTCCAGATCCCTCTGACCCCTTTCAAAACTTCAGTGCCAGTCGAGGTGAAGCCCAGAGTTTAATGTTCAATTAAAGTGCTTTTTTAGCAGTGCAGTTTAAGTTGGTGTGGCATTGATTCCTTCTTTGTTGCATCTGAGGTGCTAATCTGAGTGTAGCGGTCTGAAAACGCCTTATTGATCACTTCATTCTGTCTTTGCTCTATGATTGCAGTGTGTGTTTGTGTGTGTGTGTGTGTGTGTGTGTGTGGTAGATATCTCCATTTTATTCAATCCTGTCTTGGCAGCCTGAGATCTATAACTCTCTCTCTCTCTCTCTCTCTCTCTGTGTAGAGTTTCTGAGGGAGGAGGTGGTGGTTCTCCTCACTGCTCAGTTCATCACTCTCTTCAATCAGACAGCACTCGAGGTAAAAGTCATCATTTTCAGGGTTGGCACCAGTGGCGGTCCTGGTCCACTTGTACACTAAAGTACACTACACGACTTTTTCAAATCTGAACCGATTTTAAAACACTATGGGCTTCATGTACTTGCCGACTTTGTAAATGGCTACAGAGGAAAAACATCACACACGACTGAGGATCACACACTACCAGACTTTCAAGTCGGTCCGAACATGACAAACTCATGAAACATGCACTTCGTTATGGAGACAGTGGACAAATGGAATCAATATGTGTATAAAATCGGGTCGAAATATCAAACATGTTTAATATTCTCAAAATAGTGGACAGATTCATAGTCGGAAGATAAAAAAAAATCAGAGTCTGTGCCCATAATACACTATAATTTTCTTAAATTCTGCCAACTCAAATCTGCAAACTGGCTCTAACGTTCGAGAACTAGCCTCAACATGTCCAGGTTCTTATCAAAGCCAACCTAGTATTTAAGCAGCTTCTTGTGTTTTAAGACCAACATTTCTAAAATTAACACGGCATAAAGCTTCCAATTTATGACCACCAAACTCAGACCAGAGCCTTTAGATTACAGAAGCATTAGCAAGGCCTATACCTAGGACGTGTTATTGTACATGCTAAAACATACTAACAACATCTTAAAACATGTTAGCGATGTGCTAGCAACATGTTAAAACATGTTAGAAGCATGCTAAAACATGCTTGCAAGGTGTCAAAACATGCTAGCAATGTGCTAAAGTGTGTTGGGAAAATGCTAGCAACACGTGAACAAAATGTTTAAACCATATGTATACATAGATGCCACATTCCACCATATTGCAACAGTCAGCTCACAGTAAGAACCAATGATGCCACAATATTGTGCAGCTTCTGGTTGTGAAACCGCCCAGATTTAAATTCCCGAAGAAATGGGATAAACTTTCACGGGTGAGAATGTGTTGGTTTGTGTTTTTAACGTATTAACTCAATATATGTTTTTTTTACTATGGTAACTTTTAATGTTGTTTTAGCTGACGCCTTTGTCTTGTTGTATTGTGTTAGAAAATAGTATCTGCTGGAGTCTATTTCATATATAGATATTCATACATCTACGGTTGCAGACGCTCAGTCAATTTGCTCTCAAATGTTCAGGGACCGTTCCAATATGGCGGACCGTTGAAACGGCTGCTAATAAGGATTCTATGTAGGCTATCTATGGTTAAAACTAACTAGCAACATACTAATGTTAGCAGCATGCAAACATCATTCTAGAATACAGTTCTCGCTAAATGTAGCAATTTTTTAGCAACATGTTAAATTATGTTAACAAAATTTGCAACATTCTAAAACATGTTAGCAATGTGGTAAAATATGGTAACAGCAACGTGGTAGAAAAGTTGGTAAAATGCTATCAAAATGAAATGTTAAAACTTGCTTATGTGCTAAAAAAGAAAACAAAAAATGAGGCTCTCGCAGTGTAACTGAATGAGGTCAATATTTTGGAGATTTTAAAAGCTGAAAAATGAAGCTTACAATTTCATAAAAACATTCCGTATCATTAAAACATATTGTTATGGTGCTATTTTGGAAGTTGCAATCAAAATGTGCTTTAATTGGGCACCGTGCTTCTGAAAACCAGTCACCAGACCCCCCACACTGTCCTAAATTCATCTGAGCCACTAAATAATGTCTACCCAATTATGATTGATTAAGGCTCACAGTAGTAGGACCATCTAAATCGAATTTAATGCAATCTAATCTAAGCTTTGATTTAATGCAATCGGGTATTTGAAATTGACACACATTTACATTCCCGGTTGCCTGACCTAGATACATGACAAACTAATAATACAGTTTAGGATGTTCCTTTTCATTAGATTTTCTCCCCTCACAGATATATCATGTTTGTTCTTTCACATTAAATCAAATTTCTCTATGAAAAAGTACGTGCTGGATGCATTTTAATTTTTACATTTACTTTACATTGCCTGAAGAACATGCAAGACTTGCTATTAGTTCTGAGTTGCTTTAAAGGGACAGTTCACCCAAAAATGAAAATTAGCCCATGATTTACTCACCCTCAAGTCATTCTAGGTGTATATGACATTCTTCTTTCAGACGAATACAATCGGAGTTATATTAAAAAAAATGTCCTGGCTCTTCCAAGCTTTATAATGGCAGTGAATGGTTAATAAAAATATCCATCTTTAAAACTTTATAAAGTAAAATAACTAGCTTCCAGCCAAACAAACATATGGATTCCACTTAAGTCTAAAGGACAACTTATCCGAGTAATGCTAGGCCATGACGCACTACACTACCTCTGACGTCACAAGTACACAAGACTGTGTATATTCGTTTGGCCGGAAGTTAGAATTTTACTTTGTAACGTGTTAAATATTAATATTTTTTCTTACACAAACCATTATAAAGTCTGGTAGAGCCAGGACATTTTTTTAATATAACTCTGAAAGAAGAAAGTCATATACACCTAGGATGACTTGAGGGTGAGTAAATCATGGGCAAATTAAAATTTTTGGGTGAACTGTCCCTCTAAGCGTGTTGCTATGTGGTTGCTAGGGTGTTGTGAGTGTTTGATGTCCTGCTCTCGTCCCCAGACCATGGTGACCCCCCTGACGCAGAAGTACTTTGGCTTGGGTGAGCTGGGGAACAGTGTGATGTACAGCCTGTGTGGGCTGGAGGTAATCGCAGGTTTCTTCCTGGTGCGCTGGCTGAGCCGTGTGCTGGAGGACCGGGTGGTGCTGGCCGTGGGGCTGCTCATCTGCAGCGGGGCTTGTGTCTGGTGCCTCATCTTCCTGGCCAATCCACAGGGTGTGTGTGTGTGTGTGTGTGTGTGCCTGGCAGACATCCAGAGAAACTGGCATAAACCTGGGCATGGACAGACACAATATGCCTGCTCAGTTTGCTGTCAGTTTTTAATCTATCTATCTATCTATCTATCTATCTATCTATCTATCTATCTATCTATCTATCTATCTATCTATCTATCTATCTATCTATCTATCTATCTATCTATCTATCTATCTATCTATCTATCCATCCATCCATCCATCCATCCATCCATCCATCCATCCATCCATCCATCCATCCATCCATCCATCCATCCATCCATCCATCCATCCATCCATCCATCCATCTATCCATCCATCCATTTCTGTCTTTCTGTCTGTCTATCCATCCATTCATCCATCCATCCATCCATCCATCCATCCATCTCTATCTATCTATCTATCTATCTATCTATCTATCTATCTATCTATCTATCTATCTATCTATCTATCTATCTATCTATCTATCTATCTATCCATCCATCCATCCATCCATCTCTGTCTATCTATCTATCTATCTATCCATCCATCCATCCATCCATCCATCCATCCATCCATCCATCCATCCATCTCTGTCTGTCTGTCTATCTATCTATCTATCTATCTATCTATCTATCTATCTATCTATCTATCTATCTATCTATCTATCTATCTATCTATGTATGTCTGTCTGTCTGTCTGTCTGTCTGTCTGTCTGTCTGTCTATCATCTATCTATCTATCTATCTATCTATCTATCTATCTATCTATCCATCCATCCATCCATCCATCCATCCATCCATCCATCCATCCATCCATCCATCCATCCATCCATCCATCCATCCATCCATCCATCCATCCCTTTATCTCTCTCTCTATCTCTCTCTCTATCTCTCTCTCTATCTCTCTATCTATCTATCTATCTATCTATCTATCTATCTATCTATCTATCTATCTATCTATCTATCTATCTATCTATCTATCTATCTATCTATCTATCTATCTATCTGTTTGTTTTCTCTCTATCTATATTTACCGTCTATCATTTGACAGTCTATCTCTGTCTATCTGTGTACCTGTCTGTCTATTCTCGCTTTCATTCTCGATGGATATGTCTTTTGATCAGGTGGTTTTGTGTTCGAGTTGATTGAGTTTATCATCGGAGTGTTCCTGCAGTTACTGGGACTTCCTTTCGTTGCCGTGTCTCAGGTGTCCCTCTTTTCGAAGGTCACAGCTGAGAAAACACAAGGTGAGAAACAAAGAGAATACAATGAGAGACATAAGAAAAAGATAGACGAGATCTCAAGTAGACAAGTAACACTCACGTTTGTGGGCGTCACATTTTGTCACTGTTTAAATATTCAAAACTACATGCTAATGACTGTGTGTTGTGTGTGTGTGTGTCTGCAGGCTTTAGTCAGGGTGTGCGACGTTCAGTCGGGGGTCTTGCCACCATCCTCGGTCCCCTGTGGGCAGGGGGTCTGATAGGAAATCTCTATGTGATGCTGGGTATGATGATGCTTCTACTGACCCTCATCATGGTGCGTACACAGATTCATTAGGACTGATTCTGTAACATTATCAGATTTTTCTCTCAGTATGTCATACCACACATCATTTACCAGCTCAATTAAGTTTACATTTATTGCTTTGTGCAAACAGCGTCTATTATGGATCCAGTCAACTGAAAAAAATCTCTATTGAATGGAGATTGTAGGTTCAGTTTGGCCTTTTCCTTTCAGAGAGGTGATTTGGAAATAAGTAAAAATGAAACATTTGATTAGATAGAGAACGCCTTGAAGTGAAACTGTATTTTGCAATCTCAAGTTACATTACAGTAATAAATAATACTATATGTTGGTATGTTCAGAAAAGTAACATGATTGATAGTTAACACTTCAAGAAGTTGATTTATTTAATAGAATGTTGAAACTTCCATTAATGCCCATTTTGAATTAGTATTATTTACTATAATAAAAATCATGGGAATGGGGTTGAACATTTAGGATCGTCCCCTTCTGACAAATCTGCACATATAAGAAAAAGTGATTATACTATATTAAAAATGATATTACTGTAACTTGGCTTATCCTTGCCATGAGTTTATTTGCAGATTTTTTAATAGTGCGTTGTTTAAAAAAAATAAAAAAATAGTTATTAGGGTTAACACAATCTGTAGTTCTTTAAAAATATGTAAACTAAAGAAGAAAATAATTCATAAAATCAATATATTCCATGCTCAAGTATTAAGGAAATATTGTACCTTTTGTTTCGGCTCAAATATTTGTTTGACCTTTAACACTGAGTCCAACGTTCGGTGACTTATCCTGGTCAGATCATGATGGCGTTGTCCTACGAGAAGCTGGTGGAGCCGCCCAGGGTGGAGAATGCTCTGGACTCAGAGAATGGAGGATAGACACCACCTTTCGCTTTACGGGATACAGGTGAGACAGTGGACTTACCTTGTTCATTGGCGAAGTGTGTAATTTTTGTTTCAGCAACATGACCAAATGAAACTGAAAAAATAATTGTTTGAAAAGAACAGATAGTATATATATATATATATATATATATATATATATATATATATATATATATATATATATATATATATATACAGGCACACATACATACATAAATATATACACACATACATATATATATATATATATATATATATATATTATATTATATATATTATTAACTGTATACACACATAACTATATATACATACATACATACATTTATGTAAATATATATATATTTACACTATAAACAGAAATGCAAGGGGGTAAAAATAATTTCTTTCCTTCTCAAAACACTTAGTTTTGATTTCTAAGTGATCAATTTGTGTATAAGTGTTTTCGCACATGATCATTGGGATCATTGGCAAATGAGTAGTTTGTTTTACAATAGCAAACTGAGTTTGAAGCACTTAATGTGCTTGTAGTTTTGCAGACTTGCTCTAAAGATTACTGTAGGTACACGAGTGAATGGTTTCACTGAGTGAGCCTCAAGTTCATGGGAAAATGTATTTTAACATGGGAAATAAATTGATGTTTCACGTTTCATGACGATACACAAATATTGACATTGCACATTTTATTTTTAAAAAGAAAAAAACTCATTGTTCATTTGCTTTTTCACTCTGTACAATCTGGATGGCATATTGTGACAGGCTGAAATTCCACTCATAACTTTTATTTTGTCTTCACTAACTGAGTTAAACTGATACAGACTCCAGCCACGCAGCTCTAAACTGCAATATAGACACATCTCGGAACTGAAAACGAAAAGTAAGAAAGTGGGCCACTGAATAACAAAAATGCTATAATCCGCTTGCGACAAGCAACATGATTACACAAAATCACACTCTCTGCTGTATGACAAAAAGCTGTCATTGGTAAATGAATCTCTCTGTGTGATTTTCATATTTCAGCACAGAGGAAGAGCCCCTCTCTCTGTGGTTTGTCTGCCAAAGTTTAGCGCTCGTGTGGGCCTGTACAGAGCAGATGCTGGAACAGTGGGAGATAAGAGGCCCTGCCAGGGCTAGCAGACCGAGAACAGCAAGAAGGGCACACACACGAGCATACACACACACACACACACACACGAGCATACACACACACACACACACACACACATACCTACTTAACCACAATGTGAGGACGTATGACTGGGAACCCTACCTTTAGGGACACCCCTTTCTGAAGGGTCTAGAGACAAAAGAAAGACATGACTGCACTTCTGGAGAAGCTGTCATCACACTTATCACTTGATTTTATTAATAAAAGTCTTCCTTAAAGACCTGACATTTTGCCTTCACTTTAGGGACAGTATTTTTTATGTCCATTTTGGGGACATTAAACACAAACTCTGATCAAGTCATACTTTGAGGACCATGGTGATACACAGACTCTGGTTAAGTCATACTTTGAGGACCATGGTGATACACAGATTCTGGTAAAGGTATAATATCAGGACTTTGTTGAGATGGTATATATTTAGTGAGTAAACAGTTTTTTATTTTTTATTTTTTCGTCAAGATCACAGAAAATGGGTAGCCAACATTTTTGTCTGATTTGTAGCTTGAGATGAAGTGTCCTTCACTGCTCAGTTGGGGAATGACAATTAACATTCAGAAATATTATTCATTTGACTGTATTTGATTGATTGACTATCAGAGAGAACCAAAGATGGAACTGAAGACAATAGTGTCATTATTCAGCTCAATTCTATTTCAACTGTAAAACAGCTCTACAGAAGTAATTTAATAATTGCTGAAATTTTACAAGTTATGTGCCTGAAGTAGAGGTCAGCACAGGCTTTAAACTTAAGCCCAAACCCGGCCCGTACCCGAAATCATTTAACCTGACCCGAACATTACGGTTATATTTTAAGCCTGAGCCCGACCCAAACCCGAGGTCCGTTTCTCAGTAAATTGCTTTTTTTTGTGTGCAATATGCTGTATTTTATGATTGCTTGCCACGATAATTAAAAAAATAAGCTGCATGTACAAACACCGTTTCACCAAGGCACATTGGCCCCTCATCAGTCAGCACACAAGAAAAAAAAAGAGAAAAAGCACAGAACTTACTAATTACGAAACCTTGATGAGGTTGAAAAGGTGAAACAATCATAAATTCCCCTGGAACCCAAACATTAAACTTCATAAAGTTTGCGCAGTTGCACAACTATTTACACAAATATAGCCTATCCTTCTCAGTCCGAGTTATGAATGAAGGGAACAGCATCGAGAGCTGATGTTTCAGCGCATCCTCTGACTGCGTGTTGTGACTGAAATTGTGTGTGCGGGAGCACATGCAGAAAAAAGTTTTGTAAAATGATATATGATAAAATAAAAATGATTCATATATCATTTTACAAAACTGTTTTGTTTGTTATTTCGATCACATCACAATCAGAGGAGGACGGCTGAAACTGCACACATCTACTTTCTCTCTCGCGTGATCGTATAATTACGATCACAACACAGCAAGCAGCCGAGCACACGGCACGCAAACTAATATATATATATATATATATATATAGCCTAAATAGTTTTTCTAAGACCACGGCCTGCATCCCTCTAGTTAATTTAGCATCGACTGCAAAATAATCATTATCACAAAAACATCTTGAGTCTTTGGCTACTCACTGGGGCTTTAACACATTAGTCATGTTCTTCTGTAAAGTGTAGTAATTGTCCAAAAAACAAACAAAAAAACACACACTTCGATTAAATGACTCTTTGGGGACTTGAGAGACACACACACTCCGATTAAATGACTCTTTGGGGACTTGAGAGACACACACACTCCGATTAAATGACTCTTTGGGGACTTGAGAGACACACACTCCGATTAAATGACTCTTTGGGGACTTGAGAGACACACACACTCCGATTAAATGACTCTTTGGGGACTTGAGAGACACACACTCCGATTAAATGACTCTTTGGGGACTTGAGAGACACACACACTCCGATTAAATGACTCTTTGGGGACTTGAGAGACACACACTCCGATTAAATGACTCTTTGGGGACTTGAGAGACACACACTCCGATTAAATGACTCTTTGGGGACTTGAGAGACACACACACACACACTCCGATTAAATGACTCTTTGGGGACTTGAGAGACACACACTCCGATTAAATGACTCTTTGGGGACTTGAGAGACACACACTTCGATGAAATGACTCTTTGGGGACTTGAGAGACACACACTCCGATGAAATGACTCTTTGGGGACTTGAGAGACACACACTTCGATGAAATGACTCTTTGGGGACTTGAGAGACACACACTCCGATGAAATGACTCTTTGGGGACTTGAGAGACACACACACTCCGATTAAATGACTCTTTGGGGACTTGAGAGACACACACACTCCGATTAAATGACTCTTTGGGGACTTGAGAGACACACACTCCGATTAAATGACTCTTTGGGGACTTGAGAGACACACACACTCCGATTAAATGACTCTTTGGGGACTTGAGAGACACACACTCCAATTAAATGACTCTTTGGGGACTTGAGAGACACACACACTCCGATTAAATGACTCTTTGGGGACTTGAGAGACACACACACTCCGATTAAATGACTCTTTGGGGACTTGAGAGACACACACACTCCGATTAAATGACTCTTTGGGGACTTGAGAGACACACACTCCGATTAAATGACTCGTTGGGGACTCGAGTGACACACACTCCAATTAAATGACTCTTTAATATTAACAGTCTTGAACACATTGTGTTGAAAGTACACATTGCAGTTAATGACAGAAATTCAAAAACATAAAAAAATAAAAAAAAGAACAATGAAAAATCAATTAACTTGGAGGTGGGAATGATTCTCAGTGCACAACCATCCTCGATATTTCCTCCATCCACCCATCAAAATCTCTACCTCCTCCTTTACCTTCACTCCTCCCTCTTTACCTTCACTCCTCCCTCTTTTCAACCTCTTTACCTTCACTCCTCCCTCTTTTCCATCCTCTTTACCTTCACTCCTCCCCATTTTCTCCCTCTTTACCTTCAATCCTCCCTCTTTTCCATCCTCTTTACCTTTACTCCTCCCTCTTTTCAACCTGTTTACCTTCACTCCTCCCTCTTTTCCATCCTCTTTACCTTCACTCCTCCCCATTTTCTCCCTCTTTACCTTCACTCCTCCCTCTTTCATCCTTTACATTAGCTGTGTTGGACATGGGCTGTGGCTGGATGTAACCGATCGGTGAGAGTTGCCGTGTGGAGGCGGGAGGAGCTGAAAACTGAGACGTGAGTTTGACACTTTCTGCTTCCCGTAGTGACGCTTGCGCTGTGTTTGCATACTTTACCACAGCTGAAGTGGAATAAATGCATTATTTGCCAAATACACCGATATTTCAGAGACATTTTGATTCAATACATGTACTGCTTAATACAGCGTCTGTTTGTACAAGAATATAGTTCAACATAAGCCTAAATCCCAATGAAGTGGGGTCTACATTGTATCAGTTTTATTTTGATAACCATGACAATATAACATTTCGACTACATGAAAAGCGCTTTCAATGTTTTAAAAAAACAGATTTGTGCGGTGGATTCGGCAAATCGTGGATCAGTTGTGTCGTCATCAGAGCTCGTGAGTCGCTCTGGAGAAACTGCTCTGGCTGAGTCCTGCTCTCGAATCGCTCTCGCCGTACTCTGATACCATACGTCACAGTCACGGGGCGTCGCTGTCTGAAGCCGGACACAAGCTCTAACCGTCATGCACTGCTCAAGTCAGCCGTCTGTGCAGCGCTGTCCAACAAGTTCAACAAGCATAAAGCTCTCCTCCCTCTTTACATCATCTTTATATTCTCCTCCCTCTTTACATCTTTTACATTCTCTCCTCCCTCTTTACATCCCCTTTACATTCTCTCCTCCCTCTTTACATTCTCTTCTCCCTCTTTACATTCTCTCCTCCCTCTTTACATTCTCTCCTCCCTCTCTCCTCCCTCTTTACATTCTCTCCTCCCTCTTTACATTCTCTCCTCCCTCTTTACATCCTCTTTACATTCTCTCCTCCCTCTTTACATTCTCTCCTCCCTCTTTACATTCTCTCCTCCCTCTTTACATCCTCTCCTCCCTCTTTACATTCTCTCCTCCCTCTTTACATCCTCTTCTCCCTCTTTACATT
Organism: Tiaroga cobitis; assembly: GCA_030578255.1. Classification (NCBI taxonomy): domain Eukaryota; kingdom Metazoa; phylum Chordata; class Actinopteri; order Cypriniformes; family Leuciscidae; genus Tiaroga; species Tiaroga cobitis. The sequence continues at coordinate 18,101,462 of CM060592.1, read as the reverse complement.
CTCTCCTCCCTCTTTACATTCTCTCCTCCCTCTTTACATCCTCTTCTCCCTCTTTACATCCTCTCCTCCCTCTTTACATTCTCTCCTCCCTCTTTACATCCTCTTCTCCCTCTTTACATTCTCTCATCCCTCTTTACATCTTTTACATTCTCTCCTCCCTCTTTACATCTTTTACATTCTCTCCTCCCTCTTTACATTCTCTCCTCCCTCTTTACATCCCCTTTACATTCTCTTCTCCCTCTTTACATTCTCTCCTCCCTCTTTACATTCTCTCCTCCCTCTCTCCTCCCTCTTTACATTCTCTCCTCCCTCTTTACATTCTCTCCTCCCTCTTTACATCCTCTTTACATTCTCTCCTCCCTCTTTACATTATCTCCTCCTTCTTTACATTCTCTCCTCCCTCTTTACATTCTCTCCTCCCTCTTTACATTCTCTACTCCCTCTTTACATTCTCTCCTCCCTCTTTACATTCTCTCCTCCCTCTTTACATCCCCTTTACATTCTCTCCTCCCTCTTTACATTCTCTTCTCTCCTCCCTCTTTACATCCCCTTTACATTCTCTCCTCCCTCTTTACATGCTCTTTACATTCTCTCCTCCCTCTTTACATTCTCTCCTCCCTCTTTACATCCTTTACATTATCTCCTCCCTCTTTACATTCTCTCCTCTCTCTTTACATCCTTTACATTATCTCCTCCCTCTTTACATTCCCTTTACATTCTCTCCTCCCTCTTTACATCCTCTCCTCCCTCTTTACATTCTCTCCTCCCTCTTTACATCCTCTTTAAATTCTCTCCTCCCTCTTTATTCTCTTTACATTCTCTCCTCCCTCTTTATTCTCTTTACATTCTCTCCTCCCTCTTTACATTCTCTCCTCCCTCTTTACATCCTTTACATTCTCTCCTCCCTCTTTACATTCTCTCCTCCCTCTTTACACCCCCTTTACATTCTCTCCTCCCTCTTTACATCCTCTTTACATTCTCTCCTCCCTCTTTACATCCTCTTTACATTCTCTCCTCCCTCTTTACATTCCCTTTACATTCTCTCCTCCCTCTTTACATTCTCTCCTCCCTCTTTACATTCTCTCCTCCCTCTTTACACCTCCTTTACATTCTCTCCTCCCTCTTTACATCCACTTTACATTCTCTCCTCCCTCTTTACATTCCCTTTACATTCTCTCCTCCCTCTTTACATTCTCTCCTCCCTCTTTACACCTTTACATTCTCTCCTCCCTCTTTACATCCCCTTTACATTCTCTCCTCCCTCTTTACATCCTCTTTACATTCTCTCCTCCCTCTTTACATCCCCTTTACATTCTCTCCTCCCTCTTTACATCCCCTTTACATTCTCTCCTCCCTCTTTACATCCTCTTTACATTCTCTCCTCCCTCTTTACATCCTCTTTACATTCTCTCCTCCCTCTTTACATCCTCTTTACATTCTCTCCTCCCTCTTTACATCCTCTTTACATTCTCTCCTCCCTCTTTACATTCCCTTTACATTCTCTCCTCCCTCTTTACATTCTCTCCTCCCTCTTTACATTCTCTCCTCCCTCTTTACACCTCCTTTACATTCTCTCCTCCCTCTTTACATCCACTTTACATTCTCTCCTCCCTCTTTACATTCCCTTTACATTCTCTCCTCCCTCTTTACATTCTCTCCTCCCTCTTTACACCTCCTTTACATTCTCTCCTCCCTCTTTACATCCCCTTTACATTCTCTCCTCCCTCTTTACATCCTCTTTACATTCTCTCCTCCCTCTTTACATCCCCTTTACATTCTCTCCTCCCTCTTTACATCCTCTTTACATTCTCTCCTCCCTCTTTACATCCTCTTTACATTCTCTCCTCCCTCTTTACATCCTCTTTACATTCTCTTTACATTCTCTCCTCCCTCTTTACATCCTCTTTACATTCTCTCCTCTTAACATCCCCTTTACTTTACAGATGTAAAGAGGGATGAGAATGTAAAAGATGTAAAGAGGGAGGAGAGAATGTAAAAGATGTAAAGAGGGAGGAGAATATAAAGATGATGTAAAGAGGGAGGAGAGCTTTATGCTTGTTGAACTTGTTGGACAGCGCTGCACAGACGGCTGACTTGAGCAGTGCATGACGGTTAGAGCTTGTGTCCGGCTTCAGACAGCGACGCCCCGTGACTGTGACGTATGGTATCAGAGTACGGCGAGAGCGATTCGAGAGCAGGACTCAGCCAGAGCAGTTTCTCCAGAGCGACTCACGAGCTCTGATGACGACACAACTGATCCACGATTTGCCGAATCCACCGCACAAATCTGTTTTTTTAAAACATTGAAAGCTCTTTTCATGTAGTCGCAATGTTATATTGTCATGGTTATCAAAATAAAACTGATACAATGTAGACCCCACTTCATTGGGATTTAGGCTTATGTTGAACTATATTCTTGTACAAACAGACGCTGTATTAAGCAGTACATGTATTGAATCAAAATGTCTCTGAAATATCGGTGTATTTGGCAAATAATGCATTTATTCCACTTCAGCTGTGGTAAAGTATGCAAACACAGCGCAAGCGTCACTACGGGAAGCAGAAAGTGTCAAACTCACGTCTCAGTTTTCAGCTCCTCCCGCCTCCACACGGCAACTCTCACCGATCGGTTACATCCAGCCACAGCCCATGTCCAACACAGCTAATCACTCTTCACTTTATCATCTTTACATTCTCTCCTCCCTCTATAACAGAAATATCAAAAAGTTTAACATGACATTCCATCCAACTTCATTGCAACTGAACAAAGAAAACTGAATAAATGAAATTAGACTATATTACTGTCCTCTACTTCTTCATTAGCTTTCTTATACTCTAACTTTTCACTTTATATTCTGTTTCATTCCATCCTCAGAATATTTCTACACCTTTATCCTCATTTCTTTTAATTAAGCTCAATTTCTTACAAAAAGAGCATAATATGCAAAGTGTTGAAGTGTTTATGGCTCCCTACAAACCACCCTTTCTTTTAAGAGTCGTGATCCTGTTCCGCACATAATTTTTCACACCAGTCCATGTTCGCTGCTTCAAAGCTTCTGGCTCTGCGTGAATGCATCTTTCACAGTCTTGCTTACCAGGAACTTTGCATGTCTTGATGAACTTCATCATGTGTCTCTCTACTGCTTTTACCTCACTGTCCTCCCATTTCTTTTTTGGAGCGTGTGAAGAACCTATGAAATAGTTAAAAAGTAAATTCTCATTACACATTGTCATTACAACTAAATCGGTGAGTAAAGACCAAATCAAGATTGTGTCCTCATGTGTTGATTATTTGAATTTGGCTGGATATTGCTGCTTGGAGCTAATTCATGTTTATTTGATTATTGTTGTTTGTGCAGTTTAGAGATTTTTCTTACATTGATCCACCTGTGAAACAGATTGATCAGATTGAACAGGTTGAACAGGTTGATCAGATTGAACAGGTTGAACAGGTCGATCAGTCTCTGCTGGTGCTGTTGTCTGAGATAGGTCACTGTAGTCCTCCTCATCACTTGACATGGAATCACCTTGGGCCTCAAGTTGCTCTAAATAATTAAATGACAATAAAATTAACACTATATTGCTTATACTTAGTATCTATGAAATGATGTGTTTTGCAAATAAGTACAGCACAGATACACACAGACTAAATATACTCATACCATTTGGGTCGATTTCAATGTCATCAAGTTTCTTTCCTTTGTAGTCAGACAGTGTTCCTTTCTCCATGGCCATTAGGACTTTACTCATTTTTGCCAGCTGCAGTGTTCCCTCTGGTAACCGGTAATACTGTCTGTGGATTCTGATATCGTGACCAAGGAAATCAGCCAGTTGGTCTGCTTCATTCTCATCAAGGTTAAGAATTTTAGACATGGTTGCTATGTGTTTCCTGAGCCTAGTTGATGACAGTGCTTCAGGGTTCTTTATGCCACATTCGCAAGCAGCTTTGTTGATGCACTCTCCACCTCTGTAGGCTGACATTGCTCCACATCTGGCAAACATAAAGGGATTCTCTGCTGGAACACCACAAAGCTCCCGCGTTTCAACGAGCAGCTCCATGGCAGAAACCATGGAAGGCTTGAGGAGCACAGGAACCTTTCTGCCTCGTTTACCCCGGATCTCAACTCTTGTGAAGTGCAGACACAGCTTCCTCTCAAACTCAGACAGACAGATGGCAATGTCTTCGTGTAGCTCCGAAGAATCCCTACTTTTAAAAGCTGACAAAAGCATCCGGGATACCTCACCTTCTCTCCTTCGGTTGAACAGGATGACCTGGGACAGTGTGACCTTGGCTAGAGCAGAGTAGCTGTCAGCAGAAGGGCAAGTTCTGAGCTTACTTAGGAGCCCATCGTGTTTCTTTTCAAGATGTGTGTGCAGGACTTTGACATCCTGAGTGAAAGGAATGATCTGTGGTGTGTTCCACTTGGCTTCTTTCAATGTAGTTATAGCACCAGCAGAAATGTACTCATTCCACCTTGCCTGGTGTATTTTCCTGAAGTCTCGGGCGCATTCAGCACGATCATGATCTCCATACATCATGGCATTGCTCTCAACAATGCTACAGACCTTGTTTAAAGAATGCCCAAGTTTGAGAGCTAAAGAAGGAATGCGGTAGGAGTTTTTCTCTTCATTGTAGCCACATAAAACTTTAACAGCTGCTATGACATGTTTGAAGTTTGCTGGTATGAAGAAGTCTACCATTGTTCTCAGTGGGGTAATCTTCCTTGCTTCAAGAAGAAGTCTGCCTACTTCTCTCATCTTCTGTCTGATGTAGTCATGTTTGGTCACATCAGACCCCATCCTGTTGAACATGTGCTCCCCCAGCTGCATGATGCATCTGTCAGTATGAACTACACGCGAAACTTCATCATAGTTCATAAAGGACAGTATTTTCTTGAAACCTTTGCTCACTTCTAAGCCAACTGGTGTGTTTAAAGCACACAGAGATCGAACTCTTTTCCTGCCCTGGGCATCATCCTCTTTAGGTTTCAGGGGACAGTTTTTGATATGTTTCCAAAGGCTATGCTTGTTGTAAAGCCCTTGGCAGTAAATGCAGTGAATAAATTCTTTGGCTCTTTGTCTATTTTTTGGACGGTAGCAGGCAATCATCTCCCCATGTCCCTGTCTCACCACATCTGTGTTGTGGGCAAAGTTGCCCCTTTTTCTAAGGAGGTTTAACTGGACTTGTCTTTCTTTGGAATGTTTTGGAAATGCTATTGCCTTTACAACCCCCACTTCGTTGCGATGGACAAATTCAAGGTGTCTTGCCATTTTTGAATATGGCTTAGAGCAATAAAGGCAATACTGCTTCTTGTTGTATGCCTTGCGTTCCTGCTTTGGTGATGGCATTGACTGAATAAAAGTCTTTTCACCAGACAAGGTGTTTGTCTCTTTAGATTGGCATTTCATCTTTTTTGGTGATGGTGCGGTCATAAATTGATCAGATGAACTACCTGCCTCGTTGGGAGATGTTGGATGTATCAAAGCACTTTTGACCATGTCATGTCCAGAAGAACTACCATCCGATTCATCGGAGCTGATTTTTGGTATGTAGTCAACATCGCTGTAGTCTGTGACATCGCTGTAGTCTGTGTCACAGACGGAACTTCCGGAATACTGAATGAGAGAATTTAACACTTACTCAAGGCAGTGGTTGCTGTAACATTACGTTTCATCATATTGCGGATACTATTATGCAAGCCAGTTCATAATTATGCAAATAAAATTGCATATAAAGTATCACATGGCAAGTCACATACCTGTCTTTTTCTTGATGGCCTTAAAGAGGATATCTGGAAGAGGATGAATACAAACAGATATAAATGATATATAATTTCATATAATCTATTGTTAGTTCTACCAGTGCAATACACCCCGACCATCCCAATAATTCAGCAAATGAATCTACCCACCTCCCATGAGAGTGTCTCAGACACCTGTGATGAGTGAACCACCGGTGTTGACACAGCACAAGGTGAAGATAAGGGTGGAGCAGGCGAGGATGAGGATGATGAATGCTGCGCATAAGGCGATGAGGGCTGCACAAGGGAGGATGATGAAGGCTGCCCAGGCGAGGATGATGAAGGCTGCACAGGCCAGGCTGATGAAGGCTGCACAGGCGAGGCTGATGAAGGCTGCACAGGCCAGGCTGATGAAGGCTGCACAGGCGAGGATGATGAAGGCTGCCCAGGCCAGGCTGATGAAGGCTGCCCAGGCGAGGCTGATGAAGGCTGCCCAGGCGAGGCTGATGAAGGCTGCCCAGGCGAGGCTGATGAAGGCTGCACAGGCCAGGCTGATGAAGGCTGCACAGGCGAGGATGATGAAGGCTGCCCAGGCGAGGATGATGAAGGCTGCACAGGCGAGGCTGATGAAGGCTGCACAGGCGAGGCTGATGAAGGCTGCACAGGCGAGGCTGATGAAGGCTGCCCAGGCGAGGCTGATGAAGGCTGCACAGGCCAGGCTGATGAAGGCTGCACAGGCGAGGATGATGAAGGCTGCCCAGGCGAGGATGATGAAGGCTGCACAGGCGAGGCTGATGAAGGCTGCCCAGGCGAGGATGATGAAGGCTGCCCAGGCGAGGCTGATGAAGGCTGCACAGGCGAGGCTGATGAAGGCTGCCCAGGCGAGGATGATGAAGGCTGCCCAGGCGAGGCTGATGAAGGCTGCACAGGCGAGGCTGATGAAGGCTGCACAGGCCAGGCTGATGAAGGCTGCCCAGGCGAGGCTGATGAAGGCTGCACAGGCAAGGATGATGAAGGCTGCCCAGGCGAGGCTGATGAAGGCTGCCCAGGCGAGGCTGATGAAGGCTGCCCAGACGAGGATGATGAAGGCTGCACAGGCGAGGCTGATGAAGGCTGCCCAGGCGAGGATGATGAAGGCTGCCCAGGCGAGGATGATGAAGGCTGCCCAGGCGAGGCTGATGAAGGCTGCCCAGGCGAGGATGATGAAGGCTGCACAGGCGAGGATGATGAAGGCTGCCCAGGCGAGGCTGATGAAGGCTGCCCAGACGAGGATGATGAAGGCTGCACAGGCAAGGCTGATGAAGGCTGCCCAGGCGAGGATGAAGGCTGCCCAGGCGAGGCTGATGAAGGCTGCACAGGCGAGGATGATGAAGGCTGCCCAGGCGAGGATGATGAAGGCTGCCCAGACGAGGATGATGAAGGCTGCACAGGCGAGGCTGATGAAGGCTGCCCAGACGAGGATGATGAAGGCTGCACAGGCAAGGCTGATGAAGGCTGCCCAGGCGAGGATGATGAAGGCTGCCCAGGCGAGGCTGATGAAGGCTGCCCAGACGAGGATGATGAAGGCTGCACAGGCGAGGCTGATGAAGGCTGCCCAGGCGAGGATGATGAAGGCTGCACAGGCGAGGATGATGAAGGCTGCACAGGCGAGGCTGATGAAGGCTGCCCAGGCGAGGCTGATGAAGGCTGCCCAGGCGAGGATGAAGGCTGCCCAGGCGAGGCTGATGAAGGCTGCACAGGCGAGGATGATGAAGGCTGCCCAGGCGAGGCTGATGAAGGCTGCCCAGGCGAGGATGAAGGCTGCCCAGGCGAGGCTGATGAAGGCTGCACAGGCGAGGATGATGAAGGCTGCCCAGGCGAGGATGATGAAGGCTGCCCAGACGAGGATGATGAAGGCTGCACAGGCGAGGCTGATGAAGGCTGCCCAGACGAGGATGATGAAGGCTGCACAGGCAAGGCTGATGAAGGCTGCCCAGGCGAGGATGATGAAGGCTGCCCAGGCGAGGCTGATGAAGGCTGCCCAGACGAGGATGATGAAGGCTGCACAGGCGAGGCTGATGAAGGCTGCCCAGGCGAGGATGATGAAGGCTGCACAGGCGAGGATGATGAAGGCTGCACAGGCGAGGCTGATGAAGGCTGCCCAGGCGAGGCTGATGAAGGCTGCCCAGGCGAGGCTGATGAAGGCTGCACAGGCGAGGATGATGAAGGCTGCCCAGGCGAGGCTGATGAAGGCTGCCCAGGCGAGGCTGATGAAGGCTGCCCAGACGAGGATGATGAAGGCTGCCCAGGCGAGGCTGATGAAGGCTGCCCAGGCGAGGCTGATGAAGGCTGCCCAGACGAGGATGATGAAGGCTGCACAGGCGAGGCTGATGAAGGCTGCCCAGGCGAGGATGATGAAGGCTGCACAGGCGAGGATGATGAAGGCTGCACAGGCGAGGATGATGAAGGCTGCACAGGCGAGGATGATGAAGGCTGCACAGGCGAGGATGATGAAGGCTGCACAGGCGAGGCTGATGAAGGTGACGTGGGAGGTGTTGATGTTGATGAGGACAGGCCAGGAGGGCATGAGGTTGATGAGGCCATTATAGAGGTGGACACAGCACAGGGTGCTGATGAAGAGGGTGCACCAGATGTGGATGCGACTGAGGATGACTGTAACAGTCTTGATTGAAACCGCTTCTGCAGATATATAAAGAGGTATTTAGCTTAAACAAGAATAAAATGACATTAAAAATATTGAAAACTGTGGCACCCATATAAAACAAAACAAACACACTGTAGGGGTGAACAAAAAATAAAGAAACGTGTTTTGCACACTTCAAAGCAAAGATCATTAATAAAATAAAAAACAACAAAATTGTGACAATAGTCAAATTAATAGTTACACTGGTTCAGACATTAAAACTCTGAACCAATAACTACTTAAATGATTAGTTCACTTCAGAATTAATTTCCTGATAATTTACTCGCCATCATCACACCATCTAAGATGTTCATGTCTTTCTTTCTTCAGTGTAAAAGAAATGAAGGTTTTTGAGGAACACACTCCAGGTGTTTCTCCATATAGTGACTTCAATGGGGTCCAACGGGTCGAAGGTCCAGATGTGAGTTTCAGTGCAGCTTCAAAGTCTCGACACGATCCAGCCGAGGAATAAGAGTCTGATCTAGACAAACCAGCGGACATTTCTAACAAAATACACATTTATATACTTTTAAACCACAAATGCTGGTCTTGCACGAGCTGTGATGCGACACACATTACGTCATCAGGGTGAAAGGTCACGCGAAAGGTAGGCAGAAGTACCGACCTAGTGTTTATAAAGCGAACAGGCAAAGACTAAGTCTAACATCATTCAAAAAACGATGTCTGACGATTTTGAAGTTGGAGGAGTTTTTGTGGTGCATCGAGCTAGTGCAAGACAAGCATTTGTAATTAAAAGTATATAAATGTTTATTTTGTTATAAATGTCTACTGGTTTGTCTAGATGAGACTCTTATTCCTCGGCTGGATCGTGTCGAGACTTTGAAGCTGCACTGAAACTCAAATTTTGGACCTTTAAACTGTTGGACCCCATTAAGGAAGTTCATTATATGGAGAAAATTTAATTTATTTTCCACTAAAGAAAGACAGACTACTCTTTTAACTAGCAGAGGTTGGTAGTAAGCCGCTAAATTTACTCCATACCATCCAAGTCATTTCTTGTTTTCAGGGTTTCCCGCAGAAAATGTGTCAGTTGAGGTGGTGGGGTCGGGTTTGCCCTTTTGGGTGGGGGGGGGGGGGGGCTTGTTTGTGTGATAGACATTTTGAAGAATCTTTAATGACTCGTGACTACTGAGTTGTCTCAGAGAGTGATTCTTTACTTTTGTGTTGACTGCGCACACACAACATCCTATAGGTTCTGTACTGGAAACAGAAATAATTAGTTAAATCACTCGAGTCTTTGGGTCCTTCGTTCTTCCCATCAGTCCCATAGAGGCTATGCTGTCAGTACTGGAAAGATAAATGATTAGTTCACCTCTCAAGTCCTCGAAGACTCAAAATATGAACTAATCAATTCTGCATCCGGTATCGACTGCATAGCTCAGCCTATGGGGCTGCCACGTGATGAACGAATGACTTCAACCCGAAGTCGATAGACTCGAAACGTGTACGTATCCGGTACTACAGACTGCAAAGTTCAGTTTATGAGGATGTCACAGGATGAACGAACGGCTTAGATCGGGAGGTGAGGTGACTAACAGACTGCATAGCCTGAAGACCCAAATAAATTAATGAATCATTTCAGTCTCTCATAATTTGGCCTTTTCCTTGCATCGCACTTTTTTTCTTATTCTAAATGCGATCAATATTTGATGTGTTTGGGGAATTTGGCTACCATTTTAAATACATTCTACTGAAATGAACAAAAGGTTTTCGAAAAAAGATTTGTTAATTTTGATGAACGAGATTCAAAGATCCAAGTCAGTAAAATGATCCGAACGTGCCACAACTATTACACACGTGTGCTGGATGAAGTGGATATGCACCTATAGTCAACTGGTTGCCTGTGTTGTTCATTATTTTGGGGGCGGAGCAATGAAGGGAGGTGTGTTTGTTTGGCTGTCGATTTTAAATATCAACAGTGTTTCTCAGAAATCACTGACTGCACTTTTAACTAGCTGGCAGTAAACATCAGTAGATCGCTGCTGCATGTATGAGATGGTTACCGTTTTATTCCTTGATGTTCTTGCTTTGCCTGACAGCTTATGTGGACCATTGCTGTTCACCTTGTCCAATTCAGAAAAGGGAAGAGAAGCTGCACAATGGGGCTAAGAAAGCAGGAAATATTTGTGAAGGACAGAAAAACTTGTTTATGTTCATTTATCTAGCTGTCCTACACTTTAACTATCATTTCTTTCACACACATCTCTAAGCTGAAATAGTCAATAATATAATGATACAGATGTTTTAAAGTGGACCTACCGATTTCTGCGGGCCCAAACTGCTGGCTGGCTTTTCATCAGTGGATTCTGCTGATGCTTGATTTAAAGGCTTCAGAAATATGAGACCACAATCACATGGTAACTAATCAGAATGACAGTAAAAGATTATCATGAATTACTGATCAATCTCTTTAGCATTTTCTTGATAGTACCTTGATTCGCCATGGCCAATCTGAGTCTCCATAATTGTAAGTGATTTCTTCTCCTGGTAGAATGTCTCGTACAGCAAAGAGACACAGGTGAGGTTTTCTGCTCACTTCAACGGTTCTCATTTTGCAAGTAGGATTTCTGGTCTGATCGTTTACAAGTCTTCCCAAGGACAACCCGTCTTCTTTAGATGCATCCATGCTATAAAGACATCCAATTATCACTCAATACTTGTAATCTTAGTATACATGATAGAAATGTACAGTTATTTTCTATAAGTGGTTCTGAACCCCAGTCCTGGGAACCCACCGCTCTGCATATGCTGTATGTCTCGTGTTTTAATACAGCTGATTCAGATGAGGAGTTTATCATCAGAACACGGCTCTATGAACTCAACTGAGTGTGTCTGGTGAAGGAGACATACAGAACCTGCAGAGAGGGTCTGAAAACCACTGATATATATGATAGTGTACTGCAACATCCTCTCAGCTCTCAGATAAAGCCATCTCAAATTAAAGGGATACTTCACCTCTGCGATGATGAATGTGTATTTAAAATGGGTCATTTATGTAGAAGAAATGTGAATTTTTTTTTTAATTTGGAGCTTTCTAGACTGAGAAAAGCCAGAAAATGTATTTTTGGCTTATGTGGATGAAAGACAACAACTCCCAGAATGCACTTGCTTCGCTGCCCTAGGAGGCCACGCCTACCGGTAACAGAGCGCAGTAGTTAAACAACAAGTATAGGCTACTAGTGAGTCTCCTCTGATGAGCTTGCTCGACAATGTGTTTTGAGATCGCCCTAAATGCTCGGGATTCGGCTTTTGCGTTCTACAGTCGCCATTCATTATGTTTACTGTGGCTACGAGGCTAGGGCCGCGGGAGAACGGCGCGAGTCATGTTTACTGTGGAGAGCAGGACGAGTGACGGCCGCGGGAGAACGGCACGAGTCATGTTTACTGTGGAGAGCAGGACGAGTGAGGGCCACGGGAGAACGACACGAGTCATGTTTACTGTGGAGAGCAGGACGAGTGAGGGCCGCGGGAGAACGACACGAGTCATGTTTACTGTGGCGAGCAGGACGAGTGAGGGCCGCGGGAGAACGACACGAGTCATGTTTACTGTGGCGAGCAGGACGAGTGAGGGCCGCGGGAGAACGACACGAGTCATGTTTACTGTGGAGAGCAGGACGAGTGAGGGCCGCGGGAGAACGACACGAGTCATGTTTACTGTGGCGAGCAGGACGAGTGAGGGCCGCGGGAGAACAACACGAGTCATGTTTACTGTGGCGAGCAGGACGAGTGAGGGCCGCGGGAGAACGACACGAGTCATGTTTACTGTGGCGAGCAGGACGAGTGAGAGCCGCGGGAGAACGGCACGAGTCATGTTTACTGTGGCGAGCAGGACGAGTGAGGGCCGCGGGAGAACGGCGCGAGTCATGTTTACTGTGGCGAGCAGGACGAGTGAGGGCCGCGGGAGAACGGCACGAGTCATGTTTACTGTGGCGAGCAGGACGAGTGAGGGCCGCGGGAGAACAGCGCGAGTCATGTTTACTGTGGAGAGCAGGACGAGTGAGGGCCGCGGGAGAACGGCGCGAGTCATGTTTACTGTGGCGAGCAGGACGAGTGAGGGCCGCGGGAGAACGGCACGAGTCATGTTTACTGTGGCGAGCAGGACGAGTGAGGGCCGCGGGAGAACGGCGCGAGTCATGTTTACTGTGGCGAGCAGGACGAGTGAGGGCCGCGGGAGAACGACACGAGTCATGTTTACTGTGGCGAGCAGGACGAGTGAGGGCCGCGGGAGAACGACACGAGTCATGTTTACTGTGGCGAGCAGGACGAGTGAGAGCCGCGGGAGAACGGCACGAGTCATGTTTACTGTGGCGAGCAGGACGAGTGAGAGCCGCGGGAGAACGGCACGAGTCATGTTTACTGTGGCGAGCAGGACGAGTGAGGGCCGCGGGAGAACGGCGCGAGTCATGTTTACTGTGGCGAGCAGGACGAGTGAGGGGCGCGGGAGAACGGCGCGAGTCATGTTTACTGTGGCGAGCAGGACGAGTGAGGGCCGCGGGAGAACGACACGAGTCATGTTTACTGTGGCGAGCAGGACGAGTGAGGGCCGCGGGAGAACGACACGAGTCATGTTTACTGTGGCGAGCAGGACGAGTGAGGGCCGCGGGAGAACGACACGAGTCATGTTTACTGTGGCGAGCAGGACGAGTGAGGGCCGCGGGAGAACGACACGAGTCATGTTTACTGTGGCGAGCAGGACGAGTGAGGGCCGCGGGAGAACGACACGAGTCATGTTTACTGTGGCGAGCAGGACGAGTGAGAGCCGCGGGAGAACGACACGAGTCATGTTTACTGTGGCGAGCAGGACGAGTGAGGGCCGCGGGAGAACGGCTCGAGTCATGTTTACTGTGGCGAGCAGGACGAGTGAGGGCCGCGGGAGAACAGCGCGAGTCATGTTTACTGTGGCGAGCAGGACGAGTGAGGGCCGCGGGAGAACGGCTCGAGTCATGTTTACTGTGGCGAGCAGGACGAGTGAGAGCCGCGGGAGAACGACACGAGTCATGTTTACTGTGGCGAGCAGGACGAGTGAGGGCCGCGGGAGAACGGCTCGAGTCATGTTTACTGTGGCGAGCAGGACGAGTGAGGGCCGCGGGAGAACAGCGCGAGTCATGTTTACTGTGGCGAGCAGGACGAGTGAGGGCCGCGGGAGAACGGCTCGAGTCATGTTTACTGTGGCGAGCAGGACGAGTGAGGGCCGCGGGAGAACGGCTCGAGTCATGTTTACTGTGGCGAGCAGGACGAGTGAGGGCCGCGGGAGAACGGCTCGAGTCATGTTTACTGTGGCGAGCAGGACGAGTGAGGGCCGCGGGAGAACGACACGAGTCATGTTTACTGTGGCGAGCAGGACGAGTGAGGGCCGTGGGAGAACGACACGAAGCCGGTGGCGTGATTACTGATGAACGACACCTGTGAGACGAAATTTTCTTAGCAATGTTAAAATGCACATCAACCGATCACTTGTTTAGCTTTCATGTAAACACTACATTCAGATTCACCAATCGGAATGAATTCAGTTAGATTGAAACAAAAGGTGTGCATGTAAACAATGAATGGCGACTGCAGAAAGCAAAAGCTGAATCCCGGACATCGACGCCCGGACATGTCCGGGAAAAAGAGGATGGTAACCCCTACTACTCAGTTTTCGCCACAGAACAAGAACCTGCTAGCTTAGCTTCCAGAAAAAGATGTCTGACACTATGTGTACATTCTGTGAGTGAGATCCCACCCTCTATGGGCGGGTTGAGAACATGCGGGACAGCCCCTACTACTGGCTGTAGTCTTTAGCCTCTGGCCAAAAAATCCTCCGATGACGCAAAATGACGAATTTTGCTTCATCGGAGGATTTTTTCCAGACAAAAAATACATAAATCTCTCGTCTCAGGGGGATATGAGGGTGGAAAGCATGGTAATTCGAAAATACTACAGGTTTTCTACTAATACAAAGCTTAATCCTAAATCCTGAACTATCCCTTTAACCATTTTGTTCTCTTTAGGGAATACAGAGAAAAACTCTGGTGCGGTTTGAATGAAATATGAGCATAACATGGACCAGAGACATATAAACGAACCAAAAACAGGAAGATGTGACCCTAAAAAGGACAAACTGGTCAAGCATAACAGGTTTGACGATAGAAATGCCAATCTGAACACTAAGCAGACCCGGACCAAACGAACCAAGCGAACAGAACTACAGGCATGAACACACCCTGAGTATTTTACAGTTCCAGATATTTTATTATTAGGGATGTCCCGATACCACTTTTTCACTTCCGATACCGATACCGATGCCGTAGCTTTGGCTTTTGCCGATACCGATATTAATCCGATATTTTTATTTTATTCTTAAACTAATAAAAAATATAGCAATTTTCTCAATTAGCCACCTAAAATATACCTCCTATATAGTCCACAACAACAGTTGATTATGAAAGATTGCCACCCTTTATTCAAACACTACAAAAAAAATAAAAAAAATATATATAAATGAAAGAAAATACAGGTACTTCAGTACTTAAAGCTAGCTAGCTACCAACAGGTTTAAAGTTAAAACAATTTAAACAGCAGCATTCTACATTGTAAATACCAGTACAGTTTTTGTTTTTTAAATCAAGTAGAATTTCTATAACTGTGTGTTAAACTGATTATCACTCTTGTGTGTGTTAAACACAATCTACTTAATAGAGACAGCTTCATTATAAAGATAAACAACAAATCCCCAAAATATGTGACAAAAATGCTATTATAAACTAGATTAGTGGATAATACACATTGTTCTTTTTATTGTTGTAAAATACATTCATGAAAAACAAGATAACAAAAATGAAAAAGATAATTATTTTAGATATAGCTAAATCTGCTATAAAATTGAGACATGTTTTAAGTGTATTGCACAGCTATTTAATGAGGCAGCAACATTAATAATTATTAATGTTAATAAGCTTTAATTGCGTCACTGCATTATGATATGAAAGGCTCCAATACAGTGCGGCACAAAGCGCTTATGCGCATCCCGAGCGGAGAATGATGCGCTTGAAGCCACGTGGAGTTACAGCACGCAGCGCGTCGAGTCCGCTTTGAAAAGTTCAAAGCACAACGGAGATACATATTGATGGACAGTGTATTATACAGTATCTATCTATGCAATCGTTTATTGAGCCTTTTCTTTTAACAGTTTTAAATTTCAGTTACTGTGCGCATGAAGAACAATTATAGTGCTCTGACTCTAGTTTTGTTATCAAACCGACAGCGTCCGACACCCGGTAGAGTAACACGATTGAGTTACAGCAATAAAGTCCAGCAAGATAAAGTTGTTTTATGCGAAAACATAGACCTTTATCTTACAGATCAAGTATAATAGTATTAACATTGAATCATCTTGAAGATAGTTTCATCATTGACTGTAACCGAACGCGACGCGCTGTTTGAATGCTGAATGGAGAATGACTGATTTGGAAAAGTTTACGTGATCTTGAATTTAATGACTTAAATATTAATTTATATCTCACATAATGGCTTCAGAACACTTATAATAGAGTGCACGAAAACGTTATGGTACTTTAGAATGTTTTTGTGCCTTTTGTGGGGCTTAACAATAACACATAATAGTATACCCACAATATCGGATTTGGATCGGCCTCGTCTGATCAATGTCTGATCGATACCCGATCCCGCAAAAATGGCAGTATCGGAGCCGATACCGATCCTGAGTATCGGATCGGGACATCCCTATTTATTATCACTACTACATCAATCCAACAGTTCTTTACTCACCACCAATTTCTGCCATGCCACTGAAAATCAAACAGGAACGTGTTCTCAGCTTCAGTGTAGTGTTCAGTTCGAGCAAGACTCTCCTCTGAACTCAGAAGTTCACCTCTGTATTCAAGAACAAAATCCCCTCTGAAGAAAGCTCCAGTGGTGAAAACTCCACGCCCTGAAGAGGAGAAATTCATTAGCAGCAGTTTCTTTAATGTCAACTATTATTTTGATTATTACTAAAAGTTCTCAACCATATGATGTACATTATATGATGTAAAAGGGAAATTACTGTAGGAAAATAGTCAATAGCCAGGCTAATCTCAAAGTATGCTTTGCTTTTTATACTTTACATTATACTTTTAAAGGGGTCATGACATGAGACCAAATTTGCCTTGATCTTTTGGTATATAAGAGATCTATGTACTATTAAAACTTCCAGCAAGTTTAATAGCTTAAGATGTCCCGTGCCGCCCCCCCCCAACCCCCATTATAAACGTACCAGTCGTTTGCATATGACCGCCTCCAGCGCAAGACAACTATGCCTCATTTCGCATCATCGCATGCGTTGTCATGCAGCGAGTGGGTCTGTTTACAAGAAGATTGCGATGCCACGCAGACGTGCTATTCCTCGCTGTGGACAAACAACATGTTTGAATACGCCACCGAACGATCCAGGCGTCAGGGAAAGCAGTTGGATGCAGTTTATTTGCCCCGCCAAACAGGGGTGATTCTAGGATTTTATAACTGGGGGGGCCACAGGGTGGACCAAGGACCAGTCAGGGGGGCCCATGGGAAATCAGCTAGAAAATTCAACTAGAAATAAATACTTGTTTAGAAAATATTAAACGCGATTTAAAAAATCTTTGCAATGCCCAGTGCCCTAATATAGATGGTATTAAATGTGGCACTGAACAAGAGCCTGAAAATCATTTTGTATTTTACATGGATTGGACCACACAGTTTTGTTCTTATAAATAAAAAAAAACATCACCTAGGCATTAATTAGTCATCTAACATGCATTATTCTCAACACAAACATTGAATGTGTGTGTGAGTGTCGGTGAACGTTCTGCATAAAATCGGTCTCTAAAATGATTTCTTAAAGCAATCTTGGATGTCCTGTTGCGGTGTAAAAATAAACAAAAACCCATTAAGTATCTAAATTACACAGAGTTGCATGTAGCTATGGTGTTAGTTAACATTCCCACATTTTAATGTTCACCACGGCACGACTTTTTTGGAAAAAGATTGTGCCTTTAGTCTTTAAAACAACAGATAAAGTAATCTATTAAAAATCTATAAAAATTATCTATTTTATATTTATGTGGTTGTGCGCTGCCGCGGAATCTCTATTCAGTCTGCCGAAGTTACGTTAGCTGATCTAACGGTACTGGCTTGATCAGTCACACATGAAAGTAATCAGACTAACATACGGTGCAATATTTCAAAATATATACTGTAATTGAGTGTGTATATACCATAAACAATGACGTGTCGAGGTATCTCTCTCTCTCTCTCCTACGGTTTTAAAAACGCGGACCTGTGATTTCGCTTTGCGAATCGCAAATCAAGCAGTGATTGACAGCGCTCTGATCCAATGGCGTTGGGCATTGTCAGGTTGACAGTAAATCTAGCCCAATGATGTTGGGGGGGCACCGGGGGGGGCCAATCATATTCCAGGGGGGCCCCCCTTCTAGACACGCCCCTGCCCCCAAAGCCTTATTTGATCGGTGAGTGATGTAGATGAGTGTGATAGGGCGCATGTTACTGAAAGAACGAGCAGAGCCCCGGCCGCGCGCGCACCTTCAAACTGTCTTGCTCTCTCTCTCCCTCCCTCGCGCATATGCAGGGATGCAAACACATGTATGGTCCAAAACGAGAGAGGTAATCGAAGCCCTCGCCCCGCAAATTTTCTTATGGAAAATATCCAGAAACTTACATTGCCACCAACCCCTGCCATCCCAGGCCCACCCCTATAGGCACATATAGTAAAATTAAATTCGAATAAAGTTGACAAAAAAGGTTTTATAAAAGATAAACCTCATTCTTTTTATAAAAATGATTTAAAGGCTGAAATATACGAGTAAAAAAAGACAAATTACTTGACATGTTCATTAACACTAGAACTCCCAAGGCAGTCATTTTGACTGTTTTAAAATTTTGCAACGTAATAACTTTGTTGAAATAAAACCCATGTAACTAATAGGACCCTGACTTTTCCTAAATGTGTCTATATTTTATTCTATCATTGTTATTTTATTAAAATTACAAGACACAAAAGACTGAGTTTTGAGTATTTCTACCTTGAATGGTCCTAACAGTCATACTGACCGTATGCATTACAGACCGTGTGTCGGTTGCTCCTTTTTCCTGCTCTTGAAGATGCATCACCGTTGACTAGCAACAATTTCTCTTGTTGTTTGTTTAGTCTATTGCAAAGCTGAAATCTAGCTTTAGCTTCGAGCTAAAACCAAATTGAAATATTGAAAAGAGAATATCAGAACAATGTCAGCAAGAAGAATGACTGCCACAGAGGCTTTAGCCATGCTTCAGAGCCTTGATGAGGCTGAGTGGTTGTTGGTTAACTAATACAATTTTACATACATCATAATTAAAATGTAGTGTTCTGATGTTTATTATTACCTATCCTAACATAACAGATCCATTTATTCTTAGATTTGATATAGCTTATTGAAATGATATGCAAATAATGTATGAGCAGTCAGAATGACTGCTATGGCCATTATAGTAGTTATAGAATTCTGGGAGTCCTAGTGTTAATGCATATTAGCTTATATTTTATTATTAATAGTAAAATAACAGTCTGATTTTCCCGTGGCGTCTGTTGTTGCTATGCAACCATGCACTGCACTCTCCACAATGACAAAGAAGTTTTAGTAGGATTTTGACTGTACCACTTCTGCATGAGATGAGAACACTTTTTGAGAACACTTTTTAAGATGTTATTGGGTCAAGAAAACGCTCGCTCTGTCTGGATGTGCTTAAATCCACAATAAGGACACTTTCCAGTCACACATGCTCACTTCAATAAGCCACAGAACGCAGGTTAATGTGTTTACATGCTGGGCAAATCTGGAATAAGGGGCAAAAATCTAGCGGTGTCGATTGGTTTATGCTTATGCCGTTTATGATGACCTTAGTCTGCGTTTACATGACCACACGCACTATGGGCTTATTGTGCATAATTGGGTTAAGAATGCGCAAATAAACACTGACTTTGGGTTGATGGAACCAGAAATGCAAAAATGCAACTGTTTTTGTTTTCGGGCTAATGACTGCAGAACTCTATTCAGAAATCTTGACTGCACAATAAAAATAAATTATATGAAGTACTGTGTTACTTGTATAACATGGATATAATTTGGCCAAACAACCATATGACTCACCTCACATTAAATTATCAGTTTTGTAGAGTAACGTTATTACTCCTTATTCATAAATACTTGCCTTTATATTTGCTGATGAACTGCTCTTGAAGCTCAGGCTTGTCGGTTTCACAGGTAATGTGATGCTCAGCGTCCTGCAGAGGTTTCTTACGTCTTTTATTTCCCAGCATGGCGACTTACTTTCTTGAAATGACTGGGAAAAAAAAAAATATATATATATATATATATATATATATATATATATATATAATGTGAATGAAATGAAATAAACAAGCATATTTAAAAAATCTTGTTGATCTTACTGGAATTGTTCACCCAAAAACATACGTAATTAACATACAATTATGTTAAGTGTTCCAATTGAACCTCATGTTGTTCCAAACACGTGTTATGTTTTTTCTGTTCAACACTTAAGTATATATTTATATTATATCACAGAGCTCTATTCAATGACAGCACGTGTGACCAGTCTACAACAGGAATTTAGATTAAAAAAAGGCAATGTCAATGATGCCAAAAAACATAGGTTCTTGTGTGTCTTGTGACCACAATTGACATCAATCTACTATATTGATTAGCTACAGCATACAGGATATTTTCAGTCAATAACCAGCTAGATGTATATGGACTATTTCTAATGTGCTTTTTGTCTGCTTTGGACATTGAAACACACAATAAAAATACTATAAAGTGTCTATGTACCATCATTGGGCAAAAAAAGATAAAAAAGATAAATAATAAATCTAGAAAAAAAAACATTCCACTGAAAAAAAGATTTTTGGGCAAATATTGTATTACATAAAATTAAAAATATATCAAATAATAATGATATAAAAAAAATATAATTAATATTTTAAATCACAGTTGCAATTTGACAACACTTTTGAGAAAAACAATGATATAGTAGGCTATCACTGACTCGTTTTTTTTTTAATTTGTAGAATCTAAAGTACTAACAAAATTATATTTACTGGTCAATGCCTACAAGTAGGCAATATACTTTTTTCCTTATTGCAACAAATCATCAAATGAGAAACAAATAAAATACAATCGAGAAGTAAATAAAACCCTAAGCAAAAAATAATTAAACCACTAAAATAAACATACATCTTACTAACTTTCATATTTCACAATGTATTTAGTTATCATGCATTTTCAGGACAAGACTTCATCTCACCTTTCCTGCGTGGTGGAGGGTGGAGGGCTGTCGTCTGACTGTTTCGCGTCCCATTGTCACGTGTCTGCATTTCCCGGGAAAATACATCCACTGTCGCAGACGTGCGTAAATGACGTGGTTACGTATTTGGATTTCACGTTGCAATTGTGACTATTTATTTGACCGAATAGAAAACTCTCTGATGACAAGAATCTTTTTTTTTTTTAATCGCAGTAGTGTTTCTTCTTCTTCAAAAAAAAAAAAAAAAAAAAACTGTGGTGGATCAAGTCTTTCTAGTCTAGTGGACAGAGCACATGATCACTTGTAAACGAACTCACCCGACTCGAACTAGGAACCAGTGCGCATGTCCGAACAAGCACAGGTTTAAAAGAGCAAAAAATGCAAAATGAGCAACCTATGAACAGACATCTTATTTTCTACTAATAGCATTTATTAATCAAAATAGTAAACTGATGTATGCAAATACACAGCAGGGCTGATATTCAAGCTGGTATAATATGTCTCTACTTTTGGAGTCTGTGTTGTTGTCAATTTATTCGAGTTAAGATGGGGGATGGGTGTGGATTATTTCGAGGCTCTAAATTAAACTTTAACAAGTACTTTAACAGCATTATCTTCTTTGTATTTCTTTCATAAATTAATGGTATTTTACATTACAGGGCGGAGAAGCTAATAGACCTTGTAAAAGTGCTTTAAAAACGCATAGCCACGACAGTTTGTGATCTTTTGAGAAGCACTTCTGCTTAGCTATCTACCTGTAACTGTCAGTCTGTTAGTTCAGCCAGAGACAAGTTCAGCTCTCTGTCACTCCAGTCAGTCTCAGTGCTGTGGGGGAAGGGCGCGCGCGCGATCAGTCTCTCTCAGTGCTGTGGGGGAAGGGCGCGCGCGCGATCAGTCTCAGTGCTGTGGGGGAAGGGCGGCTGATCACAGTGTGAGCAGATCTCAGTCAGACTGACAGTCACAGGCAGAGCTAGGGTTAGGGTTAGGGTTAGGGTTAGTGCAGATCCAATGGCTTTTAAAATCAAATTAAGTACAAAATAATTATGTAAACAAACATTTAAACGTGTCAGCTTGATTCATGATTCTTTTAAACACTTTTTTGCTTTTGTATGACTATATGTAACTGCTCTGTCCCCCCCCCCCCCCCCCCCTCTCTCTCTCTCTCTCTCTCTCTATCTATCTATCTATCTATCGATTTATATATATATATATATATATATATATATATATATATATATATATATATATATATATAGGCTATATATATAGGCTATATATATATATATATATATTGAGAGATAGATAGAGAGAGATAGAGAGAGAGAGAGAGAGAGAGAGAGAGAGAGAGAGAGTGAATGTATGCTGTAACTGCTCTCCTCTATAAACAGTTCTTATCAGTCGCTTTGGTACATTTCTTGAATCATCCTTAAGATTTGCAAACAAGGAAAGTGCATTTCGTACAAACAGCAGAACACAATAGGATTACATGACAGCATTTTGACATTCTTGTTTGTGACACAAGGCACTGATATGTTCATTGATATATATTGTACTAAGGATTTTTAACAAGTTACAGGCTTTTGATGGTTGTCAATATAACTGTATCAGTATTTTCAGAAGTAAACACTGGCTACGATTTTGATGACAATGAAAAGACTGCACATTATCTGTATGACACATAAACACGTACCCATTATGAGACTGGACTCACAGATACACTGTTGGTCTGTTAAAAAATGACAATGCCATTGCGATGAACAGACTATTCAAACACATACTGTATATGTGTGTGTGTTACATTATGTCTCTATCAAGTATATTTATATAGCGCTTTTCACAATATAGATTGCATCAAAGCAGCTTCACAGTATCAATCAAAACATAATAACAATGTTCGTTTCTTAGTGGAAAAACATCCACGTTTGGTAGAGCTGATCAATGGTATTAATGATTGGTTAATTAATTTGAATATCCCCAACTGAGCAAGCCAAAGGCAACAGTGGCAAGGAACCGAAAAACTCCATCAAGTGACCCGATGGAGAAGAAAAAAACCTTGGGAGAACCCAGGCTCAGTGGGGGCCAGTTCTCCTCTGGCGTTTATGAACTAGAGGCCGGATTTACAGTAACTGCAAGGTAAAAATGTATATGAATGTCTCTAAACAGACTTTAAACGTGAACCTGTGATTAACGCTGATGGCGTTCACATGCGCATTAAGAATTGATTCTATAGTTATGTGCGTTTGAATATATGTGCGTAGGTTTGTATTTCCCTAGAAAACCATGCCTGAACAAATTACTTGTCTATAAATTTGATACATAATTTTGTTTTATTTTATCACTTCGGGGTAGGTACGCGAAACTAGATTCACAACGCTTTATATCTGTAGAGTGGGAAAGGGATCTCTATCACGTATTTTTACTGTCTCATGTAAAATGCAAGTAGACTCCGCTGTAATACAGTAAGTCTACAGCTTATGGTGAACACTACAGTATAGTGAACACTGTCTGATTACACGCATGTTCTGTCTATAAAGACTTGAATGTTTTAGGACACACACGGTTGTTCTCCCAACATTCAGCTCAGCTTTCAACCCGCCTCGGCCATGAGGTCATGAACATGATCTACAATATTGGCCCCTATTTCTTCAGAAACCTACAATCTCTCTGTTTTACCTCTGTATCCTTCCACCACACATCCTTACTCCTCCTCTTCTTCTTCTCGGCTGTTCCCCCTGTTGTTCTTCCATTCTCAGAGTGTGTATGTGTTGTGCTCTGTCTATATGGCTTCCAGAGGAAGCTTCATGAGATGCACTCTGAGCGATTATAGAGAACTGGTGATCATTGATTGATCTAATGCTTTACATTCCCCTTCATTAGTGAAATTCAAAATTCACATCTGCAATTCAGGACAAAAAAAGTATAATAGAATTGTATAGAAAATATGTTTGACAGTTTATGACAACTAGTAATTTAATGCCTATATGTTTTGAGGGGTAAGACTATTCAACAGAGAACCAGTATAATACATTTTGATCAACATGACATAAGCAATTGATAATGTAAGAAACAGCAGACACTTACATTTATTGCATGAATGTACCAAAGCATTTGCAATTTGTTCAAAAGAATGATAAACTGCTTTCATGATGTGCACAAGTGACTAGATGATGTGGAGGTTGAACAAGAATTTTAGTTGTGATTTGAGAAATGCACCAAAGCGCCTTAAAAAAACGTATGTAATTAGTGTAAACATTTAATTAATATAATAATATAATATGAGAATGTTGCATGCAGCTGCTCTCCTCTATATAATATAAAATAATATAATATATACTATAAAGAGAATGTTTGCTGTAACTGCTCTCCTCTTTATATAATATAAAATAATACAATGCAATATAATATAATAAGAATAATGTTTGCTGTAACTGCTCTCCTCAATATAATATAATATAATATAATATAATATAATATAATATAATATAATATAATATAATATAATATATAAAGAAAAAAGTTAGCTTGTTTGCTGTAGTGAATGTGTTGCTGTGGTAACTGGTAACGGAGTCCTGCTCGTGCGGGGGGTGGGGGAGGGGCGGTGGCCGCTCAGGGAAATCACTGATATTATGAGAGGAAACGGCAGAACGCAAAGTAGGAGAAAACACTTCAAACAAATAAAATCACTCATAAAAGCAAGCGATTTAGCATGTTTTCACATCTTTTGGTGGCTTGTGTGTTTTTATTAAACAAACTTGGATGAATCAATCATCACGTCCATATTGACAGATTTAAACAGCTGTTCCTCCGCTTTTGGAAGGAAATATGTACTTTGTAAATTCACATGACGTAATGTCTCTGTCTCTTCCCCGCTTCAAACTCGTTCCTACATGATTAATAAACTCCTATGTAAGTTACTGTACAGCTGTTCGGTGACGCGCAGCAGCGCGATCTTCACACACACATAACGTTACACAGAGCAGACTCCGATGCGAGAGCAAAACTGCGAGGATTAAAGTTTAATAACATGCCCATATACATCGTGAGAGCTCCTGCTGCTCAGGGTAAATTAGTCTATTTTTATTTAAATAATAATTATTGCGAATTTATCTATTATTGAATGTGGATTATCTGTCAATTCATTCATAATAATGATATCGCCTCTGCTCCGCCATTTTTGTTGATGACGTGATGGCCTCAGATTGGTCAGATCATTAAGTCCCGCTCTCATAGTGGCTTCCTGCGCTCTGATTGGTCAGAATCCCCGAAGTGTGTATCTTTTCCGGAAGTGCAGTACTCCTAGAGGGCGCTGTGTTATACACACTTTAGTGGGGGGGCATACACACTTCACATACACAAATCACTTAAAACTGATTTTTTGGGACAAGTGAGATTTTAAGTCTGGACACCATTTTAGAGTATGCTGAATGCCATTATATAGTCAAACAAATGAGGACATACAAAATGTCCTCAATTTTTGAGGTGGTCCTCAGTTTACTGGTGTGTATCCTGGTGAATGTACCCAAAAGGGACATAAACAAACACACACACACGCACGCACGCACACACACACACACACACACACAATTTGGTTTTATGCTGCAGATTTTTATATTCTGTAATTTTTATTTTATTTTAGTCCTCATCCATTCTGTTTCATTTCGCAGTGTATTTAGTTACTGACTCTTTTAATGCACATATCTTTTGTGATTTGAGGATCTCCTGATTTGCTTATGTGGAGGAGTATGAATATTTGAAGTGAATGAACACTTGATGGCGCTGTTGTCCCTTAAAGAGATTGACATTGGACAGACAGAACTGTAAGACTCTCTATGCATGTGATAATGTGTGTGTGTGTGTGAGAGAGAGAGAGAGAGAGAGAGAGAGAGAGAGAGAGAGAGAGAGAGAGAGAGAGAGAGAGAGAGAGAGAGAGAGAGAGAGAGAGAGATGATAAAGGGAACTAAAAACTAAGTTTCTCAAAAACAAATGATTTATGTAGTTATTCTGCACAGACCATTGGTAATTTCTTAGGATATTTGCTCATCTTAAGAGGGAAATGGAATATTAATGTGTCCTCTGGTGCATATGATCTGCTCTTTGTACATTGTTTTGAAATATTATTACTGTAAACTCATTAAAATCTGTGTTAATCAAGTATAGAAGCTTAAAATGAATGAATCCAACACCAGCATTATTGTGCCATTCTGTCATTCAATAGTTCTGCTTTTGCTGTGGTGTCCTTATATATTGGTGGTGGTGTCCTGTTATTTCTATACATATTGTAACGTGTTCAAAATGCTGTGTGTTCAAAATGCTGTTCTGTTACAATATTATAAATATACATTATCGCTGATATTTTATTTATGTACTGTAAATATTTCATTACGATTTTGGATTGTGGCTATGACAGACCTTTTTTTACAGAGTTCAGAAATGTATTTCATCTGTCATTTAGCGGGGTGAACCTATCAAAAAAAAAAAAAAAAGTCTCCCTTAATGGACATTATTTATTATAGCTATCATTGTACTTTGTGTTGTAATACAATGGCATTCATCTAGTAAACAAGTCAATGGTGATGAGGGTGTTTTTATTATTTAAAGTGTAAATTTGAAAGGATAGTTTACCCCAAAATGAAAACTCTGTCATCATTCACTCACCCTCATGCCTTTCCAAACCTGTACGCAAACCTGTACGCAACACACAAAAAAGATCTATTTTTGAAAAATGTTCTTGTCTTGTCAATATAAGTCAATGGGAACCAAAATGGTTTGGTTACCAACATTCTTCAAAATAGATATTTTTTGCATGTTTCCCAGAAGAAAGAAAAGCATGTAGGTTTGGAACGACATGAGGGTGAGTGAATGATGACAGAGTTTTCATTTTGGGGTTTACTATCCCTTTAATAGTGCATTTTTCTGCGATAACATTTACCATATACCAATCCCGGCAAGATGAGAAAAAAGTCCATTCCAATCAATGTATTGCAGAGCGTCAGAGAATTAGCATTTAACCGTTCACCCCTCAATCCAGATGATCTCATAATCCCGCAGCAGCTCTGTGTGAAAGAAGATTATAATCCCAATCCCTCATACGCGTTCACATCTGTAGCGGGAGACACAGAGCGATTGTGACACTGTCATCAGTTTGTCAGACATCATTCTGATAGACGCCCAGCTCTGTTGGTGAAAATGTATCTCCTGATACCTTTACCATTTGTAAATTGTTTATTAGCGTCTGTCCTTCACAATACCGGTCACGCCATCTAGAAAGCATCATATTTTTATGTTAATGAGACACATTTCTTGGACATCAGAACATAATGACATAAATGACAGAGGAAAAACAAGCGCTTTTTTAGTAAATTAATGCCAGCTTTTATCCAAGAGATGTTCGGCATCAGAATAATGGGTTGCCCAGTGGGTTGCCATTTGCGTTCAAGAGGCTTACGTGCCCACCTCGGCACAGCTTCTCCCTCTTCATTTGAAAATGTCATTCGGATCCAGCAGGTTGTGGCCACGGCAACATCAGAGAATAACATTTCTCAAATCCTATTTGACAAAATGTGTCAGACGTCATAAGCGGCTCGGGATTAAACATGTCGGCCAAACGTGTTTAGCGTAACGCGGAGGGTAATCCGAAGGCCAGAGCTACAACAGAACTGGAGACTGGAGAGAAGAGTTGCTGTCAAAACCTAAAAGACAAGAGAAAAGAAACATTCAGAATATATTGTGAATGTTATAGCCTATAGCATTGAGTGAAAACCGGTTTGTGGAGGAGGAGGAAAATCTGGTTTAAGGTTAATTATATTAAGTAATTAGTTTACGATTGGTTTATGAAGCACATTTGGAGCAATTATCAGAAATGAAATCACATTTATGCAGCGGGTGGTGGAGCAATTAGCCGTGTGCTAGCGCTGCGCTACAGTACATACTAAATGTAATGGCAAACACTCATAAACCCCCTTCCAATCCAAGAAGCCTCCCTCACATATAAAAAAAAACCCCACAAAGATTGTGAAAATGAATTGTTCGGTCTTACGCTGTGGGGCGCAACCTTCGTTTTTGCGCCTCAAAAGAACAAACATATGAATGCTAATCATGCTAGTTGTGCATGAAAAAGTAAGCAAAAAAACAACAACAGACAAACATTATAGCAGTTTTAGCTTTGACCAGTTTTGGCTAGCTTGAGAACCAGCATGAAATGAACACCAGTGTTTCACTGTTTGTTTTCATTTTCCCTAGATCTCGTTCATTGTTTGTTACCATGGCTTCTGATTGATTTTCCCACCGGTTTCTTGTTCTGTTGATTATCATCCCTGTGTTGTCCCTCAGTTCCCTTTGTTCTTTGTCATCAATGTTATGTTAAAGTGTATGTTCAGAGTTTTCCTTGTATTGTCTTGGGATTATACAGTATTACACAGAGATTCATGACAACCGGTGGCGCTTTCCATCGTAAGATTTCCTGAATTCAGATTAAAGTTTCTCAATTGAAACTCTTTAAAAAATGAAACATATTCTGCTAAATCATGTCCAGTAAAATGAGGTGCTTACCTTCAGAAAATGTCCACTTCCATTTATATGAAAATCAAGGTTTTAATCTTGTTTATATGCATATTTGGTGTTTTTAAATTGCTTTAAGACAAACCATAGAGTATTTTCTCCTTAAAACTGCAGTGAAGCAAAGGCAACCTCAAACACAGTCTCAAAAACGCAGTTTGAGTGGTGCTTTAAACAGGACACAAATGTTTACACTAAAAAAGTGGCGTTTTAATACCATTAAGTAATACCTTATTAAATAATCTATTATCTGAAAGTGCAATTTTATAAAATACATACTTTTATGATTTGAGGTATTCTACAAGTGCGCATTCAATACAATGAAGTGCACTTCTTTTTCACACTTAAACTTATTTCTTAAACTTCTATTTGAAAGATGATTTTCACTGATCATTTAAAATAGAGAGTTGTCTTTGCTGTTCTAGGGTATTTTGAAAGCATCCTCAATTTACATGTCCAGCTTCCAGAAGTTATACATGTCATTGTAAAATAATAGTGACTTCCTTTACAAACACCACTAATAAATGTGTTTGCACGAGGAATAATGTACCTCATTATCTGCGCTCTCTTGCCCCTCTGATGTCAGCTGGAGTGAAAACCAAGATTTTTTTTTGTCTAAATTGTCATCACCATTGTTTTTCTTACAGATTAGCCATGATTGGTTTCCGTGGGAAGTCAGATGGACGTTCCTGTGCGGTTCTTTTCACAGTGAGCCTCTTGATTGCATTAGTGCACATGGAAGTTATTACTAATTGATAAGGACTTCATGGGAGGTCAACAAGAGATCGATGACTAATTGTGTTATGGCGTCTTTTTGAAGGGCACAGAACCCGCACATACACACACAGAGGATGGCTTGAGAAAAAAACTAAAAAAAAAGAGGTCTGTCCTTCATGAGATCCTAAACCACATTACCTGTGCTCACGTGTGAGAAAAATACCTTTCATTAGCTCACCGATAACAGTAGGGCAACGCTATGCTCCGTCAGTTGAAAAACGCTACCAAAAAAATCAACCTTGAAGTGATGCAGACTCCTCCATTTGTCTTCATTCTGTTTGGCAGGTAATCTATTAGTTTTAATAATCCCCGCTGCCATATCTCGAGCCAAGCAGCCATGTTGCCGGGGCTTGTGCCCAGGACTTCATCCACCCTAGATAAGTCATTATGACAATATGAGCCAGTCATCCAGTAAGACGGTTCCCTTCATCGAATGTTAGCATGAAAATAAATCCAGTGGGATGATATTAAAGAGCCTTTAGACTGACCAACAGACCGTCCTCGTGATGAAATGTTGCCAAGCTAGCGCACATTTTACACTATATTCAAAAGACATCAATGATATTGCAATGAAGGTGCAAAGCATTCATTTAACAGAATATGCCTTGATTTACCACAAAAAAATATATAATATTGTCTCATCTCTCATTTTATTTTAAAAAGAAGTACGAATCAAGGTTGCGGCGAGGAAATAAGGTGACTGAAGGCATGTGTGGAATTTAAAGGCTGAAAAGGGAGACTTATACGTTTATAAAAGCACTTCCATTAATTCTTCTGTTAATATTGTATATTATATGTGCTGTAAAACTGGTTAAGTCATGTTTTTTGATAGTAATTTTATGGCATCTTATTGTCAAAATGAATATTATTTGACAGAAAAGGTTTTTCCACAATAAAATCATGTCAACACACATATTGTTTACATGTTTTGGCTATACTACTGAAACAGTGAGTATTTTAATGTTTATTAATTGGACCATTATATATATATATATATATATATATATATATATATATATATATATATATATATATATATATATATATATTTATTTTATTTTTTAAATTTTTTTTTTAATTTTATTTATTTATTACATTTTATGTATTTGAATTCCATGTAAAATTCACATCCATTTGAATCACACAGTTTTCACACAAACAAACTAATAAACACACATACATAAATGAAACGGGTAAGAAATAGGTATTTTTGTACAAAAAAAAGCATAGTTTATTAACTATTTGCATCTATTTGATTCATTTGAAAATGAATGTAATTGTTTTTGCAATAAACAAATTTCTGTTTCTAAGCAATTTGAATGCATTTATTCAAATTGCTTAGAAACAGAAATCTGTTTATGCAAAAATAATTACATTCATTTTAAGTATTTGAAAGTATGGTTAAAACATCAAGCTATGGAACAAGCAATATTCGCTATTTAAAATGTATGAGATTGAAAGAAATCTGATTTATTGATTATAAATATATAAGCCCGGTTATTGTGTAGGCCTACACATTCAGTTCATCAGTACTTTACATAAATGTTACAGTTTCTTACCAGGTTCATTTATTATGTCGGATAAATATGCATCACATTAAGCTTATTTGTTTGTTTATGTTAAAACTGTACAGTTCAAATGAATGGGATTCTTATATGCAATTCGAATGCATCTTAAAGAGATAGTTCACTCAAAAATACAAATTTTGTCACCATTTACTCACCCTCTAGTTGTTCCAAACCTGTACGAGTTTCTTTCTTCTGTTGAACACAAAAGAAGATATTTTCTTCGTAGGCTCACTATTGGCCGACGCTGGTCATGTGTGTGATGCTGGCCAATAGTGAGCCTACGTTCTGATGTACAACCCAGAAGCGCTGTGCTGTCATACGTGAACTAACTCGAGGCCCACACAGAAGAAAATAGTTGAATAAAGTCGTTATTTTAGTTTTTTTTTTTTTTTGCACACATAAAGTATTCTCGTCGCTTGATAATCTTAAGGTTGAGTTACTGTAGTCACCTGGTCTATTTTAACGATGTCTTTACTAACTTTTCTGGGCTGGCAGATAGCAATTACCTAGCAGCCTATGAAGGAGTGATCCAGCTTTCAGATTTCATCAAAAATATCTTAATTTGTGTTCCGAAGATGAACGAAAGTCTTACGGGTTTGGAACAACATGAGGGTGAGTCATTACTGAAAGAATTTTCATTTTTGGGTGAACTAACCCACTCGTACTGAACCCAGAATATTCCTTTAAAGCAATCCTGGGCGTATGCACGAGTCTAACTTTGCATAATTCCCCCGCTGCCTTCATCTTAATTAATACTTCACATGACAAATCCACTTGTTACTTTTACTTAATGGCTGCGCTGACACCTTCACTAATCACCCCGGCCATATACAGATAGCAGCACAGCATCAAATATTTCACCGCTGTGTATCAATGTATTATTAAAAAGTCATTTATATTTAATGCTGTAGGTCACTGTGAGGTGTGCAAGCAATAGCTGCACTCTCACAAATTCACACCTACCACCAGGAGACTCGGTCAAAGAAATCCTGTCGCCTCTAAAAGGACATAATACAGACCGTGTACGTGCAAACCGCAGACATGAAATCAAATGGATTTGAACGTTCAGATCCGCGGTCCTGCGGTGGGGGATTATAATGCAGTTGATATGTATATCACCCACCAGGGATTAATGGATTAGTCCTGTTCTGCCCGTAACAACACCATCAACAAGTCTGACGATTCAAGGTCGTGGGATTGGATGATGACCGATGAATTTCTGTGCTGTTTTAGACTTAAACTTGTAGTTTTTAGCTTAATGTTTGTTTTTCTCTTTCTTTCAATATATGTCTACAAGGGGACATTGTAGACGCCCACTAATGGTTGGTTGGTGAGGTCCAGGCTCCCAACGCAGACTCTGGAGTGTGTAATCCTGTCTAACATGCATGCAAATCCTATCTTTTGCCTTACACAATAGCCAGTCTGTGTGCTACTCGGCAATAACAAAGATAGCAGTTAGCGAGCCGCTACATCTCAGCCCGAAGGGGGTAAACTTCAAAAAATGTACATAATCTGCTTTTGTCAGCCATCCAAAGGCTGTTTAAAACAAAGGCTCCATTCGTTCAATTCTGGAGCATACGGCTGCACCCAAATAAATCAATCGAACGAATGTATCAATGGGTCTTGACGATATTTCTCATTAACAACAATCTGGTTCCATAAGTAAACATTCCATTAATTTTCTCCACAGGGAAACCGATTTTTTAACTTAGAAACATTTAAAGATGGTCACCATTGCAAGATAGACATGTTCCTGGATCAACATATTTTGTTGATCCTGGAACAATATTACTGTCTGAAAATGTAGTCCTAACCCTATCCCTACCCCTAAACCTAACCCTACCATAAGTTATCCCTAAAATCAGAGGAAAATGATGGTGAATTACACTGATGTAGAAGCACTTAACCCTGGTTGTAAGCCTAAACTTAACATAAACTGTAAACTTGTCCATCAAATCTAAATGGTTGATTGGAATGTTGTTCCAGGATCAACAAAGATGTTGATCCAAGAAAGAACATCTTGTACTTAAATCACGTTCACCTTTAAAGATTGACCTGTTGTGAACTCAGTGGTTAGTAATCGATTTGTTTGCATTCCTTCTGTTTGCATTATTTCAGCCTTATTTTTTATTCCCGATAGAAACCAGGGCTGATTTCAGAACCACATATACTAGCATATTACTCCTATTCTACCTAGGCTGCTACCAAAATCACATTACTCTTGAGGTACTTATTTTGAGTTTATTGCAAAATATTACTTCACGACCGCTAAAAACGTACGTTCTATAAAGTATGAATGTGTGTATGAATGTAATCCGGGTGTACCACATTGGCCATGTCGTCATTATCATGTGATCTACCAGTGTCAGTTATGTCACTTCACAAATCCTGTCCCGTGGCCTCATGGGATAGTAAAGTGTCCATCATATGCACACTTCAGAATCTCGTCAGAAGAAGTAGGTCATCCGGATACTTTTTGCCTACTCTTTTACTGTGAATTCGGACTTCTTTTGTCACTAAATTTTAAGTACAATCAACTTGGATGTTTAAGTCATTTCAACTTAAATTACATTAAACTGACTAAAAATGATTTGAGTTTTGTATAACTTATAAAAAATTTGAAAACTGTATACATATTTTGATGAGTTAAAGCAATGTAAAAAACATTTGTTATAACTTATTGATCAATACATTTTTTTATATTGGATACGATTTCGGATGCAGCCCATATCTTTCTTGCAGAAATATTAAAAGTAGTATATGTGAATTCAGCACAGGTTTCGCTTACGGCGCTGAGACGGGGCGGGGTTGGGTTCTGCATGTCTAAGCCGCTGCACGTCTGGTTTTGTGTTCTACTTATTATACGCACACCTCGCTGATCCTCTTTCCACACAAGCGTGTGTGTGTGTGCGTTTGTGAGCACAGGTCATTTTCTGAGGAATCTCTCGCTCAGTGGGAGACACAATGGCTCAGCTGGGGGGCTTCAGTCCAATTTGCCATTGTGTATCACCATTTCTCCCTTAACACAAACATGGCGGCCCTCCAGCTGTCCTCTTGGCACTAACACTGAACCTGAAGAGCAGGCGGCTTATTCGTCCCAGCCACACTGCGCATCACCAATAAAGACGTCTATTTGTTTCGGATCCACAAAGATTTTAAGCCTCACCATCCTTTTCTTTCTTCAATCGAGTGTGTCTTTTTAAATATGCAAGTGTGGAAATTGCATTTCTTTGGGATTGGCGTCTCTGAGACGCTCACACACCTTGAAAATCAAATTTGATAAAAATCTTTCATATCCGTTTTTTGAAAGCCTTTTATTTTGTTCAAAGTGGGCCTGTATATTTTGTGGTAGATGTTCCAGGTCTTGTTGAGAAACCTCATTTTTTCATTGCCGGGATTTTGCACTCATTGCCTTAGCTGGGAAAATCTGTGTACATTTGAAGGGTCCAGACCACATCATTTAAGAATCATTGCATTTTGATATTAATATCTGTAAAATTTCCCAACTTATTCCAAAATGAACTCGCAATAATCCAAATCTCATGCATCCAGCAAGGGTTTTTTTGGCGCAAGAACTGTAGAATGTTCTTTTGCTGGGCTGCAGATCATCTGATCTCACTTACAGTATGTTAAGGATATTTCCCATTGAATTCAGCCCAACTGGAATACAGTGTTGGAGAAACCGGCCAGTGGAAGGTCACTGTTGTCCAGGGCTTTGTCCCTAATTGAATCTGCTGTCCCTGTAATGGTAACTTCATTTCTAAAGACATGTGTGATTTTTTTCCTGTGAAAGGCCAGCTTTTGTGCGCTCTGCCACCACGCATAATACTGTGACAGAGACAGTGGACGAAAAATAAGCAATGAATTCAGACTTTCTGAATTGGATTAAAGTCCCCATGTTGCTGAATACTCCTCAGCTGATCTGGAATATAATACCGTAAAACTTCAAATAATAGCCCGGGCTTTTATTTTCCCAAATCGTCGAACTGCACCGGCTTGTATTTGAGGCAGGCGTCTATATGAGACAGGCCTTTATAGTTTAGTGTTGAGATGTTGTTCATAGAGTCTCTAATCTTAAAAAATCTACAAATGCTCCACTTGAAACTGCGGTCTTCCGACCTTTTACTATCGTGTCAATTGATTTTGATTAATATGCGCGAGGGAGAGAGAGCATGACAGCGCTCTCGTTTGAAGACGTGAGAGTGCGCGCGCGCGGCCGGGGCGCTCTCTCTCTCTGCTCGTTACGTGCCCTGTCAGGCACAGCAGTCATTCTATTCTACATCACTCACCGATCAAAAAAGGCTTTGGCGAGACAAAAATTTGGTTTGACGGCCGCCAAAAAAGCGGACAATCTGACGGGTTTTATTAGATTTAATACAACCTGAAACTAAAAAACAAACCCGGCCTCTATTTGAGACCGGACTTTATTTACCCAACCCTGCAGCCACACCAGGCGTGTAAAAGAAACAGGCGTCTATTTGGGACTTGGCTATTATTTGAAGTTTTACGGTATGAGACACGCTGTTTTCTTTGGAAACCAGCAAATGCAATGTTTTCCACACTTGAGTCTAAAGCACGTAGGTGAACTTGCCCTTAATGAGCCTCTCCATAAAAAACCTTTTTATGAAGGAGCTTGAAACTATTTGAAATATATCAGTATTTGACTAATACCGAAATGCTTAAAGGGACAGTTCACCCGAAAATGAAAAATTTGTCATCACTTGCTCACCCTTAAGTTGTTCCAAACCTGTATGAGTTTCTTTGTTCTGTTGAACACAAAAGAAGATACTTTGAAGAATGTTGGTAATCAAACAGTTGACGGCACCCATTGATTTCCATAGTAGGAAAATATACAATGGCTGCCGTCAACTGTTTGGTCACCAGCATTCTTTAAAAGATCTTGTCACGTGAGGTTGAAGCAGACGAGGTAGTAGGATCCATTTGCAGATTGACTTTATTTACACCACTCAGACTATACAAAGATATAGGAATCAGGAACAGAAGAACCAGCAAACAACATTAAGGACCCACAAAGACTGAACTAGACATACAGGCTTAAATACAAGGTTAAACGAGCTAACAAGATAACAAGAGGGTGTGGCTAATAGGAAACACATGTGACAGACTAATAACATAACGGGGAGCTGCTAAACATGAAACTAGAGACTAGAGACATGCATGAAACACGACAGAAACACAAACTAGACTGTGACAAACATGAAAACAGACAGAAACACAGACTAGCCTTGTGACATAACCTCCCCCTTAAAGAGCGGATACCAGACGCTCTTCAGAATATACTCGATATGCGACCAGGGCGGACCAGACAGTCCAGGAACAGCCTCGGGAGCGCCCTCCACAGCATGTTTAGAGGCAGCTTCCTCCGCAGCGGCCTCAGGGACAGCTTCCTCCGCAGTGGGTTTAGAGACAGCGTCCTCCGCAGCGGGTTTAGAGGCAGCTTCCTCCGCAGCGGCCTCAGGGACAGCTTCCTCCGCAGCGACCTCAGGGTCAGCTTCCTCGGCAGCGGCCTCAGGGTCAGCTTCCTCCGCAGCGGCCTCAGGGACAGCTTCCTCCGCCGCGGGTTTAGAGACAGCTTCCTCTGCAGCGGGTTTAGGGGACAGCTTCCTCCGCTGCGGCCTCAGGGTCAGCTTCCGACGCAGCGGCCTCAGGGACAGCTTCCTCCGCCGCAGTTTTAGAGACAGCTTCCTCCGCCGAGGGTTTAGAGACAGCTTCCTCTGCAGCGGCCTCAGGGACAGCTTCCTCCGTCTCGGGTTTAGAGACAGCTTCCTCTGCAGCGGGTTCAGGGACAGCTTCCTCCGCAGCGGCCTCAGGGTCAGCTTCCTCTACAGTGGCCTCAGGGTCAGCTTCCTCCGCAGCGGCCTCAGGGACAGCTTCCTCCGCAGCGGCCTCAGGGTCAGCTTCCTCCGCAGCGGCCTCAGGGACAGCTTCCTCCGCCGCGGGTTTAGAGACAGCTTCCTCTGCAGCGGGTTTAGGGACAGCTTCCTCCGCTGCGGCCTCAGGGACAGCTTCCTCCGCCGCAGTTTTAGAGACAGCTTCCTCTGCCGCGGGTTTAGAGACAGCTTCCTCTGCAGCGGCCTCAGGGACAGCTTCCTCCGTCGCGGGTTTAGAGACAGCTTCCTCTGCAGCGGGTTCAGGGACAGCTTCCTCCGCAGCGGCCTCAGGGTCAGCTTCCTCCACAGTGGCCTCAGGGTCAGCTTCCTCCGCAGCGGCCTCAGGGACAGCTTCCTCTGCAGCGGCCTCAGGGTCAGCTTCCTCCACAGCGGCCTCAGGGACAGCTTCCTGCACAGCGGCCTCAGGGACAGCTTCCTCTGCAGCGGCCTCAGGTTCAGCTCTCTCCGCAGCAGGCTCAGGGACAGCTTCCTCCGCAGCGGCCTCAGGGACAGCTTCCTCCACAGTGGCCTCAGGGTCAGCTTCCTCCGCAGCGGGTTTAGAGACAGCTTCCTCTGCAGTGGGTTCAGGGATAGCTTCCTCCGCAGCGGCCTCAGGGACAGCTTCCTCTGCAGCGGGTTCAGGGACAGCTTCCTCTGCAGCGGCCTCAGGGACAGCTTCCTCTGCAGCGGGTTCAGGGATAGCTTCCTCCGCAGCGGCCTCAGGGACAGCTTCCTCTGCAGCGGGTTCAGGGACAGCTTCCTCCGCAGCGGGTTCAGGGACAGCTTCCTCCGCAGTGGGTTCAGGGACAGCTTCCTCCGCAGCGGCCTCAGGGACAGCTTCCTCCGCAACGGGTTCAGGGGCAGCTTCCTCCGCAGCGGCCTCAGGGACAGCTTCCTCCGCAGCGGGTTCAGGGACAGCTTCCTCCACAGCGGGTTCAGGGACAGCTTCCTCCGCAGCGGCCTCAGGGACAGCTTCCTCTGCAGCGGGTTCAGGGACAGCTTCCTCCGCAGCGGGTTCAGGGACAGCTTCCTCCGCAGCGGGTTCAGGGACAGCTTCCTCCGCAGCGGCCTCAGGGACAGCTTCCTCCACAGCGGGTTCAGGGGCAGCTTCCTCCGCAGCGGCCTCAGGGACAGCTTCCTCCGCAGCGGGTTCAGGGACAGCTTCCTCCACAGCGGGTTCAGGGACAGCTTCCTCCGCAGCGGCCTCAGGGACAGCTTCCTCTGCAGCGGGTTCAGGGACAGCTTCCTCCACAGCGGGTTCAGGGACATCTTCCTCCACAGCGGGTTCAGGGACAGCTTCCTCCGCAGCGGCCTCAGGGACAGCTTCCTCCGCAGCGGGTTCAGGGACAGGTTCCTCCGCAGCGGGTTCAGGGACAGCTTCCTCCGCAGCGGCCTCAGGGACATCTTCCTCTGCAGTGGGTTCAGGGACAGCTTCCTCCACAGCGGGTTCAGGGACAGCTTCCTCCGCAGCGGCCTCAGGGACAGCTTCCTCTGCAGCGGGTTCAGGAACAGCTTCCTCCGCAGCGGGTTCAGGGACAGCTTCCTCCACAGCGGCCTCAGGGACAGCTTCCTCCGCAGCGGGTTCAGGGACAGCTTCCTCCGCAGCGGCCTCAGGGACAGCTTCCTCCGCAGCGGGCTCAGGGATAACTTCCTCCTCAGCGGGTTCAGGCATGGTGGGCATGACATGCACTATGACAGGCTTCGGGAATAGTGTGAGCTTGTGGAGTTCCTCACTTGCAAAGCCCACCGTAAATGGCGAACCACTCAATAAAAGGGCGAACCCAATATATTGTGCCAGAGTGCTTGTCTGAAGTATAAAATCATTGGTTACCCGTATGCCATACGTTTACCCGTAAACATTCAAAATGTTTAACAAACACTCTTTCATGTTCGGGCTTCAGTTGGCATGCCTGGAATATTTTCCACAATAGAGCGAATTGCATCCCGTATCTCCATATCTGCAGTCGTTTTCGATTTCCCTAACCTAAAATACAATCTTAAACTCTGCGCTTAGCGTCCATGTCACGACTCTCAGCCCGCCCTCTGTTCGTTGATTGGCCGGCTGTTTTCAGGCCGGAGGAAAACTGAGAGATAGGTCGCTATCTCAGACTGAGTACAGAAGCGAACTGAAATTGAGCGGAAGTATGAACTCTGACGTAGTCAGGCTAGAACTATCCCTTAAACCATAGAAAAATTAAAGTGGTAATCATGCATTTAAATAAATAAATTAATTTAGCCAATATTCTTTGTAGGAAGGAAAGTGAATAGTTGCGGACATAGTGATGGAAATATGCTGGCAGAAAGCTCAAAAGTTGTATACATTTAAATATATTCAAATTAATGTCAGAATAATGTCTTCATTTTTGTTTTTGGATTAATGACTGCAGCACTCGAGCGCAGTTTGTGTAAAACCTGATGGCAACAAATGAAGCCTTATTAACGGGTTCAAGTTGATTTTGCGAATTTGCAGCATTGACCAACAGAAAGCTGCTTGGTTTGAAAGCGACTTCTGTTTGAGCTGTGCTTTATACATCACTACACTAGACAATAGACAATGGCCTTTTTGCCCGAAAAATGTTGCTAATATGACTGTACCTCAAGTAATCAACAAGCTACAAATAATCATTCACAGAAACAACTGCCTTCCAGAGGTCTCTAGTTACATTCTTAAAGCCATATGTAGCTTCTGCATTATATTTTTAAGCAGTTCTAGATACTGCTGACATGTTCAGCGGGCGCATGAGTGACAGTTGTGCTCCTCAGCAGTCCTCCAGCAGATTCATCTGGCCCATACAAATGTTAACTTTACAATGAGATGCACCCATTCATTCTTTCCCTCCCCCCATCCAAGTCCACTCTTTTCTCCACCTACCCCCCCCCCCCCCCCCCCCCCCCCCCGCTCCCCTTGTCGAAGCTCTTCCTTTGTTGACACCCACCGCGTATCAATGGTGCCTTTGTGCGCAGAAGAGTTTTCACTTTAGCAAATCTGATTAAAGGGACCTCAGTCTTGTCTACATGCCAGCGCTTTGATGACAGTGTCACTGCAGGAGCAAAAGAAAATTCCAGCTAACCTCCGTGTCACCATTAATCATATAATCAATCCAATTTAGCCCTGCTGCAGTGTCACTTTCACAGTCTGTTTTTGCTAACTGTAAGTAGGGCCTCCTATCTTGGGAAAAAACTCTTCAAGGGCACGTTTCTATGAATTCAAGGGGCTACAACTCCACAGTTGGTCCACAGTAGGTTGCTCTAAATGGTTTGTAATATAATGCTGTTAAACGATAGTTCTGACGTTTTGAAGGGGCGTCAAAGTCACCCCCGAGGGCCTACCGACTTCACGCTGTCCCGTGGGATTTGCTCAAAGGAATATTCTGGGTTAAATACAACTAAACCTCCAGAAGCAGCATCCGTGATATGCTGCCAATTACCGTAAAATATAACTTTGACTCGTCTCTTTATAAAACAAACAAAAAAATCTTGTTTAAAGTAATGCATATCTATGTCTGGAGGGTTTAAAAGCAGAAATGTGAAGCTAGTATTTTTACTTAAAGCACTTAACACAAATAATCCAATATTAGCACAAATAATTGGTGCAAGGAATGCACCAATATTAACATTCGTATCATTAAATTATTACAATTCTATACTTTTCTCTCTAAAGAAATTAAACACAAAACATTACAAGTGAAAATCAATCATTTTAAATGCTCCAAGTGATTTTAGCACAACAACAGGCACATATGTACTAAATATTTATCAGTCTTAGTATTAAATTGTTTTTATTGATTAACTTTAAGTGAGTATTAACTGATGGCAAAAGTAACCATATTGTAGGGGTGGGGGATGTGCAGAATAGAGGAAATGAGAATGTGCATTTTATACAATATCAATCTCGTATCTTGTAATTTCGAAGCACTTGCTGACTGTGCAGTGATATTTCAATGCAAGTGCATTACAGGAAACATGATTTATGTGTGCTTTTCAAAAAAAAAAAAAAAAAAATCTTTTGAAATGATCACCTGTGACATTAACCTGAAATATTCCTTTAAGTGAGCTCTAGGAGACAGACGCACAAACATTTATATCTTCCAGTGTCATAAATTTTTTCTCTGGTGGCGTCTGAGGCTTACCACAAAACCGCTACAATAGTTGCCACTAACAGCATATAACGCATCATGTGTCTTTACCACCTTAAACACCCACTGATACCCCCCCACTCTTCTATTTAGACATTTCTCTTTGGCTGTGGTCAGAATAGCTTCTATTACTGGAGTATGCAGTACGTAATCGCCCCTCAAGAACAACTACACCGCTTTACAACTATAGGACAGGGAGAGCTAAATAAACTTATCATTGCATCTAAACCAACAACATGTTTATTAGATCCAATACCCACTAAACTACTGAAAGAAGTGTTACCTGTAGTGGAAGAGCCTCCTCTCAATATTATTAACTCGTCTTCATTTTTAGGTCATGTTCCAGTAATATTCAAGCTGGCAGTAATAAAACCTCTCATTAAGAAACCGCAATTAGATCCAAATAACCTAGCAAATTACAGACCCATTTCAAATCTTCCATGTATGTCTAAAATACTAGAAAAAGTTGTGTCAGCTCAATTGTGCTCTTTCTTGCAAGAAAATGATATCTATGAAAAATTTCAGTCAGGATTCAGACCGCATCCTAGCACAGAAACTGCGCTAGATAAAATTACAAATGATTTACTTTTAGCTTCTGACCAAGGCTGTATCTCAATATTAGTTCTACTCGATCTTAGCGCTGCGTTCGACACTATAGATCATAAAATACTCTTTGATCGACTACAAAACTACACTGGTGTTCAGGGACAGGCATTAAGCTGGTTTATATCGTACTTATCAGACCGTTACCATTTTGTCTGTTTAAATTGGGAAAAATCGAAGATAACGTCAGCAAACTATGGAGTACCGCAAGGATCGGTGTTAGGCCCTCTGCTATTCTCAATATATATGCTGCCACTTGGTAATATTATAAGAAAACATGGAATTAATTTCCACTGTTATGCTGATGACACTCAATTATATATTTCGTCACGACCAGATGAAAACACTAACTCATCTAAATTGACAGAGTGTCTTAAAGATATAAAATGCTGGATGACGTGTAATTTCCTGCTATTAAATTCAGATAAAACAGAGGTATTAATTATTGGTCCAGAAAACTACCCACAAAACCTCTTACAATACAACTTTAATTTAGAAGGATGTCCTGTTACTTTATCCACTACAGTAAAAGACCTGGGTGTTATACTTGTCTTTCAAAACTCATATTTCAAATGTCACAAGAACAGCCTTTTTCCACCTTAGAAACATTGCTAAGCTACGTAATATGCTATCTGTCTCTGATGCAGAAAAGTTAGTTCATGCATTCATGACCTCGAGACTAGATTACTGTAATGCTTTATTAGCTGGTTGTCCTGCATCTTCAATAAACAAGCTACAGTTAGTGCAAAATGCAGCCGCTAGAGTTCTTACTAGGTCAAGAAAATGTGATCATATAACACCAATTTTTATCATCTCTACACTGGTTACCTATTAAAGTCCCCGTAAAGTCAAAATTAAGTATGTGTTCTGAGTTTGTCACAC
Organism: Tiaroga cobitis; assembly: GCA_030578255.1. Lineage (NCBI taxonomy): Eukaryota > Metazoa > Chordata > Actinopteri > Cypriniformes > Leuciscidae > Tiaroga > Tiaroga cobitis. Next base: position 18,059,267 of record CM060592.1, on the reverse strand, counting down.
CACAGAAAAATGTGTTATTAGCCACCCAGCCAAATTTGAATGATAAAAAAAGCCGGCAAGTACATAAAATAAGCTATCACAATCTTGAAAAAATGAGCAGTATTCTCTGCTCTCAAACGCTGGGGGCGTGTCCGCTGGCTGCGCTGAAACCACGCCCACTCGCGGGAAAGCTGCACTCGACGGGACCCGCTACAGCCGAAATGGATGCTCCTAGCAGCTTATTAGGTTATACCAAGCCATATTTGTTTGAGCCTCCAGAGCCTGAATCCGATTCAGAAGACATTGACCAAGGAAGTCAACATCGTCCCCCTCGCTCTGCAACAGAATGGTAAATTTTTTCTCTCCCTTTTATGCAAGTTAGTTAGATGAAGGCCGAGGCGAGAGATAGTCGGTGCGGCACCTTTCACCAGTAACAACGGATTATCTGTGAATCCCAGTTGTCTCCGACGAAAGTTTATAAAACTATCACGAGTAAAATGATCACTACAGAGGCGGGTTTGGAAGGTGGCTCTTCACAAAATTAATCCACCTCTTCTTGATGTCGTCGTTTTTAGGAAATTTAAACAAGGACACCGATCTGTTTTGCAAATGATTGCATCCAAGTAGTACGCATTTCCGTGACAAAGGCATAGCTAGATAGCAAACTGTAGGCTGTAGTAACTGATAATAGTACTGACAGTAACTCGCAAATGAGCGCCAAACTGATGCGAACGTTCTCTATTTATATTGTTAGAGGGATCAGTATCAGTGCGTCATCGAGTAGGGGCGTGTCCAAGAGCTCCAGTGCGTCATCGAGCCCTGTTTTAGACCCGCCCAAAAAATCCGTGAAATTGCCAGGGTGAAAAACTGTTTAACGGTCTAACTCCACAATTCAGTACTTCACAGTTCACAGTCTTTGTAATATGTTTTAGCAATACATTTCTAACCTTTAGAATGTGTTTAGAATGTTTTGTTCAAATTGCCTTTACAGGGACTTTAAGTTCCGGATCAATTACAAAGTACTACTACTGACCTATAAAGCCCTAAATGGTCTAGCTCCTGTGTATTTAATGGACCTTCTATCGCCCTACAATCCATCGCGTTCTTTAAGATCACTAAATTCGAGGCTTCTGGTCATTCCTAGGATATAGTCCACTAAAGGAGGGAGGGCGTTCTTACATTTAGCTCCTAAACTCTGGAATAGCCTTCCTGATATTGTTCGAGGCTCAGACTCGCTGTCCCAGTTTAAAACTAGATTAAAGACGCATCTCTTTAGCCAAGCATTCACATAATGCTTACCTTTTATACCACTGTTTAATCAGATCGAATGCATTAATATTATGAACAGCAGCTATGCTAATTATTTCCCATCTGCTTTTCTGCTGTTATCTTGGGACGTAAGTCCCGAGGTAAATAGCGTTCGTCAGCTCCAGTTTGTATCCAGCCTCTCACGGAGACTTCAGATGCCCCAACACCTGCGATGAGATGACTAAACGCCTGTGAAAAGACGACTCGACGCCTGTGAAGAGACGACTCGATGCCTGTGAAGAGACGACTCGACGCCTGTGAAGAGACGACTCAACGCCGGTGATATGTTATGCCCTAAATTGATACATGATTAACTAACTGTATTTTTCTATGTACATTTCTGAAATGCACTTTCAGTAAAGCTGCTAAGAAAGCTGCTGAAAAGCGCTATACAAATAAATTTGAATTGAATTGAATTGAATACGTACAGTATACTACTGTACAAGGTAGGGCTGTAACGATACACCAAACCCACGATTCGATTCGTATCACGATTTTTGACCCACGATTCGATTCGTATCGCGATTCTATCACGGGGGCGGGGCTTGAGGGGGCGGGGCTTGTGGTGAAAAAAAGAGATTTTGAGAGAAGAAAAAAAATACCGGTATTTTTATTAAATAACATTAGGAAAAACCTGTATAATCTAAACACCAAAGAACAATAATAACTATGCAAATTATTAAACTATACTAGGCAGTGTAGGCTGCTGCTTTTGGGTTGTGTTCTGTGTTCCAACTAAATTGATTTCGGGATGGTGCCGTAGGATATGCATCTGCATGTTGGACGTGTTGCCGGTCAATTGAGGATTAATTTAATGCACTTTCTGAGAATTTATATTTCAAGTTTTGGCTGCAAATTTCACGTCCATAATGCTGAAATTGCCAAATTTTAAATAATTTATCCTCAACTAGTTTTGTGGTGTAGGTCTACGTATTTTATAATGTTAACTTCAAATAATACAATTAAAGATGTGGGGGAGGGGGGGGGGGAATCCCAATCCCCCCTTAGATGATTCTCATGGGGGGGATTTTTTTTTGTTTGGGGGGGAAAAAGAGAGGGGGGGGGGGGGGGGGGGGGGGGGGGGGGGGGGCATTTTTTCCAAACAAAATTATTACATTTATCTTGCCTAAATGTTTACGCTCATTGCATTTTTACAATGGGGGTAATATTGTTGTTAAGAATTTACACATCACAAGGAAGCTTGATTTAAATTGATTAATTATATTGAAAAAAGTAGCACAAATAAATACAATAGAATAAAGATACAAATAAAGACAATTAAAGAGAAAAGTTTTTGAATAGGTCTAACACTAGTATTCACATACAGAAACTGAATAAAGTAATCAAATGGAAAATAACACTGGGTAGTATTTTAGTCCTGAATAAATTAAATACATAGGCTATTAACCCTGATTCCTTTAACTTAAAGCCGTCTTTTGTTGTTTTGACAACAAAATTAATGACAGACACATATGGCTTCCGTCACTTTAAGAGCTAGTGCACGGATCCCCTGTGTTCACTGGCATGCGTTTTATGCCTATTAAAGACAAAACCGACTATGTTTAGAGTATAGCCTACTCACAAAGACCGAAATTGACAATTTTGCGTGTTAAAGCAATATAATCCGCGAAAAATAGTTACTGGCCAGCTGTTTTTGAGGCGGATTTTCTATGAATGTGCGCATAGAAAATAATCTCTCAGAGAGCGCGCGAGCACTGATTAGTTTAAAATTGCTTGAATGTTTAAACTGGTAAGACTTAAAAAGACTTTTACAGTCTATGGTCCCGACTCCAAAAGGCGAGTGTGTATTATCGCCGCATGCAGCGCCTGCCTTGCACAACACATTATGAGAGATAGAAGACGCGCGCGGGCACCGCTGGACACTCACGCTGTTTGTGAAATTGCGTCTGGAAGATAGTTGTTAAAAGAATGATTTGATTTTATTATCTGTGTGGATTACGATTGCGGGTATTTCCCGCGTTATAAATGGGGAGACCTGCGGGAATGATTAGAATTATGCGCAATAACCGCAATCCCGCGCCGAAATTCGAGCCCTGGTTCTGGACAGGAAGGAAATCTCTGGGAGTTGGAAGGTGTGTGATCGCGATTCTGCCTTCTCACATCGCGATACAGGATCGTGGACCTGAGTATCGCGATTTCGATTTTATATCGCGTATCGTTACAGCCCTAGTACAAGGTATGCAATTTTTCTGTGTGAGTAACCCAATTGCCTTTGTCAAAATGTGCAGTATGCAAAGAAGCACATTGCATTCTGTATCCCACAATTCAATGCCTTTCAGCATTTGATGGTGTAACTCCACGATTAAACACGCAAAAAGCCTGTTTCTTTATTCATGGCCATTAAAAAGTATCTCTATGGAGAAAATGAATGGGATTTTTACTATTGCGCTCCGTGAGGTCATGTGAAAACATATATTGGTGATTCTATAATTGCAGGTACATGGTAAATGTGTTCGGTAACACTTTATTAGATGTTGTAATAACATTTAACAAAATGTAATCAACATGTAACTAAGTTATGGAACAGCCTGTACTTACATATTGTAATTATGCACATGTAATAGGCAGCTACTGTTACACATATGTAACAGGCCGAGTCGGTTACATACGTGTTACAACAATATCAAAAGGAAAACAGAATCACACTGATCACACAGTGTGTAGTTTAAAAGCCTTTTAATCGTGATTTCATCAGTGCCATGTGCTCTTAGCATTCATGCAAGTGGAGTTTTTGGCTAAAAAGTGTAAAAATGGTCAACTCTGTTACCGGCAAACTCTGTTACCAAGGTAGAGTAATGATGTTAAAAGTATGTAACAGAATTGACAGTAACAGAGTTGACAAACTATAATAAAAATAATCAGTTTTTTCATAAAAAAAAGGAAGTAACTTATGTTTGGCAATCACTAAATTATTAAAATTTATTATGTTTTCAATAAGATACTGGAAAGAATTTCTGTTAGTGAACAGTTTTTTTTTAAACGTTTTGAAATGCAAAGTGTATCTCCAATAGAATCAGTCATATACTGATCCATAATGCACAATGTTTCACATACTAGTATGTTTTTTTTAAAACAGCAGCTAGTGAAGAGTATATCCTGTGCTGATATTCAATTCCGATCATATCCCCCTTTTCCTTCGCTCTCTCTCCTTTGTTCTCTGCGACACACACACAGATGAAGTAATTGGGTGTTATAGCCAGACGCAGCTTGTGGACAATAGGAATTCATTTGCAGTCAGTTTATTTGTCGCAATCACGCACCTGATCCTCGAAAGCAAGAGTTCATATCTGAATACGTGTACTCAACCTTGTGTGATCAGCCGCCCGAACAGACGCACTTCGTCTGCCAAAAACTAATCTCGGGGCACATCTGTCCCATCGCTTTGAAGACAGCGTTGGCAGTTTTAGGGTAGTAGAAAGCACAGCTGCTGTTTGGGTGGTCTTCCCAGATGGGATTGAAATACTTCCTCCTCACACCTTAAAAGCAAACAAACAAACCGACAGATAGACAGACAGACAGGAACTCTAGATTGGCTTGTCCAATTAAGACAAATAAGGCCAAGTACTAAACTATATAGTTGCCAGTATGTTCCTTAAAGGCTACAATTCACATAATTGGTTGTGATTAGTTTAAGAAAAAGATAAGGTAATATGCACACTGACGTATCTGGAGATTTAAGTTCCCTCGTTTCCTGTCATTTTTAAAGGTTAACGGCGTCTATAATTGTGTTTAATCTACATAATGGCGCTTGCTTCCATGTCACAGCGGCAGACACTTTAATTGACTTTAATGTACTAAGAAGCATGTCAGAGCCGTCATCCTTGCATCAACTCAAATATTTTAATTCGTGACTTCAGGTGCGCTGTTATCTTCCCGCATGAACGCACGTCACATCCCTGAGAGGTCGAACGGCATTAAACAGACTCACTAAAAGCATGTAAATCCATCGCAGAGAGATCAGACGGCGTCCACACTCAAAGCTGATGTTATACAAAAGTTCATTTGTCTTATGAAAACCGTGACTCAGCAGTTACTGGGACCGTTCCATGAATCCCATTTTTAAATCGGGCTATTAAAAATGCAGTATTGCGCACAACGGCCTCAAACGGAAGACAAGTTGAAAGGAACAGAGGGTCAATACTCTCCAAAACTGATCTGTCATCCTCTCCCGCTCCCGAAGTCCACCTCCTTCTTCCTGTTGCCATAGCAACCATTCTGCAAGGACAGGGGCATTGTAAAACACGGCCCTTGGAGAACAATCAATCATCGCATTCCTCTCGCATGCTTCTTAATTGCTTTTTGGATCATCCTCAAAAACATTTAACCCTGGGTTAGGGTCTACTCTACTAATTTGCGCCACTGATTCATTTTAACGCCGCATTTCCTGTATAGCAGAGCCCTCTAAAATGTCCAACCTTCCTGATTATATTTTTAGTGGAATTTCACAGCTATTTTATAATGACCCGATCTACATTAAGTCTATGAATCTAGATAGCACCATGGCATAATGCTGGAAGGAGTTTGAGCCTCATCCGAGTCTCTGGTGTTTCAATTATATAAACTTTAAACCTATGAATATGGCTAAAAAAGCTAATGGCTCCACAGTGCTAACACTTTAGTGTTGCAATGACTATCCTTTGGCTGTGGCTCACCTGTCAAAGTTTAATGAGTGGGTAGATGACATGAAGCGGCCCGAGGTTAACTACTTTGATAACAGGTGGGAGTTTATATCCTACATTCAGCTCTGGTTTACTATGAAGTTTTGAGGGCTTTTTGTCCGCAAAATGATAAGAGCCCTCATACCTTCTTTGAGGAGTATCTTAACTTTAGCGCTGCAAGCCATGCACGCTTTCTCTCATCAGTCTTTGCCACAAAATGCAATGCATATGACGCCTCCTTTTTTAGGGGGGTGTGCTGGTGCTTCAAAACAAGTAATTTCCAGGAATTTCTTGAAGTATTTGGTGTTGTTGCAAATACAGCACAGCTCGACCCTGAGTTAATTTTATTCTTAGTAGTATTCGAAAAGTTTTCGATTAATTTATTCAGTCTTTCTTTTTACCTAGTGTTAACATGAGTTCCTATAAAGACCGGAATGGCAACATGACATCATGACTTTTGCGTAAACAGACACGCCACTTTCAAGTCAAGTGGCGTGTTATCTATACGCATTTTGAGATATCCGCGTGTATGCGTGTATGTCTACGCCATTAATGTCCAAGTGATTCCGCGTATATGCACACGCCATTAAATTTCCGAGCGAAACGAAGCAAAATGTAGATCTACATCTGGGGAGCGATATTTTTTTCCCTAGGATGGCAGGGGAAGACTCATAAATGCTATTAACCCCAGTGACGGGTAGGTTTAGGGACGGGGTGGAGGTAGGTCATATATTTATATATACAGTAATAACGTTAAGTCAACTGCGTTCATAAACACGCTGAAAAGCGATTGTGCGTGTTGATAGCACGCCAAAAATGGAAATACGAATTGGCGTGTCATACACACGCAATTTTATGAGATCAGTCTGGGAATGGGACAACAGTTCAACGGAAGTTAGACTCCATCATGACATTGGTTGCTCAGGAAAAAAGTGGATAATTTGGTTTTTATGCTAGGGTATGCGTAAAGAGCAAGCAGCCGGATATTTCTAACTATGTGCATACTCACACACGCACCTTGAATTATTTTTTGCACCAATTCGTTTGTCCACAAAATGTCAACACTAGCCTGGGCCGTTGTTTCACAGTCGAAAAAGAAACGGAACAACAGAACAACAAAATACTGGAGATATCCACATTGACAAGCATTCAATAAACCTCTGCAGTGACAAGTTCCTGTGTGAGAGAATTAAGATATGTATATAACTAAGATATTTTTTTCTAATAACTTCTGGAGAGAAATAACGCAAACACTGGACAAGGATAAAACTGTCTTTGCATGTGTCGATCACATGTGTTCACACTAGATATTTAGAGTTCGGTTTTTCGAACACATATGGACTGCAACTGTTCGAAAAACTGAATTATAGTTTTTGTATAAGGCCACAGGGAGCAAGTCTCATGGAGTCCTATGGAGAACAAGACATGCGATAAAAAAAAAAGACATTATGGCCACTAATTAAGAGGTAAATCGAGACTACACTGTAATAAATTGTTTCCTTATTTGAATGTAGTTATGTAGAATATGCCCACAGTGTAGTTAAAATGAGGGAAGAAATTCGTACAACATGGCCACGATTTACCTAAAATCCCTGCTCCATACTTAACATATTTTAGGTGGATTCTATGCAGAATGTGTTTCCTTTACAGAGAATCAATGCCCTAAGCTTAGTAAAACAACAACAACAAAAACAACAACAAGATTGGAAGCAATTAAGACAACAGATTATATATATCATTCAGTAGTAAATAGTACTGATTAAAAATAGTTATTTGACCAAATATTTATTCACATGCTTATTAGAGTATCATTGGAGCCATGTCTTCAGCGAAATCAAAATAGGACAATCCCAGAATGCATTGCAACAAACAGCGAAAAATCCAGTTAAATAAATGTGTGTATTTCAATAAATACTGAAAAGTATCATTTAAAAGTAATGTTATTCAACGTTTTACAATATTGTATGTATTTTCTGCTTATGAGGGAATCACAACATTAGCTTAGCAACATGCTAATGTCAAAATCTATTAAAATCACTAACTGAGCGCTGTTTGTGTGGCTGTCTATGTAAGTTGCTCTAAATGAGTCACTTACGAGGTTCAATGGCATTTAGGATACTGTCTATAAGGGCAGCTCACAATGTTTTGGAACAGAGCCTATATGGCAGCATCCATATATCAAGGTATACTGTATTATAGACCATTCTTGCAACTCCCGGAAAACAAACTAAGGCAGGAGCGGATGCTATTTATATATCCGCTGAAGGCGAGGATAGGAGCACAAATGGAAGGTGGGGGAGGGACAAGGGTCATTGGTATGACTTCATCAAAAGGGAGTATCTGGTCCATCTCTGTCTGGATGACTCAGGTGGCAAATGTTAGTTCGCAGCTCGGATGGAGAGAATAAGGCACAAGCGAAATGAGGAGGACAAATGCAGCCGGCGGAGGAGGAAAACTCAAAGGAATGTGGCGTGGATTTTCTCAGGGTTTTCCACGAGGGCCACTTTTATTTTAATTTGTCCACTTTTATTTTAATTTGTAAGTCGATACAAATTGAGCAGGGTGGTCTTTTCGGCAGGTCTCTGAGACCTGGTGTGCCTATTAGGCCACCGAAAAGAACCCACTGTGCTTTCCACAGGCCTATATCCTTACTGTATGTTGACGTCAAGGATAATGTATGAGCTTCCAGCTGGTTCTTTATTCCTGCTTCTCTTTGCTTCTCTCCTCTGATTTACAATCTGGCTTTTGCTGGCAGGAACACCATTGGGGGGTCCCGAACCTCCCCAATCCTATCGGCAAACAGAGGGACTCTAATCTGTGCTTTGTGCTTTCCAAAAATTCAACTCAGCTTTAGTGTGCTAAGAAAGTCTTTATCTGGCCCCTGAAAGCCCCTCTGCTAGCACTTTAAAGTCCATACTGAGGGATGTCGCCCTTCTAAGGGGAAAGTCACTCAGTCATTCAGCCGGACAGTGAAAGGCTGCAGCGCTTCAGTAGGTGTTTAAGTCAAAGTGCCCTATAAATATAAATGACAGGCATTAAATGTGCCTTTAAAGCCTGGTCTCAGGTCAGCTCCCCCTGTGCCCCGAAGACTCAAACAATGCAGGTTTAGGTGAGCTTGACGTTCACACTAATAGTCTGAGAAGTGTTTGACGAAAGGTTAAGGCACGGACAGGCTGTGCTTCCAAAAGAAGGTTACTGTAATGCTGTCATGTGAAGGTGCAATGAAACGCTTCAAGTCAACATGAATCAAAATAGACCCTTTACATTCTTCACACACATTCCTGGTCTGATTCTTCAGTGCACGCAGTTATAATAATAAAAAAAATCTTTGTCTTTCATCAAACATTGCTGATGGCTGTGTGGGCAGAGAAATTAATGTTAACCAATAACCAATAGCTATTTTGGTAACACTTTAGAATACTGTTCCTTCATTAATGAATAACTACACAGGAACAAATGAGTAACGCACTATTAACATTCTAGTAACTACTATTAACTGGTTAAAACTCTGAATAACGAATTAGTAAGTAATAGCACTCAGTTGAATGAGGTATAGTCACTATTAGCTAATCAGTAACTATTTTTCATTCCTCACTGAAGACTACTAAAAACTATACAGGTTCATATAAGGTAATGGTAACCCATTAGTAATGAATCAAGTGTGACTATATCTTTCTAAAGGAACTACTAATAATTTGGATCAGTATTCTAAAGTGAAAAGCTTGATAACCCCTTAATATTGACTGAAGTCATTATAAGCTTTTGAGGTTTTTGTAAGGTGTTGGATAGAATGTTAATAGTGCGTTACTCATTTGTTCCTGTGTAGTTATTCATTAATGAAGGAACAGTATTCTGAAGTGTTACCAGCTATTTTTGCCTAGTGTTATGTTACCTCAGTTAGAACTGTTAAACAAAGACAGAAAACGAATGAAGACTGGGAACGGGAATGGGAATGGGAACTAGAGTCTTAGGTGCAGGCGTTTCCAGTACTGTCAAAATAACCGTCCTGACAATGTCACACTTCCAAAGACACACTTCCAAACCTTTTTGGCTAAATTGCCAAATGTTGGCAGATATATATCGGTCGACCACTTAACTTGACTTCACATCCACCATCCCACATCCCAAAGAAAATGCTTCTTCAAACACTCCCATTTAGTGTCTCCAATTCACCTGTCCTGCATGTCTTTGAATTGTAGGAGATCCCCATGCCAACAGGAAAAACACACAGATACCCCACACAGAAAGGCCTATTGGCTCAAACCGGGACTCTAATAGGAGACGTCTCAGTGCCACCTACAATTGACTATAATCTCACATTCACGTCTGATTCTATATAAGTTTCCATTTTTACAATCCAATAAATGTCACCACGGATATATAATCTAGTCCCTCTCTACATTGCAAATGCTATTTCATGTTGTCTTAAATATTTTCAGCTCTGTCTAGAGGCTTGTTGGGCAGCTATAAATATGCCATTCAAATTCAGTTTCATTGCCATCACTAGGTTGTCATTTTTTTTACCCACATAAATTGATGCAATACTTCCGTGTTCATTGTTAGTTTTAACAAGGCACACTGTATTCACCTTTACATGGGTGGCAGATAACAACCAAGTAATTCTTGTGTTTGGTTATTAAATAAACAAGTGCATACCAACTAACTTAACCGATTAAAGTTCATATCTACACCTCCGCCTGTTCCAACACCTCGTCATGTAGACGCTGGATAAACATTTGTGAAGGAGCATGAATGTCAGTAGATGGTGTGATGGTGTCACAGTGTTGCTCCCGCGTGTATGTGGGATGAAATCGATGGGGCAAAACGGTCTCTAAGCAAGATCATCTAATCCATGAAGAGAGATGCGACGCTACAGAAAATTACACAGCACCACTGAAGCAGTGCACAGAATTGTAATTAGCAGTTTTTGCTAGGATAAGAACATCACTGTTATTATTGTAGATACATTTATAGCCATATTCTAAACCTTGTTGTGTAACTCCTTCCACACTATTTGTGGAAAAGACATGTATGATACCTCAAATCATGTAGTTTATTGAGAAGAGGCGTGCTGGGTTTTTTTCAGAGCGATTCTAAATAATTTTCTGTCTGACAAAATCTTTTAGACATAAATTGAAGGAGAGACCCAAGCCATATTCAGAGACTAGAATATCATAGAGACCACCTAGCAACCATCCAGACAAGCCTAGCAACCAATCCTCAATAGTATATCAATGACTCAAAACACCTTAGCAACTGCAGCAATGCTTTAGCATCATGGCAGCTTGTTTTGCACAGAAAGCACCACTCCCATTTTCTTCAGAAAATTGAAAAATCAAGTTGTCACCAGTGTAAAACCCACGTAAATTGAAAGAGGTCAGCACATCCTCCTACATCTGTAGTGAGACCGTACTGCGAGCTGTTTTCCGTCCGGTATACGCCAAATCTGCCATGTCCATCTAATTGGAATTTCGAGTCTGAGCCGACAGTCAAGAAGCACGTCTTGACAGCTTCCACTTACACACGCGCCAAGAGAACGTTAGTTATACGTTCGATGCAACTTCTGCAGCATGCAGTGATGTGTCTCTGACAACCCCCCGAGTCTTCAGCGCTGTTACACTCCACCATTCACTCTCTTTTGCTATATTTCTCTCAAACAACACAGATGCTAACACACTCTCAGCCCGTCTGTCTGAATCTTCCTTTCCCCCGTACAAACTTGAACGCTTACTCTGTTCCAAAACTATGGTGGCAGCATTCTAAGGCATCATGGATATGCTCCTGATGTGAAGACTGTTCCAGACCTTAATTCCAGTCTTAATTATGCTGCATCATTAGATTTCTAATTTTGGCCAAATTCTAAAGCAGCATCACATTCTTAACAGAGAAAGCATTCACAGAATGCACTTTAGCAAGGGTAGTGATGAATAAATCCAATATGAAATAATAAAAATGCAGATTATAAATAAACTTGTTTCAGCAAATACGAAAAGTATTTATTAAAATACTTCAGAGTAATTTAAGGTTATACGGAGCCCCGCAGAAAAAATTATAATTAGTTCCCACAACTTGTTATTTAGTTGCCATGTTTTATTATTCTTTTACCCTCATTTTAATTAAATAATGGCCACAGTTTACTAATGCGTTCTCTCGTTTAAGTTAACTGAAGCTTCAGCTAAAGTAATCTGGATACATTTGAAAATAACGTTTCATCCACAATAACTTCAGAAAGCATTTACATCATCATACTGCACATACATAAAATGTAATAAAAAACTTTTAATAAAATGTAATAAAAAACTGAAATATATCCAGATTAATCTCCCAAGGGTAGCATGTACAGAGTGAACAGCAACGGTCCTAGTACTGAGCCTTGCGGTACACCATACTGAACTTGTGATCGATATGACATCGCAAACGGTCAGATAAGAATGATTTGAACAATGCTAATGCAATTTCACTAATGCCAAAATAATTTTCGAGTCTATTCAAAAAAATGTTGTGGTTGATAGTATCAAAAGCACTACTAAGATCCAGTAACACTAATAGAGATGATTGGATGGTAAGAGCAAATAATTTGTAACTCTAATGAGAGCAGTCTCAGTACTGTGATACGTCAGTACTGTGTACTTATGATACGGTCTAAATCCTGACTGGAAATCCACGAGACCATTTCTTTCTTTAAAAGGAACATAGTTGTGAGGATTAACAGATTAATGCAAACGTAACCTACATGCAATTAACTAAATTTAAGCGAGGAATCAAATTAATAGGTTACAACCATTTAATGAAAACAAGAAAGCGAATTAGTGCAACTGGCTACAATTTTCCTAAAACGAGGGAACAAATCAATAAATTGTGGTAATGAATTTCTATATTATTATGCTTATTAGCTTAGCAACATGATAACATGAAACCAATAAAACCAATTGCAAGTCGAGTCCTGCAGTGTTGCTGCCTATTGTAAGGGTTACATGTGAGGTTATGACTTTCAGAGTGTTTAGCTTAACAACATGCTAACTTGTAACCATTGAAATCAGGGGCAAATTGAGCTCTACTACTGTGTGAAATACTAATTGTTGAAATTTTGTTTTCTGCAATGATCACTCATGAGCTTCCATGACCGTCAGGAAGACGATTAAGGTGGCTGCTTATGTAGGCAGTAGACATTGAGGCGGCTCACTAGGTTTTGAAACAAAGCTACTGTATTTCCACCGCCCACACTAACACTCTCCCTTCCTCTTTCACAGATACACAAATAAACACAAACACACAACCTCCCACACACAAAACCCTCCACCACCTTAATGAGAGTTCACGCATTGTGATTATTACTGCACTTTTGTCCCAAACAGTTCCTCTCTCTTGATGAGGCTGCAGCAAAGGCAGATACGCGGATCTCAACCTCTGGGCGAATAACTCCGCCAGTAAAAGAGCCTGATGTGCAACCAATTCTGCTGCCAAGCTGTTCTCTCCGATCTGCAGGCTTGCACAGAGCGGCCGGCGTAATTGGAAAGATCAAACGTACTTTTGTGCATCGTGGGGAATGCGGAGCTTTGCCGCGGAGGGAGATCTGACTTGGGAAATCAGGGAGATACACAAAAGATAGAGAAGCTGTGATCACGCTGACAAACTGCCTTCCAAGTCTGCTCGTAAAGAAATAAGTGCTGGCGATTCGGGGGGATTATACTTTGTCAGGCGAACTTGTGGATAATTGGATGTTGGACATCAATAATAACACATGGAATGGCATTATGTTGGCAGTGTTAAGGAATCTTCAATGAAATTAGACTGTCAAAATAAAAATTACTCATAATTGAAAGCAGCTAAACTACAGTCAAGCTACTCTTGAAAAAAAAAAACACTAACAAAAGTATCAAAAAGTAGACTATTAGAGTAGATAAAGTAGACCAAGTATGATGATAGATCAATTTAAAAATAATAATAAAAATATAATTTACATATAAGAAATCCTGTTCAAATGCCAATTGCAATATTAATGAAACCTTAATAATAATATATTATATTAAGTTATTAACAATATTAATAATTGAAAGGTAGGGTAGACATTTTGTTTAATAAACACGCTTTGTTTTACTGGTTGTAACTCTATTCACACCCTGATAGCAATCAATAACAGAAGTGGTCTACATTTTAAACTTCTGTGGAAGTCTCAGGAACAAAAAATGTTCGTCCACTCATTGCATTCAGTCCGAATTCAGTAAACGTAATTACGAGATGGCAACCCACAATGTTCTTCCTGGAGCTGTTCACGTCCTCAGACATGTATTTGTGCGTTTCTACTTTCTATGTCAAGACTATCAACGCCGAAATTTATCTGCAGCAGTCAGGTGGTACAAATAGAGCTCTGTAAGTTGTCTACGTTCATTATTATTGTAATGGTATATGCTTTGAGACATGAGTTAATTTAACTCCTTCTTTCGTCTCGTAACGCTTTGCATAATCTGCTGTGCGCGTTCATGTGTTTTGGAGGAGGAGTGGCTTTGGAGATGCTCTGAAGGGATGGTGGGATCATATGCTTTCAAAGCTCGCTTGCTGTTGCTAGCCTCTCCAAAATTGCCTACCCTACCTTTAATTAATAATAATAATAAAATTGATGGATAATAAAATCATTCATTATATAGCTAAACTCCTCTGTGCAGTGAGTCATTCGAATGGATAAATTTAAATGAACTGCCTGAACAAACTAATGCACTAAAGTGAACTTGACTTCCTAATGCTTCGTATGAGAGAGAGAGGTGATATTTTAAGGGAAATTGTAATTTGATTATTGTCAATTAATGCATGTGCAGAGAAAAACCCAGCAATGTAGCATTTTGTTGCACTAAACAATGAATATAGTAGATTTCATGTAGGTGTCATGGGTCTCATAAATTAGCCGTTATAATCATGTCGATGACTCTTCAGTTCTTATGAGGCATTTATTTACACAGTTATGCATATTTGAACAGACTGAATTAAAATAAGTGGAATATTCATCAAACAACAGCTCTCAAGTCGACCTGTTGTCATCTCCCCTCTCAGATAGGTTTGAGTTTTGAATATGGCATGCATGTAAAGCTGTGGAGCTCGACCGGCTCACTCAAGCACACATGAGCATACTGTACACCCACAGACACACACACACACACACACACAGATCGCAATTCCCCTTCTCTCACCAGCAGAGGAAACAGGAATTCTTAAATCACAGTCCGATGTCCTCCACGTAAAGCAATCTCTCAAGAGCGTGTCATGGAAGACAAATTACAACGGAGGTAAATAAAACACCTGTCTTGAATTGTAACAATCCACTTCTTTAAAGTCAGCTCGCCCCCTTAAAGGACTTTCCATTCTTTGAACATTTCCTCGTCTCTTTCCGAAAGTTACAGTTTGAGTCCATCCTGCCCAGTTTGAAACTTTCATGTGTTCCACTCTATTCCTTTCTTCAATATGAAGAAAAGATCAGAAGAAACAAGTCTTTGAGGGAAAAAGAGCGGTACAATACGCTCAAGCCAACATCGAACAGTTCCGGCTTACATTTAATACATATTTTAAACATTATTACAGTTAGCTTATAATTTTCAAGTCCGTCTCATTGTTTGTGGCCTCGGCAAATGAGAGGAAGAATGGAAGGGATTTGAGTTAAGGAAGAGAGTGATGTTTTTTTTTGTTTGTTTTTTTGCCATTAGAGAAACACATGCACACATGCAAACTGAACCTGAGAAGTAGAAATGTCGCCAATTTAATCCATGTAATGAAAAGTCAGTGTAAACACGAGAAAGTCATGACAAAAGGGAGGGAAAGAACAAAGACGATTGCCTGAGGCGCCATCATACAGAATTCCAATTAACATGTGCTGTGTTTTCCCAGCACTCTCCGGGTGCTCCATACACAGGCTGATACACTTTTCCATTGGACACGCCGTAGTTTTCCACAGGCTCCTTGGGAGAGGTGCGACACTGTCCCAAATTGTATACAGGTTTTCCATTGGCTCTTCAAGCAATAGTCGGTTCCAGTAATTTTCCATGGCCTTTATGGATTGTCCCAGTCAGGTTTGCTCTTCAAACAGGATTTTGATGCAAGCCTGAAGGCTCAGCAGGTGTTTTTTTTAATCAGTCAAACCCGTATGGGAAGAGTTTGGCTCATTTGTTGTTTTATGTCTTGGCAATCTTCTATACTCTTCCTTTGGTGGCCCGGCAGGGTCCCGCCAATTCGACAGAGATCACTATAGAGAGGGAAAAACAAAGCAACAATCAGCTAACGCAGGAAACATTGACATGTGACTTCACCTATCTATCTATCTATCTATCTATCTATCTATCTATCTATCTATCTATCTATCTATCTATCTATCTATCTATCTATCTATCTATCTATCTTTGTTAAAAAAAACTATATACCCTATATTTCATTTTAAATACATTACAATCAAATTCAAATTTCAATTCTGTTTGCAATTTCAGTTCAAATGTAGCAATTGAATTGGAATTTCCATTCTCAGCTTAATTCCAGATGGAGTGGAAAGAGCTACGTACAGATTATTCAAAATGTCCAGTTCCAGCGGAAAAAATTGCTGTGGTTGCTTGATTTGAAGGTGTCCTTGTCAAAGTGTAATTACTGGGTAATATTATTGTAATTACTATAAGGTTTATGGTTATTTCAATTGCTTTTATGTATGCCTAATTTAATGTTATTAGTATAGTAAGCATATGTAACGTACCAAGTACTATAAAATAAAGCATTGCCATGACACCATGTAGTTTGGAACAACATGAGAGTAAACAATGACAGTATTTTAATTTTGGGATTAAAGTATTCCTTAAATTTCCAATAAAAGAACACCAAAATGTGTATGCTCTCATTCAAACGAGGATAGTAATCGCACACAGAGACACACAGCTGTCTCTGGAGATTGGATCATGACATGTCAACAGCCCGGCCAGCGCTGCTCGTGCATACAGATGCAAACATAAATGAATCATACACAGGCCATCAGCATGCGGCGTCACGCGGAGGCACACGCACACACACTCACACACTCGACCGCTGGACACGAGGCTCCACTGCCTGCACATTAAAAAGCTCATTAGCCGACTAATTAAAGTCATTGCTCTCTTTTAGCATCTCCTCCATCTCCCTTATTAAGCTCTGTTCGCTACCTCCGCTAGCCTAGTCTGGACTGAACCAGCTTCCCCAGTGAGCAGACACAGCAGCCAGCGAAGAGGAAAGGGCACTGCACTGTGTGTAAGTTACTCCGTTCCCAAGACGGTGCGGTTCACAGCGCTTTAGGCTAAAGCAGCGCATTCACAAACGCAAGTCAAATGAGCGTGCTTATTTTGACTAAGACTCAGCAGTGTTATAGATTGCATTTATTTGCTGGATAATTTATGTGGTTGAAACTGCTTATCGTGAGGGGTTGGGTGGTTGGGTGGGGGGGGAGCCCTACACGTTAAATAATGATTTGCATTGTGAGGCGCGGAGAGGGGTTAGCTTATGGGGATAGCTATTGCTGCACATATTCAGTTTAAAAATTCAGCTTGTGCTTTACCCGCAGGAAAGAGAGATCTCTTTTTAATATCTCAATTATTTCTCCTAGACTGCAATGAGATGAAATGGAGAGCAAAGTCTCCTGCTTCTCAGATGTTTCTCGCCAGTAATCACACATCTCCTCATGTAGAGATCTCAGTAATGGCACACACTGTGCTTAGATTTACTATGATCAATCAAACGTAAGAGATAACAAACACTTCCAATTACCCTCACTGTATGTTACCATTTCTATTCTGTCTGTTTCTGCAAGTAAAAAAAATAAAAAGGTAATTGTGACTATATCTCACAATTGCAACTTTATTTAGAGTAACTGTCATTCTATCATAAAAACTCTCTGAAGAGTTTAGCACGGGTATGGATATGACAATGCTAATGTATTCGGTCTTGGTGGAATAGATCTGCTACGCTGCTGCAGAGCAAGTACAGCGACTTGCTACTATACACACAGTGACACACTGCTGTGAGCAAGTAAGACATGCTGCTGCTGCACAAATAGCATATGAAATGACCTGTAGTAGATACACAGGTGGAGCTGGGGAAGGTGGAGGGTTTCTGAGGAACTTTGAAAGCGCGCTTCAACTGCTACAGCAAACACGCATCAACTATTTAAACGTTGAGCAGCGAGCTCATTGGCGGAAATTTGAAATTTAAATTTCATATTGCTCAGTGACTATGTCACACAATTCCGACTTGTAATTGGCATTTTACATCTCACAATGTGACTTTGCCTTGCAGTTTGTCTTTTATTTCCTGTAATTTCAACTTTATATTGTGCAAAGTAACCGTCTCACAATTGCAACTTGTAAATGGCATTTTAAATCTCACAACGTGATTGTCTTAAAAATTTCAAGTAATTGCGACTTCAAGTCTCACAATGTGACTTTATATATCGGAGTTTTTTGCAATTTCACCTTCACAGTTACTACACCTCACATGTGCACACCTCACTTTATCACAAATTTAGTTTATTTTTCACAGTGTCTTAAAATCATGGAGATTTTTATTTATTTTAATCTTAACTTTTATAGTTCAATTTTGTAGTTACTTAAAAACAAAATAAAATAAAATAAAATAAATAAATAAATAAATATATATATATATATATATATATATATATAAATATACCACAAAAAAAAAAAAAAAAAAAAACTCAGAAACAGGCTTCAGCACAAAACTTCACTATGTATCTTGAGACATGAAAAATTAGCAATACATTCTTTTATAATAAAAAAAAAGAATCACAAAAAAAAATAGAATCACAATGTGGGGTAAAATGCTATGCTGTCAATAATATTCTGACAATATGACGAACTAGCAGTAACAACGCACGCTTTCATACGCTCTGCCAATTGTGATTTCACAAACTACATTGCAGCAGAAAGACCCGTCTTTTCCTGTAAGTCAAAGCAAGAATTGACCCATGTCCAATCTGGCTGTTTTCTGCTCACCCTGAGTGTGTACTGGTAAGCACTTTGAGGCTTGCGGCGTTGCGGAGGAGCTTGTCAAGTGTGCTGACGATCTGTCCGAAGCGCGGCCTCATGTTCCGCTCCTTCACCCAGCACTCCAGCATGAGCTGGTGCAGCACTGCGGGGCAGTCCATGGGAGGAGGCAGCCTGTAGTCCTGCTCCACTGCGTTCATTACCTACAGCATCAACAAGCAGAGCAGTTACACAGTCCTTCTGCATTAGGACAAACTCCGCAGTATATATGCAGAGTTTTATTAGGCATACAGTATGCGACTGGAATGTTACAACAGTTAAACCCTAATGAAGACTAATAGGGTTGAAAAACCTTCACAAGATCATCTCAGAATAAGATAGCATTGTGCTTGCGGTTTAGACTAAACAACACAAGTTATAGCACAGAAAAGAGACAGTAAACAGTATAATAAAAGAGGTTATTCAACATGTATTTTCATCACATAATCATCACATCACCACATAACATCACCACATAATCAAAAATAAAATGCTCTTAGATAGATCTTTTATTATATTTTATTTATACAAACCATTCCCATTAACGTAATGCAAAAAATGTCATTCTCATCTTATTCAAAATGTATTAGTTGTAGTATATGTTTTCCTACCTTTTATTTATGCTGATTTACATAAAACGTTAATGTTACAATATTTCTTTTACTGTCTAACAGTAATAAATACTGTAACAAAACTTGATTTTTACATTTAAATCAGCCTAAATATGAGAATCACCATTGATAATAATGGAGAATCCCAAAAAACTTAAAAGCATAAATACTCATTTCCCTCCTTTTTTTATTTAACTATTTAACTCTGCCAAAGGTATGTGCTTTTAAATATATATATACAAATTATTAATAATAATAATAACACATACAATATATATATATTAGTGCTGGGCAACGATTAATCACATCCAAAATAAAAGTTTGTGTTTACATAATATATGTGTGTGTACGGTGTGTAAATATTTATAATTATATACACACATATGCATATATATATTTAAATATTTGCATGTATATATATTTATACTTAATTTATATTATATAAAAACATAAATATTTTATATATAAATAACACAGTTTTCTTAAATACATGTGTATATATGTATAATATATATATATATACATAATTTCTCACTCATTTTGGTCTAAAATGTGACATTAAACATATGATTAATGACATGAAAAAGTTGACATACATCTTGATTGCTCATGTCCCAGTATGGCCGCTCCCCGAAGGACATGACCTCCCACATCACAATGCCGTAGCTCCAGACATCACTGGCAGAGGTGAACTTCCTGAAGGCGATCGCCTCGGGAGCGGTCCAACGGATTGGGATTTTCCCTCCCTACATGATAACACACATGCACACAGAGAAGCCATTAAATTCAAACACAGACTTTAAAACCAATGAGATGACTTGAGTCTTCAGCTGCCTAATTAGAGCGAAGACTCGGCCCCAACTCGCGGCTCTCTCCCCACAGGGCACCATCGCTGGGTTCATTAATCTAAGATGAATACCAGTAAAAATAAGATGGCAGGGTTATAACTTTAAACATAACGGTTTGATCTGTCCATGAAACAGACAACGTGAACGGGGAAGCTAATCAATACACTAATCCAAGCCAATTACGAGCTAAACTAGCATGCTAGCACTAAATCTTCACTTCTACTACTAGCATGCCCAGTAATGATGACATAAATGTTTACTCAACATTTGTGGCCAAAAGATTCTAAAAATAAACTGAAAGGAATATTAAGGGATTCTAGTCATTCAATTCCCTTATCTGTCGCCTATCATGTCGGACGCATTGAACAAGCCGTACCCTACTGACTACTTCCATATGTTTCCAACAGACAGAGATAGAGACAGGCTTCTTCCACATATCAAGTATGCCATCTGTACTCCCGATTCTGATGGTCAAGGCTGTTTTTTCAATTGTTAATGCGCACTGTAACTGTAAAGCACAGATATCGCTTACATTTCTGCCTGGAACCTGGATAAAATGTTCTCTGAAGTCCCTCAAAGCTAACAGACATGGACTAAAATTATTATTTTATAGGGTCTTGTAGCTTAATATACTAACAAAAAAATACCAAACAGTACTAACATGGTTTTTGGACATATATAAAGTGCATAAACACCACAGCATATGGAAGCTATCATAGAATCCGATAGAATCCCAAATGAAACCAGGGTATTACATAGAGTAATCATTCAGTATCATGGTGTAACATGGTATTGAAAATTTATACCATGATGATAACCCAAATGCATAGCATCGTCATCTATGCTAACATAAGGTCATCGTGATTTTGCAAGTAAAGCATGTTCCTGGATCAACATATTCTGTTGATCTGGAACAACATTCCAGTCTGAAAGTGTAGTCCTAACCCTAACCATAAGTTTTACCTAAAAATATGTGAATAACACTTATGTATAAGCACCTAACCCTGGTTGTAAGTCTAAACTTGACTGTAAACTTGTCCCTAAAATCTGATTGGTTCATTGGAATGTTGTTCCAGAATGTTGTAAAAAATCATATGATCATGACAACATATGTTTTTACATTGCTTTAACTCATCAAAATAAGTTAAGCAATTTTCTAAAATTTGTTAGAAGTTATACAAGATTCAACTAATTTTTAAGTCAATTTAATGTAATTTAAGTTGAAATGACTTGAACTTCTTTTACAGTGAGGAACATGTTTTACTTGGTGACATCACGTTCACAGACATATGAAGGAAATGGACCCTATTGATATCTCTCTGTTTTGAAGAATTTAAGTAACAGTTATGTGCTTTTTGTTTAAATGAAATTAAATAAAATTATATAATTTATTATCAATGAAGGAAAGAGCTCTTTCCTTTAGCCATGTACTGACTACTAATTTGTACATTTGTACAGACAATACACTTTAAGATAAGCTACAATATCGGCTTAGTGGGGGATTGGAGGATTTGTTGGAACAAGGATATTTCATTATTGCCTTTATATCATTACATAAAAAGAGCAGACCTTATCTGAACTCACCAATGAGCTGGTGTAGGTGGGGTCCGATGAGTTATCATCTAAAAAGCGAGAGAGGCCAAAATCGGACACTTTGCACACCAGGTTGCTGTTGACGAGCACATTGCGAGCAGCCAGGTCACGATGGACGTAGTTCATGTCGGACAGATACTTCATGCCAGCCGCGATCCCCCTCAACATGCCAACCAGCTGCGTTACGGTAAACCTGCCGTCGTTCAGCTGAGCGGGAAACAGAACAATAAAAGAGGGAGAGTGACATTAACAGATGTAAACATGACACCACCCCGGTTCTACTCGTTCTAATCAGCCTGACTTTGACAGTGCCGTCGGACTAATTCCACTCGCAGCAGCCTGTAATCTTCCTCATGGTATCGGGATGCCAATGCTATGAAGACAGAGCTCCACAAAAGCTAATCCCCATGGAAGAATTTCCTTTTGCAAAAGCGCTGAATACTTAAAAGCATAACTCAATTACACACTTCACATAGAATATCAAACCCACATGTTTTCATTTTCATATTCTAAATAGGGAAAAACTGAAGTGCTCTGGCGGGTCGCAGTCTGTTCGGATAGGATCATAGACAGCAGGGATAAAACAGTGGGTAACTCTTTCATTTAGGGTCCAATTCTCACTGTTAACTAGTTGTTTATTAGCATGCGTATTACTAGAATATTTGCTGTTTATTAGTACTTATAAAGCACATATCAATGCCTTATACATGACCGTATTCTACATCTCTTAATCTTACGCACTACCTTACTAACTATTAATAAGCAGTAATGAGAACACTGCCCGGCCAAAAAAAATAACAATGAATGATCAAATGCTTAAGAGTCTATGATTGGATAATTATTGCAGTTATTATGTTTCTGGCATGTTATATGTTTGGCAACAGTTCTTCTGAACCTCATTGATGAAGTGTGTAGATTTTTATTTCTTAAACAATCATGTAGGCAACACATCATAGCCATGTTCCAGGATGACAATGCCTAGATTCATCAGGATCAAATTGTGAAAGAATGGTTGGGAGGAACATGAAGAATCATTTCCACACATGAATTGGCATCTCTGAGTCCAGACCTTAAATTCATTGCAAGTCTTTGGGATGTGCTGGAGGAGACCTTACAGAGTGCTGGAGTCTTGCATTGCCAATACAAGATCTTGACCAAACATTAATGCACCCCTTGATGGAAATAAATGTTGTGATTCCGTCAATTTTTTTTATCAAGATCTTGGCCATGATGCGTTTTCCTACATGGTTGCAAGTATATACTGTACATATATATATATATATATATATATATATATATATATATACTTTTGTACAAAAAAAAAATCTTTGATCTTTTTTTGAGGATTTATGTCAATATAAAAAATTTACTTTAATTCTACAGTTCTTCTGCTGAAGAAACCTCTGATGGGAAATTCTCAAGTCTACTGTTCAGAAATAGCACATGGTTCATGTAAGCCTCGAAGCAAAAGAACATCATCACGTCTGTAGCCAGTCGCACTTGGTTTGGCTCCAATGACGAACAACATTCTGCTACAAGATTTTGATGTTGATGTCTTTTTTTTTCTTCTTCTAAAGTTGAAGATGAATCATGCCAAAGCTTGTTCCTACGGATATTTTTAGAGCATGTGTATGCGTGGAAATGAGTGTGCTTGTGTCCCCGGCTGGACTTTGTGTGAGTACAGGCTGTGCCGTAGGAAGATCCCAGGCTGGTTGGGTGCATGTGTCATCGGCTGGTGCTCAGACAGAGCGGGACTATCCCACCTCTGGATGTCGAAACTCTCAGTGTTCTGCATTGACTGCACGGGTTGGTTAAGGTTCTGGAGTTCAAACAGTTTCTCAAGTGTTTCTGTAGAAACTCAGCTGAGGGATTACATAAAGACTTTAAATTACTTCGGTATTTTTTAAGATTTCGAAAAGCCAGATGTTGACACAAGTTAAAGACGAACCAAGGTTCTGTCCAAAGAACCATGAATAAGTGTTTAATGCTGAGGGGTTATCAAATTCCCCTGTCAGCACGAAAGAAGTTATTACTGACAGTCAGGCCACAGATTCATGCAAGGGAAGTTTTGAAAAGTAAAGTGACGTATTTCAGACTGAAGCAGAATATTCAATTGGACTTGATTTTATCCATCGGGAATTGATTGAACAAGTTATTAAATTTTGATGAAAGATTATGAAGCCAAACTTTTTTCTTAGCCCCGGGGGTGTGACTAGGCGAAGCCCCGAAGGTTTTCCAAAAGCTGAGTTTGTTCTTTCCAGCTTGTTTTTTTGTTGTTTTTTTTTTTTTTTAAAGCTGAGTCTATTTCCTTCATTCTTTTTAATGTATGCACTGCAGCATTTTTTTTATTGCAATGGAGCTTGATTTAATATGCGATTGATGTATTTTAACATCCCATCTAGATCACAAGCTAGCAATGCTACACGACTCAACAGATTCTCTCAATTTAATGGCAGTGCTTTAGTTCATCACATTGCGTCGCTAGCCGTATAAACAGGGTTCTTTACTATACGCTTTTGATTTATGTAGAACAGGGCCTCAAAGACATGAACCGTGGGAAATAACATCAACATTCACTACATCATATCGATTTATTTATAATTTATATTTTTATTTACAGTAAGAAAGTCGTAGCTAAGGTTGTATGTTTTATGCACAGCACTGGCCACTTGCTTTTCAGCCAAAACTGACACGGTCATTCAAAATGCAATTTCCCATTTTGAGTACAGGTACAATGTGTCACGGTTTGTTCATGTTTCATGTCTTTTATTCTGTAAATAGTCAGTCATATTTCCTGTTTGCCAGGTGCTTTCCTTGTTTGTGTCCCATGTTGTCATTGGTTCATTGTCTTGATTGTTCACAGGTGTTCCTTGTTACTATTAGTCTCTGTATATATATATATATAAAGCCCTCATGTTATCATTGTCCTTTGTCTAGTATTGTTTCCTGTAACTACTGTTGGTGAGTTTTATGTTTCTAGTCTAGTCTATGCCTTTGGTGTGAGAGACCCGGGTTCAAATCCATTGTGAGACACCAATGTGTCCCTGAGCAAGACACTTAACCCCTTGTTGCTCCAGAGGCTTGCGACCTCTGACATATATAGCAATTGTAAGTCGCTTTGGATAAAAGCGTCAGCTAAATGAATAAATGTAAAAAAATATATAAAATGTCTAGATTTTGTTCCTGTTTGGATTAATAAAGTGCTCTTGGGTTCTCACTACACTCGCCTCCAGTGGACTACGTTACACAAGGAAAGACTTTAGGGATAAAAAGTGGATTTTGCAAATGTTTCCAAGTCTATATAAGACGAGATGCATTAATACAGATTTAATAATTTGATCGATGTATTATGTTCTGGGTCAAATTTGACCCGAAATACATTTTTTGCATTGCTAGCGTCTCTGCTGATTGAGCTGCAGGAAAGCACATTTTAAATCTTAAATTTAAAATAAAATATTTTAAAAGCTGGTTATTTTTTGTTGTGAAACAAATGTTTTAAAAATATAGTTTTAAAAATCATGTTCTCATGTTTACTTTGTTTAATGTGTGAGATATATTATGGTTAAAGGTTTACTGAAAGTTATTTTTTTTTTGTTCCTCATAGTGTGATTTTTGGTGAATTGCACAGAATATAATCACATAAACAATATGATCATAACTACAACTTTAACAATACAAGGGTTCAAATGAGCTGGAAAGGTTTATTTATTTATTTTATAATCAACATTATGTTTAGATGGCTTCTTTTATTAATATTTAGAATGCATGGTTTTTATTTTACCCACTATTGTTACTATTACCAGTTCAAAATGAATATGTGATGTAATGAAATCATATTCTGTATGTTTGCATTTGTTTTAAACCACTTTTACTTATTAAAGCAGTATAAATTTGATTGTGGACTTTATCAGAGAGTGTCTTATGCATTACTATAAAAAATGGTAGCATTTTTAAAAATATATTGAATAAATTTTTTGTGAAATGTACCAGTGGGCAAATATAACAGGGTTAGAAAAACGTTAACCTTGATAACTTAGCCGGGCCACGATAATCATGTCTAAAATGCCCATGGGCTCAGTTCCCGATGCTGAGGAATCGCGCACAATAAGACCAGGAATGTCTTTTAATGTAAAGTATATAAGTAAGGCCAATGCAGTAAAATGGTTTTGCATCAAATATGATCTCAGTCTTACTCTAAGGAAGGAGTCGAGCGCTCCGTTCTCCATGAACTCTGTGACAATAAGCACGGGACAACTCCTAGTCAGAACTCCCTCCAAGTGGATGACGTTGGGATGGTCAAACTGGCCCATGATACTGGCCTCGCTAAGGAAGTCCCGTCTTTGACGCTCCGTGTATCCTGCCTTCAGCGTCTTGATGGCCACGGTGGCTTCCTTTCTGCCCGGCTGTTTGAGTCGGCCTCGACACACCTCCCCGAACTCTCCTGAATGAGAAGAGGAAGAGGAGAGAGAGAGAGAGAGAGAGAGAGAGAGAGAGAGAGAGAGAGAGAGAGAGAGAGAGAGAGAGAGGGGGAGTGGGGTGGGGGGCGTGAGGGAGAGGGAGGATTATTGGTTTGAGCTCAGGATAAAAAAAATCATTCGAGGGAAGAAATGATGTACTGCTGAAAGACCAAGGAGAGTGCAAGAGAGAGAGAGAAAAGAGCAGATGGCAACAGTTCAGAGTTTGAATAGGCAGGGGACGGATGGAGAGAGAGGGTGAGAAAGGAGTTTAGGGACGGGCTGTGGAGAGGGAGGAGAGAGGAGTTTAAGGGTTGTGGGAGTTTTGGGCCTGGACTCTAGATGTGAACGTTTGAGATGAGGTGGAGGGAAGTGATTCAGATCACAAAACATAAAACAAGCACAGGGATGGAAAAAAAAGAAAGAAAAAGAAGAACATAGGTAAAGGCAGCAAGCAGCATGCATATGGTTAGTTATAGAATAAACTCTCCGAACTATCCATTTAAGCTATTTAAATACCGTAAAACTTCAAATAATAGCCGAGTCCCAAATAGACGCCTGTCTCTTTTACACGCCTGGTGTGGCTGCAGGTTTGGGTAAATAAAGGCCGGTCTCAAATAGAGGCCGGGTCTGTTTTTTAGTTTCGGGTTGTATTTAATCCTCTAAAACCGTCAGATCGTCCGCTTTTTCGCGGCCGCCAAAGCAATTTTTTGTCCCTCCAAAGCTTTTTTTGATCGATGAGTGATGTAGAATAGAATGACTGCTGCGCTTGACAGGGCGCGTTACGAGCAGAGAGAGAGAGAGAGAGAGAGAGAGAGAGAGAGAGCGCCCCGGCCGCGCGCGCGCACTCTCACATCTTCAAACAACACGAGCGCTGTCTTGCTCTCTCTCCCTCGCGCATATTAATCAAAATCAATTGACGACGCGACAGTAAAAGGTTGGAAGACCGCAGTTTAACGTGGAGCATTTGGAGATTTTTATAGATTAGAGACATACACTCAATGACCAACATCTCAACACTAAATTATAAAGGCCTGACTCATATAGACGCCTGTCTCAAATACAAGCCGGTGCAATTCGACGGTTTGGGAAAATAAAAGCCCGGGCTACTATTTGAAGTTTTACGGTAATAGCTATTGTTATAGGCTAAATGAATATTTTAAAACTTTAATATTTTTTTCCAAGGCAGTGGTTCTCAACTGGTGTGTTGCAGATCGGGTTTTTTTTCATGCAAATTCATAAATTACATTGTAAAGTATAGCCTATTAGAATAGAAAACAGTTAATTTGAATTGTAATAATTTCACCTTATTACTATTTTCCCCTTATTTTTAGATCTAATAAATACCGCCTTGATGAGTATAGGAGTCTTATTTCAAAAAGATTATGATTTTTAATCGATACTGTTGGACCTATGCAATTCATGGTGATACCGTATATACCCGAATATAAGACGACCCTGAATATAAGACGAACCCCCATTTTCCAGACTTATTTTTGGGGAAAAATAGATTTTTGTGGAAAAAATCTGGTTTCAACAGAAAATAATTTTAAGAGCAAAATTCCGAGGCGTTGTTCCAAATGCCTCGCATCACCTGTGCCTCGTGTAGAGAGACCGGCACATATGCGCTTCCTGATTGGCCATGACTGCGGCTGCCCTGAGTGCGACGGGATGGATTTAACTGCGGGGTCGTCTGGCCGTTTTCGACGACGATCCGGCTCCCGCTCTCTCTCCCTCTGCTCGAGCCGCACAAGAAAAAACGCCGTTCACAGAGGATGCCAGAGCGGACGGAGACAAGCGAGCACCCCACACACACACACACACACACACACATCGCGTCTTTTTGCACGCTCAAGTTCATTATTTCAAATGTAGGCGCGCAGTATGCGCGCTCAAGCGACGCGCTCGTTTTTTCCAGGAGAAAAAGGCTATCAATCTATTCCTCCACTCGAATATAAGATGACCCTGAATATAAGACGACCCCCCATTTTTCAGCCTATTTTTAGAACAAAAACCTCGTCTTATATTCGGGTATATACGGTAATCATAAATATCAATGTTTGATTTTAAAGACTTTTTTGTTACTTTTGAATGATTAACAATTTTGGTCATGTAAAATGAAGTCCTGAAGCAAAACCAGTTTAAAACCACTGATCCAAGGCATGTTGGGAAACATACATTCTTCATAACGACCATAATAATCAGAGATGCCAGGTTTTGTTTTAATACGGAGGAATGTGGTTTACCAGCTCCAATGACTTCCTCTATCTTCACACACGAGATGTCAATCTCTCGGGCAAACTCATGAACTGCCTCGTTCGGGTCCTCATATGTAAAAGGGTCAATGTAAACTTTTACGCCCGGTGATACTAAAGCGAAAAGAAGTATAGAAGAATGTTAGTTATTTATATATATGTATATATATATGTATATATATATATATATATATATATATATATATATATATATATATATATATATATATATATATAAATATATATATATATATATATATATATATATATATAATTATCATTATTTTAAATGCTTTTTTATAGATATGTACACTGTAAACATTCTGTTTAGAAAAAACAACAACAAAAGAACATTCCAATGTACCAATAAAAATCATAAAAATTGGAACTATTTTTTCCTACCAAAAAACAAAACAAAACTTTTTGACACATGCTTCACTGTATATACATATGAGATCATGGCTCTGACTTAATAATTTAATTAAATGTAATATATATTTTTTAAATATGTTACATCATTGCACCATATCCACAAGCTTTCTCTTGCCACACCAGTAAATATGTATAGCAAGAAGTATATCTTTTTTGTAAACAGGGTGCAGTTATACTCACCGTACTGCTGCAGTTTTTCCGTATACTCCAGCTCAGATCCAGTACGCTGCCGTCTGTAACCAGATTATACACACACTGAGAGTCTGGCTTAAGACTGGATTTACACGGTACAGGCAAACACACAACATTTTTTTAACTGGGACATCTTGCGAAAGAGAACATTTGAGTGCTTTAGGTATTTCATATGCTTCAATCATCAATGTCCATCAAATTGCTAGTTTTAATCAATCTAAACTTTTGAGGATGATTCACCCCCCTAAAAGCCGGGTCTAGGCATTTTCAGGCATTCCTCGTCATTTGTGCCTAATTGCGATACAGTACATGCCGGATTCAAAGGCCGGGTCACCACAACAAGCAGCACGAAAGATCAACCGTCAAGACTGTCTTGTCATCGCCTCTAACCAGAACTCCTCCATTACACGGTTCAGATGAGCCGAACTGTAGGTTAAACTCTAAAAACAGTAAGTCAATTAACACCAACTCATAGGTTGAATCCTTAAACGCGTAACAAATAACCAGGCCCGGAACGTACATGCTAATCTGTGCTCGGTTCATGCCTGTATCAAGTGTCTGAAGACAGTGAACAGTGTATTTAAATCTCGGGCTTCTCATTAAGATCTCTTTGTTTCACTAACTCTGCATAAGTAGCGCGTTAGAAAGGGAACGGGAGCAAAGGGGCCTATTGGAATTCGCCATCTGTGGGATTCCTTTTGTCTCTTGACCTGTGCTAACAATGACGCCTGCTGCTAATTAGCATCTCATCTCCAATTTAAATGTCAGGAGGAAAAGAGTGACGCTTCAGCGCGCACACACACAAAGAAAACATTGGGATACTAGCGGAGAGGGCATGAATGAGAGAGAAGAAAGAGCTTGAAGCGGAGAGGAGGAGACGCTTTGGCACAACAAGGCGGTCACAGTCAAGAAGAATGTGTCAAATAGACACAGTGGCAGTCTGCCGTCTCTGGAGTGATTGGCAACGTCCCAGTCTTCGTTCGGATCTGGGCGAAGTGGCCTCAAATGAGCATCTTGTGAGAGTCTCATAAATATCCGAAGTCAGACGCACTTTGAAGTCTGTTTTGCAGTGCCCATCTCGTGCTATTGAGTTTGTTTGACACCAAGTACTGAGGCATTGAAATGATAAACAATACAAATAGCCCTTTGCTAAGTCAACATGAAATTTAAACGGACCCCGTTTGCTTTCGTACTATCTTAACACGAGTTCCTGGTCTAAAGGCGCGGCCGTATTAGCACAAAAAAGGTCTATTGTCAATAGTGTAGCGATGTATTAAGCAGAGCTCAGAAGTCATTACTTTACCTCTGCCTTTAGTTTTCCTCATTAAATATACTAATTCAGTCAGAAATAAGTGCAAGGACAAAATACCTTATTTTCTGATCCACATAAGAAAGAAAGCCACACAGGTTTGGAACAACATGAGGATGAGTAAATGATGACAGAACTATGCTCACGTTATGTAGGGGTGTTCACTGTTCATTGATAAAACTTACCTAAGGCAAACAACAGCAATGACCACCATGGCAAGGATGACCACAAATCCAGCCGCGGCGGAGCCCACAATGAGCGGCAAAAGGTCCTGTACTGACCGCTCTGGGTCATCTGTCAGATGAATTTAAATGTATTTACAATACCAATAATGGAGACATATAGGCAAAGCTTCATATGATATTTCTTCTAAAATCCACCAGAAACAAACAGACAAAGCTGTAAGAGTACTGAACCACTTCCAACAACTTCAGTCCTGATTTCCTCGAGGGGAGGGTCTATGGGCGGGTAAATGTATGTGTTTTATTATTTTATTATGATCTAATGGACAAAAGCTCACACAATTCACATATG
This sequence comes from Tiaroga cobitis, assembly GCA_030578255.1. Lineage (NCBI taxonomy): Eukaryota > Metazoa > Chordata > Actinopteri > Cypriniformes > Leuciscidae > Tiaroga > Tiaroga cobitis. The sequence continues at coordinate 18,028,042 of CM060592.1, read as the reverse complement.
AACGCCCCCGGAGACGACGAAAAAACATACGAAGAGCATCAGCTTTTGTTTCTACTCTGACAGCCGCAAGATCACGCTGAACACGGTGAGTGTGTGTTAGAAATCAGGGATAGTGAGAGAACATTGTGGTTGGTATGTTTTTCATCTTCAAAACCAAGCTTGGGTCTTACCTACAAAGTTTAAATCCCGTCTGGCTAGCGCGCTAGTTTACTCAGTAGGCGGAGAAGGCGGTCTTTAGTGGCTGTTCAAAATTATTCGATCACATGAGCGTTTACACAACGAAAGCAATCCGGTCAAATGCGTTTTCGACTACCTCTGGAAGTGGTCGAAAGTGGACAAGCTGAAAACGTTTTAGGCCCTATATTTAGCGTCGTCCACTTGTGATCCGATCGACCAAAATGCATCTTAAAACCAGATGTAAACAGGGCCTTGGAGAAACAATTTAAATATTACAGAGATCTCATTTGTGATAATCCTTTCCTATGCGTAGGTTTACATGGTTTGCACTTGGCAAACCAAAAGTATGGTTTCTTGGCAGTATGCAAAACAAATAAAAAAACAGATGCAAAAGAAATAAAAGTGTGTGTCCTTACCATAAAGACTCGTACTGAACTCCACCGGGCTGCTATAACGTCCGTACCCGGCTACCGTACGAGCCCGTACCTGCACCACGTACACCGTGCCAGCCTTTAAACCCTCCACTTTGGCTGAGGTGTGCTGGGCGGTGACCGTGTGCGAGAACGACTCTCCCTGAGAAAAATAAAAACACACACACTGAACGGCCAAAACCAGACTCTCGAGTCATTCAATGCTTAAAGTGAATGTTTAGTTAACAGTTTTCACTGCAATTAGCGGATCAAAAGTATTTGAAAAGGCATTCCACGGCTAAAACTGTGATCCAAACACGCGGCAGCAAGTAAATCCTATAGACGGAATTAAGCTCCACTCTTTTTAGCATTAGCCATTGGGTTTTGACCAGTGGCCATCTGTTGTCCTATTGTACTCCACGTTAAGTCGAGCCAGGGTTACTTTGAGCTCACGCCAGTTAAACCCATGCTGGGTGCCTGGTTTAATGTCATCTGGCTCAGGTTCAAGAGTTCTTCAGTACGGGGTGATTTAGATGCGCATAGCAGTTCCTCACCCTCTCCTGGTACTTGATCTCATAATCCAGGATCACGCCATTGGGCCGCTCTGGGGGCAGCCAGGAGAGGCTGAGAGTGCCAGCTGTGGCCCGCATTAAGTGGACGGTGGGGACCGCGGACGGAGCTGGAGGTTTTAAGAGATGGAGAGAGAAAAAGTTGCATAACTTTATTAGAATAACAGATTAGATTGTAAATATATGGTCTGAAAGGTATATTGTCTGTTCTGATTGCAAGGACAGCAGGGAAATAAAATGCTCAAATTAAACTAAAAAATCTAAGAGAAAACACTTTGCATATCGATCTCTACTGTATTTTGGCCTAATATTTTATAATAAATTGCACTATTTTATAATAGTGTATTTTGATTCGAAATAATTTAAAATTAAATATTTATTGAACATTATTTTGATCATATTGCTTGTGGGTCAGTGGTCAACACCTCTTCTATGATGAGCATGTTTTTTGATTTCTGAATTAAAATATTTTTTTTTATAAACATTTTGATACAAATGTCCAGATATTATAATGAAGAAAAAAAAGCCCCATTAAATGAAAGATTTTAAAAAGAAAACCTTATGAAGTAGTTTGCCATTATCTTTTCATTAATAATTCTTTCATAAATAATTACAACATTTGGACACCAAATACCAGACATGCGGTGCGATTCCCCAAAGACATAATGATACTTATAGGTTTATATTTTGTGATATTTCTAACAAATAAAATACATTTTTGAAAACATACTGAATGTATAGGAAATATATTTTTGAAATGTTTTACTTTTCATCACATTTTAGGAGTCATTAAATTAAATGTTTCTTGAAAATGTTTCTTGAAAACCATATGCATAGTCTTTCAAAAGCAGCATGAGTAGTACATTTCATAAAACTTGAAACGTGTGTTTTAAATTTCTAAAAAAAATCTCCTTTTCTTTATTGTAGACGCTGTCATTTGTCATTGATACGTGTGCCACCATTTAATAAACACAATAAGCCACTTGAGGCTGTGCTTTACTGTGAGTTAACCTGTTCGTCTTATATACTATAAGACGTCTCTTGTGGTTTACTGGTTTATTAGACAATTGAAAATGAATCTCTCACCTGCTTGATTGGTGGTGATATTGACAGTGGCATATTGCGGGGAGGCTGGACTCTTGGGGGACACCCCGTTGACAGCCTGGATCTCAAAGCTGTAATGGGTGTGTGCCTGTAGATTCCTCAGCGCCGCCTGCCTCTCGGCCAGACCCAGTCGGCGAGGAGACACCTCCACGTTGTCGTCACACCGCGCACAGGACCCGCCATCGTGCAGGCACTTCTTACACACCACGTTATACACCACGTCCCCTCGCCCGCCTAAATCCCGTGGCTCGGACCACTCCAGTGACACCGAAGTCTCGTTCACACTGGAGATCACGTTTAAAGGAGACGAGGGAACAGCTAGGAAGACAACGGTAAAGTGTTATACTTGTGGAATATGTATAATTTATCTCTTTCCCCGCCATTGACGGAAATTTCTGTCATTTATGAGACAGAATTTTCCGGCTTTCCGTGTTTTCACGGTTATGCTGCAGGGGGCGCTATTACGCATCTTCTGAAAGAGTACTGAATATACTGGTCAAAAGACATGTAAAGAAGAAGCAGAAACAAGCGATAGCATATGTAAGCAGATAACGTGATCTTCAACATTCGATCCATCATAGTCAATCCAGGGCAAGGTATAATAGGACTATGAAGCTTTGGGGGAGTTGATGGACTCGATATACTCCATCTACTGTTTGTTTTGATCATCATTATGAATCTGATCCTGACACATTTTTCTCAGCTTTTTGCTCAAAATGTTGCTTTTTTAATGAAACGTACCCACATTCAAGTGTAAAATAAAAGAATAAAACAAATTTTTTGTTTAAAAGAAGAGGCTCTGTTCTTTCTTTTCATATATTCGTACAGAAATATATTCTGGGGGCCGTGACAATTTTATGAAAATGATCAAAAATGCTGGCGGTGGCTGCATGGCAACTTTTTTCAAAAACGCTGTCGGGTAAAGAGTTATTACGATGTCCTGGAGCGAAACTCTTTCTGCACATATCCTACAGTACATGTTTAGTCAGGAATAAAAAAAAAAAAACACCTTAGTTTTGTAGACCATTACACAGTAATTCAACACTAATTAAAAAAAATCAAGATGCTCAAAGTCAGGCAGTCACTGGTTAAATTATCTATTTATTTTTGCATATTTGTTCCAAAAAATGTCTCACTGGGATTTTCAATGCACTCTATAGTTAGCTCGTCAGGGTTAAATCTATAACCAATGAATCTTGCTCAGTGAATCATGATGTAAACTAATTAAATCCAGAAGCTGGGTTTTCATTGCACAACTGCCTAAGGAACTGGAAGCTTTGGTTACAATTATTGAAAAGGAAAAACAAACAAAAAAATCCCTCTTATTTTGCATACCTCCAACACAATTCAGTCTTTTTTTAAAATACATAAATTATAAACAACATTCAAGCTTCCTGAAAATGTTTCAAAAGACCTCCACTGCAAAAATGCTCTCCAGCCGGGGGTTTTTGCAACACATTGCATCAATGTGTGAACTCATGTGATATTTCCAATTAAATCCACGTGTCAAGACTCAACAGCGCTGAAGCTTACTAGTTATAATCGCACACTTTATGCGCTAAATGATGAGAACCGACGGGCTTACATTAGCAATCATGACCTTTTTATCAACATGCTTTTCTGTGTCATTAGCCGCCACATCAAACGGGGCGAATGCACAGAGCAGACCTTTGCAACATACAATTAACACAATGTGGGAGCTATTTTAATTTAACAAGTAGCACTGATGGTCATCACTTACTAGTGCAGGCCGTGTCAGGCGGGTCGCTGTCAGCGCGGTAGTAGCCGTTTTGACAAGGGCACATGCTGGACGCCCTAGAGCTGGCCCGGCTGTTGGAAGGGCACGGCGTACAAGAACCCTCACCTTGTTTGGATTTAAAGGTCCCTGGGGTGCACGCTAAAGGAAGAAAAAAGATGTCGAGTCATGCCATTTTCAAAAACGAACTGCAAAAATACTAAGTGAAAAAGTGAAATTTAATTTAGTACAATGGAAAAATCTTGGTTATAATGAGATGCAATGGAACAGAATGGAACCAATCAAAAGTCTAGCCAAAAAAAAACTAAAACAATCTATGTGCTAACATGATTTTAAAACATTTTGAAACATCAATTACTAAGAAAACATAGGAAAGCAATGTAAAGTTATATCCAGTTTACTTCATTGCCATGACGCCTAAAACCCCAAAATGCCCGTAAAAACAACAACTTTACAACTCAAATAATACTCAAGCTTTACCATAGATGTTAATGTTTTTATATTATAAGCTCTACATTTCTCCTTTTAAATCCTGCAAAAATTGGCCCCATTCACTTCCGTTTTAAGTGCCATACCGTAACTTCATTGTTACGACAACGAAAAAACTAAAACCCTAAACAACCATAAAAATGAACAGAACAACCTTACAGCTCAAATAGTACTCTAGTTTTAATAGAATCATTAATGTAAGTGTTTTCATATCATATCTGCTTTTGAATCCATCAATCTGCTCCATTCCAATCCATTCCATTGTAAGTGCCTCACCGTAACTTCATTCACATGACCATAATGGTAACGCCTAAAATCTAAACAACCATACAAAATAACTGAAACAACTGAAATTACACTCCCCCATTCACTTCCATTGTAAGTGCCGCCAGAGAAACTTCGATTTTTAGAAAATAATTTCTTGTAGTAATCAACATTATGCCACAAATGTTGTCAGTTGAGCTTAACTTGGAATATTCCTTCAAGATTACCACTTTTTACAGTGCACACTTGATATTCAAAGTAAAATCTGGGTCACGAACCAGCTGCAGATCACTGGAATAAAAATATTTTTCAATCGCAAAAACAGCACACTTCAGAATACGATTCGAAACATTTATAATAATAACGAATCACCCAAACTCAGATAAAGTTAGTTTGCTAAACTGTGCTATAATGATGCGCTAAACTCAGTCCGTTTCTTTTGGAAGCAAATGGCTGATGTAACAGTCTGGCTGGAATCTGCAGCTTTCACAAAGCTCTGTTTTCCCTGTAAACAAGCCACCACGCCCGCATCTCCACACAAAACGCTGCAGTTAATGAGGAACATGCTGAGAATCGTGTCCTGCTTGTGACACTGCCGGCGAATTATAGCACATAGAGAAAAAAAAAAAAACGTCTTCAGTATTCCTTCCCATGACACATATCGCTTCACGGCTAGTGTAATAAGACAGTGGAAAATCCGAGCGAGTGGCCTCTGCTCTCAAACCTTAACACGCGTGGCGTTCCGCATTCAGACCGAGTGCGAGATTGAGACGGGAAAAGCTTTGAGAGAAAGAAAAAAAGTGAGAACATACCCAACCTGACAGATAAATGTTAACTGGGCTTGGCTGTTTCCCTTCTGTGTGTGTGCGGATTAATGCTGGAAGGTGATAAAGGAAATTAGACGCACTCTCCATTCGCCACGGCGCATCTCACGGCTGTATTACGCGGCCCTGGAGAGTCGTTTATCAGTCCTTTAAAGCAAGCTCTTAACCTTGAACAACCAGATGGAAACAAATGAGCCGCCAAATACTGGCAATCTCAAAAGGAAGTTCCCCCTCTGTCCACCAGTTCCTTCCCAGAGAACAGTCCAGGAGGCCTGTCCAATTCACATTTTATTACTCCGAGCCCACCTCATCATTCGCTCTCTCCTCCCCCGCTCTCTGTAGTCTATCTTTTAATTCTCCCCATTACTCTCCCAGACTCGCGTTTGAGAATTGGTCTCGCCTTCTGCAGCAGCATCCGTCTCTGGCATATCGCTCTGTTAGGGCCCTATCAGATGTGTCAATGGAAGCTGTGGGCTGCACTGTTGGCAGCTTTGTTCTCTGACACCACTGCAGTCCTCCACCCATTACTGAGACTCTCTCTCTCTTCTGTGCTGAGCCCAGATAAGGTCTGCGGTGAGACTGTGCATGAGTACGGCTCCAGACTCCAGATTCTGGACTGGCACGCTATACTAGCCTTGTTGAGCTCCTAAATTCTGGCCTTTTCATATTCACCTAAAAACCCCATTAGCGGTTTTGGCCCTTCATCCATTCATCCAATTAGCATTAGTCTTATAGCATCACTTAAAGGAGAACTTCGGCGCAAAATGAACCTTTGGTCTAATAAAACATTGGTACCGTTCTCTGAGATTTGTTTTCATTATAATCGAATGTAAAGGGTTTTATCTCTAAAAACTGCATTGAGAACTTTGTAAGTGTACAGAGTACAGACCGTTTAATAAGAAGATATTTTATAAAGACAGTCCACTTCGTGTATACAGACAGGAGCCATCTTTGGAAAACAGTCTCGACTAGTCAAACCACGAACGACGTGCTAAGTGAGCTGAACTGTATGAAGTTCAGTGAACTTCTGAACTGTATGAATGGCGTTCGTGGTTTGACTAGTCGAGACTGTTTTCCAAAGATGGCTCCTGTTTGTATACACGAAGTGAACTGTCTTTATAAAATATCTTCTTATTAAACGGTCTGTACACTTACAAAGTTCTCAATGCTTCGTTTTGCATGTAGGGACCCTCATTATGTTACTGTGTTCGTGTGGGGCTATTTTGAGCCTTGTTAGTGGTATTAACTAGCGATTTCTTTTTACTTATTAAATGCCCCCATTACTAGCGTTATACGCTAAACATTTTTTAGAGATAAAACTCTTTACATTCGATTATCATGAAAACAAATCTCAGAGAACGGTTGACTAGGTACCAATGTTTTATTAGACCAAAGGTTCATTTTGCGCCGGAGTTCTCCTTTAAGTCAAACCCATATGACTTTCGGTCTTCTATTGAACACAAATAGAGAATGTACTGACTACTCTTAATCATTTAATAAAATTTAACAGTGATATGGGGCATGAAGCTCCAAAATGACAACAAAAAAAAAAGCACCATAAATAAAAGCAGTTAATGGGACCATATGGGAAAATAGTAAATGAATTTTCATTTTTGGGTGAACATGATTTAAATTGTCTATGTGTGTTATAACTTCACTTTTGTGTTCATACGAGACAAATTTTCAATATGACATAACCTTCCTTTGGGGGCATTTGAAGGCGTACTCAATTGAAAGTATTTGAGTATTATAATTAGGGTGTAGCTTTTATAAAAAATCCACTACTCTTAAAAGATTTGGGGTCAGTAAAAATTTTTAAATGTACGATATTTTTTTACCTCTGGGCCATGTATGATCAAAAATAAAAATAAAAACCCATAATGTACGATAATTTCAGAATTTCGTGACACTTCAAATGATGGTCATTGTAATCATAGGGCTTCTATAATAGTGGAAGCAGTGGATCCTAAGTCTACCATCATGATTGTGAGGAGAACGTGAACGTGGTGTTACGCACGTCTTCCATTATGTTCCATTCCGTTATGTCTTCTCGGCCAATCATCGTTGAGAATGACTCTCACAAGGACAAGTTAACGTTCCTGCCGCGGCGCTTAGCTCGGTTGGTTCCAATATGAGGTCGATAGGTTAGCAATGAAGTAATTTGCAGGTCGTGTCAAAAAGTTGTTGGACTAGATAAACAGCTGTATTCTGTATGTTTAACTCGTATATGATCATTTTCTTCCAAATACGATAATTTTGAGCTTCTGGTATGATACTTGGACATTTCCAATCTGGCAACACTGAAGAAGTCTCTTACACTCATCAAGGTTGCATTCATACTCTGGCAGTAATATTGTGAAGTATTAAAGAACTGTTTTCTATTTTAATATATTTTAAAATATATTAATTCAATGTCAAAACTGAATATTCAGCAAACATTACAGCAGTCTTAAGTGTCACATGATGCATATTGAGCCACATATGTAATGCAAACTTTTTTTTTTAAATATAAAAATAGCAAAGCAATAAGGGCCAGATTTACTAAACAGGGCAAATTAGCATGAGATCGCAATTTAAAAAAATCGCAGATGGGAGTGGAAAGTTCTGCCCATGATCTACTGACGACGAGCAAATTACGCAAAAAACACAAATGAAAGAACACAGACGCAACCCGATCATTTTTAAAATGACCAATGCAATCTACCAACAGCAGTGCAAATTGGCATCTGGTTTAAGACATAGGTACTTTTTGGGCAGTAAAATACCATTAAATTGACTAGCGCAAACTTTAGTAAATCACATTGCATGATTCATTTAAATACTCTCCTCCCATAAATGTTACGCCGGAAAGGGAAACTCCTACAAATGCATATGCAATAAGTTCAGCTGCAAAAATAATACCTTTTCAGCGCAAATTTTACACTGCGTGTCTTTAGTAAAATCCTGAAAGTAGTTTTTTAAGGCCAGAAAATGGTTTGCGCTGGCGCAAGCTGTTAGTAAATCTAGCCCTAAATGTGAAATTAGCTCAAATCCTAAAAGAACTAGTTCACATCATCTTCAAATGTTAAGAAAAGACCACTTAATGTGAAAAATGTAGCAAAAAAAGAAAGAAATGTGAGGTATGTTTTAATAATCTTGCAAAAAAAAAAAAAATTAGCATTGCCAGTGACTGCTTAAAAGAGGATAATAAAACCTCTCTGACCTGCAAGTAACCTTTGCGTTCCTTCCATGCAGATTTTATAATCCGTATTGTAGCATCTGCCAGCATACACTCAAAAGCTTTAACCAGAATCCGCTTTACTCAGATTTTAAAAGCCAAACACTTACCCTGGCACTGAGTGTCTTTCTTGGCCGGCTCAAAGCCCGGCATGCAGGTGCACGCTCCCACGGGAACCATCCATTCTCCATCTCCGTTACAGTACAGCTTTAGCGGGACCGATTCCTCTGCGGCGTTTGGCACGCAGGCTCCGGCAGCGATGACCAGAGACGTGGCCTCCGCACCAGTGGCCGTCTCAGGGAAGACAGCGAAGTTGGCAATGGTGGTGGAGCACTTTTTAAAGAAGATCCTGGCCGAGATGAGGGACATGCAGGCGCCCAGGTCCTGGAAGGCCAGGTAGAAACCAGCTTTGGAAAGAGGACCGAAGCTCCGTACTTTGGTGTTGACGATTCCCGATTCAAGCAATGAGAAGCTCTCGTCGGGGGCAATGGTGTCCACCTGGGATAAAAGACAATGGATTAGGTAAAGACATTCAATTGGACGTTTGTGTCCAATCACATCTGGAAGGGACCTATTTATTCTGTCATCATTTACTTAGTGTTTTTAACCCTCTGGTGCTCTTCGGTCATATTTGACCAAAACATTTTGATTGAACACACACAAAAAAAAATCATGGACATGATTCGAAAATGTTAAATGGTCCTGTAAAAAATATAGTCACACTTGTGCTCCTCGCGGTCTAAAATGACTGCATTGGTAATGAATGGGAGACGAGTTTTATCTAGTGGAAACTTATAGTACTGCAGCCAAACAAAATCTTACTGAAAGCTAATTTTTTGAGATATCAAGATTAAATTTGGAGCACAAGTAGTTTAGATTTATGGCTTTGATCGTCTTGCAGTTTTAGAGTAAAATGTGATTTTGAAAATGTATGTATTTCATATAAAAATCTTAAATTGTATTTTTGTGCATTTTCATAGCAATACACGTCAAATTCTGTTACTTATTTTTAAGTTAACTTTTAAAAACTTTATTCACTTCAGCTATAATCTGCCAAGTGCCTTCTTTGAAAAGAGATCAAACTTAAAGGGTTAGTTCACCCAAAAATGAAAATTAAGTCAAAATTAGCGACGAGAATACTTTTTGTGCGAAAAAACAAACAAAAATAACGACTTTATTCGACTATTCCTTTTCTTCCTTGTAGGCCTGAAACGAGACTTCAAGAGATTTCCACGACGCATGCATGAGAATTGCGATCTCCTTCAACTACTTCAGTTAAGTTCTCGCGCGTCGTGGAAATCTCTTGAAGTCTCGTTTCAGGCCTACAAGGAAGAAAAGGAATAGTCGAATAAAGTCTTATTTTTGTTTTATTTCCGCACAAAAAGTATTCTCGTCGCTTGATAAACTTATAGTTGAGCCACTGTTGCGACATGGAATATTTAAACATTTTTCTTCATTGACTTTCTGGGCCGTCAGGATTCATTCCCTTAGGGAGCCTATGGAGGAGTGATCCAGCTGTCACATTTAATCATAAATATCTTCATTTGTGTTCCGAAGACGAACGAAGGTCTTACGGGGTTGGGACAGCATGGGGGTGAGTAATTAATGACTTAATTTTCATTTTTGGGTAAACTAACCCTTTAAGTCTGTGCTCTAAAGCATTCAAGATTTAAGTCGGACATTTTATTTTCAGGTCTATGCTTTAAAAAAGTGAATAAATGGATTACTAAAATATTATAAATATAATTTAGTATAAAAAAACTCCCCCAAAAATACAAACTATTAAATAAAAAAACATTATCAAATAAAGTACAATTATTTCATTGACCAAAAAAAAAAAATCTTTCTTACAAAATTCCCTATTGATGGTTTTCTAATTTGAAATACTGGTTCCCTTTCGTTGTCACTCCGAGTTCCGTCGGATGACGACGAATGGGGTTTCGCTTAGAAAGCCAATCGACTACGAGTACTACAAAACGAGCCAATGGCAAAGAAATGCCATGGGTCTGCGGAATTTGCATAGCGTAACTCCGCCTCACCTCGTGAGTATTTAAGGAGCGTGCTCATAGCAAATAGGCATGTTTTCGCTTCGGAGCCAAGAGTATCTCTTCGCTCCACAGCCATTTCTGACTTCACTCTACGAGACGAGCCACTCTCTCCGGTGTTGGTGTGACGGCGATCTGCAGCGAGTTCACATTGCCTGCTGATCTGTGCAGTGATCTGCCAATGAGTGTGTTTCTCCCTGCTCGCTTCAACATCGCGGAGTTTCTTCCTCCTCTCACAAAAGAGCTCGCACGCGGCACGTCTTTTTAAAGACGGCTCGCCCGTGCATTTCTGGTTGCGGTCGACTCATTTCCGATTTTGATGGGCACATTCTCTGCTCTGCGTGCTTGGGCTTCATCACGCTAGAGCAGCGTTTGTGGATGATTCACGTTCTCCCCGCGGGAACGTGATCATCGCGTCATTACGGTCGAGACTCAATGATCTCGTTAGAGAGAGAGTCCCCTCATCCACACCCCGATCTAACACTCTCCACGTGAGGTGCTACTTCGGCTGGTGGCCAGGGTGACCTGAGGGTGTGTGCGTGGAACAAATCCGCCGACTCTTTGTCCGTGGACCACGCCCCCCTCTTCAGTGACGCAACCCGCGAGTGTTCAGGGGATTCCCCGGGTCTATTTTCGGATGCCCCGCGGGTTTCCCTTGACGCTCCAGAATCTGATCTGTTGTCCATCGCAGCATCACAGGGTGGGCTAGAATTTTCAGGAAGTGAAGATTTGACAGTGCTGCCACTTTCGGGTGTGCATATGGCATTGTCGAGTCAGATCCTGAGATGACGGCCATGCTTTCCCGGGCGATTGGTTTTTGGGCGTGGCCGCTGACTCCTGTCAGCGTCCACTCCAATACCTTTTTTCCCGGATGTGCATTAGGAGATCTCGAAATCCTCGAAGACCCCCGTGTCTTCCAGCGATCCCTCGTTGATCTCCTTCGCCCTTCCTTCCCTCGACGGGGCCGCTGCCCATGGGTACACTGGGGTCCCCCGGTTGAACGCTCTGTTGCGATGCTACTGTGTCCTCAGAGTGCTTCCTCTCGGCGCGATCCTAAGCACCCGTCCTAAGCCTGTAGTTTTTCGTCTACACTTGTGGCGAATTCCTATAGCGCTACAGGACAGGCAGCCGCCTCACTGCATGCCATGGCCATTCTGCTGGTCTACCAGGCCCAGATGCTCACGGACATGCACGAGGGTGGGACTGACCCAGGGCTCTTCAATGAGCTGCGCGCCGCCACTGACCTTGCTCTCCGAGCGACGAAAGTGGCCGTGCGTTCCCTGGGTCAGGTGATGTATACCAGTCTGTGGCTGAACCTGTTCGATGTGCAGGATGTCGGGCGGACCCATCTGCTTGACACCCCCATATCCCAGGTCGGCCTCTTCGGCGGTGCGGTTGAGGGCTTTGCCCAACAGTTCTCAACCGCCCACGAGCAGACTGAGGCTTATCTGCCCCGACGGCCCCGCCGTCCGAGCTGATCCCTCAGTCTGCCCACCGCCGAAGGCGCCCTCCTGCGGCTCCCACCCCGCCCGTTCACCCGGGCTGGCTCTGGAAGCCGCAGGGGGACGCCACAGCCCTCTCCAGCCCCGCCCCCCGCTATACGCCGGGTTAAGCGGCGCTCTTGAGATGGGCTCCTCAGAGATGGGACTCAGTTCTTTCCAGGAGCTGGTAGCAGGGCCACTCCTTTCCCTGGTGGAGGGCTGGGGAAGAATCCTTATTTAGAAAGAACTGACTCTCCCGTTTCTGAGCGCACAGAGTTCTCGGACGACACGGTGCGCCGCCCCCGGGCCGTGCACCCCTCGTCCTCCTCTGTTCCAGAGCCGGATGACAGTGCGCGCCGTCCCCGGACCGTACCACTCTCATCCCCCTCTGACGCCAGACCCCTGGCAGAGCAGACCCCCGTGGAACGTTCGTCCTTCCCTGGTCTGCTCTGTCAGGACGCGGTCTATGGCTGCACCCCCACACCGGGCCGCTATGCCGTCCACGTCTGGGTCAGCCATACCGCCTCGCTGCCCCACCGACGGGAAGTCTGTAGTTCGCATGACCCCGCTGGTTCAGTCGTTGGGAGCCTGGCTAGAGCTTCCCAACCTGTCCCGCTGGGTCGCACGAACGATCAGGCTCGGCTACGCGATTCAGTTCGCGCGGTCTCCTCCCCGCTTCAGGGGAGTCCGCTCCACTATGGTCGGTGGCAATGCCCCTATCATGAGAGCGGAGGTTGCAACCTTGCTGGCGAAGGGTGCGATCGAGACTGTCCCTCCAGCCGAAATGAAGACCGGCTTCTACAGCCCGTATTTCATTGTCCCGAAGAAAGCCGGTGGGTTACGGCCAATCCTGGACCTGCGCGTTCTGAACCGCTCCCTTCACAGGCTGCCGTTCAAGATGCTCACCGCCAAACGCGTTTTCGAATGTGTGTGGCACCAGGATTGGTTGCAGCGATCGACCTGAAGGACGCCTACTTTCATGTCTCCATTCTCCCTCGACACAGACCGTTCCTACGGTTTGCTTTCGAGGGGCAGGCATATCAGTACGCAGTTCTCCCATTCGGGCTAGCCCTGTCTCCTCGCGTCTTTACGAAGGTCGTCGAGGCAGCCCTTGTTCCCCTCCGGGAACACGGGGTTCGCATTCTGAACTACCTCGACGACTGACTAATCCTAGCTCACTCTCGAGATCAGCTTTGCGAACACAGGGATTTGGTGCTCCGCCATGTAGCCCGTCTGGGCCTTTGGGTCAACTGGGAAAAGAGCAAACTTTGCCCCGTGCAGAGGATCTCTTTTCTCGGTATGGAGATCGACTCGGTCGCCATGTCCGCGCAGCTTACGAGCGAGCGCGCGCAGTCACTGCTGACTTGCCTGTCACAGTTCCAGGGCAAGAGTGCGGTTCCACTGAAACTTTTTCAGAGGCTCCTGGGGCATATGGCGTCCGCAGCCGTGGCAACACCGCTCGGATTACTCCATATGAGACCGCTTCAGCTTTGGCTTCGCGACCGAGTCCCGAGGTGGGCATGGCAACACGGCACTCTCCGAGTACCAGTTACTCCAACCTGCCGTCAGACCTTCACCCCGTGGTCGGACCTCAGTTTTCTACGGGCCGGAGTGCCCCTGGAACGAGCTTCGCGGCATGTTGTTGTAACGACAGATGCCTCTACCATGGGCTGGGGTGCCATGTGCAATGGACGTGCTGCCGCGGGCTCCTGGACAGGACCCCACCGCTTATGGCACATCAATTGCCTCGAGTTGCTGGCAGTACAGCCCGCCCTGCGCCGCTTCTGAGCCGTGCTCAAGGGCCAGCACGTACTAGTCCGTTCAGACAATACCGCAACTGTAGCGTACATCAACCATCAAGGTGGTCTGCGCTCCCGCCGTATGTCGCAACTCGCCCGCCACCTCCTCTTATGGAGTCAGAAGCATCTGAGGTCGCTTCGTGCCATTTATATCCCCGGAGCCCTGAACTGTGCAGCCGACGAGCTCTCACGGTTTCAGCCCCTCCCTGGAGAATGGCGACTCCATCCCCAGTCGGTCCAGCTGATTTGGGACCAGTTCGGGGACGCACAGATAGATCTGTTTGCCTCTCACGACTCGACCCATTGCGCCCAGTATTATTCCCTGACCGAGGGCACGCTCGGCACGGATGCTCTGGCGCACAGCTGGCCGCGGGGCTGCAAATATGCGTTTCCCCCAGTGAGCCTTCTCGCGCAGACCCTGCGCAAGGTCAGGGAGGACGAGGAGCAGGTCATTTTGGTCGCGCCGTACTGGCCCGCCAGGACCTGGTTCCCCGAACTTGTACTCCTCGCGACAGCACCTCCTTGGCCGATTCCTCTGAGGAAGGACCTCCTTTCTCAGGGACGGGGCACCCTATGGCACCCTCGTCCTGATCTTTGGAACCTCCACGTGTGGCTCCTGGACGGGACGAGGCAGGTTTGAGTACCCTACCACCAGCGGTGGTGGCTACCATCACTTCCGCTAGAGCGTCGTCCACGAGACACGTCTATGCGTTGAAGTGGAACCTCTTCGTCAACTGGTGCTCTTCTCACCGAGAAGACCCCCGGAGATGTCCGGTCAGTGTCCTGCTTTCCTTTCTTCAAGAGGCGTTGGAGCGAAGGCTGTCTCCCTCCACCCTCAAGGTCTATGTCGCCGCTATTGCCGCACATCATGACCCGATAGAAGGTAAGTCCGTGGGAAAGCATGACCTGATCACCAGGTTCCTGAGGGGAGCGAGGAGACTGAATCCTCCTCGCCCTCCTCTCGTACCCTCTTGGGACCTCGCAGTGGTCTTAACTGCCCTGCGCAGCGCTCCCTTTGAGCCTTTGCAGTCAGTCGAGCTTAACTTCCTGTCTATGAAGACAGCGCTCCTGACTGCATTGGCCTCCATCAAGAGGGTAGGGGACCTGCACGCATTCTCCGTTGACGAAGCGTGCTTGGAATTCGGGCCGGGTGACTCTCACGTGATCCTGAGACCCCGGCCTGGATATGTGCCCAAGGTTCCCACCACTCCCTTTCGGGACCAGGTGGTGAACCTGCAAGCGCTGCCCCCGGAGGAGGCAGACCCAGCCTTGGCACTGCTCTGTCCAGTACGTGCTCTCCGCACCTATGTAGACAGAACGCAGTGTTTCAGGACCTCAGACCAGCTCTTTGTCTGTTATGGTGGGAAGCTGAAGGGAAAGGCTCTCTCCAAACAAAGGTTGTCTCACTGGATAGTGGACGCCATTGCTTTGGCATACCAGCAGCAAGGCCGACCGTGCCCCCTTGGTGTGACCGCCCACTCCACCCGGAGTGTGGCATCCTCTTGGGCCCTAGCGCATGGCGCCTCGCTAACAGACATCTGCAGAGCTGCAGGCTGGGCGACACCCAACACATTCGCCAGATTTTACAATCTCCGAGTGGAGCCAGTCTCCTCCCATGTACTGTCTTTTTCAAGCTAACATGGGACCCGTTAGGTGTCTTCGCTTGCTCGCCATTCCACTCCACGGACTGGATGCGTGCGATATTTCCTCAGGTGAGCTTCCCCGAAAGCCCTGAGTTCCTCCAGCACTCCTGATGCTGGCGCCAGTGTCTTTTGCCTGCGCGTCGGCTAGGTGCCTCCCGTGTGCATGGTACCTCCTCTGAGCTACCCCCACATGTGTATTTCCACTGTAAGCCTCTTTGAGCATGTGTCTTTCCCTTGGCAAGCCACCTTGCCACCCCTGGGGTTGAAATATTCCACCTGCGGCTGGACACCCCAGTGATTCCCCATATGCATCTCTCGGGTCATATGTGTATTCTCTAAGTCCCCCCCCTCTGGGTTGGCAGTAATTGCATACTTCCCTTAAAGACCTTGGGATATGCTCCCCAGTGTACCATGGTATTCCTGTGCTAATAGGAGTCCTTCGTCCGTGCTATCTCACGACAGGGATCTCAGATTACGCAGGGCACTGGAAGACAGCTGAGAAGGTGGCGTGATTAGACTGGTATCCCCATTCGTCGTCATCCGACGGAACTCGGAGTGACAACGAAAGGGAACGTCTCGGTTACGGATGTAACCCTCGTTCCCTGAGTAGGGAACGGAGACGTTCCGTCTTCCTGCCACTTTCCGCTGTGCCGCGGGGATCGCCTGAGCTCAGCCTTGGCTCCTCAGCGAGAAAAACATGCCTATTTGCTATGAGCGCGCTCCTTAAATACTCACGAGGTGAGGCGGAGTTACGCTATGCAAATTCCGCAGACCCATGGCATTTCTTTGCCATTGGCTCGTTTTGTAGTACTCGTAGTCGATTGGCTTTCTAAGCGAAACCCCATTCGTCGTCATCCGACGGAACGTCTCCGTTCCCTACTCAGGGAACGAGGGTTACATCCGTAACCGAGACGATTTCTCCTGAAACAATGGTAAACGTGACAACACCTTAAACCTGTATGACTCACTTCCTTATGGAGAGCACAAACAATTATATTGGACCCCTCTGACATTCATTAAATGGACACTGACATAATACGTTCTTTTATGTTTCACAAAAGATAGAAAATCATAACAGGTTTGGAATGACATGAGGGTGAGTAGTGTTTTTTTTACCAAACTATCCCTTTAAATATGTGTTATATTCCCAAGTAAATAGTGAAAATGCCACTATTCACCAAAGCATTGCAAAATGTATCGTTATGCAAAGTGTGAAATTAAAAGTCAGACCTTCACGTAGGGATTCTCCCTCCAAGGCGGGCTACTTGCTGTGGCCAAGTCTCCGTCCGATTCATAGTAGAACAAATTAAAGGTCTCCTTACAGGAGCCGGGAATATTGGGAATACTGCCACAGTCCCGCACAGAGAACTTGAGCTCCACGTAGACCCGAAGGACTCCTCGACGGGGGATGAAGTCTGTGCGGAGCCAGTTGTTCTGATTGGGCTCCAGTACGTTACAGACCTGGTACGTCCTGATGGGGCTCAAGTGGTCATCATATCCACTCACTTCCTCCCACTGAGAAGGGCACAACACACTGTCACTGACTGCACACTTTTCAACGTTCTTGAAATGTAACTGCATGTAAATGCAACAGGTTATACCTTGTGACCTTCCTCACTCTTTATAGTGAAAGCCTTCTTTGTATATAGTTCCTATTGAATGTAACAGAGGTTGTGTCACATTGCAAAGGCTGCATCGCATTTGTTGGCTGCATACGTCATTGAGGCTGCTTCAATTCAGTTAACTGACCACTACATTCAAAAGTCATAAAGAAATTACAACAATTTACGCTTCACTAGGAATAATGATCAATTTTAAAATGGTTACTGTTCTGAAATAAGACGTCCTTTATGACGTACGCGGACGACATATGCGATCTCCGGAGGACGCAGCCTTCGAAATGAGACACAACCTGATCAAGCGCAATGTAATACAGATACTAGAGGTGTAACGATACCCTCAAGTTACGATTCGATATATATCACGATACTGAACTCACGATACGATATTATTGTGATACTCCACGACATGACATGTACAAAAAATGTACTGTTGATTAAAATGTTAAATTTGGTATTACATTGGGGGTGTAAATGAATAGGCTTGGACTTGGTGTTGGTAACCCAATGCACAGGACAATGGTGACACCAGAATTATTCTGTAGCTTAAAATACAGAATTATTTTAGACGAATTTGCTTGCACTCTGTCACTGACTAGATATATTAAATAGGCCACTTTTTACTGGTAGCATCAGACATTTGGAGCTCTCAGGACCCACACACATTCCCCCATTGCATTATACATTATATTCAATAATATATACTTAATCTTAAATATAACTCATTTAGATATTTAAAAAAAAAATGTCAGGATGATACAACTGTCCTGATATCATAATGAAATAAAGTGTAATGTTCTTTTTGGGTAATTTGGCATGATCTTGTATTATTATTTCTTAGAAAAAAAATATTGCTTCACTGCTTTTTAAAGTCTAACAATGCAACAAATATGGTACAACCAACATGCAGAAAGATGCAGTAAAAAACATAAAAAAAGAAACATCATACCTTCTTGACTGTGTGTCAAGATCAATTGATCTTATTAAAATATACGACACTTTGACCTTCAAGATTCAGGTTGTAAAATGTCATGTGCTGCAACTCCCCAAAAATCTACATATGAATGATTAATTCATGATATTTGTAAAAACAAAAACATTTACTTTTTATTTGTTGCCTTAAACATGTTTGGAAATGAAAATAATGATTAAGATGTGTACACTCACGTATTCAAAATGTTAGGAACTTTTTACTTAATGGAAAATTTTAGAGTAATTGTATTAGAGTAAAAGTAATTCAATCCGTCATTGATCACTATATTCAACATCTCCTATTTTGGGATTGGCTGTGAAATCGCTTCACATTTTGGTGTTCAATACGGACAAACAAATTCTCACTGGAAAAAAGTGTTGCATCATGTCTGATTGGGACACAGTGTCACACAAAACATAAAAATCATAAAATCTAGATCAATTGACTGATGCTTCTAAGTTGTGCCCCAAAGCAGCACTAAATGGAAGTAGGAATAATGAACGACTCAAATGCTCAATTAAATTCATGTCGGTGGTTAGGGTAAATACGAATGCTTTCTCAAAAGTGACATTTGGGTTCCCTGAACTTCTCACAACACAATTAAGAGGCATCGCAGCGAGTGGTAGCATGTGTTTATCTCCAGGTGTGAAGGAACACATTACTTATGATGATGCATGCCTTTTGAGATGCCAGACATCGAGCACAAGCCTGTGGAAAGGGCTGAGCTGCTTAAGATTGTTGCCATGGCAACCCATCATTTCCATTGACTGGCTTCGCATGCACATTCCAAAGACAAATCATGCAACGGGAGCGAGTAGATTTGGGTGGGGGGGGGGGGGGGTGTGTGTGTCAAGCTTAAGGTCAGGATCGCTGTGGTTAATTTCTTCACCAGTCACATGTGTAAAATAAACTGCTGCTGTAAGTCTCCAGCATACATAAGTGCATTCTTGCAAACAAAGAGGTTGAGAGCGATTATTCTTGTTAATGGCCTCCTTTCATTTGTCTTGTTGTGACAAATGAAAGTAGGCCATTAACAACACATCATAGAGAGGACCTTTCTGACTGTGTGTCAAGATCAATTGGGCAAACATATTTGCTAATTTGGCCTTCAATATTCAGGTTTTAAAATAGCATGTGGTGCAACTGTTTAACTAAAATGTATAGGGCACAACTGGGAAAAAAGTGAACCGGGGTAAAAGGCACTTTGGAAATAAAGGTCTTCTTAATGATTTTCAGTTTTGTTTAAGGTAATTAAAGCTGCAGTGCGCAGTTTTTCCTCTTTGTCGCCATCTCTGTTCGAAACCTGCAATTGCAGTTATTCGCGGAATTATTAACTCTATGTGAGTTGTACTTCGACACGGCACAGCACAGCACGACACGGCACGTTGAACACAATGTTTGAGAAGACTGTGAAGCTGTCAGTCACCGCGCCGATGTGGATACTGGCATTCACAATCACAGATTATTCTTTTTGGAAGTATGACCAACATAATAATTTTCACCGGAAAATGTCATCTGAACTAGTAAGAAACATCCACTTCTGTTCTGGTTCTGACATTGCAGTAAATCGCGCTGATTAAATCTAACAAACGCTTATCATATCACGCAAAACCGTGCAAATGATACTTTGTTCTCAAATTGTTAATGTTAACACCGTCAGCATTGCGTGACTACATGTAATGTGCTTCCGATATGTATCCTTGTTTTCGCATGGGTCCGGTTGCAGTCTTTTTTTCTGTAGCCACTCCGAAGTCCGAACGAAGTCTTTTGCATTTTACAGCGGGTGAATCTGTTGTCACTGGTGATTGTCGTTTAAACTTTCTGGATCCGCCATCAACTTCATAAGTTTAATTATATCAAGTGCTGTGAGAAAAGGCTATAAATCTCCACCTCCAACATCCTCACACGCAATATAGCCTACTAGCCGAGACTCCTTCTTTATGTACAGATGTGACGTAATGACGCAAAGACATGCTTGAATCTCCCGTGTAAATCCACCAGTACCACTGGAATTAAAAACATAATTACAAGCTTACCGCTTTGAATCGAGCTAAGGCAAGCAGATAGTTTTGAACACTGGCTGGTTATGTATTTTCTCAAATATGTATTTTGGATAATTTTCAACCGCAAAAAGCTACGGACTGCAGCTTTAAATCAAAAGATTTTCAATAACGGAAGAATATGTAAAAGTATGGTATTTGGTGTAAAAGCTGTTGGGCCGGAAGGCGCAATAATTAACATGATAATAAATAGCAGTTTTCTATTTGTTGATATTACATGGTTAGATTCAGAGGATAAATATCATAAATCAAGTTATGTGTCCACCTTAGAGACAATCACCATATATATAATGAAACCATCATATTTAAAAAAAAATATATATATATGATATTCATCATATCATATAATAAAATCCCATTTGTTGTTACTCTTGTAAATCTATATTCAATTATTTTGGGATCTACTTCAATGATTTCAGAATCTTTACTTTTTTAAATAATTTTGTTTCTGCATTTTTAAAATGTATTTTTATATTAACATATTTTAATGACAGCATATCAAAATAAACAGAAAATAGTACAAACTTTGATAGAGTGATTGTTTTGTATTAACAAGTATTAACTAAGACATTATTAAAAACAAATTTATTTTAGTTGTGTAAATCATTTGTGCCTTTTGCCCCACGCTGGTGAGCCTTTTACCCCAGATTTTTGAACAAAATAAACAACCTTCATAATTTATTTTCACAAAAAAAATCGGTTTGCTCCATCACTGTTCAATACAAACATATATAATTTTTTCATACACTATGGGAGTGGTGAAAAGCTAATTTGTCTGGTGTTCCCTATATGAATGAATAATTCATGATATTTGTAAAAACAAAAAAGTTTGAAAAAAAAAATGAAATGAATTATTAAGATTTGTACATTTGTTCAAAATGTTAGGAATTAGGAAATCATTAGGAAGTGAAATAAATTTAAACTTTTCTTGAAAATGGTAGAAAATCTTCACAATCTTCTTCATGGATCCATATATTTCAACATCTCACATTTTGGGATAGGCTGTGAAATCGTGGCACATTTTGGCGTTCAATATGGACCAACAAATTCATTAAGATACCACAGGTACATCTGCAAGATGTCTGTTAAAGATCACTTCATCTGGAAAGCATCTGCTGTTAACTTACGTCTGATAGACGTCTTTAAGATGTCAGTTTTACATACGTTCTAAATCATAAACATCTTAAAGACATTTTCTAAACGTCTATTTGACATCTGACAGGAAACATAGACGTATTGCAGATGAGCAAACCCTCTAAAAAACACGTCTTCCCGAGGTAAACGCACATCAAATAGACGTCTCCGTGATGTACGCGTGCAATCCGAATTCTCCCTGTAAAAGTTTGGCTTTATATCGGTGGTTAGGGTAATTAGAAGTGCCATGTTCCAGTCAATGCATGTGCTGATTAATATCCACCCTTATGGACAATTGCAGACGGGAAAACGCTGCAACACTCACCCCGCTTTCTGGATAGGTGGTCCACGCCAGCTCTGTAGTTGCCCACCTGCTGTCCATAAGAGTCTCTGCAAAACAGGCAATCAATGAGGCTCTGACAACAACAGCCTCCATTCCAAACACAAACAGAGCATCACGGTGCTGAAAACTGTAATTTAACCGGCTACAAATCAAAGCACTTCACTCATTTGAAGTCCCTGCATATGTGGAAGGGCCTAATCACTGTTTTCACTCCGCACACTAATAATGCGATCCGCATGTATCTACCCACTCCAGCTCTGGCCTGTGGCTGATCTGAGAACAGATCCTGTTGCGTACCGCAGGGATGCTCGCTGTTTCTCTAAATACACTCCGATCAGTGGAGCAAAACTGCATGAGCCAGCTTCCGCAAATTAACCGCACATTCGAATGTTTTATTCACTTTGTAAGTCGGCGTCCGATGAAGCCGAGCGCTCGCTTCAAATTAATGTGACACGCACACATCTGCAAGCAAATCCATGGAACATTTAGAGCAGAACATCAACTTAGCTGATTAAGGCCCCGGTAAATACGTGTATGCGACGCGCACTGGCAAACACACACATGGTGTTTATGTGGAGTGTGGCTACACCTCGCTTTAATGGTGCTGTAAATCACAGAGAGAGTTAATTGTGTGATGAAATAGCTGTAAGGGCATCTCGCTGTGTGAAATATTCATACATTTTGGGGGGCGATCTTTTGATGCTTTGATCAATTCCTTATGATCGCATTCAGTCTTTCCTTAAGGCTCTTTGCATCTGTGCATTCGGCTGCATCGTGGGAAACAAAGTCATGATTTTCATCAGTTTTACACAAAGGAGCTTATTGCTGTCTGTTTCACACAAATGAGTGTACAGGATGTTCTTTGAAACTTTGTATTGTAGAGTCAGCAGATTTACAAAACACCTCATTATCCTTTGAAATAGTTTGTAACTCCACTAGACTTTTAGAATGTAAAAACTATAAAGAAAAGCAAACAACCTTTAAAGACGGCGTTTGCAGGAGGAAAATAATAATGGCGCTTATTTGTTTTATCACAAGAAGTACATTAACATGCAATTTAAAATTCTGTTTTCATTCAGGAAATACTCATGTCAATGCTTTAAGGCCCGTTCACACCAAGGACAATTATTTAATGCTATGATAATAGGTGAAGTACACATCACAACTATAATGGTAATGACAGAGGAATGCTATTACCAATCAGCCAATTAGCCAATCAGAATTATTACACCTTAATGAGTGACAGATGACATAACAGCAATGTAAACAGATGACAAGACATGGTATGGAATATTATCATTATAGTTACTGTTCATGGTATGAACGAGCCTTTAGTCCGACGGGAATCATACAAATCCAGTTTTTGCAAAATCGATATGAGACTGTAGCTTGGAATCATTCAGAATGTGTCCATGTCAATCGGACTTCAATTGGACTTAACATAAGGCGTTTACAAAAGTGATCCGCAACGGACACAACACAAGCAAGGTATATGCTACAAGTCCGTATCAATTATTTGTATATGCGTTATATGCAATATATTCAAAGTCAGATTAAAGGGCCATTCACACAGAGTTTTTGCATTAAAAAATAAGAGACGGTATAGAGTAATGGGGGGGTTAAGTTGAACAGTTTTATAACCCTGTCATGCACGAGACACTGTAAAAGATGCAAGATGTGAGAGCAATATTCAAACATTCATTTAGCATAGAAACATAATGGGAAAGCAGTGCAGTGAAATGCACAAAACGGTGCTTGATTAGCTGTGTTATTATCATGTAATAACAATATTCACCCTACTTTAATCCACAGTAATGACAACCCCTAACTGGGCTAAAACCCTTCTCATTCGTTTTATATTTATATGCCACAGTGCCTGGAAGGCTTCTGACAGATGGAGTGAATTGACACAGGGGACCCTGGATGCAGCTTTACACTTTTCCTCTTGTCATGAGGTGGCTTGCTCACTTGACCTCCATTGGAAGTGTAACTAATGTAGTCTGTTAAGAAACCAGCTCAGAAACTAACCTATGAGTCAAACACCTACTCTCTCTCTTTCTCACACACACACACACACACACACACACACACACACACACTATCGATCGAGATCCTGACGCTGAAACTGATGAAGAATCAAGGTAGTCAAGGCCAAGGTGAAGGAGTATAGGGCTTCACTGTAGTTAAGAATTACTGGGACATGACCGAGGTGCATAATGATGCCAGCTATGCATGTATCAGTGCATATACAAATATGTAATAAAATCCTGCCTTGACACTGTAATTTTGTAACATGGAACACTGCCAAGCAGCAATTTGTTTTAAATGTGAAATTAATAATTTGCAAGCAGTACATTACAAGAAAGCGAGACTAATTGCCTTTATGCATTTTTTGACAATATCTTATTAATCTTTATATATACAGTATATACATTTCTATATAAATATATACTGTATAATTTTATATTACATTTGGGCTTGGGGGCTAGAACATATGATGAGGAGACTATATTCAAGAGTCCTCGACAAGAACGTAGTGTGAAGTCAACAAACCTCAAAGGTATCAATAGCTATTCCGAAACCACACCTAGGCTCAATGTTGGCACGTTTTCACCTCACCACTGTTTTCAAGATAGCAACTGACTTGGATTTAATTTCAAAATGCATTGTTACTTTGAAGCGACTCCTTTTTCTCACCTAAATAGTCCCTTTGAACAGCTGTGATCATGCAAGCAAATTAACATGTGTGGCAATTACACTGATCGTGATGCTGCTATCATCACTATCTGGGTAACAGCCTTTAGGGTGAAATGTGTCACACCAGAGCAACAGGGGGCTTTCAGCAGTCCTAAACCATGTGTCACAAGCAGCACAAAGCACATCTGAATATATAACAACTACATGCGATATATATATATTTTTTTTTACAGAAATGATCAAAGCAGAACAGTGATCATAAGCTCACAAGACTCAACACTGGCAAGCAAATTAAATAGATGCTTGGATGTGTAAAGAACGTCTTCATTTAACACAACGATTACTAATATAATTTATTTAGTCTGTGGTTTTTTTACGGGTTGTTATAAAAACAAAGGCAATGAGCATGTAGACAAACAGCATTTTCTGTATCAATACATGGACATGCCATAACACAAACATCTCGCTGGTCATCTCACTGGTAAAGCTTCAGAAATAGAATTCCACACGGAATAAAACATACCGTTGGAAATCGTAATTCTTCAGAATAATGGGAAACAAATTTAATGATGATTCAGTAACTGACACATATTGCCCTGGTACACCGAATTCCCTCTTTTCATAGCCTATTCACTTTAAACGCACAAATATATCGTATATTTGCAGCCGACTGCACAAACTGCATCCCTCTCCGAAGAATAAAAGGCAGAATCGCACCAAGACATTTAAGTTTTCGTCGAACGCGAAGTTTTCGAGCCCGAACAGTCCGCGCGGTACGTAAAGCTTATTTAGTCCAGTACAGTTTTTAATGATATATTCTGCATTTATTTATTTATTTCATAAAATGAATAGCCAGCTGATGACCATAACACCAGGTCGGAAACCGAGTAGCCCCGTAACAAAGAGCGTTTACACTTACCCTCAACAGCGAGAATAACGGGAACCCAAAGGCTGTATAATAACAGCGAATAATCCATTGTCATGAAGCTTGAGGTTGCAACATGAATAGCGTTTTGTCTATTTGTCACCGGGACAGAGTCTCGTTAAATCTCAACATACAGAGACTGGAGGAGCGAAATCACGCCTTAAGAAATTACAGCCTGAGAAAAAAATGCCAAGCTCCTCTTGGTTTGGTTGTTTTCAGGGTTTTCATTCACAACTGTTCGCACCACGGAATCCACGACGTCTTTCGTGAGCGCAGTCTATCATGGTCTTCTACATGTGTGGCATCATCCTCATCCTCAGTGTGAAAGAAGCTGTTGATTCTCTGCGACTGCACGAGACTGTGTCAGTTGCGAGGAATGATGGGGGGGCAGAAGCTCTACTGGTCCCAAGGCAAAACCCTGCGGGATTCCGCTGATAATTTACAGACTAAGTAGCCTACTCCCCCAAGTTATTTTATTTATGCATTTAATTTTTTTTTAAGAGAGTGTTAAATCGACCTGTATCCATTTTATTGAAAATGCCTTTATAAGGGAAAACAGAATCCCCATTGGAAATTTGTGGCAAATCGGTAATGTGTGATTCTTTGATGCACAGCGCCACTCACTGTTTGTTTACTGCAGGAATTGGTGTTCTGTATTTTAGAAGGGATTGACTTGGCAAATGGCCCAACTAGGATATTTGTGTAACCGTCACCCAACACCAAAAAAAAAAAAAAAAAAAAATCATCATCCAGCTTTCTGCTGATTAAATAATGGGCTGCATGTTGACAGGAAGGTTATGGGATACTGTAAACAATCTTCAAAGCTGTAAATGAATGATATCGTGCTGGACATATTACTTCTGAAATCTAATCTGGTACTTATTACACAACAACATTTTTTAGCTAATCCAATCTGGTTACATTTTGGATTCATTTTGATCTAGCTGTTTTTTATTTGGTTTAACATGAAGAAATGACCCACGGTTTTGAAAGGAGATACAGCTGAGGAACATATTCCATAAACTAAACTTGTATCAACCCAAGTGTGTCTTCCATAAATTGTTTCATTATGTTTTCATGAAAGTCTAATTACTAATTTTAAAGTGCATTATACAATCCAATTAACACTCATCAAGTACAAATCCATTTGATTAAACAACAGGAAGATTAGTGAGAAAAAAAGGAGTCTTTTGTCATGGTAATAACTTTAAGACATACATTTTTTAGAAAGGAAGGATTGCAACAATGTATAATTAACCGCAACAATGGTAATTTATCATGCATTACATTTCAAGTAAAAGTTCACTTGGGGACTCTGACAAAGAGATGCATTTTAGATGTATTTAGTTTTGTTTAGATTTTATTTTTGTTTCATTGTGTTTTGTTTTGTGTCTTGGAGATAATATAATGAGCAGCACTGTTGGATTGTTGTAGTTGTTTTAAAAAAAAATTAAATTATTAAATAAATGTGTTGATTCATTTAAACATTTCATTATGGAATCATCTATAGAAGAGTTTTACATCTTTGCTTTTCTGTTGCTAAAACTTGTAATGCAAAACAATGCCCCCTTTTTTTCTCGCAAAACCTTTTGTTTGGTCTTAACACCTCGACTTGCTGGAAGATGGTCGTGAAAACTTCAGTTTGAAGTCATAACAGCAAAGAACATGATATAATCTCTGGGAAAAAATATGATTCACACACTGAAATATAACCCAGCAGGCGCACCACACTACACTTTAACCCAATCATTGCATCATGGTAACTGGGAAATAAGGGGAGATCATTCAAAGATTTGCGGTAAACTGAACACAATTCAGACTCTTGAGGGAAACGGCTTCGATCTCCGGGTAAGACAATCTTTGATGATGCAAATATTACCTGGTTCAGCTAAAATCTCAGGGATTTGATATGGTCTGATCATTTGATTTAGTCCTGCTTTCACCAGCAAATTCTGAAAGACACTGATCAAAGTATCTCACCATGTGCAACATAAATTCAACCCTTGTAACGCACGCAATCCTTCAAATTCTTGGGCAACCTCACATCTGTTTCAAGAGGAGGATGTCAACAGGAGCTTGTTTTTTTAGTGTTTGGACAGGTAGCCACTGGCAGAGGTTGGCTGGGGAACAGAAGACAGGAAGAAGAGAGAAAGATGAAGGAGAACAGAGGGAGGGTCCCGGAGGGCCATGCGCCGAGTCAATACAGTAAGCTGACAGAGGTGGATAAAGCACTCCCCCTTTGTGGCTCGCTTTCAAGACTGCTGAAATATAGAGCTGCTCGGGCCACACGGGTGCAATAGACAGGTGTGGCGATGACAAAAGCTTTCAGTTTGTCACTGCTGAGCCTGCGAATCACAGGAATATTGAGCTTTCTCTGAAACCAAGAGTAGAGCTGGTAAATGCTATCGCAAAGGTCACTGCTCTCTTCTCTTTAGCCCTGAACTTGGCAAACTACGACCAGATAATGGATATTGTTTCAGTCGTTTAAGCATTTGATCATTAGAGAAGCAACAGACCATATAGCTGTGACCCACTTCCTCCCGCTATTCAAAACACCTCATCACACACTTTGTTTTCCTTTCTTTGTAGAGATCATCAAGGCTTCACTGACCCTCAATTATGATTTAGAGACTAGCCAATGACAAGAACCAAATGTTGACATGCGAAACAGCATGGGGGTGTTCACAGCCAACAACGGACACACAGAAGGTTACATTTTGACTCATTATATCCACTATATAGAATAGCTTTGTCCCTGTCAACAATGAAGGACAGGATCACTTCAGTTATAGTTTGTATTCAAGTTTTTTTTAATCAGTTCATGAATTTGAATGCTCCATACTGTTTGAAAATAGATATCGACAGTGATATTTCATTATTTTAAAGGTGCACTCAGCACAGGTACGTCTGTAAAATGTCTGCTAAAGATCTGGAAAGCATCTGCTGTGTAAAAACATCTGATAAACGTCTTAGAAAAGCAAACATACATTTTACATTTTAAATCTTAAACATCTCAAAGACATCTTCTAAATGTCTATATCTGACAGGAAACGTCTAAGAAACATATTGCAGATGAGCAAACACTAAAAAATACATTTTCGTACGATCTGCTTACGTCCCACTGATGGTTATAGGTTTAGGGTTGGGGTAAGAGGTGGATCTTCATGCTTAAATTTTTCCTAAAAATCGTACGTTTTCGTACAAATAAAGTCATACAAATTTATATGAAATCGCCACCTTTTAAAATGGTCATGTTGGTTGATGGTGTCTGGAAATACTACATCCGCTTCTTGTCATTATCATGTGACCTACGCCGTCAGTTGAATAACTTCACTGCCATTACAACGGACAGCATTTCCCATAATCCTCCCTGGCACCTAACCACACACACCTGGAACTCATCTAGCCCTCATCACCAGCACTATAAAGAGCACACACACACTCTCTCAGTCATGGGCTGCTTCCGAAAGTTTAGGCAGCTGACTTGTTGCCTCACTGTTATATTAGGCAATGACTTTGCAGGCAGTGTTTGTGTACAAAGGTACCTCACGAAACTGATTTTGGACAGGTTTCTAAGGCAGCTTAGTTTGGTGAGAACTAAGTGGATATTTAAATGGCAGCGGCTATAAATACTATTTACACTAAGTGCAAATAACGATAGATCCTATTTACACTAAGTGCAAATAGCAACTAGATGCTCTTTTACACTAAGTACAAATAGTGATTGCTGCTATTTACTTTAAGTTGCTATTTTGTAGATGCTATTTATACTTATAAATAGTGGCAGATATTTGCGCCTCAGTGTTGTTGTACATTAAACGGTATGCAATAATAACCGAGTGTAAATGATAATATTTTTTACAATTATTAAATGGATGCTGCCTTATTGGGACAATAAAGCCCTCCCTACACCTACCCTAACCAAAAAAACAATTGATTATGAAACATGCGTTAGACACTTTATTTCCACTTTTCAAATGTGTACTTCATTTTCATTGATAATAAATGCCTTTCTGATATGTGATTGGACGGGAGTAGAGCGAGTTCAGTAAAAGGCGGAATCGAACTTGGGTCAATTTCATCAAATCTTTCTGCTACATGCCTCACCCCTACGCTCCTGTTGACAATCCAGCGTCTTCCGTGATTTTGTCTGGCCCGACCAGACGTCAGTGGGCGGAGTTAGTGTAAATAGCCTCTGCCAACAAGGCAGGCTATTTGCACTTGGTGTAAATAGACACTCCAATTGTAATTTCTCACTAGAAATGACATCAAAAGTGGAAACATCTTAATTTTTTAACTTCACTGTTGCAGAATGGAACACACAGGATTGTGGGATATCAAAAGCAGTAAAGGATACACATATGCTGGCTTCAAAAATCGATCAGATGAAGGTGTCTCAGAAGACAGGAAGTTAAGCTAGCATTAAATTTGGACATGCCTTGATGCCTTCCTACCTTGGATGCATTCTCCGAAGGCAGCATTTATCATCTTTTAATGCAGCCATGGTCTACTTACCTTGATACTTATCTGCTTTATGTTGAAGACTACCTTACTAGCTACTGCTGTTACCTCATCCAAGTTAATCACCAGTCATTGAAGTCATCCTCCAGTCATCATGTTATCCAAGTCGTCTTCCAGCCATCCCTCGTCTCAGTGTTGTTCTCTCATGTGTGTGTGCTCCAACGATTCTGTAAGACAAAGACCCAAAGTCAACAATACAAGTCTATCTCATCTGCAAACAATCTCAAGCATCATCACTTACCTGTTTATGCGTTGTGTTTCTGCCATATCTGCAAATAAGCCTTACCAGTTCTGGTCATTGAGCTGGTTGTGAAAGAAAAGGACTTTAAGTCTGTTACATTCATTAGACAAACATTCAGTCATGCTTCTCTGCGATTTCGAGCAGGCTCTGTCATCTGTAGTTAGAAGACTGCCATGAGAGCCGCACACCAGTAAACAATTGTCAGGTTTCAAGGCAGGGGTGGTGATTTTGGATTAGTTCTGGTCTTCTTCTGCGGAATGAGATTTGGCGGATATCCTATATTAGCACTTTTACTTTCAGACACTTTATACAAACGAGTCCAGGATAGATTATATGAATCTCTTCATCGCCCAGTTTTCTACCTCAGGAACGGATCCCTTAACTAGACAACAAAAATGAACCGAAAACATTTCCATTAGGAGTTTTTCTTTTTTCAGCTGTACTTTTTCATTGGGAGACAATCTCAATAAGGTATATTGATGACTCTGCACATTTTTTCGTGCTGTTTTTGCTTCATGGTCTTCCTCCATTATTCATTTGCAGCCCGTTTTTAATCTCCAGTGGGCTGACTCAGAATTCATTTTCCATTTGTAGAGTGTTCCCCCTGTCTGCTCTTGTCCGTAGCATTGATTTAGTAGGTCCTTGTGGAGAGGAAATTATGTTTGGGTTTTAGCACTTTTTACACTGTATTTTTACTAATCTACCCAGTCTGGGAATTTGAATGAAGTTTCGCTTAGTTCAAGTGGGATTACGGTTTGAGTTTTGTGATCCCTGTGGCTTCTCATAGCATTCTTCACATTTAAATTAAATTTGCCGGATTTTTTTTTTTGAGTGAATAATGAGGATTTGCGTAAAATCCAGTATATGGTTACTGAAAAAGTCACCAAAAGTTGGTTTTATTGGTTAAAAATAGTATTTTGTGAAATATTACTGCAATTTGTAATATCTGTTTCTATTTTAATACATTTGAAAATATATTTCTGTGATGCAAAGCTAAATTTTCAGCATCACTCTTTACTCTGCTGTAAAGCCAAAACAATCTCTGTTACTTTAATTTCCTATTATCACTGTAAAGCTGCTTTGAAACAGTCCATATTGTTAAAAGCGCTATATAAATGAAGGTGACTTGACTTGAAATAATTCTAATATGCTGATTTGCGGCTCAAGAAAAAATTCTTATTATTATCATTGTTTAAAACAGATGTACTGCTTATTTTTTTTTTAATTTTTGCAAACCATGTTTCTCTGATGAATAGAACTAGAAAGAACAGCATATTTTTTAAATAGATTTTTTGAAACTGTAAAAGTCTTTACTATCACTTTTGATCAATTTAATGCGTCCTTGCCATAGACTGTAAAAAATAGGTCCTTGCTGAATAATAGTATACGTTTCTTTGACCCTAACTTTTGGATTGAGACACTACAGAATAAATCACAGAAAATGTACTAGACCAATTACTAAAATGAAAGCAATTGAATCTGACATTTAAAAGCAGTTTCATGCTTATTGGAATGATTGAATTTCACGTGGCACAAAACCAATTCCTTAATTTTTGATAGATTTGATTTGTTGTTCCGGCTGAGTAAAAAGTTTCTTCGTACATTGTCCATTAAAAACATTTTAAATTAACCAACCCATATATTTCAGAACTAATAATTGTCCCTAAGACTTTTTCAGTTGTTTAGCTATAAACAGTAAGTACTGAGACAGCATTTTTCCTAATACTGTGCTGAACAATTTTCTTTCTTCATGGGTTCACAGCTGCCTTTTTTAATTTTAATATCACCCAAAAAGTGATTTTTACAGAAGATTTCATTATAACTAAATCCCCAAGCGCCAGTAACTGGCACACACCCTTCTCTTTTTCTATTTTTTACTTACAGTCAGTTTATTAAACTAAATCCCAGCTGAAAAGGTGCAACTCAATAACTGACATCAGGTTGGTGATAAACATGAGATGCTATTCGGTGCTGTTGATCAGTTTTCCTGCCTTCCATTTGCTATTTATTCAGTGCGAGACTGCATTGTTATACCTTCGCCGAATCGATAACAGCTGGTATAAGGACCAAATAATCCAAATTCGTGTCTCCTTCTACCCTTGAACCTATTCTAACGTTGCGTTTGCGAGCCTCCCTCAAAGGCACCACCATAGTTTTCAATCAATTATTGCTGTAGATCAAACACTAAGCAGGGTCTGGCATCGCTTGACTGTGTGTCTTTTGGGATTGGGTTCAGATAACAGTTTGAATGAAAACCAGCTAACTGGGGATGGGGTCGGGCACGGGAATATTTTACCCAGGCTGTTCCAAATGACTGCCACACCGACAGACTCTCACAAACTATCCGGGGAAATAAAATCTGGCTTCACCATAACACAGACTCCTGCAGAAGTATGAACCGACATACGATATTTGGGCCCTTGCATACAAAAACAAACCATGTAATGGTCTTCATGACTTCCATGTGCATATTTGAAACTCTAGTCCCCTGGACAAGGGGGAGGGCTTCTTCAATTTGCCTGTAATTGTTTATGTGCAAATTGTTTACAGAGTTGTTTCCCATAAAGACCGACTGATATCCATTCTGAGCCTGCCAGTTGTCTTTGAAAGAACACACATCTGGTTAAAACTTCAGAAAAGCCCCGAAATCTGATCTTCTTTCAAAGGTAGAGGGCATGGAGAAAGGTCCCCGCTGCCCGCTCTGATTCCTGTCAGTTTCAACGTCGCTTCCCCTTTGCACGTAATACCTGTACGGAGTCATTAGATGCTAATTTACGCTTGAGTAAATATTACTAGGTCAGTGCGTTCCCTTGGGCCAACAGTTTGCATTAATGAATTATATGTCACCCACTTGGCTGTGTGGCAACATCTCGTTCCATTAAGCCCGAAATTAATCCACAGAATGGCTACCGCCCAAATTGAAGCCCTTGTCTGCGGTGCCAGAGGCCGATTCAAAGGCGGTGCCAGGGCTCAGAGACAAGTACAATAAATAAAGCCTTGTAAGTGCGTCGTAAAAATCACTTATCCTCATTTTGCGGTGGGCCAAGTTATGCTAGAGGGCAATCAACTAACATTTGGTCAACAGGAAATTGCTCAAATCTGTATGTAATACTCAGAGTAAAGCATGAATTCCTCCCACATGTTGCTTTCTGTCCCTTCTGATTCAATCTGTTGAGAATGAAAAGATCATAGGAGAGAAAATCATAAATGACATATTTTTAATATCTTAATAGGTTCTCCTAGATGGCAAACCGATTCATTGTAAAGCAGTTTCAGAAAACTATTGTCAATCATTGCACTTGTTACACAAGTTAGGGGAGAGTGGGGTAAGATGAGCCAGTTGGTAATGTATCTTGGCAACCGTACACTTTTATTGTCATGTGAACATATATTTTGGAACCACCCATCATTTCTGCCAGACTGTGAAAAGGAGAAGCACATGGGAGGAGTGGAAGGCATCCATTTACTTTAAAAACTGTGTTTGGCTTGTCAAAGACATTTTTTAGCATAACAGATGTAATGGCTGTTACTTTAAAGCAAATTTGTCCTGGTCTAAAAATATGTTTGATGCACATTGGTGATTAGGCAACGTATAAAACCATTCAAATCGTTTAGCTAAATGTTAGCCTGAATTGGTAAGCTAGCTATTTTTTTTTTAAATGGCAGCTATATGGGACAAAGTGAGCCAAACGTGGCGGGGTAAATTGAGCCAGCATTGAAGTTAAGTTAAATCTCTGAAGTATAAACTGGTATAATTATTATTTAGTTAATTTTTTTTTCAAGTTTATTTGATAGGAACAATGTACAAGTACACAAAATCCTTCTATTATACGAACCAGAAGATGCTTAATATGGTATATCATCTAGAGGTATATCATCTTTACAATTTCACATGGGTTTGATTTAGATTCAGTTAGATGGTCAGTTTACACCCATATGGTGCAACTTACCCACTGACTCGGATCAACTTACCCCAAACCTGGGGTAAATTGTGCCACAGGAACCCTTTTTTAAAAATAAGAAGCCATGTTTTTAGAACATGTTTTTTTGTTGTTGTCATATCTATTCTGATCCTTTAAAATGATAGGAAACATCCTGAAATTAGTTTAGATATTTTCATTGCAACTCCATTTTCCATCACAGAAGTAAAAATTGGTTCATCTTACCCCACTCTCCCTATATAGAAAATGGGATAGCCTACTCATCAAGTCTGATAAAATCTTGTGCAAGGTAGACATCTAGTGGTCTTCCCTCTGCGTGAGGTAAAATTAGGTAAATCAGAGGATTAAAACCACTCTCTCATTTATATGGACTTTAAAAATATCTAAATGTTCTTTATTTTTTAAAAGAAGTATACCATACAAACGGAAGAAAAAACTGCACAACTAGATTCCAGATAGGAAACTGAATTACATAGCCTGGGCTATATTGGTTCTGGATCAAATGTAGTCTCCTTGTAAAGAAAACTGCAGCAGCGGCAGCGTGCTTCACTACAGTCACAATACTTCTAAATTCTAACGTGGAAGTGACATGCCTTCACTAAAAGGGTTTTAGGGAAACTGCCCTTCAACTCCCGCAGAACAAACGGCACATTCATGAGCAGCAGTCAGTCAGTCAGTCAGTCAGCAGTATAATATCTCTGGAGATTTCACTCCTTTTCCTCTCTGAATGTTACATTTGTTCAAACGCGCCTCATACGATGAGGATTATAATCTGGAGCATCGCGAGCGCTTTCCTGTTCAGCGTCATTTTTACGCAACGACATCGAAGGTATGTGGAATATATAACTAAATCCATATCTAGATGCCTATATATGGTCAAAAAATCATTTAGCTCGAATTGATGAAAAACACGCTGAATTCTGTTTGCTGTTTGGTTGGTGACATTAGCTATTAGTTCCCGTGTTAGTAGCCTACAAACTTGACTAATTTGTACTAATTACTAATTAAGGAACAAATCATTGCATATTAAGCATGCTGTTGTTCATTAATTTTACTTTGTAGCTACTAATAAAGCACATGATTTTGAAGTCCTTGTGAGTTTCAAATTTAACTATGTGCTTTCCCATTTGTCCTCATTGTAGCCCAGTTTTTACATGTGGCGGGAACCTCACTGGAGACACAGGACTGATTGGGAGTCAGGGGTATCCTGGTGTCTACCCACCCAACAACAAATGTGTGTGGAGAATTACAGTAAGGACAGATGCGTGGGAGATATCAGTCTTTAAATGTCTTTTCTGTCAAAGAAAATATTTCCCATGCACCATAAATCTCTCACAAAGTGTTGTCTGGTCTGGGTGGTTGCTTACTGTCCCGAATCCAATGATATTTTGGTCCATATTCTGATCCTTCATTGTAATTCTGTAGAATTCCTCCCTGTTCCCTTTTTTATACCAGGAAAAAATATAATTATTTTTGCTTAGAAAAGTAACAGCATACACTTCACTGGCAGCACACTTCAACAAGCCACACTATTTGAAGTATGATTCATGTCTATAGCACAAATAGGTTACTCACGAGCACCTCTTTTTGAAAATCAGCTGCGACCTAATAGCATTGTTGGAGAGTAATCTAAGGAGTTAAATGTTTTGATTGTGGAAAGATATTCATGCTAAAAAATTGTATTCTTTTATTTCCCAAAAGCCCTGATAACCAACTACTTTCGCAATTTTCATCGTTAATTGTGTTTTCCGAAACCACAGCTCCAATGAACATTTGCAAACAGCATTGCAAATTTGTGTGGCTGCCATCTTTTCCCCAGATTAAATGGCACACGCATACACACTTGGGCGTCCAACACCATGTCGCTGGTTTGTGGTTTGCCCCTTCTTGGACCACTGTTGGTAAATTCTCACCACTGCTGACCCACTCAAGTCGCCTTGCCATAACAAATTGGCCCTTTTCAAAGTCGC
Source organism: Tiaroga cobitis (assembly GCA_030578255.1). Taxonomy (NCBI): domain Eukaryota; kingdom Metazoa; phylum Chordata; class Actinopteri; order Cypriniformes; family Leuciscidae; genus Tiaroga; species Tiaroga cobitis. The sequence goes on along the minus strand of CM060592.1, from coordinate 17,991,840 downwards.
TCAGATATTTATTCCTGCCATTTCTCCTGCATCCAACCCGTTGATTACGAAAACCGATTGTTTTCTTACAATCTAATCTACCCAGACCTTAATATGTGGCCTCGTTAGGAGATGATCAACAATATTCGCTTCACCTGACTGGCCATAATATATTGGGTCATCAGTGCTCATCATTCCATTTGAGGGTACGTTTACACGACAACGATAAGCTTAAATCGGAGAAGTTTTTCCTTTGAGTTTTCCGCGTACAGACGACACCGTTGTCAAAACGATCCCCATTCACACGGAAACCTGAAAAGGACTTAAAACGCTGTATTCTGCGTCCTGGTTATTAGATGGCGATGAAACACTATAGATTGAACAGGTAATATGCATGTGCATTATGTTATCGTCTTCAGAGAATCGAACTTCAAACACTTTGAAGTCCAAATCAAATCCAAATCAAATCCAAATCCAAAACCAAATCCAATCAAAAGTTTGCGTTTTCAGGCCCCCAAAACGCCGTTGTTGTGTAAATGAACGGCCAAAACTTATAAAAAGTTTTATGTTTTTAGTTGAAAACGGTGTCGTGTAAACAGCCCCTAAATATACATTTCATTCTGGATCAAAAATAGCACAATAGTCCTCAGATGCCATCTTCGTTACAGCAGCATTTTGGAGAAATGTACCCTATGGAATTACAGCAAAAACATATTGCATGTAAACATGATAAACTTGTCTTTCTGATGTTTCGTCTAAATGAACTATGACAATCTGACATTAATTGCGATTCTGAATTGATTAATTAGCAGACGTTATTACACCACATATTACATTAACGACAGTTCTATATTGTTAAACCAATGTTGTTGAAATGACAGAGGTGCGACCATGTTACTTAGATTTCGAGAAACAGCCGCAACTAGCTAGTTAATTTCTCGCTGCGTCGAACTATGGTAGTAAGGCAACGAGTTACGCTATTGTATGGGGAATTTACTCCTAATCTCGTGAGAAAATGTAACAATTTTACATTTTGTGGAATTGGTGGCAAATTTGATTCACATTGAAAACATGTTTCTTTTTTCTTTTTTTAAGTAAGCACCCTTAACCCAAACCCTAAACGTAACCTGAATGACGCAAACTGAATGAATGACATTCTCCACCAATTTGCCAAAATGTAAAATAGTTACAAATTGCCATGGGACGGTGTTGACTCTTCTCAATTACCCGTCTACAGGTCCCTCAGGGGAGGGTCGTCTCCCTCTTGTTCCGGGTTCTGGATCTTGAGAGTGATAGTCTTTGCAGATATGACTTTGTTGATGTTTACAATGGCCACATCAACGGGCAGCGTCTCGGCCGCTTCTGTGGTACTGCCAAACCCGGAGCGCTGGTCACCAGTGGAAACAAGATGCAAGTGGTCATGGTGTCAGACGCCAACACAGCTGGGAGTGGTTTCCTTGCTGTATACTCAGCGATTCGCCCAAATGAAAGAGGTAACGAGACTACCAACTTATTACCATCCAAATATAGTAAGTGGCCCTTCCCTGTTATTTCAATTCAGCTCGGTGTTTTGTTTTGCTCATCAGGTTTTTTTCTGTAAATGCACACTCAAATTTCCACAAATTATTTCAAAATGCAGCACTACAGACCTCAGTATTTTCAAATAAATCTGCGTTGATTCCATGTCATCAGACTAATATCCAACGATTGTCCATGGCAGGTGACCGGTATTGCGGGGGTCTTTTAGACAAGCCCTCTGGGACGATAAAGACTCCTAACTGGCCAGATAAAGACTACCCAGCAGGAGTAACATGTGCCTGGCATATTGTTGCTCCTCAAGACCAGGTGTTAATTTATTATTTCTATCAATTCCAGACCATGTCACAAGTCATGCATCATTGACAGCACATTGACAGGATGAGTATGAATAAATATCTTTTTAAATTGCAAAGTAACTTCCCCCCTCTCAGATCATTGAGCTGAAGTTTGAGAAGTTTGATGTGGAGAGGGACAGCTCCTGCCGCTATGACCATGTGGCTGCGTTTAATGGTGGAGAAATGAATGAGTCACGGAAGATCGGCAAGTTCTGCGGAGACAGCCCACCCATGTGAGACCCTCAGTCCATCACACATGCACCAATACACCATTTACCACTCCTTCACTAAGCAGAGAAACCACCACAGACACTGACCTCGAATTTTTAGACTGGTTGATGCTACATTATTGCATGTTGTCCCCCCATTCCCATATTTTCATGGCGAAGTTCTTTTTTATTCTTCACTTAGGGGTAAAAAGAAGTTCAAAATAACTTTTCAGCGGTATACTGATAGCGAACATCCTGACGCCGCTCATACTGCTGTATGTAAATATGTATATATATATGTTTTATAACAAAATAAACACACAACAAAAATGACAGCGGTGATAAAGCAGCAGTTCAGAAGCATCTGGTCATAGCGATGTGGATATGTTTGCACCAGCTCTGCAATTCGCCACTCCATTCAAGTCACATCACGTTTAATTTATACAGCACTTTATACAATATTGCTTTAACACAAACAGCTTTACCGTATTAAACATAAAAAAAAGTGTCACTTTCAATTGGAATTACACCAATGGTAGTTTGACGGTGTTTACCAGCCGGAGCAAACTTTTCTGGAACCAAACTCCACATGAACTTCATTTTAGAACGGATGTGTTCGAAATGACGGCACACCAGTTTATCCTTCGATTTCGCTTGAAGTATATTGGGGCCTTAATTCTAAAAATCTTTTATACATAGTCTCTAATAGGGCAGTATCAAGGTATGCTGTGATATAACATTATGTCTTGAGTGAATGTAAACAGTTGATTGACAAATGTCTTACTACATGTTAAATAAACCTCCTACTTCACCTGAAAAACTATATCGCATCAACTATGTTGTGATATATCGTTATCGTGAAATAAAATTTCTCTCACAGTTGGGAGTTTATATCATGCAATTCTGACTTTATAACTTGCAATTGCGATTTTATATCTTACAATTCTGACTTTATAACTCGCAAATACAAGTTTATATTTCGCAATTCTGAGAAAAAAGTCAGAATTGTGAGATAAAAATCGCAATTATCTTTTAAATTGTTTCATCACGTGGCGGAAACAACCTTCCAAAGGACAAATTTTATTGATCAGAAATTGTATTAAAAAGACAGAATTGCTAGATATAAAACCGCAATTGCGAGTTATAAAGAATTGCGAGATATAAACTATATAAAATATTTAATTCAATTCTGACTTTATAACTCGCAATTCTGACTTTATATCACACAATTCTGAGAAAAACAGACATAAAACCTTTTTATTCTGTGGCGGAAACAAGCTCCCATAGTGTCCACATGGTCAATAAATCTTTATTTTAGAGAGGTATTTCAAAAGAAAAATGGTCATTTCAAACATTTATTTATTTATTTATTTTGTCTCGTAGGCCAATTTATTCGGATGGCAATCATCTCCTCATCATGTTTCTGTCTGACCTGAGTCTAACTGCGGATGGATTCATCGGCCATTACCGCTTTAAATGGAGGAGTCTCAGCACAGCCAGCGCCCCTCTCACCCCCATGAGCACCATCCCACCCACCACACGGCCCGCAGGTCAGTCCACAGCCCACTTTCCAGAAGGTTTCATTTCAAATGAAAAAATGCAAGTAGCGGCACGGTGTAAAACTGCCTACTAAACTATATTATAGGAATAAACGTGTGTAGGTAATGACATTGGAATGTATTAAGGATTTATTATGTTTGGTTCATATGGAACGCATTAGTTCGGTCACATGGGAAGACTAATGTGCTTCTATTTTGTTACTAAAGTGCTTTAACAGAAATAAATGTATATGACTTTTGCTGTGTTTTACACTGTATTTTAGTGTATAAGGACATGCTGTTGTTGAAAATCTTTTTTTGCTCTCTTTTTCAAAAAGCCCTTACATATTCAGAAGGTCTTTGCAAGCAAAAATGCAAAAGGACTGGGACAATTGAAAGCCACTACTGCTCTAGTAACTTTGGTAAGTGGCCGTTGTTTGATTGAAATTTTTTTGCTTTCTGCAAACCCAAATAATGGGAGGAATTCTGGGAATTTCTTTGAAACTCTGACTCCAGGCATCAGCGCTCTTTTTCACATTTTCAGGACTTTTACAAAAGCATTAAACAGATTAGTCTGATACAACTATACGCATTGTAGTGAGTACACTGTATTCAAAAATGTACTAGTAGTATACTTGTGAATGTGACCTATAAACATTCAAATATGAATATATGTATGACAATAAAATATTTTAGTCAACATTTCAAGAGATGTAACACCTAAAAGTGATGTAAACCTATTTTAATTCACATAAATAATTCACTGTTGTTGTTTTTTTTTAAAGTTAACTAAAGCTCTCATTCCCCGTCTCTGTTTTAATAATGCTTATAGATGGAAAATGTGTTCAGGCCGATACTGAGACTCAGCTCTTTCTTTTTTCAAATAATTGCAGTGGCAGTAAAGCTGCTGAGTACAGTAAAAATGACAGCACACATAACAGAACTATACATACTTTATACATTACCACGCACATGCGATTTTATGCATTTGTTCAAAGAAGAAACCCTGATTCTGTGAATTTAGTCCTTTTTTCCCTCCCCACAGTGATCACCGCCACCCTTATCTCAGCAGCCATGAGGGACCACAGCGTCCTCGCCACCTTTTCCCTCATACACCTTTATAAGGAAGGAAGTTTAGCCATTCAACAGGCTGGGAAGACCATGAGCACAAAAGTCACGGTCCTCTGTAAAAAATGCCCTCTAGTCAGAAGAGGCGAGTATCTTTACACCGACCATGACCTACAAGGACCCTAACCTTAATCATTTTAATTTAAACCAGCACAGCCAGCGATAGCATCCAGCGAGTCCAGCAGATGTTTATAGTTGATTGAGGTGGATTTTGGAAGGTGATAGTTTGCAAATTTCGAGCCCCCCCCAAAGTCCTTTGGCTCCATTTGTGGTGTTGAGATATTTCAGACAGGATATGCCATTTCGGCGTCACGGTGTGTAACTTAAGCTCGCTCAAGAGAGGGTCTCAGTTGGTTTCCTTGAATCGTGGACAGTTAGAATAATAATTCTCTTCAACCCTATGGTATGTGACTTTATTGGTGCCATGCTTTACCTCAGCTCACTTAGTGCCGAAATAGTAAGCCACTGCTCGGAAACTCTGAAAAGCAACTGTTTTGTTTTGTGGGGGAATTTCTAGAAAATGTGCCGTGGAAGAATTTGCGTTAAAATATGCAGGAATTGTTTTTGGCAGTTCAGAGACACAGTTTAACATTAATCATTTGCGGTGGAATTTTTATTGTTGAAATGAAAAGCAAGGGAATAAACAGAATATTATTTGCTTTGGCTCACGTTATATTAAAGCAAAGGCGGTTGTGTTCTTCAACAGTTAAATGAATAAATGAGGAAGGAGAAAAGGAGTGTTCTAAACACCCTCCTGAACTTTTTTTACGCCACAGGTTTGGGATGTGCGTTTGCTAGTTCAAAAGATGTGGCCAATCCTCTGGTACTAATTAAAAAATATCACGTTACAACTAGCAAAAATAAGTTGCTCTTGTGAAAAGGAAGTTAGCCTAGCATAATTGTATTGAATGCACCTCATATCTTAAAAGTATAATATCTTAAGAAATGTAACGTTAATGCACTAAAAGGCCACTTAAAGGTATTGTAGGTAGGATTTTTATAAAAAACTTTTTTCAAAATTTGTTTAAACGTTCTATATATATCAATGCATAATTAAAATGTAAGTACTCTGATAAAAAGAGTATAAAAATCGAGTGACTATAGACCGTTTAATCTGCACTAAACACAGCTCATTATTTCCATTCGGGACGAAACAAAGGATTGGCTTGGCTTGGCGCAACCATGGCAACCACCCTTTTGCCGCACAGGACCTGCCCACTTGCGCGTATCCGTTTGATTTGAGTAATTCAAGAGGCAAGGAACCTAGCAATAGCAAAACAATGGCAGAGAAAGACCAACCAAGATGCAAAATTCGACGCAGGTCCTCTTGTCCAAGAAGTGCTCCTTGCCCTGCACTTCGACCACCCCATCCTCGGCCTCTACTTCCTCGGACCCTAGTTGCACGACCTCCTCTACCCCGGATCTGTCCTCGAGCTGACGATGCGGTACTTGTCTCTGGAGTGTAGTCCTCATCAGAGTCAACAATGCTTTCATCATGGAAACTCTTACATGCAGAACACCATATATGTTATGAATCTTGCACGAAATTCATCTTCATAACAGTGTAAATGATGGCAATGGAAAAACGTGTATCATGCAACCTGTTTTTAGCTTTGCCTTATAGATAACTAGCTCGTTAGTGAATCAATAAATATATATTTTAATCTTTACCAATATCAATATGCTACTTGATAGTGAGTACTAAAATACATATTATTTGTTTATCTTCATAATGATAAAGTTAGATTTTCTTATTACATGTGATTCTGACATGATGTCACTACATGCACTGCGCTCCTTCCTCTCCGCTCGTCTCAGGTAAATAATGCGTCTTCAGCTCAGCGGTCGGAGTCGCGCGTTCATGTGTTTTGGAGGCGTAGCTTTGGAAGGAGCCCAGAAGGGAGGGGGTGGAGTGAATGGAAATAATGAGCTGTCTTTAAAACAGTCGTGAGAGGTCTACAGACACTCGATTTTTATACTTTCTTTTTCAGAGTACTTACATTTTAATTATGCATTGATATATACAGAAAGTTTAAACAAATTTGGAAAAAAGTTTTTTAATAAAAATCCTACATACAATACCTTTAAGGGTACTAAAAGAGAGTGAACATTCATGGTTGTTTCTTAACACACTTTAAAAAATGTGTCAAATTATTTATTTATTTTACTTTAAAGGACATTTTAAATCATTAAGTTGATGATCATTTGTCAAAAGAAGTACACTTATTTTGATGTGTTGACTTTGAATCAAGCACTTGATTCAACTTTTAATGGTAGTGTGTTATCTGAGGTAATATTTAGAGTTAATATATTTTAAATGTACTAAATTGCAACAAATACGTTATTACAAATATATTTAAAAACATGACATACAAGTTTAAATAAAATGACATTAAAGTATAGGCGTAGACTTCAGTTTACCATAAATGCTTGTCGGCACATTTGACATCACTTGGAATTAATTATAAAATTATGCTGAGTCCTACTTGGGTCAAAAAAACACTTGTAACGAAAATGCAATTAAGTGCTTGAAAACATCACATTCAGTTTGCACTCAAAGGTGCAGTATGTAATATTGAGAGCTAACAGTTGAAATTCAAAATATTGGAGAGAGTCGTTTCTCCGCCCCCTCCTGCTCAAACTCGACGCTCATGCGGGTTTCCTGACTGAGGAAAAGCAATAGGAATGAGTGCAATTAACAATGGAAGGTAACGAGCCTTACACTGTAAGTTGTTGAGCTGATTAATTCGTATTTTAATATGCCATAGAGCTTTTTAGATGATGCCGAGGCTTTTTAGGTCGTATAGAATCTGCGATCTCTGACCTAGTTTGTTTGCTGGCTTCCATGGCTGCAATACGCTGTGTTTTCCATCAACTGGCAACCCGGGGTGTCGAAATACTATTGGGCAAATTGGCTATTTTTGTGCTTTAGTACAGTCAAAAAAAGTACATACGGCACCTTTAGTAAGTATATTCTTTTAGAGTATGTTATTTTATATTAAGTAAAAAAAAAATATTATTATTATAATATATATATATATATATATATGTTTTGTTTTTTTCAGGGCTTAACTACATTGTCATGGGACAGACAGATGAACAGGGACAGGGTATTGTTTCCCCTTATAACTTTTTGATGGCCTTCAAAAGCAAGAAGCAACGGGATCTGGGAGTGCTGAAGAATATTCGCTGTTAATGTGCTGGAGTCTGGATTTCTATGACCTATATTATTCACTTGATGTAAGCGCATTTAATAACATTCATACTTGAAGGACTCTTCCAGTATTTTCCAGTACATTTTTCCCCACAATAGAACATTTGCAAAAACTTTACAAATATTTTGTTTCAATCTGTCTTTTTTTTTTTTTTTTAAGGAACATGACTTAAATATCTTTGACAACATAAATCAATGAGGACCTCAACATCATTTTAAAAATAACTTCTAAAATAGTTCTAGTAAAAAGCACTTTCCTTGAAGAGTTGGACTACAATGAAGGCACTCACTACAACAAACTGTCATTTGCAGTAGCTGGGGGGTGCTGACATTTACGAGAGCGGCGGACATGTTGGCCTTTGAATCTGACATTTATCTAATCTATCTAGTGTTGTAATGAGTGAACGAAGATTGAAGATGACAAAATGAAATGTTGTCAAAATGAAGTGCACTGTAAATTGCTTTTGTGTCAGATGAGGTAACTACAGAAAGTTCCTATGTCACTCCTGCGATGGAGTATTTTATTTGAAATACTGTATGCTACTGTGCAGCTCAGAAACGTATTATAACTTGATTTTTCAAACAATGGGAAAATAAAATGAAAATAGAATGGAAATGAAAAGCTCAAGTGTAAATTAGTTATAGCGTAGCATAACTTCTGGCCCCAGTTCACCCCATGTTTACCTAATGAGTGATATTAACTGCAATTTAGGAAAACTACTATATTTTGTAAATGTAATATACAGTATAATATTTTATTATTATGTCATGGGACATGGAAATGTGCTGCATAGAATAAATTATGTTTATCAGAATACGCTTTGAGATTTGCATCGCAAAGACTGCAGATCATTTTTTGACTTCCCTTGTGAAAAAGAAGTGCACTTTAGCACAATTCTAGATAAAGTACTTATTATGGAAATACAATACTTTAAAAGAATATATACTTAAGTGCGAACTAAATATAATGTTTGCGGACACTTAATTGCATGTTACTTACAGTTAAATGAAAATGTATTATAGTTTAAATTTGAACTTAAGAGTGCTTTTGACCCACTTAAGTAGGACTTAAGTACATCTTGATATATAATTACATAATTACTTGTTATTGTCTTTGAAATATGGTTAAAGTGTACTGTAACTGACAACACATTCGTGGTAAACTAAAATATACTTTAATGCCATTTTATTGAAACATATACAGTATGTCATATATTGAATTATGTGTAATTACATGTTTGTTGTGAAGTTGCAATTTAGTACATTTAAACTATATTATAACTTTCAATAAAATATCAAACATAAAACACACTACAGTTAAATTATAATTAAGTATGTAACATGTGCTTTTTGTATGTTAGTCAACACGTACAATAAGCGTACAGTGCACTTTAAAGTAAAACCTTTAATTTGACATTATTACAAAGAGCACTTTTTAAGAGTGTACTTAAAGGTATAGTTCACGTAAAAATGGAAAATGTGTCATCATCTAGTTACCATCATTCTTTAAAATATCTTGTTTTGTGTTCAACGGAAGAAAGAAACTCATACAGGTTTGGAACAACATGAGGGTGAGTAGATGATGACAGAATTTTCATTTTTGCGTGAACTATCCCTTTAAGTGTGTTAAGAAACAGTCATGAAAGTGTACTCTCGTTACAGTCTTTTATTAGTGTTATATTATCTGCAAGTACAGTTTTTTTATATACTTTTAAGATTTAAAGTACAATACAAGTGCACATTCAGTACAATTAAGCACACTTCGTTTTCACAAGGGTTTAGCATTTGAATTGGCATATTAATGCTGGAACTGGGCAGCAAACTTGTTAATATACTGAGATCTGCCAGTGTTTCTGTACAGTAACATAATGCAGTACAGCAAATGAGACACATTGTTAAGTGAATCCACTGAGCCCTTATGGGGCTTCGAATGTGAAACCGAGCGCAGCTCTACGTGATGGTACGGTTGTCAAAGGGGAACACTCAGCTCAGCTGAAATGATCCCAGAAACTCAAACACATCTGGAATTTCACAATGACATTGAGAGAAAGTCCCTCTAGAAGAGAGCTGGACACGTTAGATGATTGTAAATAGGAGGCAGAGACCAGGAAAGTGTTTGCAATTCTGGCCACTGTTAAATGATGTGGACGCTTGTTCAATCATTTTTTTCTGCCAATTGTAGCATTTTTCTGCTTTCGACTCACATTCACTGTAAAAAAAAAAAAATCCTCCTCTGAATTACATTGCACTTTCCTGGATGAGCAAATATTTAGACTGACACCCACAATGTATGATTATAAGCCAGAATAGCTGGCCAGCTGCATCTAAGCCTGATTAAATAACAAAATGAATGAATGTGCAGATCTACATGGCTCAAATATTTCTTGTGAGCACCTTTATTGACGTAATGTAAAAACATCCAGCTATTTACAATCTGAAAGAATCACGAGTCGATGAAGAAATAAAGCATTCACAATTATTAAGAAAATAACATTCTCTTTGAATAATCTTGCATCTAGTATCTTAGCTAGAAATGAAATGATTAGTGACGTATTTCGGTGCAATTAACAGGAGGTAAATTCATGAGGAACTATTCATAAAAAAATAACAATTGCATTAAAGTGTTGGCGCGTAAGGCAGAAGGGACGTCAGGGGGAAAACAAGTGCAATGTATGGGTTGTGCTTTCTGACAAGGTCAGCCATCGACTTTCTTCAAGCCCCTTCCCATAAGGCATGCAAACACAGTCATCACCATCTTGGGTTTGACCTCCACAAGGTCATCGGGCAGAGCGTACACCTTGACTCCGATTTTTCGCGCCACTGAGATTGCGTATCTGTGAGTGGGAAACAGAGATACGGAGACGGTTGTTGGTGGCGAGACAACAGGCAATTTGGCGTCAGATGCGTATCAGGGTAATTTATGAGGATCCGCGGGGGGAACTTACTTTGCATTGTTTAGCTTGTCCTCTGGCGTCATTTCCCCGCTCTTCACCATCTCGTATTTAATGACTTTGGGCACGATGGTGTCGATCAGATCAATCACTGGCAGGCTAGTGCTGATTGATTTGTCCTGAAACAATACATCATATACATTTCAATTTCATTTAAACGTAGACATGTTTGCTATTATTTGAATCCCAATATGAATTCATTGACTTTATGGCACTGTAGGAAAGCAGTACTGGTAAAACATCGCGTCGAATGGGATTCACCTTGAAGCTGTTGATATACGAGTCTTTATGGCCTTGTTTCAAAGTGTTGTTCACCCAGCTGATAATAATTTGGTCATTGACTATTTCCCCTTCACCGAGGTCAGACAGAACCTTCACAGTGTATCTGCAAGAGTTATTTGTAAGATGATTCATATGTTTCACATTTTTAACAAAAATAGACGTCAAAGCCATAACCATCCTCATATGACAAGTATTTATTTTTTCACAAAAGCCTGATGTCATTTTTTAAAAGAAAATCATAATTTTATTCAGTAAGAAGGTTTTCCAAAAGTCACAGTAAAGACTATCAATTAATGCTCTTCTTTTAAACTTTCTGTTCATCAAATAATCCTGAAAAGCAACATGTATCATAAAAATATTAAGCAGCACAGCTGTTTTCAACATTGATAATAATAAAAAAATGTTTCTTGAGCAGCAAATCAGCATATTAGAATAATTTCTGAAGGATCATTGGCCAATTTTTTGCCATATGAGTCAAGTCAAATTATTTCAACCCAAGTTTTCTATTTTCATATGAATACATACGATTTGATTTGTATGAAAAAAAAAAAAAAAAAACCTAGAATGAAGGTCCACCTCTAAACGTATCCCTCAGTGGGGTGTAAGGAGATGTGCATACGGAAACATGTGCATTAGATCGCACAAATTTTCCACAAAATCGCCAACATGTAAAATAGTTAGAATTGCCATGACAGCATGTTGAAACTTTTAATGTATAGATAAAGTACCTTGTCATCAGTTGCCAGACCAGTGCCAGGGTGTGCATGGGGCTTCCCTCATTGATATTCTCACCACCGATTCCTACTAAGGAAAACTTTGCTTCCTTTTTGCCCAGTGCGACTGCATAATTACAATTCTCAAGCTACAAAACAAACATATGTCAGCCAAGTTAAAATGACATGTATAATTTAACCCCGGCGACAGCAGTACGCACACATAAATGGAGCTTTTGATGAATAAAGTGCATTTTGAATTCTAAACTGAGCTAGCCAGTACCCTGAGGCAGCTGTGGAAATCATTCAGCAGGGACAGAAATCCAACATCTAGCAGTACAGACATATTTAATTTGCTCTCAGAAACAAACGCACTAATGTGATGTGACTCAAAGCTGATCCAGTTCTTTTATTTCAGTTATTAGCTGCTTGTAGTCTTAACCTATTGAAACTCAAAGCTGAACTTCTGAAAGCACAAACCTTCTTCATGTTGGAGCCCAGTATTGGATAGGGAGGTTTATTGACTTTAGTCCAGTCAACAGGGACCTGGATTCTCTCGTATAACTGAAGAATGACTTGACCATCATGCAGATCACTGGAGAAGATGATGTTCATGGTTAACTTCAGTCTTTTGGTTATAATGTTTTATGTAGTACAGTGAATCAATGTAAATTGTGTTTAAATGTACAGACCACCTCTGATTTGTCAGCAAATTTCTCCAAAGCACAACAAAAAGCAAAAAGCAACATGTCAGAGCTGTGGCTGTGTGGTTGGACATGTGCTATCCATCCATCCATCCATCCATCCATCCATCCATCCATCCAATAATAACTCCTATTTTATCTATTACTACTAAATAACACCTATTTTTAAGCTGGTTTTAAGCTAATTTTGTTTATGGTTTTAACTAATTGCTCATGATTTTCATCATTTGTAAGTAACTTTGAGTAAAACCATCTGCTAAATTGATAAATGTAAATGGATGCACAAGTTACAGTAAATGCCTAAATACAATACTTTGGGATGGAGGTTTAGAACAAACCTAAGTTTAAGCATTAGCCTTAGCAAGCACCACTAACATGGCAATGTTATTTTACATAGTATCATATTATAGTTTTATTTCTATATATTTCCATTTTTAAAAGTTATACATTTAAAAAATAATGGTGTAATACATTCAAAAGTAAACATGCATACATTTTGTTTGTTTGTTTAATTTATTTAGCTATTTCTCCATCTCACAACCTCCCTGCCGTTCCACCATGAACCCATAGATTCATAGCTTTTGATTTCAGAACCAACTTTAGTCCTGATATTTCAACTGTCACCGTAGAAAACTACGGCATTACTGTAAGCTAAATGAATGGCTGTGTTACCTGTACAAGTGATTGACATGTGGAGAAACCCCCAGAGAATTCATCCAGTTTCTGAATGTCCTGTCCTCTCTTGTTTCCCCTGTCGAAAGAGAGTGCGATCATTTATTAGTCAAAGTCACACCATGTCTTATGCCTTATTTTGAGGATCATTATGTACTTTAGATGCAGTCAATTTTTGAATATTTGTTTAAATACTGTTTTAATTGGATGTTACTGTTTATATTGACCTCACATTATAAGCCCACCAAAGAACTGTCCACCCTCTGAGAATTAAACTGCCCATTTTTGCTGCTGTCCATTTAGGACTTCTAAATATACACGATAGGCTATTGTCTGTTTACCCATGTAATTTACACGGTTGTTTATCAGGATGGATCAATTTGCTGTGGTCACAACTATGTTCTGTTAGTTTCACTTTCATGGACTTAGTTTGTTTATCGTCAGCTTCCTTTGTTCTAGTTTCCCGCCACTCGTTAGGTTCATGGACACTCATTCAGTCATCACAGATGTTCAATATTTTGTCTTATTACACGGCTCTCAAACAGGTATGATCTTAAAAGAGTTTCATCTCAAATCAATATCTCTTATCCCCATAATTATTTATGTGGTGAAATGCTGTGTAATAAGTGGTATGACTGTACCGTATCTTTATGTCTGTAGTTTGAACTTGCCGCGCTAGCAACTGCTCTCTACGCGGAAGCTTTGCGTTTGAAGACCTAATAAAATATTTAGACTCAGATCAATATGTTGTGTCTAATTATTTAGTTATGTGGCAAGTAGCCATGTAAAACATCATCACTGCGTTTTTAAGTTCCTCCTTGTGCACTCTTCATTTGTATGGCATTGTTTGTGTCTTTACACTCTGTACGTTGCCTACCTCTTGCTATTGGATTACTCTTGAGTATGTTTTTTTAATAAATACTTTTTGTAACCTTTTTTAATCATCTTCATCTGGATTAAAACGTGACAGAATACCGGACCCCAAAATGAGAAGAAGCATGGAAATAGCTTCCATCATTGTTGCCTCTTTGAGTGGCAGATGCCTGGAGGAATATGTGGAGGAATTCGTCGGCATCAGAAAACATCCCGCACATGAAGGGGTTTTGGATCAGACTCGATGACAAGATCCGGCTGTGGTGCCGCGAGGAAACTCCTGCTAGACGCTGGCCAAGTACTACAAAGTCACCCTACAGGTCGACGGATCTTCTTTCATTGTGGGCGATATGGAAGAGGACCCTGCTGCCAGCGTCCAGCCCCACTCACCATCAGTCACCACCCCAGAGCCAGACCCAGCGCCCATGCCCACTGCGGATAAGGAGCCAGAGCCCACCGCAAACCAAGAGACCCAGCTGATTCTTACCACGGATAGCAAGCCTAAGCCAATGCCCACCAAGGAGCCAGAGCCAACAGCCACATTAGGGGTGTGCCAAAAAATCGATTCACAGAAGAATCTAGATTCTCATTTGCAACGATTCAGAATCGATCTGAAATGTCCAAGAATCAATTGAACAAATAAATAAAATCAGCTGGCTGTTCGCCTCCATTTTTGTAACTAGCCTATACGGGAGTCACGGGTCGTCCGGACGTCACCACGCAGCCGGTTTTTGAACGTGAGCGGCAAATCACTAAAACAAAGAAGAAGCAAATATGGATGAGAGGGAGATCCAACCAGCCAACCAAGACGGGCTTAATTTGTAATGATGTATAAATGTAGGTGTTCATGTGTTAATTATTGTGGTGTCACAGCCATTACAATTTCCTTAGCTGTTTTCCTTAAGTTTTCATAAATTACCTAAGTGGACTAAGGAGGAAGCTTTGTGTTGTGAATGTAACCGTATGCCTATTTGTACAGCGGAAATCCTGTTTTCCACTATATGCTCCTGGTAAATATGTTTTTAATAAAGTCCTTTAAATACGAATTACTAAAGTGCACAAGAATGATTACATGATGATAGTCTGTTTCACAATCCTGAGCTACATATTCTCTTACTTTGCACAATAGAGCTTTATCCTTAATAACAATAAAATCAGGCTGCAGACTAAATTAATAGTGTTGTGAATGCAGAAAAGAGCATGATGGTAAAATAACCATCTATCTCCCTCTGCTACGTAAATGGGAAAAAGGCAGTTAAGAGGGTTCTGGCAAATGTACATATCTATGTGGCTGATGACATGCTGTATTTAAGGAGACAGAATGGAGAAGAAAATAGAACAATCAGATGAAGAGGACAAAAGACAGATAAACAGACAGTGAGATAAAACCTAATCACCCCCAATTACTGATGTCACATGTGACCCTCTAACACACACACACACACACACACACACATGCATTTTGTGTGAAATAAGCAACAGAGCGCCACCTGCTGCTCACATGTCAGTACTGTATGTCTTTCATGTATATTTCATGCAACCTATATTAGAGTGTCTTGAAACTTTACCTATTACCTAAAGTGACTTCTTTACATAGATGCTGTTTCCTATTTGATATCAGGCAATATCACCATATCCTAAGAAACAACCCACTACTAAATAAACATATATAATACATTCATACATACATACATACATATTATTAATCTTTATTTATGTTAGTTAATAAAAATAGAATTGTTCATTGTTAGTTCATGCTAGCTCAGGTCCATTAAATCATTTTAAATATTAGCAAATGTTCAAATTAAAGGGATAGTTCACCCAAAAATTGTCTCATAATTTACTCTCCCTCAAGTCATCCTAGGTGTATATGACTTTCTTCTTTCAGCCAAACACAATCAGAGTTATATTAAAACATGTCCTTGCTCTTCCAAGCTTTATAATTTGGAGTGAATGGTACCTTAGATTTTGAAGCCAAAAAAAAAAAGTGCATCCATCATAAAAGTAATCCATACAGGGTGTTAATGAAGGCCCTCTGAAGCAAAGTGATGCGGTTATGTCAAGAAAAATATTTATAACTTTATAAACTATAATCACTGGCTTCTGGTAACAGCCTTATGCGAGTCTAGGAACAAAATAATATAAAATATAATAATTTAAAAATACGATCGTCTTCTATCAAACAATCATAGGTTGTGAGTAAGTCATGTATTTATCCTTAATAACAATAAAATCATGTATTGTATAAAAACATGTATTGTGAATACTTTCATGCATCTTGCTGTTTGAGTATGTTTCTTGTTTTAATGATGGGAAATGTCTGGTTGGCTAAACAGTATGTGAGCTCAGATGTGAAGCAAAGATAATGCAGCTTCATTTATCACAGGCAGTCAAAAACCTCTCCGGTACTCTAAAGGGTCCCAGACTGCAAAAATAACCTTTTCAGCACGCGTTTGGCACATTCACATAAAATAATGCAACTCACCCTCAATTTCATAATCAATGCCATTAGTGGTGGGTCTGTTCAAGGCCGGGTACATGTTGAAAAGATTGGCCACAAAGGCCATGTTGAGCTTATGGTTCGCTGCCACCACATCCCGTGGAGTGACAAACTGTCTGCAATCCAGGCGATCCGCCTGCTTCAGCATCAGCTCCGCTCGCATTTCATCATCGCGCTCCTTAAAGACAGAGTTATTGAGTCTGAGTAACTATGCTTAAATCTGAAAGCAGATGATTATCTGCCGCAACAAGATTAATGGCTGTTCTGTACAGTGCCACAATAATAGGACAATATGTGGACATAACTGTACAAACAAAGACTACATTTTACACCCCCGGTTAGAATACGTTATTTTATTTGGCTTGAAAAATAGACTGCGTTATATTATTGTACTGGCTTTCTATACAGTATCAAAGGTTGGCACTTTCATTCAGTGTTCTTTTAGTATCATTGAAATGTTTTATTGTTTATCTGTTTTTATTAAAAAAAACAAAACATTCAAACACATTATGACGAGAATAAATGATAATTAATATAGCGCTAATGTGGTTAATTGTCATGAAAATTTTAGCATTCATACATTTATTTATTTAAGTGAAATGTGACCTTGTTGAAAGTTGTGTAAGTTCTTTGTTGTATTTTGGGGTATCGTGTCTGTAGCACAAATGATTCATGATGAAGTTGTATCAAAGTTTAATTACATAGGCTTAGGGTTTTGAAAAATAGACTTAATGCTCAAGTAATAGTGAATTTTGCACCACAAATAGTTATAATCTAAAGACAAACGGACCTCCCCAATCCCAATCTACAAAACCAAACTTGCCAAACACTCGTATCCAACCTTCCTTCCTCAGGACTTTGTCTTGTTGTGTTTTGTTCTCATATTTCCCTTCACTTTGTTTCAACAGCAGTCTGGGTATCAGTCTTGGGTATCAAAAAGTCGGCCTATTTCTTATCTGCACTAAATTGTGTCATGAAGTGTGGAACACAGGAAACTGACCTGACGCCGGAAACAAATCAGCATGTTGACTTCCTCAGTAAAAAGGCAAAGGCTGTTGAGTAAATATTCAGACTGACTTACCTTCAGACCAGACATGTCAATGTCAATCCTCATCTCATCATCCCCGTCTCCTTTAGGCGAGATCTGATCAAGCAGGTGGAAGTAAGCCCTGGAGTCCTGAGAGCATTATATAAGTCAATATCAACTGACATTCAAATGACAGCTCAAAGGATTTGATGTCAAACCAGATCAAAGGCTCTTATAGGGTTGTATATAGTTCTTTCATTTCTAGGCCTGTGTTTGATTTACTCAGCATATAACCAATGCGCTACTTCAAAATATACAACAAATGGCCATATATATATATATATATATATATATATATATATATATATATATATATACTGTAAACATATACTCGCAAAATGTTGAAACTTTACATATACGTTTACATTTTGCAAGTTAACGCAAAGTTTCTCAGGGGAATGTGGAAGCTCATAATTTTTCCTCCAGTCTCATATTTTTTTCCACCACCGTGTCCCTTTAATGCATCCTGGCTGAATAAAAGTATTCATTTCTTTAAAATAAAATAAATACATAAAATAAATGAATTAAAATCTTAATGACCCCAAACTTTAGAATGGTAGTGTATTTGAAATATATTTTGGCCAAATGAAAAAAAGAAAAAAGAAAAGCTTGGGTAAACTTGGGTAAAGTATGGTAAACAGTTCAAAGCCCAGTTCTAATGGAGTGATGTGAATTATCAGTAATGACTGAATGACTGATGATGACTTATGTGATGAAGCATAAACTACCTTGATATCTTCACTGAAGTTTCTGATTTGTTGCCAGCCAGCAGCTTTCAGGTGATAGTTGACCCATCGCAGCAAAAGGTCCTCGGGGGACATTGACATCAGGTGGTCCAGCTCTTCTGACTCATCAAGCAATGCAATTAGAGCTACACACAGATAAATACACAGACACACGTTATTGAAACCTCTCAAGAGGCGTAAATCAGTCACTCATGTACATGCATGCTTGTATTCATTTATGGCAGCAATTAGTAACCCCATTGGATGGCACCATGTTACCAAAAATCAATTTAGGCAGAGTAATGACCTTCATTGCGTGAGATCTCAATGTCAGCGAAGAGGCCGATTTTTATGATTTGCCAGAGGAGGCCAAGCACGAGGTGAGGGGTCCCTGCTTTCATGTCCTGAGCATCGATGTTGACCACCGTGCAGCCAATAGCCGAAGCAGAGTTAAGTGCCAACATCAAATTCTCCTGTATTAGTAAAGAGGTAGATATAACTTTATTTATAGTCAAAATATATGTCTCTAATCCACACATCTTTTATTTTAATAAATATGCTAAAGGCCTATCACACCAATGACGATAGCCACTATAAATTATTAGAATAAAATTTAATAATCATTCTAATTCTATCAGAATGGGAAAGTCCACACCACCACAACTATAACGATAACGGCACAAAGGAACGATATCGTTGGAATCCCTTAACATTGATAGCCAATCATAATCCACCAAATTAAAGAAAATGATTTTTTTTGTTGAAAACGATGTTGTTTAAATGGCTCCTAATTCTCATGATTAATTAGAATTAATAGGAATTTAAGTCACATTGTGGCATTAATTGTCAATGCAAAAAAAAAAAAAAAAAAAAAAAAAAAAATATATATATATATATATAAAAAAAATAATAATAATTTTGTCGATTTTCTTCTTGATTTTAGGGTCAAATGTAACCTGGACATTTTTTTTTTAGGATGGGGCTGAGAATCACCCATTATGGGAGAGGTTTTCAAAGATCTTTATTCTGATGTCACCTCTGGATTGGATTTCAAAAGTGAGAGCACTTACAGTCATTGTAAACGGAGTGCTTTTCTTTGTGTTGATGACCCGCTCATCAATGGTGTCCGGTTGCGAGAGGTTGATCATTTTGCTGCAAAGAAACGGCCAAGAGGTTGTTAAACATGAACTCTTATTTATTGTATTTAAATGTGCTGAATAATTAAAGGCAATGTATTGAACAGCACAACAAACAAATAACATTACACAGTAAACCAGTTAATCTTACATTACCAAAGCAATATTCCATCTTTTACGGATTTGAATAAACTGTCAGTTTCCGGGTCCATTGGGATCAGATGTTTGCAGTCAGGATCCTTTGCCAAGGCCTTATTGACCCAGTTCACAAAGGCCACTTTTTCTTCATCTGAGAAACGTTTATAAAAACAAAACATTAGCAAAATGATATTTGGTCCACTTGTGTCAGGGATCATTTGACAAATCTCATTTCAAACTGTTCAAATATGGTTTGACTCTTCTGAAGCAGTGCTCAAGCACAGCAGGGACTGCTCAGAGGCTTTATGTGTTTCCAAGTGAAACAGGATATTCCATAAGAAAATATGTATAGAGTTGGTTAATTTATTCAACAGGAATTCACTGGATGGTGAAAAGGGTTAGGGACGACATGGCATAATGGAGGTGGGCAGCTGAAGTCATTTATGACTTCAAAAATGAGGCAAAGAAAGTTATTACATCTTGATAAATGAAGACAAACCGTTTTTTATTATTTTGGAAAAAACTGAAATGTTCATTAACTGTTTCCCCGCCATTGACAAGATTTTCCATAATTTTTGAACCACGCTTCCCCGCCACTGATGAGTTTTTTTTTCTGCAATCCCTGTTTTTACTGTTATAAGGTAGGGGGCACATCCTCTGAAATATCACAGCATCTCCGGATCCAAAAACAAGGGAAGAAGATCTGCATAAACCAGAAGGAGTTGATAGAAGCATTGCTTGTGCACAAGTAATCTAACGTGATCATCAAACATTTAACAGCATATAAATAAAAATGTCTAGGTTACTAATGTAACCCCCGTAACGCCCAGGAGGACGCAACGCTCCGAGTGGAATGAGTCCTCACCCTAAGGGGGCACGAGTGGTCTTGGGCCTGATATGCCAAGACTATGGTGTCCACTATCCAGTGGGCCAACCTCTGCTGGAGACAGCCTTTCCCTCTTGCTGGCCTCCATAACAGACAAAAGACCTGTTCTGAGGTCCTGAAGCTCTGCGTTCGGTCCACGTATAGGCGCAAAGCACGAATGGGACAGAGCAGAGCAAGGGCTGGGTCTGCCTCCTCCAGGGGCAGTGCTTGCAGGTGCACCACCTGATCCCTAAAAGAAGTGGTAGGAAGCTTGGGCAAGTATCCAGGCTGGGGTCTCAGGATTACGTGAGCGTTGGCTGGTCCAAATTCCAGGCACGATCCATCAGCCAAAAAATGCCTTAACAGAGGCCAGTGCAGTCAGGAGTGCCGTCTTAAGAGACATGATTTTAAGCCCTACTGACTGCAGTGTTTCAAGGGGTGCCCCCTGTAAGGCTGCAAAGACCACAAGAGGGTACAAAGAAAGGGCGGGGAGGATTTAATCTTCTTGCGCCCCTCAGGAACCTGATGATCAGGTCGTGCTTTCACACGGACTTACCATCTACTGCATCATGATGTTCAGTGATAGCGGCAACATACTCTTTCAGGGTGGAGAGAGACAGCCCTCGCTCCAGCCCTTCTTGCAGGAAGGAAAGCACAGCTCTGATTGGGCATTTCCAGGGGTCTTCTCATTGAAGAAGAGCACCAATCAACGAACAGGCTCCACTTCAGAGCGGAAGCGTGCCTTGTAGAGGGCGTACTTGCTGAAGTGATAGGTTCTACCACCGCTGGGGGTAGACTATGTAAGTCCTGTCCCGTCCAGAGACCACACGTGGAGGTTCCAGAGGTCTGGACGCGGGTGCAATAGGGTGCCCCGTCTCTGAGCAAGCAAGTCCTTCCTAAGAGGGAGGGACTGTCGCAAGGACCATTAGTTCTGTGAACCAGGACCGGTTGGGCCAGTACGGCACTACTAGCAAGACCTAGCTTCTCCTCTTCCCCCCTGACTTTGCAGTGTCTGTACGAGAAGGCTCACTGGGGGAAACGCACACTTGCGTAGTCCCCTTGGTCAGGGACTTAAACAACTAGTTGGACCGTCTGGGTGTGGAGTCGCCATTCTCCTGGGAACATGGGCTATTTGTGAGAGCTCGTCAGCTGCACGATTGAGCTCACCCTGAATGTGAACGCAGGGAAGCTACCTCAGATGCTTCTGACTCCAGAGGAGGAGATGGCGGGTGCGTTGCAACATGAGATGGGAGCGTAGACCACCCTGATGGTTGATGTACGCAAAGGCCGTCTGGACCAGCACATGCTTGCTTGCCCTGTAACAGCAATTTGAAGTGGCGCAGAGCAAGCCATACTGCTAGCATTAGAGGCAGTTGATGTGCCAGTGCAGTCGAGGTCCTGTCCAGGAGCCCGAGGCTGCACACCATTTACACATGGCACCCCAGCCGGTGGTGGAGGCATCTGTTGAGACAACATGCCTGGACACGGCGTGAATATAATCAAAACAGAGACGGCTGGCAACATTGTTAGCATGAAAGAGTTAAGAATGAAACTAAGGTATATTTCAATTTCATATTGACTGTCTATACTCTTAAAAATAGTGTTTTTTTATTGTCATTGATGGTTCCATTCTTTAGAATATAAAAATGTTCTCCACACTAAGAATAAAATGTTTATTTTTTAAAACTGTTCCCTGAACGGTTCTTTCAGGAACTCAAACTGGTTCTATTATGGCATCACTGCATAAACAATTTTGGAATATGTCACCACCTGAGTAAGAATGCTGCGTTCCTTCACTTGAGATCTTTGATGTTCCTCCAAATGACCGAATCCCATCCCGCCTGGAGATGGACTTGCGGAAAGTTTCTCTCACTTCTTTACTTCTTAGCTCTTGGAATATCTGAAGAATTTAGTGAGATCTAAGCTTTCAAAGTGCAACAGTGACACGGGCAGCTGAGGTATGCTTTGACCAATAAAAACTCATCAACACTTCAAGATAAGATGAAAACTCATAATCAGGCTTACCACAACAAACTCTTCAAAACTGATCTTCTCGTCTTTGTTGGTATCACCGGCAATGAACTTCTCCACAATCTCCCGTACCTTGTATCCGGGAAGGTGAAAGCTAGCCTCTCGAAAGAGCTCTTGAAGTTCAAAATCACTTACATAGCCACTATTATCAATATCTAGAATTAAAGACAGTTTTAATATTACATTTTATAGTAGTTGAATTCCTCACTGCAGAAAATCTCTGACACCATATTTCGGTATTCCGTTCAAAACCTATAAATTATGTGTGTAGAACCACGTGATACGATGATCAGCCATCAAAACACATTTATGTACTGTTTGACAACTCACAAGCACAAAGTAGATGATTCAAGCTCATTTCACATGTCCCAATGCACAATTTAGTAAAATACAATGAGATTCAGACAGAGTTTTACTGACCGATTTTGTTGAAAGCCTCTCTCAGCTCCTCCAGATCTTCTCTGGAGATCTGTGTGACGTTGTTCTCCATGCTGGTCTCCACGCAGCAGTGCTCACCATGCAAAAGACCTGCCAAAAAGGTCCACACAGAGAGTTTGTGCGCTATACTCTGTTTGCCCACTGCTGTATCTCTATGATAAGCAAATCCACGATGGACACGACTGGTAGAAATACTTAGCGAAATGCAGTTACGGGTCGGAATACACTACCGTTCAAAAGGCTGAGGTTGTTTTTTGTTTTTTAATAAAATTCCATATGCTCGCTGCATTTACTTGAACAAGAACACATGCACTGTAAAAAATGATTGTACTTTTAACTGTAAAAAGACCGTAAAAACACTACAGTTGAAAAAACTAGGTCACACTTTAGATTAGGTCCTTAATTCTCATTATTAACTATGACTTTTGCCTAGAGATGCACCGATTGATCGGCTGGTGACCGGAATCGGCCGGTTTTCACGTGATCGGCCATGATCGGCGACCGGCCGGTCAGTCTGACATAATCCGATTTTATGCCGGTCAAATGCACTCGGGCGCCGCATGATTAACATCGCGCAACATTTGCATCACACGTGCACACGGCACGCGCACATGTAGGAAACCTCGTGAATTACGGCCGTTTCACACCGCAAGGTGCAGCGCGTTTTTTTTTTTTTTTTTCGGCGTGCATGTTAATCAATGAGTGCATTCACACCGGTAGCCGGAGCAGCGTGTGAGCGTCGAGCAGGAGCGTCGCGTCGCGTCGCGTGAGCAACAGTGAAGCGCGGGTTTCGGCGCCGAATCTATTTTTGCTGCGCTCAATTTAAGTGAAAGCACACTTTTGATGGACAAAATAAATATGATTTCATCCAAAAAGTGCCCAAAATGCAAAGCATTTGCATGTCTGGTGTGTTTTAACAAGAACTGAAGTAGGCTATGTCAGAAAGAAAATGAAGACTCAAAAATATTTATTGAAAATTTACCCATTTAAACTTGTTTTTATTATTATTTAATTGTTTCCCTGCACATGCTCCACTTGTCCTGTTTAGCTTGGCTGGACATGTGTCAGATGAGAGAAGAACTGCTTGAGAAATGTAACTTGCCATTGATATACAACAAGTGATTGCAATAGGCCTGTGTGTGTGTGTGTGTGTGTGTGTGTGTGAGAGAGAGAGAGATAAATATCTTTATACTGCAAGGCTATATTTATTAAATTTTTATTTGTTATTTATATATTATTTTATTGCCATTACCTGTTTTCATACAGAAGTTTAGTTTGCCAAATATATCTTTTTTTTTTATTGGATATTGGATGTGAAAAGGAAATGGTTGTTCCAGAACACTGCACTTTAGATGTGTGAGAATTTTCCACACTAGGAGTCATTTATATAGTTCTATTTTATAGCGATTATCCGTTAAAAAAATTTTCTATGCAAAATGTTCTATTAAAGAGAAGATAGAAAGTAAATATTTGTGTGTGCTGTAAAGTGGTTTAAAAAAAATAAAATCGGAATCGGCAGGTCAAACTCAAGGAAAAATCGGAATCGGGATCGGCCTAGAAAATTGTAATTGGTGCATCTCTACTTTTGCCTTAATAAACTCCTAATTACTGCTTATTAATAGTTTGTTTATTGTTAAGTTTAGGTATTGGGTAACATTAAGGGATGTAGAATATGGTTGTGCAAAACAAGGAATTAATATGTGCTTTATAAGTACTGATAAACAGCCAATATCCTAGTAATATGCATGCTAATAAGCAACTAGTTAATAGGGAGAACTGGACTCTAAACCAAAGTGTGACTAAAACCTATTAATAGGTAAACAGTAAGTTCCCTTACTATGTATACAGGAAAAAAATATAATATATCTAATATAATTTTGGAGTAAAACACAGTAAAACACCTTCAAGGCATTCTGATTTATCTCAGCTTGTAAAGCTACTTGTGATGAACTTTGATTCATCATGTGTTCATCATTTTCTTTACAGTTTAATTATGGTGGTTGTCAGTATGTTATAAAGGTTAAAACAAATCTTATAACTTACAATTTGTTTAAAATTGTGACATTTACAGGTTATTCTGTAAATATGTTTACAATTGAACTATTTTTACAGAATTATTTTTGTACAGTGTAAGACATTTTTCAAATGTTATTACAATGTTATTAAAATTTAAAATGACTGTTTGCTATTTTGATACATCTTAAAATATAATCTAGTCCTATGATGTTAAAGCTGAATTTTCAGTATCATTACTGAATCGTTTCATTATTCAGTGTCAAATGATCCTTCAGAAATTTTTCAAATATTAGCTGCTCAAGAAACATCTCTTATCAATGTTGAAAACAACGGTGCTGCTTAATATGTTTATATGAATATCTGTACTGTCATTTTTGAAGAATGCATCCTTGCTTAATAATAGTGTTAAGTTCATCAGCATCAAGATTTTAGCTTTCACCATTTGTCTTCACTGGTTCGTTTTAAATGGCACCGAGGTGTGATAAATACATTTTTAAAAGTACAAATGTTGCATATAGCCCTTTTAAATAATATGAGTCCATAAAAGCTGCAGGAAAAACAACTAAAAGAATTAGCAAAATGCTAGTTTAGCATCTCACACCGCAGGACATGTCAACATCCCAGCAGGATTTCATGACATCTACGAGTTACAAGAACAAGCTCACTGAGTCATCAGTTTTCTATTATCAATCACAGAAATATCACTGAATAATTAGAAAACAAAAGCTACGGGACACATAAAAAATCAGCATGTTTTGATGAGATAAGACAGTAAAATCAAAGCTTGAATGCTGCCATTGAGAAAACGATACCTTTCTCCTAAAAAGTCCCACGACTCAGCGTGAGATTACCCTAGAAAAGATGCAGATATTCCAATCGGATCCACTGCAGTGACTTCTGTCCTCTCCCACTGCGTATGTGGAGCTCATGAAGATAATGGTGAGGTAAGAGACCTTTGGCCTGTAATGTCTATCACTTCGTAGCTGGAGTTAACGTTTAACGCCCAACCCAATGCTGTGTCAGCTGAGGCTGTCATTCGTTTATTGTACTAACACTATGTGACATGTGAGCATACTTTATACCCACATAACTTTGTGACCTAATAAAAACGGCTCCACATTTCACTGGTTTTATTATCAAAGCTTATAAAACAAGCTTAATTTTCTCACACAAACACAACCATAAACACACAATCTGGAAGGCCTCTTTGATAAAAGATATACATTATAAAATGAGCCGTTTAATTGGTCTCATAACCAGAGCGACCAGATACAAGAGCAGAACGAAAGTACAACGATGATACAGGAGACACACTCTACCAGAGTATTAAGACCTTATCGGCTGACCTAATGATGGGAAAGAGGGAATCACCAGCCATAAAACAGAGGAATGTGCTGAAAAATAATATTACTCTTCTGTGCTGTTGAACTCACTGGAGGCGAAACAAGAAACCTCAGCTGACAGATGTTTGACAGCAGACCTTCATGTTTTAAGCATGACTCTAAACAATAGAGCATTTGCTCATGGTAACTTCATTTCATGATAGAACCACTACAAATAATTAAAGGGTAGATGGAAAAAAATAAGAATTACATTTTTTTTTAGTGTGTGTGTGTGTGTGTGTGTTAAGGGTCATTAAGTGCTAGCGGAGAGGTGCATCTTAATTGCTGCTTAATTGCTTTAAGTTTATTTGCTGTTATAAATGTAAGTGAACTCAAAGTGATGCCAAAGTCATAATCTGCAATCATAAATTCACTGGACTTTCAGGCCACTTTAAAGTTAAAGAATTAAATTGGAAATGTCTGATTCTGATTCGGGTTCTGATTTATAATAAGTGTCTTTAACTATTGTGCACTAACATTTAAATTAATCATTGGTAACAGTTTGTTTTATGGTCCTTGTTACATAAAGTTACTATATCACTATAAATTATGGACGATTACACGCAACTAACTCTAAACCAAACCATAATCCTAAACCTATAGTAAGTGCATGATTATTACTCAGTACTTAAATTACTCTGTTACATGGACACATTAAAATAAAGTGGGTTGGACTTTATTTTACAGTATGTACTTACAGTCTTACGTAAGAAAATACCAGGTAACATAAGGTAACTACAAGGGTTAAGGTTAGGTTCAGGTGTAGGTTAAGGGTATAAGTAGTTATCACCCATTGTAATTACTCTAATAAGTATGTACATGGGGAACAGGATTGTAAAATAAAGTGCTACCATAAAGTGTAACCTAATCATTTGATGCAATGCACTTAGATACATGTTTTTATAGTTTACTTATATTTAAAAAAAAATACCTGTATGTAATTTAAGCTGCAATCACATCTATAATTACACTGTTGACTTCCCTTGCCCCTTAAACCTAACCAAACCACTAAACCTGTCTCTAATCTTACCCGTATTGCACCTCAACAGCAGCAAAAGTGTTTTGCAGTACAACATGAAGACCACAAGTACACTGTAAATACAATATTTCTTATGTAAGTACATAGTAGTTAAAGACACCTGATATAAAGTGCGACCAAATGTTGTTATATTGTTAGAATGAAAACACTCTTTACAGTGTAATGTAACTGATTTTGAATGCAAACGAAGATGATGTAACAGAATGATGGATCATACGCATTAGCATGGAAACAGCGAATGCAAATTTAGAAAAAAACAACCACAAGAATCATTTCAGGAAATACAACTCTTATTAGAGATTATCAATTTTACCCCTTACAAAGCTACTCACTTCCTGTTTTCAAGGGATCCAGGTAACATCTGCCATGCACTAAAAGATCTCTGAGCGGTCCATAATAAAGAAGGATGCTTTCCTTTGTTAAATAAGGTCTTTTAAAAAGGATTTTGGATGAACAAACGGGTGGAAAAGCAGCCGTTTCGAACCCAAGAATGTTTCACTGACACCTAATACTGAGCTCACTCCTTTAAGAGACTCATCGGCCTCTGTTGCCACCTGCATTATTGATGGCTCCGAAAAGAGGATCAGTTACCACATCTCCAAGGCCCTTGCAGCGGGACATAGGTTAAGTATGCCACTCGAAATTCATTTTTATTTGATTTTTTAAAAACATTGAGTGTGTTCATCAGAGGGGTCAAATACCCTAGGACTTTTGTCGCACTTGAACCACGAATACACAAAACAAAAATTGAATGGATTCGAGGAGTTTTGTGTTTGAAATAAAAAAATAAAAAACGTAACAAATTCTTGAATGCTGACCAAAAACTGATGCTGTAGGACCCAGCGGAACAGCTCGTTTGCTCCAAATAGAGCTATAAGGCCCTCTAGTGGATAGAGTCATGCCATATCATGTTATATTATTTTTCCACAAGAGATTAAGACACCCAATGCAAAAACACCCAATGTAAGATATTTTGAGCCGAATTAAAATGGTTATGCTTGAAATTGTGAGTTATTTTGAATTTAAGTTGAAAGAATGTAAAGAATGTGCTTAAATGACTATTTATTTATTATTTATTGATCAGATCTAGTCATTTAAAGGTAAATAAAATAACAAAAATAACAAAAATCTCCCCCCCCCCAAAAAAAAACATGCTTTAAAAATAGAAAAAATATTATCAAAAAGAAATAAGGATAATTTTAGGGCTTCGGGTCATTTTGACCCGCGAGGGAAAGATGTGTAACAAAACGCGAGGGGAGGATGAGGGTTAGTTTCACTAACCCTTTATTTTACAGTGACCTTGTTAATGTTATAACAGTATATTATGCATAATTACATGCAGCTGTTACGTTTTGAAGAGGCAAGGCAGAGAGAGAGAATCCAAATGCACACATATTTTTAATAACAAAAAGGCAAAAAAAAAATAAAATACAGACACTCCAAACCTGGAAACCTGGCAAATAGTCCACACAAAGAAACAGGAACATAATCCAAAGACGAAAGGAACAAGACATCCAGGTACCCCGAATGAGACATAAATACAAACAACAACTCATACCCCACGACTAAAACACTAGACCAGAGCTTAAATAGGCAAACTTTAATCAGTAAACGATCAACAGGTGGGAGAAATTAAACCATAATGAGTCCAAGCACAGGATTGTGGGGAATGGAGAACAACAACAACAACGGGACGGGTTATGTTCCAGGTAAGAGGTTGCAAACCAAACTTGGACCAATCAGCTGTGAGCAAAGTGACACATGTCTGATAGGATACAGTCACTCCACCTGTTTCTACTCCAAATTAAAGGTCACTACATAGCAAATGATTTTTAAAGACAAAATTGTCTGGCTTTTACTAATGCTCATTTAGAATTAAAAAAAAAAATGATTTAGATATTATTTATGTAATTACTATACTCTTAATCGATCACACATGTACAATTTTAGTTGATCAATTATTATTACGCAGTTTAAATGAATATATAAAGGTAATATAAATATGCTTTAGAATCAATAGATAAAGTATAAAATTACTACATGTGAGCTTAAATGTCCAATAAATTCTCTCTAAACCTTTATCAACTGTATAAACTAACTTCACACCTTTTACTTGCACTGATTTTAGTAAGTACATGCACTTAAATGTACAATTACACTGTAACAAGGACACCTTCAAATAAAATGCGACCCCATAGTTTAATTTCCCCATTTTATATTTATGTTCAACAGAGTTATTAGGATGGGACAAACTTGTTTTGCAAATGATTCTCGGACCCTATAGATATAAGTTTAAATCATATAACAACAACAACAACAAGTAGCTAATATAGATAAATAGTATATATAGATATTTCCTCTTCTTATTATTCTTAAGGTTTTATATTACTACTACCAGGTCTTCTACTACTACTACTACTACTAATAATAATAATAATTGAATATTTTGAACAGTACAGTTAAAGCATCCCATCATTTGCAAAACAGTCTATTTTTTCTTAATGAAATGTAGCAACTTATTGTTTAGCACAAACATAAAATGGAAGATTAAACTAGTTTAAACCAGTTTATGCTGCCACTAGCAAGGAAAAGTAATTAGGGTAATACATATGATGTGATTATGATGATGATAATCATCATATGCTAACCCATGTATGTAAATATAGCAACAACAATAACAACAATAGTTATTATTATTATAGTTACACTTCTTGGGGGGGCCAGTGGCAGTATAAACTACTTTAAACATACCTAAAAGGTTTTTATTTTTTTAAGGTTTGTGTTAAACAGTTGTTTCGAGATTGGACAAAATGTGACTTTTTTGCTAAATGATGTGATGCAGTGACAAAGGTAAGGTTCAAACAACAACAACAATGATGATGCTGATAATAATAATAATAACTACTGTTGTTGTTTTTATTACTATATTTACAGTGTAACATCATCACGTGGTTAATGACTTCAGAAGAAAAACAAAATGGCCTAGCATTTTATCTTTATTGTTACTACTGTTGTTGTTGTTGTTGTTATTAGTAGAAGTATTGTTATTATTAGTTTCATGGCACGGCATGTGAGTTCCAGAAAGTAAAGCAAGTGTGTATTGGCCTGATCAGCAGCTGTAGCTGCACTCAAATCCATCAGGCTGTATGACAGACAATTCCCCTTGCCAGTTGCAGCAGCATCATATCAGATTACAGTACAACTCTAATACCCTATAATACACGTATGGAAAGGATTTGAAAATGGACTTTAGCCACACAGATTTCAGTAGATGCAGCAGTGAGGGGAAAATATCATTACATAATACATCAAACAAAAACAACAAAATAAATAATCCATACTGGTCCATCATAGTCTTAATAAAGTTCTTTACAAATCAAAACAATCTCACCTGTGCTATTTGATCTCTTGGTCCACAAAAATATCCTGTGGAGTCCTCTTGTGATTAACGCCATGGGTTTCTTCTAGTGCATGTCTAGATAACCGAAAATATCAGCGGACAACGAGCCACAGATCTGGACATCGCATAAAGATCACACACTGATCATGGCGAATGGACAACTAGGCCTACTGATGACGGCGTCACGAGAGGTGTCTTAAAGAATAAGAGAGGCAAACAAGCACCCAGACCAGAGTTCAGTCCTTCTGTGCACCAACATTCATTCCCAAACAACGCCACTTTTTTGGGGTTGAAGCAATAACTTGCTTCGCAATATGGCAAGACTCCAGCCTAATGCGCTGCTGCAATGGCCTATGCTGTATTATCCTAATCTCCCTTCAGAAACACACGTGATAGAGGCAATATCGTCACTTTTTCTGCACTATAACCTTATTTTATTAATCTCAAGTATCCTTTAATGTGTTAATGTCTAAAGGTGAGAACGTAGAAGGCTAAAAGTGGAGAACAGAGAAACAAGCGAGAGAGAGAGAGAGAGAGAGAAACAAACAGCAGGTGGCGCTAACTGCAAAGAAGAGTTACAAGAACAGGCTCTGTTGGTGTGTTTATCGTGAATTAACTATTCCTGTGTCATTGTTCTTGAGTTATGTAACAAACAAAAAAATCTGCTTTCAGTGATTTTAATCCCAAAGAATCCTTGTTTTAATACTCAGCATAAATAAAGGCTGAATTTGATGATGCATAAAAACTTTAATTAAAATCATTATAACCTCTTCCTGAGACCAAGGAATAGACTTTTGTAAACTTCTCCTAGGTCTTTATAAATGACTGACATTCATTCATTTAGTGATCAAATTTAGCACTCTTATGGAAATATGATTTTTTTTTTTTTGTAATTAGGCCTATACTATTTAAATCTGACTAATTTTCAAATAGTTTGTCATAAATCAACATCTCAGGAAAACTTTATGGAGGACACCATGACTTAAAGCATGTTTATCAGGCATTTTGGGAGACACAAGTGAATAGGGAAATAAATTATATATCAATATTCCAATGAAATATTATATATTAGCATATAGGCCTAATGAAAATGTTGCCGATTATTACTCCCGTTATAATACTTATTTTTTTTTCATTACATGTTGCCCCGAGAAAACATTACTATGCAAATTAGATACAGTGTATTGCATGGCAATACCCATTTATGGCCATTTTACCCACATATTGCAAGTAAAATGGTGTATCAATTCATTCCGTTATATCTTTCATAACACAGTTGAGAATCATCTTTATACAACGTGTGGTTAAAACATCTTGAAACATAAAAATGAATTGCATAAAAAAAAACAAAACAAAAAAAACATTGTTTTTGCCTATGTATGCCATGCCTTTTTCTTTGTGTCGTATGCTCTAAACAATGTAATGACATGGGAAAAAAAATCAAATAACGTTTTTTTCAGGGTCTCGGGAGGATATATTATTATACATCAAATATATTATATATAATATAATTGACAACAAATCCTAATAGGCATTTTAAATAATGAAAGATGTTAATACAAAACACAGTAGGCTATCCATACAGTTTAAGGTAACTTTTTAACATCTTAAAATAAAGGGATACTTTATGAATAGATAGGCTACTACACTTAATTTTTCAGACATAATGTAGGCCTATAATATTATTGTCTGAACTCTCCAAATGTTATTCTTCGTGATACACAGCGCATCATGTTGCTATGTAGGCTTGTGACAATTGAGATTTGACGGACTTAGACAGGAACCAATAGCGTCGTTAGTAGACGCCTAGATGCTCCTGGTTCCACCATTCAGCAGTTAAAGGAGGCGGGACTTGTGTTCCTCTTCTATCATTTAATTCGTGCAGCACCAATCGGTTATAGCGTACGCCCGGACAACAGAGCAAAGGCTGGGTACCACAATGACTGGAGATGGCTTTCTTTTGATTTCGTGTGTTTAAAAGGAACTTTCTATTTACGGGATTTCTTTCCTTTGAGCGCAAATGCTCGCGCACGCATCTATATCGCCATTTTACCCCAGCCCGTGGCCCGGACGAGAAATGTTATCGGGAGGAGACCCCGCCGCTTTTCATCGGTAAGCGAAACGAAATGAGCTCGAGTTCGCTTTGTGAGCCGTTAAATAATACGAGCGGCATCCGTTGCATGATATCCGGATGAAACCCTGCAGCATTGCGGTGCGGTTTGTTTTCGTTTCGCCTCGTATTTTGGAGCGTCGGGCACCCCCTCCTCTCCCGCGCATCACTTAATCGATAATCGATTACATGGACTTGGGGCAAATGTCACGCTTTCTTCCATGCCATCATCGCTGCATGTGATAAACTGCAGCTCTATTTGAGACACCTCTGGCTCTCCTGTGTCATAAATGAAAAACAAACCCTACCCTCTAAAATTCACACCACCATGGGAGAAGAATGCTGGCTTTGGAAGGAAACACAAGTCTTGCACGAGAAGTCACACCAAAATAATAGCCAACCCTGGAATTGTGATGAAAGTGCTACGGCGGAAGAAG
Source organism: Tiaroga cobitis (assembly GCA_030578255.1). Lineage (NCBI taxonomy): Eukaryota > Metazoa > Chordata > Actinopteri > Cypriniformes > Leuciscidae > Tiaroga > Tiaroga cobitis. Next base: position 17,958,399 of record CM060592.1, on the reverse strand, counting down.
ATCATCATGTTTCTGGCGTATTTTCTGCTGGTGGCTCTGACCATGCTGAACCTGGCTAATTACAAATGGACCAAAGAGCCTCAGCAATGCAACCAGCCAGTGCAAGGAGTGAACTTCCAAAGCAGATCTGACATCCGTTACCTTTACAAAGCCCCGCAGGTCAAGAAACGCCAGCTGGTGTACGTGCTGACCACTTGGAGGTCCGGCTCGTCTTTTTTCGGAGAGCTCTTCAACCAAAACCCCGATGTGTTTTTCTTATATGAGCCTATGTGGCATATTTGGCAGAAGCTGTACCCGGGGGACGCGGTGTCCCTCCAGGGAGCAGCCCGGGACATGTTGAGCTCTCTTTACAGGTGCGATTTCTCCGTTTTTCAGTTGTACAACAGTCCCGGGGGGAAGAACATAACCTCTCTTGGACTGTTTGGGGCCGCCATCAATAAGGTCATCTGCTCCTACCCCTTCTGCTCGTCCTATAGAAAAGATGTGGTGGGAATGGTGGATGAAAAAGTGTGTAGAAAGTGCCCTCCGCAGAGCCTTCAGATGCTGGAGGAAGAGTGCCTGAAGTACAACACGATAGTGATAAAGGGAGTTCGCATTCTGGATGTTAACGTTCTGGCTCCTCTAATGGAGGACCCCTCTCTGAATCTGAAAGTCATCCACCTGGTTCGAGACCCCAGGGCGGTGGCCAACTCCAGGATTAAATCTAGACACGGACTCATCCGGGAGAATTTGCAAGTCGTGCGCAGCAGGGACCCCAAGCTTCGCCGTGTGCCATTCGTGGACCCCAACCACAAAATGAACAAAAAAGACGGCTCAGATTACCACTCCATCGGAGCCATGGAGGTGATCTGCGAACAGACGTCTAGGACTCTTAAAACTGCTCTTCACCCCCCACACTGGTTCAAAGGCAAATACATGACGGTACGTTACGAGGACTTGGTGGAGAATCCCGTTAAAACGGTACGGAATGCATATCGCTTCGTTAACCTTTCAGCCAATCACGAAATCGAGGTCTTCGCCATGAACATGACGACGGGACCGAACGCCTCCACCAAACCGTTCATCGTATCGTCCAGGAACGCGACGCAGGCGGTCAGCGCTTGGAGAACTGTGCTGAACTACCAGCAGATCCGACAGGTGGAGGAGTACTGTCAGCATGCCATGTCCCTGCTGGGATACCTGCGCGTTCGCACGGCCGGCGAGGCCAAGGATTTGAGCAGACCGCTATTGACAGTGCCCAAAATATGAACCACCGCCAAAGACGTTTCGATGTTTTGCATTTTGTGCTGACAACAGCCTCATTCTTGTACAAACTGGTATTTATGTTCAATGCTTATTAATGGCTCAGTGGAATGTATCTGTTTGCATCATACTGTGCACAGCCACTTACTGTCTGTTGGGACCAGAATATTGTCTGTTGCATCGCCACCTTGTTTGACCAAAATAAGAAAAAAGCATACTTTGTGAATGACGTGTCTTTGATCATTAAAGCTATACGCCAAGATATTTATTTAATCACATTTATTTTTATTTTTTTTGCATTCACTGCTTTCAACAATGTACAAACTAAAGAGACTATCTGAAAAAAGCAAAGAATGTGTGGACGAATCATCTGAGATGCGCTCTAGTTCCTGTAGACTTTGTCTCTGGGTTAACACACTTAAAAGCATGTCATTCTGGTTATGCAGTACATTTTAATGTCTCATCATGTCTTAATTTTTATGGATTAAATATTAAACAATTTTTAATTGATTTTTGACTTCAATTACTTTCACTGTATAGACAAGTTTCTATCTATCTATCTATCTATCTATCTATCTATCTATCTATCTATCTATCTATCTATCTATCTATCTATCTATCTATCTATCATCTGTCTGTCTGTCTATTGTCTAATTAAAAATGAAAATTCTGTCATGTACTTACCCTCAACATACATATTATTTCTTTCTTCTGAGTAACATACATATATTGATTTTTTTCCCCTGTGCATATAATGTTGTTTTGGAACTCATTACTTTTACTGTACAGGCACAAATAACTTATACATTTTTTTCAATATCTTCTTTTGTTATCTATCTATACATTTTTTTTAATATCTTCTTTTGTTATCTATCTATCTATCTGTCTGTCTGTCTGTCTGTCTGTCTGTCTGTCTATCTATCTATCTATCTATCTATCTATCTATCTATCTATCTATCCATCCATCCATCCATCCATCCATCCATCCATCCATCCATCCATCCATCCATCCATCCATCCATCCATCCATCCATCCATCCATCCATCCATCCATCCATCCATCCATCCATCCATCCATCTTTGTTTTGTAATATGACTTTAACAAAAGCCAGTTCCTTAATGTCATCAGTATCACTAGCAATGTATTTGATCAATTTTGTGATGTTGGTATACCATTCTGTTTGTTTCACGCGACATTCCATCTTGAGTGATAAAATTACAGAAATTAAAATATCGACACTTTCAAAGATCGCCCTTGTGTAAGCTATAACAGTCAGTCTCTGAGCAATGGCTGACTTTAGCTCTTCATTTTCATCCTGCTATGCAAGTTATAATTAAATATGAGGTGCTTGAGCTTTACCCGATAATATTTCTAAAAATCTTCTACACCCTTTAACAGAAATGCTTACACGTAACAGAGCTTTAAAGGTACTGCATAACAGAAATGACCCGATCATTGTATTACGTGGTTCATAAGACAAGAGGGCCTGAGAGCAACTCACTCCCACCTCTTTCAGTTCCACTTTTAACGCCATGCAAGATTTCCCTTTTTTAATGCATTTGTTTTGTTATCTACAAGGTTATTGGAGGAATAATACTCTTGGCTGTGCTCTGGTTGGAATGCGGCCAGTAGTACTGCATTCTGACATGATTTTTATTCTCGGCATATGAGTCTGTTTTAAACCAAGAGGAAATGAAGCTGTAATTATGTAATAATTACATAAAAAAAAAAAAAAAAAAAAATGCAGCCTCCCCTGCAGAGAAAGAGCTGCTTCACTTTGAAAGTATATAATACGTTTTAACATACTATCTTCATTTCTTTTATTTAAGGTACACTCAATATAGATTCACGGCTGTGTTTATTTTCTTGTCCCACATAATATGTGAATTAATAAGCAATTAATAATATAATAAGCACATAATAAGCAAATTTGAATTTCCACAGTGAAAGAAAACTTCTAGATGTTTGCATTCCCACTCTCTTTTGAATCGAAGTGAATGGATCATTAAGCATAGTGTTAAAACTTCGTGAGAAAGTGAGTTTTCAATTGAAATGTGTCAATGTGCGATTTAAATGGAAAATTTAGGACGCATATTATGCATATTATTCAAAAGAGAGTGGGAATGCAAACATCTAGAAGTTTTCTTTCACTGTGGAAATTCAAATTTGCTTCAATACAACAAACTTCAAAGTGGCACAGTTGCTGAAAATGTAACAATATCTTTTGTTTGAATTTTTTAGAAGTATCATTATCTATTTATGATTGATTATGCCCTTATGATTGTCGCATGATCTAAAGCAATTTTACATGATTAATAAGGTCATCATACTTTAAAATATTTTTTTGGCAGCACTTTACAATAAGGTTTCATTATGTTAACATGAATTAATAATTATCAATACTTCACCGGATTTATTTATCTTCGTTAATGTTCATTTCAACATTTACTAATACATTATTAAAATCAAAGGTTGTATTTGTTAACATTAATGCACTGCGAACTTACATTAACAATCAATAAACAGCTGGATTTGTATTAACTAACATTAACAAAGATTAATACTGTAACAAATGTATTGCTCATGGTTAGTTCATGATATATTGATATTCTTGTGAACGTTTTATTTATCAAAGAATCCTGAAAAAAAAAAAGAAATAAATCATGAATCATTTTCAACATTGGTAATAATAATACATGTTTCTGAGCAGCAAATCAGCATATTAGAATCATGTGACACTGAAGACTGGTAATGATGCTGAAAAATAATTATATATATATAAACGTTATTTTAAACTATAATAATATTTCACTATAATGCTGATTTTACTGTATTTTTGATCAAATAAATGCAGCCATGTAAAGCATAAGTCAATTCTTTTAAAAACACGAAAAAAAAAAAAACTCGAATCCCTGAAGATCCTTATCTTTTGAACAGTGTGTATGTGTGTGTGTGTGTGTATATATATATAGGTTAGTATAAACTAGGTTACCGTTACGCAGTGGCGTCTGTATCTGTACCAAAGCAAAAAGCTATTTTAAGAGCCAAACGGCAGAAATATCAATGGCATCAGCTCTGTTCCTTTTACATCCGCTACAGTATGTACAGGCATTTAAATGGTGGCAAACTGTCAACTGTAACAGACCACAAATCCCGGACAATCAGTCTGTCTCCCAGGAGTATCCAGTGACTAAATGCTTGATTCTCTGAAGTGGTTGCCATCGCAGCCATGTGAGAGAGCGAGCGAGCGAGAGAGAGAGCGGCCTCTGTTTTGCACAGCTGCGGGTGGGGAGGCCCCTGAGGGGTCGGGGCAGGGGGCCGTATGTGGACTGGGTGCTGAATGGCTGGGCTTCAAGAACTGTTGGCGCTCAGTTTGGGTCCCGGCAAGTGCCCTGGCCCGTCAGCATGTCTGTGCTCTTATCCTGCTGCTGTTAACAGAACATGAGGTGATATAAAAAACAGAAAAAAAACAAACAAAATATGACATTGTTTCACTTCCAGTAATACAGGATGCCTTCGTCAAGCTTGAGTTTACTGTTAATGTACTGCTTCCAGAGAAATGTTTATCATAATTTGAAACAGCTTTCATGTCAGTAGTCGATAACATCAGTTAAATTGATGATTATACAACCTTGGAAATGCTCCTTGATTTAAAAATCATTTGATTTAAAAGGTGACATTTTTCATAAAACCTAAATGTAATATGAACAAATTGTTTTGACAAGTATTTTAAGGTAGTTAATCAAGTAAACAGTCAGTATAATTTAAACCATGCATGTTGTTCATTAGTATTACCACTTTCTAATGTAATTACACTATAACATAAAAATATGATATTACAAACACATGATCATTATTTTGTTAAAATTGCTCCCATATGCCAAAGTTTGTGGTCGGTATTGTAACGAAATCTATTAAAAAAGCGTTAAATAAAAAGTCACACCAAAATAATAGCCAACCCTGGAATTGTGATGAAAGTGCTATGTTAAATAAAAACACACTTTCCACAGAAAATTAAGCATCACAACTGTTTTCAAACATCGATAATAATTAGACATGTTTCATGAGCAGCAAATCAGCATATTAGAATGATCACGTGACACTGAAAACTGGAGCAATGATGCTGAAAATTCAGCTTTGCATCACAGACATAAGTTACATTTTAGAAATATGCAGCCTTGGTGAGCATAAGAGACTTCTTTCAAAAACCTTACAATATTTTACTAACATTTTTGCACCCAATGTAAATAGTAACTTGTGCTAAGCAGAAACTAATATTTGCATTTTAAAGTTCACAATAGATCCTGTGAGAAGAAGAGTAAGGCGGTGAGTGGTGGTTATATAATAAACCTTGTGTGTAAAATCTTTCGAGATTCACATTGAATAATCATATAATGTGTTTATTTACTAGGAGCCATAGTGATCACCAACCATAACTTTATTTAAAAAAATCTTGTGTGCACACTAATCGTACCAAATATTTTAAATTGCATTTAAAGTATATACTGTAATATAGACGCCTAATACAATTTTTATTATACACATTTTTAAAGAATGCAAAGAAAATGCAAACTTTTAAATGGAAGTCTAGGCCAAATATTCAAAAATGACAACAATGGTTTTGACAGTGCTGAGTTTGTCTCTACAAAATATAATGCTGAGAGAATTAATAAAATAAAGCACAAAGAGACTGAGAAGTGAAAATAGCAGGCCGAAAGAAATCACATGAACAAGTAATGGCACTGTAAAGACAAAAAACGAAACAAAAACACAGCAGGCATGTGATAACCATGAGGTTTGGGTGTGTGCTAATTCTTGCAATAGCACTGTGTTTGATTGACTGCTCTTATGAGCACAAATGCTGTGAACAGTCTCAATGTTAACTACTGCCGTACTCATTTCTAAGGCCACAGAGACAGTCCTCTATGCAGTTGTCATGGTTACTTGGTCAGCGATGCCCATCATGCAAATAGAGCAGATGGTGACCATGTAGACGAGGACAGCTGAGAAGATGGAGTGTATTTAGATGGCCTGGGGGAATGAAAGGAAGCAAAAGGAACCTTCCCCTGTTATTTCCCAATGAGCGCCATTTACACCAATCCCCTAATTTCTTCTAAAAATAAATTATGAAGCATTTATCCCATATTATTGGATGTCTTTTCCAAGCAGCTGAGGGATCATTAGCATCATTGCTTAGGTAAATACATCATGAATCATCCAAGTGGTTTTTACTGCCATGAACGTCATAGCAGAGCTCCTGTAAGTCATATTTCAGTGAACACTGGAGTCTCATCTCCGATGCACAGATGCATATGCATGGACTCGTCTCTCCGCTGACCCCAGTGTGAGGTGTAATTAGCATACAGCCTGCTCTGAATATGATCATTTCACTGCTTTGCTTCTACTTACGACCTATCCCGTGATTAAAAATTGATGAGAACCTATTTGATTGGGGACCCTGCGATCTTAGATCCATAGGTTATGAATGCACATTCATTATTTATGTGTCATGCAGTTCTCGTGCGGTTTAAATTATATACTTACAAAGGTTCCTAGTTATAGAAAAATCCTAATCAGGGCTGCAATAAGCAATTCTTGAGGTACAAAACCTTTATCACATATCTGTCGTATAATTTGTGTGTGTGCTATCAGGGTTTATTAAATTATATTTTATATAATATGCATATAGCCTATATATGTATATAGGGGTTTGAAATGAACTTTTTCACTCACTGACCAATTTGGCTACAAAACCTTTAAGTGAAAAAAACTGAAAAGAAAATAAATGAACCAGATAAAATGCATCACAGCTTTTACTTATATATATATATAGAACATTATATAACATTTCCTATTCAAACTAAATCCTGTCACACAGCCATCTCATCCCTTTCTCTTTCATCCTCATCCTTTTCACCAAAAATGTGTTTTAGGTGGACAGATCAATACAGTACAAAGAACATCAAAATAATTTAGGATGTTGGAAAATAACAATGTTATTGAACAAGCGCGCTGTTATTTGTTGCGTAGTGACGTCTATGTTCAAGTAAGCCAGATATGCAGAATCTGCGCAATACACTGTATTATCAAGATGACTCACAAGTTGAGTATTTGTATATCCCTTGTGTTGTGTTCAAAACCCTATAACACGTGTGATGTTCCTGGTCAAAAATGACTGGCCTACAAAAAGTAGCTCTTAAATCACTTGTTATGCTACAGTATATTATCACCCAATATTGGATTCAATCGTTTTGTCAACTTGTTCTCTGGTTTTATATTTCTATTTGCATCCTATTAATCATAGGCCTCATTTATCTGAGAGTAGGCATCTAATTGTTTGAGTAAAAAAAACATTATTTAGGAATAATTTTGGAAATATTGAATAAAATATTTAAAAAAATGTGCACTGTTTATCACACTAGTCTACTTTAATGTTTCACCAGGAAGTTTGTTTTGAAAAACATTTATTTTGTACAAAATGGCACAGAGTCACACTTGTGTTCCCGGCCATTGAAAGTGAATGGGAGAGACTGAAAATAAGAGAAAAATTTAGTTCCCTTTCGTAGTCACTCCGAGTTACGTCGGATGACGGAGAATGGGGGTTTCGCCAGAAAGCCAATCCTCTTCGAGTATTTAAAAACGAGCCTATGGCAATGAAATGCCAAGGGTCTGCGGAATTTGCATAATGTATCTCCGCCTCACCGCGTGAGTATTTAAGGAGAGACAGCTGCAACAGCAGATCATGTTTTCGCTTCGGAGCCAAGAGAACCTCTTCACTCCACAGCCACAAACTGAGTTTACAAGTGACTCACCTCTTCGAGACGAGCGAACTCTCCAGTGTTGGTGTGACGGCGGTATCCAGCGAGTCTTCACATTGCCTGCGATCTGTGCAGTGGTCTGCCTGACTTTGTGTTTTCTCCCTGGTCGCCTCAGCATTGCAGAGTTTTTCCTCTCCTAAAAGAGCTGCACGTGGCACGTCTTTTTAAAGATGTCTCGCCCGTGTTCTTCTGGTTGCGGTCGTTATCTGTCATCTTCTGATGGGCACGAGCGCTGCTTTGTGTGTCTGGGCTTTGAACACGCTAAAGCAGCGCTCGTGGATGACTCATGTTCCTTCTGTGGGAACATGACCATCGCAACACTTAGATTAAGACTCGATGATCTTTCAGTGAGAGTCCCCGCGTCCACCACCCGTCCTGCTTCCTCCACGAGAGGTGGTAGTTCGGCTGGGGGACAGGGTGATCTGAGGGTGACGGTGTGGAGCAATCCGACGATGCGTCCTCGGACCACACCCCCCTCCGCTGTGTTGCAACCCGCGAGTGCCGCGGTGATTCAGGCGGGTCCTTCTTCGGAAGTCCCGCGTGTTTCATTCGGCGCTCCAGAAGATGACACGATGTCGATCGCGGCATCACAAGGTGGGCTAGAGTCTTCGGGAAGTGAGGATGCGGCTGCGTTGCCTCCTTCGGGAGTCCCAGCGTTGCCCGTGTCGGATCCCGAGATGATGGCCATGCTGTCCCGGGCAGCCGTGAGCATCGGGCTAGAGTGGAACCCTCCACCCTGCCCCGAGCGCTCGCGGCTGGACGATTGGTTTTTGGGTGCGGCTGCCGCCTCACGGCCTCAGCCAACCCCGATTCCTTTCTTCCCGGAGCTGCATGAGGAGCTGTCGAGATCATGGAAGGCTCCTTTGACCTCCCGTGAACGCTCGTCAGCTTTCTCCGCCTTTCCTCCCCTCGATGGCGCAGCTGCCCATGGGTACACTGGGATTCCCCCGGTGGAGCGCTCTGTTGCGATGCAACTGTGTCCTCAGAGCGCCTCCTCTCGTGGCAATCCTAAGCACCCGTCCAAGGCCTGTAGATTCTCGTCATCCATGGTGGCGAGGTCTCACAGAGCTGCAGGACAGGCGGCTGCTGCCCTGCATGCTATGAGCACCTTGCAGGTCTACCAGGCCCAGCTGCTCAGAAACATGCACGAGGGCAGGACTGACCCAGGGACGTTCGACGAACTGCGTGCCGCCACCGACCTCGCTCTCCGGGCGACGAAGGTGGCTTCACGCTCCCTGGGTCAGGTGATGGCCACTAGCGTGGTCCAGGAGCGTCACCTTTGGCTGAACCTGGCCGATATGCGGGACGTTGAGCGGACTCGTCTGCTCGACGCCCCCATATCCCAGGCCGGCCTCTTCGGCGGAGCGGTTGAAGACTTCGCCCAGCAGTTTTCAACCGCACAGAAGCAGTCTGAGGCAATAAAACATATTCTGCCCCGACGGCCAGCTGCTGCCTCCACCCAGCCGTCGGCACAGACGCCTCAGCCTGCTCGCTGCCGAGGGCGCCCCCCTGCGGCTCCCGCCCCTCCCGCACGGCCCCAGCAGCAGCCTTCACCCGGGCCGCGTCGTGGAGGAAGCCGCAGGAAGGCGTCCCAGCCCCCTCAGGCCCCGCGCCCCGCTAAACGCCAGGCCAAGCGGCGTTCCTGAGACGGGCTGCTCAGTGTTGGTGTCGGTTTTTTCCCAGGAGGCGGTTGCAGGCCCCCTTCTTCCCCCGGTGGAGGGCCGGGGGAGAATCTTTTGTTCTCCACTCCCCGCTGCTCACCCACGGGTGGGCAGCACCCTAATGTGGTTAAAGAAAGAACCGAAATGTCCATCACTGAGCACACAGAGCCGGATGACAGTGCGCGACGCCCCCGTGCCTCGCCACTCTCGTCCTCCTCTGTCTCTGAGGGCGAGGATGACAGTGCGTGCCGTCCCCGGACCACACCACTCTCATCCCCCTCTATCGCCAGACCCCTGGCAGAGCAGACCCCCGTGGAACGCTGGTCCTTCCCTGGTCTCCTCTGTCAGGGCGCGGAGCTTGGCTGTGCACACGCTCAGGGCCGCTATGCCACCCTTGCCTGTGCCGGTCACTCCGCCTCGCTGCCCCTCCGGGGGGACGCCTGTGGCTCGGATGATTCCGCTGGATCAGTTTTTGGGGGCTTGGTTAGAGCTCCCCAATCTGTCCCGTTGGGTCGCCCGAACTATCAGGCTCGGCTATGCGATTCAGTTCGCACGGTCTCCTCCCCGCTTCCGGGGAGTCCGCTTTACTATGGTCGGTGGCAATGCCCCGGTCATGAGAGCGGAGGTTGCTACCCTGCTGGCGAAGGGTGCAATCGAGGCTGTCCCTCCAGCCGAGATGAGGTCAGGGTTCTACAGCCCCTACTTCATTGTCCCCAAGAAAACCGGTGGGTTACGGCCAATCCTGGACTTGCGCGTCTTGAACCGCTCCCTTCACAGGCTGCCGTTCAAGATGCTCACGGCCAAACGCATTTTCGAATGCGTGCGGCCACAGGATTGGTTTGCAGCGATAGACCTGAAGGACGCCTACTTTCATGTCTCCATTTTACCTCGACACAGACCGTTTCTTCGGTTTGCTTTCGAGGGGCAGGCATACCAGTACGCGGTTCTCCCATTCGGGTTGGCTCTGTCTCCTCGCGTCTTTACGAAGGTCGTCGAGGCAGCCCTTGTTCCCCTACGCGAACACGGGGTTCGCATCCTGAATTATCTCGACGACTGGCTAATATTAGCTCACTCTCGAGATCAGGTTTGCGAACACAGAGATTTAGTGCTCCGGCACCTAGCCCGTCTGGGCCTTCGGGTCAACTGGGAGAAGAGCAAACTTTGCCCGTGCAGAGGATCTCTTTTCTCGGTATGGAGATAGACTCGGTCGCCATGTCCGCGCAGCTTACGAGCGAGCGCGCACACTCACTGCTGACTTGTCTTCGACAGTTCGAGGGCAAGAGTGCGGTCCCACTGAAACTTTTTCAGAGGCTCCTGGTGCATATGGCATCCGCAGCCGCAGCAACGCCACTCGGATTGCTTCATATGAGACCGCTTCAGCTGTGGCTTCGCGATCGAGTCCCGAGGTGGGCATGGCATCGCGGTACGCTCAGAGTTTTAATAACTCCGACCTGCCGTCAGACCTTCACCCCGTGGCGGAACCTCAGCTTTCTACGGGCCGGAGTTCCCCTAGAACGAGTTTCCAGGCATGTTGTCGTCTCCACAGATGCCTCTGCCACGGGCTGGGGCGCCATGTGCAATGGACATGCAGCCGCGGGCTCCTGGACAGGACCCCAGCGCCTCATGCATGTCAATTGCCTCGAGTTGCTGGCAGTACGCCTTGCCCTGCACCGCTTCCGTGCGTTGCTCCTGGGTCAACACGTACTTGTCCGCTCGGACAATACCGCGACTGTAGCGTACATCAACCGTCAGGGTGGTCTACGCTCTCGCCGTATGTCGCAACTCGCACGCCACCTCCTCTTATGGAGTCAGAAGCACCTGAGGTCCCTTCGTGCTATTTACATTCCTGGAGTGCGGAACCGTGCAGCCGACGAGCTGTCACGGCTCCGGCCAACCTCTGGCAAATGGAGACTCCATCCCCAGTCGGTCCAGCTGATATGGGACCAGTTCGGGGACGCACAGATAGATCTGTTTGCCTCCCACGACTCATCCCATTGCGCCCTGTATTACTCCCTGACCGAGGGCACGCTCGGCACGGATGCACTGGCGCACAGCTGGCCGCAGGGCCTACGCAAGTATGCGTTTCCCCCAGTGAGCCTTCTCGCACGGACTCTGTGCAAGATCAAGGAGGACGAGGAGCAGGTCATATTGGTCGCCCCATACTGGCCCACCAAGACCTGGTTCTCCGAACTGATACTCCTCGCGACAGCACCTCCTTGGCCAATTCCTCTGAGGAAGGACCTCCTTTCTCAGAGACGGGCACCCTATGGCACCCTCGTCCCGATCTCTGGAGACTCCACGTGTGGCTCCTGGACGGGACGAGGCAGGTTTGAGTACCCTGCCACCAGCGGTGGCGGCTACCATCACTTCCGCTAGAGCATCGTCCACGAGACATGTCTATGCGTTGAAGTGGAACCTCTTCGTCAACTGGTGCTCTTCTCGCCGAGAAGACCCCAGGAGATGCTCGATCAGCGTTGTGCTTTCCTTCCTGCAAGACGGGTTGGAGCGAAGGCTGTCTCCCTCCACCCTGAAGGTGTATGTGGCCGCTATCGCCGCATATCACGAAGCAGTTGAAGGTAAGTCTCTTGGAAAGCACGACCTGATCCTCAGGTTCCTGAGAGGAGCGAGGAGACTGAATCCTCCTCGCCCTCCTCTCGTTCCCTCTTGGGACCTCTCAGTGGTCTTAAGTGCCCTGCAGAGGGCTCCCTTTGAGCCTCTGCAATCAGCTGAGCTTAAAATCCTGTCAATGAAGACAGCGCTCCTGGTTGCGTTGGCCTCCATCAAGAGGGTAGGGGACCTGCACGCATTCTCCGTTGACGAAGCGTGCTTGGAGTTCGGGCCCGGCCACTCTCACGTGATCCTGAGACCCCGGCCTGGATATGTGCCCAAGGTTCCCACCACTCCCTTCCGGGACCAGGTGGTGCACCTGCAAGCGCTGCCCCGGGAGGAGGCAGACCCAGCCTTGGCACTGCTCTGTCCAGTACGCGCACTCCGTGCTTACGTAGACAGGACGCAGTGTTTCAGGACCTCAGACCAGCTCTTTGTCTGTTATGGTGGGAAGCTGAAGGGAAAGGCTCTCTCCAAACAAAGGTTGTCTCACTGGATAGTGGACGCCATTGCTTTGGCATACCAGCAGCAAGGTCGACCATGCCCCCTTGGTGTGACTGCCCACTCCACCCGGAGTGTGGCGTCCTCTTGGGCTTTAGGGCGTGGCGCCTCGCTAACAGACATCTGCAGAGCTGCAGGCTGGGCGACACCTAACACATTCGCCAGATTCTACAATCTCCGAGTGGAGCCAGTCTCCGCCCATGTACTGTCTTTTTCAAGCTAACATGGGAGCTGTGAAGTGTCTCGCTTGCTCGCCATTCCACTCCACGGACTGGATACGTGCGATATTTCCTCAGGTGAGCCTTCCTCTCTGAAGCCCTGAGTTCCTCCAGCACTGTTGACGCTGGCGCCAGTGTCTATTGCCTGTGCGTCGGCTAGGTGCCTCCGTGTGCATGGTTCCTCCTCTGAGTAACCCCCACATGTGTATTTTCCACTGTAAGCCTCTTTGAGCATGTGTCTTTCCCTCGGCAAGTCACCTGCCTCTCCTGGAGTTGAAAGTAGATGCCACCCTACGGGCTGGTCACTCCAGTGTTCCTCCATATGTAGCCCCCTTGGGCCATATGTGTATTCTTAAGTCCTCCCTATGGGTAGGCATGCTGCAGCATATCTCTCATGAGATATGCTTCCCAGTGTACCTTGGTATTCCTGTGTTAAGTAGGACTCCTTCGTCCGTGCCTATATCACGACAGGGAGGTCAGACTTCGCAGGGCACTGGAAGACAGCTGTGAAGGTGGCGTGATTACACGGGGACCCCCATTCTCCGTCATCCGACGTAACTCGGAGTGACTACGAAAGGGAACGTCTCGGTTACGGATGTAACCCTCGTTCCCTGAGTAGGGAACGGAGACGTTACGTCTCCCTGCCACCTCCGCTGTACCGCTGGGTAGACGCCTGAGTTCAGTCTCAGCTCCTCAGCGAAGACATGATCTGCTGTTGCAGCTGTCTCTCCTTAAATACTCACGCGGTGAGGCGGAGATACATTATGCAAATTCCGCAGACCCTTGGCATTTCATTGCCATAGGCTCGTTTTTAAATACTCGAAGAGGATTGGCTTTCTGGCGAAACCCCCATTCTCCGTCATCCGACGTAACGTCTCCGTTCCCTACTCAGGGAACGAGGGTTACATCCGTAACCGAGACGTTCCCTTTCGTAGTCACTCCGAGTTACGTCGGATGACGGAGAATGGGGGTTTCGCCAGAAAGCCAATCCTCTTCGAGTATTAAAAAACGAGCCTATGGCAATGAAATGCCATGGGTCTGCGGAATTTGCATAATGTATCTCCGCCTCACTGCGTGAGTATTTAAGGAGAGACACCTGCAACAGCAGATCATGTTTTCGCTGAGGAGCCAAGAGAATCTCTTCACTCCACAAGCCAAATCCTGAGTATTCTCAGTGACTACATCTCTTCGAGACGAGTGAACTCTCTGATGTTGGTGTGACGGCGGAATCCAGCGAGTTTCATATAGCCTGCGATCTGAGCAGTGGTCTGCCGGTCTGTGTGTCTCTCCCTGGTCGCTTCAGCATCCGCAGAGTTTTTTTCCTCTCACTAAAAGAGCGTGCACGCGGCACGTCTTTTTAAAGACGCGTCTTTCTAAAGACGATCTGCCCGTGTATTTCTGAGTGCGGTATTCTGATAGATTCAGCTGTTGGGCGCGAGCGCTGTTTGGCGTGTTTGGGCTTTGATCACGCTCGGACAGCGCTCGTGGGTGTGTCACGTTCTCTCAGTGGGAACGTGACCATCGCAATGTATACGGTCGAGACTCTGTGAGCTCATTTGAGTGAGAGTCCCCTCATCCATCACCCGATCTATTTTTCTCCACGTGAGATAATACTTCGGCTGGTGGCCAGGGTGACTAAGACGTCAGGTCTGGAACTAACCGACGAAAATTCCTCGGTCCACACCCCGTCTTTCACGTTGCAACCCACGTGGTCCCGAGTGGATTCGCCGGCCCGCCCGCGGGCCCGCGTTCTCATTCGGTCCACCAGCTGATGAAATCATGTTTATCGCCGCATCACAAGGTGAGCTGGAGTCCTCTGGAGATGGCTCGTCTGTGCTGCTGTCCTCGGATGTGCTAGCATAGCGAGCTTGATTCAGAATTCACAGCTATGCTTTCCCGGGCTGCCACGAGTATCGGGTTTGTGTGGAAAATTCTGCCATATCCCGAGCACTTGAGGCTGATGATTGGTTTTTGGGGGTGGCGAACCCAAATCCTTTCTACCCGGATGTGCATGAAGAGGCCATGAGATTGTGGAAGTCTCCTTTGACTTTTCGCGACTGCTCTGCGGCCTCTTCCGCCTTCTCTGCCCTCGTAGAGGCCGCAGTCTACGGTACACTGGGGTTCCCCCCTGTGGAGTGTTCTGTGGCAACACTTAGGTGTCCCCACAGCGCCTCCACCTGGCGTGGCAACCCTAAGCACCCCCCCAATGCCTGTAGGTTCTTGTCTACTCTGGTGGCGGGGACCTATAGAGCTGCGGGGCAGGCTGCCACCTCACTGTGTGTTATTGCCATCCTTCTGGGTGTTCAGTGACATGCACGAGGGTAGGGCTGATTCAGGGCTCATCCTTGAGCTGCCTGCCGTCACCGACCTTGCTCTACGAGCGACGAAGGTGACCGCACGCTCCCTGAGTCAGGTGATGTCCACATGTGTGGTCAGACATTTCTGGCTTAACCTGGTTGATGTGCGCGAGGCTGAGTGAACCAGTTTCCTCAACTTCCCCATATCCCAGGCTGGCCTCTTCGGCGGCGCGGTCGAGAACTCTGCCCAACAGTTCTCGGCCGCCCAGAAGTGGACTGTGGCTTTTTTCTGACCCTGCGGCTTCTGCTTCCAATCAGCCGGCGGCTCAGACGCTTCAGTCCGCTTGCCGTCGAATGCGCCCTCCTGCGACTTCCGCCCCCTCCCGCCCGGCCCCAGCAGCACCGGGCCGGGCCGTGGAGGTGGTCGCAGGGAGGTGCCCCTGCCCGTACCAGCCCCACAGCCCCGCTGTACGCCAGGCTATGCGGCGCTCCCGTTACGGGCAGCTCAGTTATGGCTTGCAGTTCTCAGGGAGTGGTTGCAGGCCCACTCTTTCCCCCGGTGGAGGGCTGGGGGAGAATCTTTTAAAAAAGAGCTGCATCCCATCTCTGAGCACGCAGAGCTGGACGGCATTGCGCGACGCCCCCGAGCCTCGCCACTCTCGTTCCCCTCTGTCTCTGAGGGTGCGGATGACAGTGCGTGCCGTCTCCAGACCACACCACTCTCGTCCCCCTCTATCGCCAGACCCCTGGCAGAGCAGACCCCCGCGGAACGCTGGTCCTTCCCTGGTCTCCTCTGTCAGGACGCGGAGCATGACTGTGCACGCGTGCTGGGCCGCTATGCCACCCTCACCTGTGCCGGTCACTCCGCTCCGCTGCCCCTCCGGGGGGACGCCTGTGGCTCGGATGATTCCACTGGATCAGTGTTTGGTGGCTTGGTTAGAGCTCCCCAATCTGTCCTGTTGGGTCGCCCGAATGATCAGGCTCGGCTATGCGATTCAGTTCGCACGGTCTCCTCCCCGCTTCAGGGGAGTCCGCTTACTGTGGTCGGTGGCTATGCCCCGATCATGAGAGCGGAGGTTGCCACCCTGCTGGCGAAGGGTGCAATCGAGGCTGTCCCTCCAGCCGAGGTGGAGTTACGGGTTTACATCCCGTACTTCATTGTCCCCAAGAAAACCGCTGGGTTACGGCCAATCCTGGACTTGCGCGTCTTGAACCGCTCCCTTCACAGGCTGCCGTTCAAGATGCTCACGGCCAAACGCATTTTCGAATGCGTGCGGCCACAGGATTGGTTTGCAGCGATAGACCTGAAGGACGGCTACTTTCATGTCTCCATTTTACCTCGACACAGACCGTTTCTTCGGTTTGCTTTCGAGGGGCAGGCATACCAGTACGCGGTTCTCCCATTCGGGTTGGCTCTGTCTCCTCGCGTCTTTACGAAGGTCGTCGAGGCAGCCCTTGTTCCCCTACGCGAACACGGGGTTCGCATCCTGAATTATCTCGACGACTGGCTAATATTAGCTCACTCTCGAGATCAGGTTTGCGAACACAGAGATCTAGTGCTCCGGCACCTAGCCCGTCTGGGCCTTCGGGTCAACTGGGAGAAGAGCAAACTTTGCCCCGTGCAGAGGATCTCTTTTCTCGGTATGGAGATAGACTCGGTCGCCATGTCCGCGCAGCTTACGAGCGAGCGCGCACACTCACTGCTGACTTGTCTTCGACAGTTCGAGGGCAAGAGTGCGGTCCCACTGAAACTTTTTCAGAGGCTCCTGGGGCATATGGCATCCGCAGCCGCAGCAACGCCACTCGGATTGCTTCATATGAGACCGCTTCAGCTGTGGCTTCGCGATCGGGTCCCGAGGTGGGCATGGCATCGCGGTACGCTCAGAGTTCTAATAACTCCGACCTGCCGTCAGACCTTCACCCCGTGGCGGAACCTCAGCTTTCTACGGGCCGGAGTTCCCCTAGAACGAGTTTCCAGGCATGTTGTCGTCTCCACAGATGCCTCTGCCACGGGCTGGGGCGCCATGTGCAATGGACATGCAGCCGCGGGCTCCTGGACAGGACCCCAGCGCCTCATGCATGTCAATTGCCTCGAGTTGCTGGCAGTACGCCTTGCCCTGCACCGCTTCCGTGCGTTGCTCCTGGGTCAACACGTACTTGTCCGCTCGGACAATACCGCGACTGTAGCGTACATCAACCGTCAGGGTGGTCTACGCTCTCGCTGTATGTCGCAACTCGCACGCCACCTCCTCTTATGGAGTCAGAAGCACCTGAGGTCCCTTCGTGCTATTTACATTCCTGGAGTGCGGAACCGTGCAGCTGACGAGCTGTCTCGGCTCCGGCCAACCTCTGGCGAATGGAGACTCCATCCCCAGTCGGTCCAGCTGATATGGGACCAGTTCGGGGACGCACAGATAGATCTGTTTGCCTCCCACGACTCATCCCATTGCGCCCTGTATTACTCCCTGACCGAGGGCACGCTCGGCACGGATGCACTGGCGCACAGCTGGCCGCAGGGCCTACGCAAGTATGCGTTTCCCCCAGTGAGCCTTCTCGCACGGACTCTGTGCAAGATCAAGGAGGACGAGGAGCAGGTCTTATTGGTCGCCCCATACTGGCCCACCAAGACCTGGTTCTCCGAACTGATACTCCTCGCGACAGCACCTCCTTGGCCAATTCCTCTGAGGAAGGACCTCCTTTCTCAGAGACGGGGCACCCTTTGGCACCCTCGTCCCGATCTTTGGAGACTCCACGTGTGGCTCCTGGACGGGACGAGGCAGGTTTGAGTACCCTGCCACCAGCGGTGGCGGCTACCATCACTTCCGCTAGAGCATCGTCCACGAGACATGTCTATGCGTTGAAGTGGAACCTCTTCGTTAACTGGTGCTCTTCTCGCCGAGAAGACCCCAGGAGATGCTCGATCAGCGTTGTGCTTTCCTTCCTGCAAGACGGGTTGGAGCGAAGGCTGTCTCCCTCCACCCTGAAGGTGAATGTGGCCGCTATCACCGCATATCACGAAGCAGTTGAAGGTAAGTCTCTTGGAAAACACGACCTGATCCTCAGGTTCCTGAGAGGAGCGAGGAGACTGAATCCTCCTCGCCCTCCTCTTGTTCCCTCTTGGGACCTCTCAGTGGTCTTAAGTGCCCTGCAGAGGGCTCCCTTTGAGCCTCTGCAATCAGCTGAGCTTAAGATCCTGTCAATGAAGACAGCGCTCCTGGTTGCGTTGGCCTCCATCAAGAGGGTAGGGGACCTGCACGCATTCTCCGTTGACGAAGCGTGCCTGGAGTTCAGGCCCGGTCACTCTCACGTGATCCTGAGACCCCGGCCTGGATATGTGCCCAAGGTTCCCACCACTCCCTTCCGGGACCAGGTGGTGAACCTGCAAGCGCTGCCCCGGGAGGAGGCAGACCCAGCCTTGGCACTGCTCTGTCCAGTACGCGCCCTCCGTGCTTACGTAGACAGGACGCAGTGTTTCAGGACCTCAGACCAGCTCTTTGTCTGTTATGGTGGGAAGCTGAAGGGAAAGGCTCTCTCCAAACAAAGGTTGTCTCACTGGATAGTGGACGCCATTGCTTTGGCATACCAGCAGCAAGGTCAACCATGCCCCCTTGGTGTGACCGCCCACTCCACCCGGAGTGTGGCGTCCTCTTGGGCTTTAGCGCGTGGCGCCTCGCTAACAGACGTCTACAGAGCTGCAGGCTGGGCGACACCTAACACATTCGCCAGATTTTACAATCTCCGAGTGGAGCCAGTCTCCGCCCATGTACTGTCTTTTTCAAGCTAACATGGGAGCTGTTAAGTGTCTCGCTTGCTCGCCATTCCACTCCACGGACTGGATACGTGCGATATTTCCTCAGGTGAGCCTTCCTCTCTGAAGCCCTGAGTTCCTCCAGCACTGTTGACGCTGGCGCCAGTGTCTATTGCCTGTGCGTCGGCTAGGTGCCTCCGTGTGCATGGTTCCTCCTCTGAGTAACCCCCACATGTGTATTTCCACTGTAAGCCTCTTTGAGCATGTGTCTTTCCCTCGGCAAGTCACCTGCCACTCCTGGAGTTGAAAGTAGATGCCACCCTACGGGCTGGTCACTCCAGTGTTCCTCCATATGTAGCCCCCTTGGGCCATATGTGTATTCTTAAGTCCTCCCTATGGGTAGGCATGCTGCGGCATATCTCCCATGAGATATGCTTCCCAGTGTACCTTGGTATTCCTGTGTTAAGTAGGACTCCTTCGTCCGTGCCTATATCACGACAGGGAGGTCAGACTTCGCAGGGCACTGGAAGACAGCTGTGAAGGTGGCGTGATTACACGGGGACCCCCATTCTCCGTCATCCGACGTAACTCGGAGTGACTACGAAAGGGAACGTCTCGGTTACGGATGTAACCCTCGTTCCCTGAGTAGGGAACGGAGACGTTACGTCTCCCTGCCACTTCCGCTGTACCGCTGGGTAGACGCCTGAGTTCAGTCTCGGCTCCTCAGCGAAGACATGATCTGCTGTTGCAGGTGTCTCTCCTTAAATACTCACGCAGTGAGGCGGAGATACATTATGCAAATTCCGCAGACCCATGGCATTTCATTGCCATAGGCTCGTTTTTTAATACTCGAAGAGGATTGGCTTTCTGGCGAAACCCCCATTCTCCGTCATCCGACGTAACGTCTCCGTTCCCTACTCAGGGAACGAGGGTTACATCCGTAACCGAGACGTTTTCAGGAGCATGTTCATTATGTTCATGTACACATATGTGCATGTGTGCTTGCAGAATCGAGCTCTTGGACCTGTGCATGAGTGGATACAGGCATACACACGCTACCCAAACACACACACACACACACACACACAGGGGAGTTTGCTCAATCCACATGTGCTTTGTGGATTTGGAGAACGCATTCGACTGTATCCCTCGCGGCGTCCTGTGGAGGGTGCACTGGGAGTATGGGGTCCGGGGTCCTTTGCTAAGGGCTGTCCGGTCCCTGTATGACCGGAGCAGGAGCTTGGTTCGCATTGCCGGCAGTAAGTCAGACTTGTTCCCGGTGCATGTTGGACTCCAGCAGGGCTACCCTTTGTCACCGGTTCTGTTCATAATTTTTATGGACAGAATTTCTATGCGCAGCCAGTGGCCTGAGGGTGTCAGGTTTGGGGACCACACGATTTCATCTCTGCTTTTTGCGGATGATGTTGTCTTGCTGGCCCCATCAGACCAGGACCTTCAGCATGCACTGGGACGGTTTGCAGCCGAGTGTGAAGCGGCTGGGATGAGAATCAGCACCTCCAAATCCCAAGCCATGGTCCTCAGTCGGAAAAGGGTGGCTTTCCCACTTCAGGTTAGTGGAGAGTTCCTGTCTGAAGTGGAGGAGTTTAAGTATCTTGGGGTTTTGTCCACGAGTGAGGGAAGGATGGAACGGGAGATAGACGGATGGGTGCAGCTTCTGCAGTAATGCGGTCGATGTGCCGATCTGTCGTGGTGAAGAAGGAGCTGAGCTGTAAGACGAAGCTCTCGATTTACCGGTCAATCTACATTCCTACTCTCACCTATGGACACGAAAGGACAAGATCCCGGATACAGGCGGCCGAAATTAGCTTTCTCCGCAGGGTGGCTGGGCGATCCCTTGGAGATAGGGTGAGGAGCTCGGTCACTCGGGAGGAGCTCAGAGTAGAGCCGCTGCTCCTCCACATCGAGAGGAGTCAGCTGAGGTGGCTTGGGCATCTGGCTTCGGATGCTTCCTGGACGCCTTCCCGGGAAGGTGTTCTGGGCATGTCCCACTGGGAGGAGACCCCGGGGAAGACCTAGGAATAAAATAATATTTATTATATCATACTTATTTTTAATTCTTAATAAAAAAACACTTCTGGCATACATTTAAATGGACACCTGCCATGGTGTTTCTTATTTGTCATCTCTGATTTCGATGTGTCTCCTCAGCCGATGCGCCGTACCGTTTAATGGTGGAGGTTGTACTTTCTTCAACATTAGTGCCACCTAGCAGAATTACAAAAATACTTTGCATATTTTGCAAACGGCCCTTTTGTGCGTCAGGCCTTCTCGTTCACTCGGATGTATGGCATTTCTTACATTGCACGAGTGCCCACTACGGGCGGAACCCTTGCAATGGGTTTAAATGGAACACCCTAAGCCCTTGATCATTGGAATCCGCCATGGAGCCGATTTATTATTTACGTTTTTTTCCCTTATGAATTTGTTTTATGCAGCATTCTATTGGCCTGTCCTGCATGTATGGTTTGGCTGTTGGAGAAAATATAAAAGAACGACACACAAAAAAAAATTATAATAGTAAACTTTAAAACAGTCAACTTACAGTAGTATGTAATATTGACAGCTAGCGGTTGAAATGGGTCCTGCAGTCCAAATTCTAAATATTGGAGAGAGTCGTTTGCCCCATCCTGCTCAAACTCGACGCTCACGTGGGTTTCCAGATTGAGGACGTGCAACAGGAGCGAGCACAATTGACAATGGAAGGCGAGGAGATATACACACTGTAAGTTAATGAGTTGATTAATCCGTGTTTTAATATGTTAGAGATTTTTAGTCTGCAAGAATCTGCAATCTCGGACCCAGTTCGTTTTTTCCTGGCTTCAATGGCTGCAATATGCTGTGTTTTCCACCAACTGGCAACTTGGCAGTGAGCGAGATCACACAGACCGAAACAAAAACGTACTCGGTTACTAACGTAACCTCGGTTCTCTCTAGAGAGGGAACGAGTACTGCGTAATATCTTACGCTATGGGGAAAACCTCTTTTCCACGAGATATTGAAGCCAAAAATTATCCTTAATTTTGAATTAATGTAAAACGCTGTGCAGCAGCATGCAGACATAGGCAGGACAGCTCGCGCGCCTATTGGCTGCCCTGCGGCAACAGCAGCAGCCTATCAAGAGTGGCGCTGCGTGACACATATCCAATGGGGCATTTCGCGCCCATTTCATCACGTCCCGCCAGAAAGGGCGTGGTCTCGCCCTACAAATATAGCTCGATAAGGCTGGTACACTGGTCTTCATCGCCGAAGCGAACCAGCGCTGTTGTATGCACGGCAAGATACGCAGTACTCGTTCCCTCCATAGAGAGAACCGAGGTTACGTTAGTAACCGAGTACATTCTCTTACGAGAGTATCTCTCGTACTGCGTAATATCTTACGCTATGGGATACACAATGCAAAACGCCGTGCGTACTGGGATCCGACACCAAAGTCCCAAGGGCAGTAGCCCGGGGCTCATGTAGTGCATAATCACCATAGACTCACAGAGAGTCGGAGAAGAGAGGCTGCAAGCATCATTCCCCATGAAATAGCATCCTATAGGAGCTAGTTATGTTAATAGTGTTTCACACAGACAGGGTGAACGTGTTCAGCCTGAACTGGGTAATAGTACAGGTTATTCAACACCCATGGAGCCGTGTTATCGCCCAGTGAGCGATGCACAAGCAAAACTCAGCATCTGGGCCGGCACAGCGAGGCAGATAGTACTGAATTCTATACCGACGGAAGCTTGGCTTGTAAGGCGGGAACCTCTAGGTTATAAAACCTTATAAATGTAGACGGCGAGGCCCAGCCCGCGGCCGTACAGATATCTTGCAAGGTAACCCCCCTATACCACGCCCACGACGAGGCCACGCCTCTCGTGGAGTGCGCTCTGACACCCAAAGGACACTGCAGGCCCTTAAAAGTGTAAGCCAGTGCTATGGCATCGACTATCCATCTGGATAGGCTCTGTTTTGATGCGGCCAGTCCCTTGGATCGTCCGCCAAACAAAACGAAGAGCTGCTCGGTCTGTCTGAAGGCAGACGAGCGGGACACATAAGCTCTCGGTGCCCTGACAGGGCAAAAGGAGACTCGTATCCTCCTCCTCGTTATGAACCGAGAGAGCGCACAGGGAAATAACCTGGGCCCTGAACGGTGTGTTGAGGGATTTGGGCACGTACCTGTGCCTTGGTTTGAGTATGACTTTTGAGTCATTAGGCCCAAACTCCATGCATGACGCGCTTACCGAAAGCGCTTGCAAGTCCCCTATGTGCTTCACTGAAGCGAGAGCCATAAGGAATACCGTTTTGAGAGACAGATGTTTCATGTCTGACAAATGGATTGGCTCGAATGGGGCATCTTTCATGGGTTCCAAAACCGTAGAAAGGTCCCACACAGGGACTGAGGGGGGTCTGGGAGGATTCAGCCTCCGAGCTCCCCTGAGGAATCGCACGACCAGGTCGTTTTCGCCAGTGACTGGCCATACGTCGGTTTTGCAAACGCCGCTATGGCCGCCACGTATACTTTGAGCGTGGATGGGGTTCTGCCCTTATCCAGCGGCCCCTGAAGGAAGGAGAGCACTTCCGTAACCCCGCAGTCTGTGGGTGAAAAGCCCTGAGCTTGACACCAGGCAGAGAACACTGACCACTTTGAGGAATAGAGCCGTCTAGTAGACGGGGCTCTAGCCTGTGTGATTGTATTTAACACTCCCTCTGGGAGGTTAGCGGGTACCCGTTGATGAGCATTTTCTTGGGGCGCGAACAGGTCCACCTGCGCTCTGCCGAATGTCTCCCACCGCAGTTGGATCGTCTGCAGGTGCAGCGACCATTCCCCTGCTGGGACATTGTTTCTGGACAGACGGTCTGGTCCCAGATTCAGGCGACCAGGCACATGCGCTGCTTTCAGTGAAAGCAGGTTGTGCTGAGCCCAGACCAGGAGGTGTTCCGTCAGCCTGTAAGGTTTCCGGACCTGACGCCACCCTGGTGATTTATGTATGCCACCACTGACATGTTGTCCGACCGGACTAAGACGTGGCGGCCTTTTATCTGGGGACAAAAACGCCATAGCGCGTTGTCGACTGCCAGCATTTGCGTAGGAGCTTTTCCCGTTCTGACCACTGGCCGAAGAACGGGGGTGCTAGGGGCCGAACGGTAGGACTGTGTATTGATATGCCTGGCCCTCGAAGGCGAATCTCAAGAATCGCCTGTGACGTGACGCTATTTGTATTTGGAAATAGGCGTCTTTCAGATCTATTGACATAAACCAGTCTCCCTGGCGCACTTGCGCGAGGATTTTCCTGGTTGTCAGCATTCTGAACTGGCGCTTCATAAGCACTCTGTTCAGCTGTCGCAGATCTAGAATGGTCTTTTTTTTAGTATTAATATTTAGTCTTTTTTCGGTACCAGAAAATATCTGCTGTATAGCCCCCCTTCGCTCTGAGCCTGAGATAAAGGTTCTATGGCCCCTTTGCTCAGCAGTTTCGCTATTTCGGCTCGAAGTAGATGTGATACTTCACTGTTTACCGTGGTTTCGACTCGCGCCGTGTAACGGCAGGGACGTCGAGCGAACTGTAGCGAATAGCCTCTTTTTATAGTGTTCAACACCCATTCTGATACCCCAGGAAGCTTTGCCCACGCATCTGCGTGAATAGCTAGGGGTAGAATGAAATCCGGGCTCTGGCCGCGGCATATCGGCGGCTGCAGAGCTTCGGTGTGCTGAGACATAAACACTGTGTTTATAGTGTGCGAGGCGGGAGGCGCGCCGATCATGGCGGGCAGCCTGGTCGCGCTCAAATTCTCTATGACAGGTTGTGGAGAGAGAGCGAGCGGGACAAACCCCGTGGGTTGAGCGTGTCTGTGAAGGAATGTGGGCGCGGGACGGTGGGCACATTCACTGCACTGAGAACACCGTCAGCTTGTGCTGACTGAATGTGTGTCGGTTCCGTTTTTACAGAAAACGAGGGACACGGATCGTGTAGTGATTGTGGGCACTGTGTCGTGGGCACATTCACTACATTTTTGCACAATCGCCATGAGTCGATTTTATTTGTGCTAGCCCTGACCTGTGGCGGGCTGTGTCTGTGTGTGGGAATGGGCACTGAGACGTGGGCATTCTTACAACACTCATAACACCATTGGCCGTGGCCGGAATACCAGAAAATACACTCTTTTGGGATTTATCTGGGTCGCCGTAAAAATGGCATTTGTGTGCAGGCAAGCGGGCTGTGGTGCCAGCTTGTTTACTGCGAAATACACTGGAACAGTCACATTGTTTGGAACTGAACGAGCGAGAAGTTTTGGTGGAGTCTGGCCGCGGCGAGACTGAAACACCGTGGGTTTTAGCTGACTGTATGTGTGTTGGTTTCGTTTTACAGAAAACGTGGCACATGCAGTGTGTAGTGTTTGTGGGCACTGGGTTGTGGGCACATTCACTACATTTAATGCACAATGACATGAGTCGATCTCATTTGTGCGTGCCCTGCACTGTGGCGGGCTGCGTTTGTGTTTAGAAATGAACACTGGGCTGTGGGCATTTTTATTACACTCATAACACCATCGGCTGTGGCCGGAATACCAGAAAATACACTGCTTAAATGATTTTTCTGGGTCGCCGTGGAAACGGCATTTTTGTGCAGGCAAGCGGGCCATGGTACCGGCTTGTTTTACAGTCGAATTTTCTTGGAACTGAACGAGCGCTTGTTTACTGCAAAATACACTGGAACAGTCGCATTTTCTTGGAACTGAACGAGCGAAATGTTTCAGTGCAAGTCTGGCCGCGGCGAGACTAAATTTTTATCTGCTGCGAGACCTGGGATCGAACACGGGTCTCCCGTGCGAAGGCTTTGGGTTTCGCCGCTGAGCCACAGGCGGAAACGACAAAAGCTTAAAATATGCATAGCCATACCCTATGTGTAAAAACAAAAGTTTGGGTTTTACTGTTTGACTGTGATGAAATGCACACACATCCAACAGTAGACTACCTTGAAAAACATCCTCCTATAGAACGTACTGGGAGAATGTCTTAGCAGTCTCTTTTGTGAAGCCTAAACTCACTTCAATTCAACTCTGTGATATGTCTATTGAGTGTGAATAGGTCTGGGAAGTAAAGATTACATCTGCCGAGACTTCATTTTAGTTCCGAGCCAGACAGACAGAGGTGTGAGTAACACGGCATGACATGATCCTTTGAGCCACTCCAGCTCAAAGCCAGTCCACAATAGACAGTGCCCGAGAAGCAGGTGGCTCTGAAGGAGAGAGATAGAGATGGATTGGAGTAACTGGAGAAGTGAGAGTGTGTCGCAATCTGGGACAATGGCATCGTGACCTATATCGGATTCTCTGCGGGGTGCCAGAGAATATATGGCTACCCAGAAATTTGCTGTGGTTTTCCCATTGGCTTAGAAGATACAAGGAAAACCTTTCAGAAAACGGATGACTGTGGTTCATGTGTATTGAACAAAATGGATCCATATTACAATTATGCTACAAAAAAGTGAATTACTTACACAACATTATAAATGCCAAACTGAACAATCAAGCACTTATTCTGTAACAAAAAGCTTTCTGAGATGCCTTCCAAAAAAGTAAGGCAGATGAGAGACTGATATACAGATATACATGCTGTCTTCTATGTTTTGAAATTCTGAGGCTGTTCGGAATGGAATACTAGATCACTGTCTTATGAATACTGCACATTATCTACAGTGGTACTGATTCACACACTAAAAATAGTGTGTATTGTATTATTGAAATGGGGAAGTAAAAGTAACACTGTTAATCCATGTTATATGTAATTCTTAGCCTTATCATTTCATTATTTCCAAAGGCTTTCCAAAGAAATTGAACAACCCGATCTTATGAAATACGTCTCTATAGCAATCATTATATTTATCCAGCAAATTTATATGCGAAAATGAGTTTTTATGCGCATACATCACATACATCAAAATCTAGTGCGACATGATCTGCATTTGAATGTATGCAAATGAGATATGAATCTCTTGATTTTTGATCTGTTGGCTTGCCAGCTTCAGTCCTCATTCATTTTCACAGTATTGGAGTTGTAAAAAACCCAGTGTGAACATTGCGAACATTCCTTGTCTTTTGTGTTCTACAGAAGGAAGAAAGTCAGACAGCTTTGAAATGACATGAGGTTGAGGAATGAAATATATTTTTTATTTTTATAAGAACTTCCTTGAAACACTATTCCCGAACATCGGTCAAATTCTTCACTAATACTTTGCATGCATATTATACAGACAAATTCCAGCCATTTAGATTCCGATCTGCCCCGTGATAGACAGGTTTGACTTAACTATACTCTGATGCAGATGAAACTGACTGTAAAAATTGAGATCTAAACTGATATCTGTCACGGTGGCTGTAATAAAGCGCACAAAGAAGGAGTAAAGAAACAAAAAGGAAACAATGAAAAGTCACAGGAGATCGGAGGAGGATAACGTAACAACCACATTAACACTGACCAATGGTTTTGCAGCCATTTTTTCTCAGACTCATTGTTGGAGTTTCACTTTTCGAAGGCAGTATTGTAGAGTCAACTTTGGGTGGATCCTAACTTGCTGTGGTGTCCCATAAATTATACACAATATCTGTGGTTTATAATATTTTTGGAATTTAGGTGTAACCTTCTTAGAATTAGCAACAACGTTTGCCCTAAAGACACCTATGACAGTGTCTTTACAGGGTGTGTTCCACAACACAATGTTTTTTATGTTGTCATGGTCTTTTATTCATCTCGCAAGTTATCTTTAAAATGCAGAGAATTAAAAAAAACAATATCATCATTTATGCAACCGCATGCTGTTCCAACCCAGTGTTATTTTTGTTGAAACACAAAAAGAGCTCTATGGACAGAATGAACCGGCTCATACAATGAAAGTGAAATGTGTTTTAAATGCCAAGCAACAACAAAAAAAAAAAAAAAAAAAAAAAAAATACACTGTACAAAATGTTAGTAATTTAATGGTAGGATAGTATACATAGCAAAAAAATAATGTTTTTAGAGGTAAAAAAATTATATTAAACAAAGAAAAATGCATGGCTTTACAGCAATATATCATCTAAAGTCACTGTGTGAGGCATCACATTTGCCGTGATTTTATCTATTAATCCATATGAACTGACAGATTGCTTATATGATGGACAGATTTAATTCACATATATAAATTGATCAACACACATACATTATAGAGCACATAAAATATGGTAAACTGAAGATGAACGTGTGGAAGAAATTTTATGGAGATATATTTGAAGAGTTCAGATGCAAAAGCCTCTAAGTGCCATTTGAAATTTTCTTCTAGAATGATAATTTTTATCAAGCTTGTATATTTAAGTTCAGTAATTTCACTTAAATGACAATTAAAAGGTAATCTTCATTGCTGTTTAAGTGAAACTACTGAACTTAAATATACAAGTTTGATAAAAATGATCATTCTAGAAGAAAATTTCAAATGGCAGTTAGAGGCTTTTGCATTTGAACTCTTCATTTTTAAATAACAATAAATAAGTTATTTCTTGCTTTTACTAAGGTCAATGCAATTACAGTGTTTATTCATTCAGCCCGGCTTAAGATAAAATCTTGGCTTCACTTTATTTTGATGGTCCCTTTAATTCTGTTGACTATAAGTAAACTTGCACCCACATGTCTACCAACTCTCATTTGAGCGTTATTAGAGTATTAGTAGACTGGTAGGTTTATGATTAAAATAAGTTTACATGTAAATTATGATTATGATTTTATGATTAAAATGTAGTTTACATGGCTACTTGCAAAGTTAGTTATAGTCAGTAGAATGTCTGATGGAGGACAATCACAATAAAGAGCAGATATTAAGCAGACAGTCAACTAATACTCTAATGAGAGTTAGTGGACATGTAGTTGCAAGGTTACTTATAGTCAACAGAATGTTCAAAAGGGACCATCAAAATAAAGTGTTACTTGATTGCTTGTCCTAAAGTGACTATCCCCACAAAAACAGCCAAAACTTTCTTCAATTCAAATCTTCTTTCACAAATTTAAGAGAGTGATCATTTATAAAATAGACTTATTTAGACTTATATAGACTTAAAGCTTCTTTCCATGAAGACTTTGCTACTGGTTGTGCTGGCCTCCGTCAAGAGGGTAGGAGACCTGCATGCATTTTCGGTCGACGAATCGTGCCTAGAGTTTGGGCCGGGTGACAACCATGTGGTACTAAGACGCCGGCCTGGCTATGTGCCCAAGGGTTCTACCACTCCCTTCAAAGACCAGGTAGTGAACCTGCAAGCGCTGCCTTTGGAGGAGGCAGATCCAGCCCTGGCTTTGCTCTTTCCCGTTCGTGCTCTGCGTATGTACGTGGACAGAACTCAAAGCGTCAGGACCTCAGACCAGCTCTTTGTCTGTTACAGAGGCCAGCAGAGGGGAAAAGGCTGTCTCCAAGCAGAGGATGGCCCACTGGATAGTGGATGCCATCGCCTTGGCTTACCAAGCACAAGGCGTGCCCTGCCCGCTCAGGTTGCATGCACACTCCGCGAGAGGCGTTGCATCCTCCTGGGCGCTGCGTCCAGGAGGATGGCGGAGCGTCCGGTGCTAGGCCTTTATCCGCTGAATCCTTGAGAGCCGGATCTGGGCTGGGTTCCATATGTGTGACCCTACAGGGATCCCATATGTGTATATTCTCCACGGCTGCTCCTAAGACGGAAGCCTGTGTCTTTCCCTTGGGCTAAGTTTCCCATTGTTCACATGCAGTACATGGGGTGGGGTGCAGCAGCTGTGGCGCTTTGGTAGGGATTCCTATTGGTCAGTCATGACCTACGTTGTAGTGACTGACCGATAGGGAATGTCTCTGTGACATATGGTAACCCTCGTTCCCTGGGGGAGGGAACGGAGACGTAGGTGCCGTCGCCACATCTGCTGCCGCCCGCCGGGGCGGCCAGCTTTTCAGGCTTGGCTCCTCAGCAAAAAACTAGTGTGCAATCACAACAGCTGCTGTTAAATACCCGCACTGCGAGGCTGCACAGCTGATGCAAATGATTGCACGCCAATGTGCATTGGCTTGTTTTAGTTTCACTCGAAGTAGATTGGCCTCTCTAGCGAGATTCCTATTAGTCAGTCATGACTTACGTCTCCGTTCCCTCCCTCAGGGAACGAAGGTTATCATATGTAACCGAGACTTTTCTCTTTAAAAAAAGGTGTAGTTTTATTAAATAACTGATGATACACACATTTTTAACATATTCATTTTTTTCAGTTTCCTTACATGCATGACAAAATAAGATTTTTTATTTTATTTTAAAAATGCAGTCGTACAAACTGCAAACTAGTTCATATCTGAGTAAAGTCAGAACCTTCACTCCCCACATTTCTCACATCTCTCACATTTCTCAGCTATAGAATGAGTTGTGTGGTTTGGTTTCCCTGCCATTTACGACTTATCTCCCATGGTCTATGAACAGTAAAGTACCTTTTAATATGAACTTCACAATCATGGCAGAAGTGGTAGGTCACCCAAATACCTTTTTTGCCTACTGTTTTATGAACACTTAATTCAGAAATACTACTCATTTCACATACTGCTTTTCATCTATATATTAGGGAGATATACTTTATGAATATTCAGTCACAGAGTTGGTGTCTGAGGCAAATTCTTGGCTCAGAGCAAGAATGAGATTTTTATTTTTATATATAATCCATAAAGTTTCAAGAAAATAAACATTATTATTGACAAAAATTGATCCAAAAATACTGTGTTGAGTCAAAAATGTATACAGGTCACTTTGTCCCCCTTTATGCATTCTTGAAGTAGTGATTAAAGGTGCTCAAAGCGTTGCTGGGTGATGTCACTTCTTGTTGACGTTCAAAGTATTGTCAAACAAAACGGAGGCTAGCTAGTCCTTCCCTCCTCCTCATCCCGTCCCCTGTAGTTTTACTGATACTTCTTTCAAGGTGTAATGTCGCCAAGTGAGATAAATGCTTTCATATAATGCAAAAAAAAAAAAAATAGAAACTGTCAGGTGAGTGAACAGAGAACCCAAACGCAAAGGTGAGCTGATATTCTTTAATCACAGTTCAGGAGAAATAACACAGGTGGCCGCTTGGCAAAACTTGAGCAGAAGACAGTCCTTGGTAAATGTAACAAAAGTCTCTCAATAAATTAAACAGAAATTCTTGGCTTCAGCCGAAACAGGAATATCAGATGATAGGGACAGGCTGGGTCCATAGAGAGAGTGCGGCAACGCCAAACCGAAGACCACTCACGTTTACCGAGACTTTGGAAAAGCAGAGGCGAAGCACAGTGTCATCCGAATAATACTGACAGCAGACGAGATGAGACAAAACAGGACAGGACAGAGTACAAAAACACAGGATCATAGAGCAGGTAGATACGCAGCATTTGGCAATAATCTGACAAAGAACAAAGGAAAAGGAAAGCCTAGAAATAGTAGAATTAGAGAAAGTGGGAAACAGGTGCGGAGAAGAGGAACAGATGGGATAATGAGAAACGGCTGGAGATGAATGAGATAATGAGTGAATAAGTGTGTGTACGAGGATGCAATAACAAATAGGACCAGCAGAGGGAGACAGAGTAAAGGAGAAGGATACCAGGATCATGACAGTACGCCACCCCCTCAAGGAGCGTCCCCTGGCGCAGAAGAGGAGGAAGACTGGCGGGAGCGGTAGAAGTCATCGATCAGCGAGCGGTCCAGGACGTCCCGGGATGGAATCCAACTTCTCTCCTCAGGGCCGTAACCCTCCCAATCCACCAGATACTGATGGCCATGACCCCGAGGATGGACGTCAAGAATCCTGCGAACCCTATAGACAGGAGTGCCCTCAACACGGATAGGAAAAGTGACAGGACGAGGAGGGGCGCAAATAACGGGCTTTATACAGGACACATGGAAGACCGGGTGAATGCGCCGAAGGTTAGCGGATAACTTCAGTTTGACAGAGACAGGACTAAGAACTTCAAGGACACGAAACGGACCGACAAACTTTGGTGCCAGCTTACGCGAAGAAGATTGGAGAGGAAGATTAGTAGAGGACAGCCAAACCCTCTGACCCACAGAATAACGAGGGCTCTTGACTCGACGCCTATTAGCGAACCGTCGGGTACGGGAACGGGACTTGCAAAGAGCAGACCTGACCCCTCTCCAAGTGCGTTTAGCAAGCTGAATAAAAGCTTGGACGGATGGTAATTTAGAGTTGGAGTCTTGTGAGGAGAATAACGGGGGCTGGTAACCAAGACATTACTGAAAAGGGGATAACCCTGTAGCGGAGGACGGTGCGAGAAGTACGTACAGGGGTGAATCTAGCCATCAGAGTGTGAGCGTGGGGAGAGAACAGCTCCCACGCCCACCTCAGATGCGTCAACCTCAACTATGAATTGTCTGGAGACATCGGGCGTTCATAAAATGGGAGCAGACGATCAAATGCAGTTTGCGCATCCTCTGTCCAGGAAAATCAGACCCTGGATGATGTAAGGGCAGAGAGAGGAGCGGCAATCTGGCTAAAGTTGCGGATAAACCGACGATAAAAATTTGTGAAGCCTAGAAAGCGCTGTAGGGCGACGCGCAACTCGGGAACTGGCCATTCTGTAACGGCACGCACCTTGGAAATGTCCATATTAATACCCTCAGCAGAAATCACAGATCCGAGAAAAGGAATAGACTGCGTGTGAAATTCACATTTCTCGGCCTTAACGAACAGTCGATTCTCGAGGAGACGTTGGAGAACCTGACGAACGTGTTTAGTGTGCACTTGGAGAGAGGGAGAGAAAATCAAAATATCGTCAAGATAGACAAAAAACGAAAATGTTTAACATGTCTCTGAGAACGTCATTAATCAACGCCTGGAACACGGCAGGAGCGTTGACCAAACCGAAAGGAAGTACCCGGTATTCAAAGTGCCCTAAGGGAGTGTTAAACGCCGTCTTCCACTCGTCCCCCTCCCTAATGCGGATCAGATGGTACGCATTACGAAGATCCAGTTTAGAAAAGACCTTGGCCCCCTGCAAGATCTCGAAGGCAGATGACGTGAGCGGCAAGGGGTACCGATTTTTGACCGTGATGTCATTTAAACCTCGATAATCTATGCAGGGACGTAATGAACCATCTTTCTTCTTAACGAAGAAAAAACCCGCACCGGCAGGGGAGGAGGAAGGAACAATGGTACCTGCGTCAAACGAGTCGGACAGATACTTCTCGAGCACCTCGCGTTCAGGGACAGAGAGTGGATAGAGTCTCCCGCGAGGTGGAGTAGTGCCAGGAAGGAGGTCGATGCCACAGTCATACGGTCGATGGGGAGGAAGAGAAGTGGCCTTGGACGACTAAAGACCGCTCGAAGATCATGGTACTCCTCCGGGACCCCTGGCAAATCATCTGGCTTCTCCTGAAAAACAGAAACAGAAGAGACAGGAGGAACAGCTGACAGCAAACATTTAACATGACACGACAAACTCCAAGAAAGAGTAGAGCCATTAGACCAATTAATCTGAGGATTATGTTCAACTAACCAGGGATGGCCTAAAACAACATGATTAAAAGGTGAATGTAGAACAAGAAAAGAAATTGTCTCTTGATGATTGCCTGAGACGGTGAGACTCACCGGAGCAGTGGAAAATCGCACTCGAGAGAGAATGCTACCATCGAGGGCGTGGACAGGGGAGGAGTCCTTCTGAAGAATGAGGGGAATCCCCAGCTCTCGAGCCCAGGTCTCATCAATGAAATTGCCTTCGGCGCCTGAGTCGATAAGGACCAGACACGAGACGGAAACTCCTGGACAGCGGAGACGAGCCGGAAAAGTAGTGCGAGTGCGTGGCGGAGGGTCTAGGGTAGAAGCGCTCACCAGTAACCCTCTCTCTACTGGTGAGCCCTGGCTTTTACCGGGCAGGTGGCGACAAGATGGGAGGCGGAACCACAGTACATACACAGCCCGGCCACAATGCGGCATTGGCGCTCAGCAGCGGAGATACGCAGCCCTCCCAGTTGCACGGGCTCGGTCTCGGCAGTGGCGGAGGAAGCTGAGGAGGTCGGAGAAGCAGAGAGGAAAGACCTATCAAAACCGCGGCTGCGGCGGCGAACCTCAAAACGTTTCTCCACACGAATGGCCATGTCAATCAGGGTGTCCAGTTGAGTAGGGCTTTCGCGGGCTAGGATCTCGTCCTTGATGTCGGCGTTAAGCCCCTCGAGAAAACGGGCAACCAGAGCGGGCTCGTTCCAATCACAGGAAGCAGACAGGGTTCGGAACTCAATAGAAAAATCTGCCGCTGTCCTCCTCCCCTGGCGGAGAGAAGAAACCTCCGTGCCACTATCAGAGCGGTCAAAGACACGTAACATCTCCTCTTTGAAAAAGGAATATCGGCTGAGACATTCCGCCTCGGAGCTCCAGACAGCTGTACCCCATTCTCGCGCACGGCCAGTCAGCAGGGAGATGATGAAGGCGATGCGAGAGCGGTCATTAGTGTACGTGGTAGTCTGTAGTGAAAAGACAACCTCACACTGGGTTAAGAAGGATCGACACTCCCTAGGCTCACTGGAATAACACGGCGGATTGTTCACTCTAGGTTCAGGAACGTCATGACCTCTTGCCGGATAGGAATCGACCCGGAGATGATGAAGCTGTTGAGAAATCTCTGACATGCGAGTCGCGAGAGAGTCCATGGCATGACGAGTGACGGCTAGTTCATCCTCATGTCGTCCCAGCATGGCTCCCTGGATCTCGAGTGCCGACTGAAGAGAAGCATCCTTCGCTGGGTCCATCTTGGTCAGATTATTCTGTCAGGTGAGTGAACAGAGAACCCAAACGCAAAGGTGAGCTGATATTCTTTAATCACAGTTCAGGAGAAATAACACAGGTGGCCGCTTGGCAAAACTTGAACAGAAGACAGTCCTTGGTAAATGTAACAAAAGTCTCTCAATAAATGAAACTCTCAATAAATGAAATTCTTGGCTTCAGCCGAAACAGGAATATCAGATGATAGGGACAGGCTGGGTCCGTAGAGAGAGTGCGGGAACGCCAAACCGAAGACCACTCACGTTTACCGAGACTTTGGAAAAGCAGAGGCGAAGCACAGTGTCATCCGAATAATTCTGACAGCAGACGAGACGAGACAAAACAGGACAGGACAGAGTACAAAACCACAGGTTCATAGAGCAGGTAGATACGCAGCATTTGGCAATATTCTGACAAAGAACAAAGGAAAAGGAAAGCCTAGAAATAGTAGAATTAGAGAAAGTGGGAAACAGGTGCGGAGAAGAGGAACAGATGGGATAATGAGAAATGGCTGGAGATGAATGAGATAATGAGTGAATGAGTGTGTGTACGAGGATGCAATAACAAATGTGACCAGCAGAGGGAGACAGAGTAAAGTAGAAGGATACCAGGATCATGACAGAAACATTACCAGAAAAACACGATAAAACGTTTCGCCACCTGAGGTTATAACTTTAGCTCCCATACCAGGACGCAATAATAGCAAGATAACGTTAGCTTCAAATTTAGTCAAAGTTGTCAATAGGCTATGAATGAACATTCAATTTCATAAGAAATAATTCGTGAAAACAATCATTCACACAAACTGTCGCCCTACTGTGAGTTTGCTTGATTTTTTACAATAGAGATCGATAGCTAGCTGCTAGAAACCTATATGTTGTATTCACCAAAGTTAGCGCTGACTGCATTGTTCTAGCTAATTATATCCTTGTGTTTGTTAGGCGAACATAAAAGTCCATTTAGAAAAACCAAACTGGATTTACCCACCTGTCCAGCAAAAACAGAGCTAACGTTATCTGAATGTCGGATTGGAAGCCCTTCTGCCTGTGGAGTTCTCACCACCTTTCAAAGGTTTTTCCTGTGTAAATTCGGGCATGCGTTCCTTCTCCTTTTCCCTCTTCTTTGTGTTTTTGCAATCTGTTCATCAGAACGTCGTCTCTTTGGTCGTGTGTCGGCCATATCAAACTTAAAGAGTTAAAATTATACTTTTCTTTTTCATGCTTCTCTCCTCCACACCCCCCATGTACGCTCACTAACTCCACCCCCAGGCTGGAACACTGTTTGTTTTGTTTCGTGGAGCGGGTCGCCGCAGTTTGTTTTTGTTGCTGTTTGTGGAGCCTGGGCTGTCTACAGAGACCGCATTTTTTTACAGTGTGTTCAGGGGACAGGCAGCTAGCGGATAGTGAGGAGATGTTTGCTGTATGTGACAAAAAATGTTTTGGCCTAAAAAACGCGTGACATCGCTTAGAGGACCTTTAAGTAGTGAAAAATTAAGAAACAAGTTTTTGAAGAATTCATGGAATATCAAATAAATGTTTTCATTGAAAAACATTTTTTTTTTTTAAACACAGCATGCCGAGTCATGACCCCCTTCATGCATTCCATGGTTAAATGTGACGTGACAGATCGCTGTAGTGCCTCAGTTCAAGTCTTTTCTTCATCTTTAATAAAAGTTATAGCACGCAAAATCATGGATAAACATCAAAAGGTATGGTGAAAGATACAGTTGCCTACAATTTACTGAAATGTATCATGTATGGAAGTAAAATAATGTCAAATGTTTTTGAAACAAAAAGCATGTTGAATTGCACCAATTGAAAAAAAATATGCATTGCGTTAACCATGCTTGCATTTTAATCCATTGTATTTTTAAGGCTCGCATTTTTATGGGCTGAAATTCAACATGGTTGAATATTTAAGCTGTGAATATTTCAATTAAAAACATTTCAAACACATTTTCAATATTAAAAATTCAATAATCCATATTTACCTTTCATATTTCACTTCCAAAAATTTCAAACTGTTTAAAAATACAACCTATAATACTCAACAGGCAAATTTCGGTCCATTTTATTTCGCCTTGAAAATTCGCTTCCACAAATTCAGTGGTTCAAATTCGACAGTAAATTCAACGTCGACATCCAGGAAAGGCAGGAAAAGCAATAGATTACCGATCATAATCTCCATCTGCTGTAGTCAGCTTTACCAGCAGGGGGTGCACGCGCGTGTTGACAAGCACCACAGCAACAGGAGAGGCCTTCACAAAACGAAATGAAAAGAACGATGAGTACGAGTTATAATTTATGTGTGTGGAAAAGGTTGATTAAGACACAAAACACACGAGCGTTTACTCAAGTGTCTTATGAGACTTATTTTTACCCCCGTGCAAAGTAAGGTGATTTGTCCACTGCAAAACTAAATTCTCTCGCCGTTGGCATTGATATTAAGTTTTAGTAAAACAACTGTAATACACTGAGACAGAGTGAATTGTTTGTTTTAGTCACTATGACGGCATACTAAATTGATGGCTGGGTTTTGGCAAAGGCAATTTTATTTAAATATAGCATCATTAAATACAACCCAATTACAATTATAAATTAAATTCAGCAATTAAAAATTACATCTCTACCATGATATCTGGTCATCTCTGTGTTATAACGTGAATTGTCTCCGCCATTATCCAGGGCAGTAAGGGTATTTGTCATCTTATTTTATATTTTTTTGTCCATTTGGAGCGCGCGTCACGTCACCTATTAGCGTCGCGCCTGCCACAAGATCTCTCACTGTTTACATGAACCAGACACTCCAATGAGAGCACATAAAGTGCAATCCATCTCTTATTTACCATTTTTTCATCTTATCGTATATTTTATTCGCTCCTTTGCCCGTATTGGAGCGCGTCTCGTGGCTCTTACTAAGCTATCGGGCCAGCCACACGATCTCTCACTGTTTTAATCTACCTTTGCACGGGGGTAAAAATAAGTCTCATAAGACACTTGAGTAAACGCTAATCAACCTTTTCCACACACATAAATTATAACTCGTACTCATCGTTCTGTCCATTTCAGCAAATGACGTTTTGTGAAGGCCTCTCCTGTTGCTTTGGTGCTTGTCAACACGCGCGTGCACCCCCTGCTGGTTAAGCCGACTAC
Organism: Tiaroga cobitis; assembly: GCA_030578255.1. NCBI lineage: Eukaryota > Metazoa > Chordata > Actinopteri > Cypriniformes > Leuciscidae > Tiaroga > Tiaroga cobitis. The sequence continues at coordinate 17,920,379 of CM060592.1, read as the reverse complement.
AGCAGATGGAGATTATGATCGGTAATCTACTGCTTTTCCTGCAGTTCCTGGATGTCGACGTTGAATTTACTGTCGAATTTGAACCACTAAATTTGTGGAAGTGAATTTTCAAGGCGAAATAAAATGGACCGAAAATTGCCTGTTGAATATTATAGGTTGTATTTTTAAACAGTTTGAAAATTTTGGAAGTGAAATATGAAAGGTGAATATGGATTATTGAATTTTTAATATTGAAAATGTGTTTGAAATGTTTTTAATTGAAATATTCACAGCTTAAATATTCAACCATGTTGAATTTCAGCCCATACAAATGCAAGCCTTAAAAATACAATGGATTAAAATACAAGCATGGTTAACGCAATGCATATTTTTTTTCAATTGGTGCAATTCAACATGCTTTTTGTTTCAAAAACATTTGACATTATTTTACTTCCATAATCATGTGTCATGTAATCGCTCAATCTGTGATATCAGATATCATTCTGAATCGGCTATCGGTATCGGCAGAGAAATTTAGTATTTTAAAAGGCCTAAATAATGAGAGAACTTTCTTTTTTGGATGAACTATTCTTTTACTCTGTGATGAGAAGATCTTTTCTCATTGCAAAGATCGGGCAGGGAGGCACTTTATCTGAATAAAGAACTAACAGCAACCACAGTGCAATGTATTATGCAGTTAACTAGCCAGGGTTGCCAACTTTGGGACTTTGGCTGGAGTGAGACTGTAAAATTTCAGTGCGCGCACGGAGACATTTTTTGGTAACTCTAACCCTAATTTAAAATATGTCAGTCCTTGTTTACTTAGTATAAACCCTGATTTATGCAAAAAAAAAATAAAATAAAAAAAAATAATCAAAACGTTTTTTTTCTCAAAATGTACAATTAATTTATTGATTGCATTATAAAAAAATAAAGATAGAGGTGATTAAATAACAAACATGTAAAACAACAACATTTAAACAATAAGAAATCTCAAAACAAAAGGGACACATAATAGTTACTCCACCTCCCCAGAAAACCACAACACACAAGTTTCACAAATTAGGCCTGTTATATATGCCACAGTGGCAGTTTGGCCTGCTTCACTGCCTCTGCAAGAGCTCTGTATCTAAAGCAGGGTTCGATCCGTTCATGAACAATCTGTTCATTGCGTCTGTCACGTGACAAATGAACGAAAGACTCGGAAGGTAAAGTAATTATTTATGTTCCCTGTAAATTATTTTTGACTGCATTATAATGATTTCTTAATTCAGAATATGATCAAGACTGCGTAGGTGGATGTGCTCGGGGAATTTGGCTGTTAAAAGTATAGCATTTAAAGCCCTTTAAATGAACGAAATGACTCGAAAAAAAGATTCGTTCATTTTAATGAACGAGATCGAACAAGCGAGTCAGTAAAGTTATCCGAACTTCCCATCACAGTGTGTATATATCTATGCCATCAAGTGACAGTGTGTGGTGTCAGTCTTGTCAAAGTCCTTTTAGGCAAGTCATGCCACTCGGCCGCCATCTTGGCAACGCTTTCGGGCAGCTATTTCGGACTAACAAGGCCAGGCTCCTATCTAAATTAATGGGCAGAGAGTCAGAACTGCGCTTTCACTGGTCACTGGGACATAAAAACTGCAGGTATAGAAACAGCAGTAAAATATGATAAAAATCACTGAAAAACTTTGATGACTTTACCCCAAAAGGTTTAAAACGCCTTTTTCCCCACAGGTTATACTTTTACTACGCATGCGCAAGGGTTCACGACACCAACTTCATTTACGTCTCTATCCAGAATGCCGGTGTTGTGCTCTACAGCACATACTTAGAATGTAAGGTAACATATTTGTGGTCGATATAAAATGCTTTAACTACTGCAACAAGGTTCAGATGTTATGGGAAGAAGGAGGCATGAACCGGCGAACATTCAACCATTTTAATAAATGAACAAATACAAAAATGGAAGTATGCCAGCAGCCCCAGACAAGCTGCTGACCACACAAAACAGAAACAAAACAACATAAAATCAGGCCTGTTCCTCTCTCGATCTCCATGTCGTCGCTCCTCCTTTTATGCCTCCGCTCCTCCGTGAGAGATACGAGACCGATGCGTCGCGCAGGTGCCGCTCATCAGTAATCACGCCACCGGCCTTGCGCCGCTCTCTCACGTCCCTCGTCCTCGGCCTGCTCGCCACAACTACCTTGGTAGTCCGGTGTCTTTGCGTTGTTATCACCCTCTTCCATGTGGATTCCATCTGATCTTGCACACAACACCATGGCACAAAACAACTCGCTGTCGCCAAATCTTCTCCGCTGTCGCAAACCTCAACTGTGCGCATGCGTCAGTGGAACCAGACGATAGACTTAAATGTTTCCCGGCTTGACTGTTAAAAGCAGACGATTGGCTTTCCAGCGGGAGGGGCGGGACATGTGCATACAACCGCCATCTTTGACGTTACGGGTTTTCCCTATATAGTTGTATTGAGGATTGAGGAAGTGGCATGTCTCTATATAAATTGTCTCTGGTCTTGTTTAGGCCAATAACTGAAAAGGTTCACTCAGCATCCGCATTTGAGTGTGGCAGGCTCAACACAATCTGGACAACCTTTGATAATTTGGGGAATTTTAAAATGCCACTTGCCCGATTTGCCTAAACGTAATTTGTACCATGAGCCTATTTTTATTGAGCAATTAGCTAGCCCACATAACGCACGTCAGACAACGTTTGCAACTATAGTTGACGTCTGTACTCTCGGCACACAGACTGATAAGGCAAGGCTACGACACTGGTGACAAGGCACACCATTTTATTATCTGCTTACCTTGATTGTCATCCAAACTTTCAAACGTGCATCAGTGGGCTCCGACTCCGAACCTGAACCAATGCTCTGAAATCTCTCTGAACTTTTCACACGCAACTGACGTATCAGGTGCAAGGTTTTCAGCGAATCAGCGATCAGAGAATACTGCCGTGAGAACGTTGTAGGCAGATGTTACAGCTGTGGGCCTTAAACTCCTCTCCTGTCATTAATACGCTGTGGTTTGTCATCAACAGAAAATTAACGGATTGAGAGGGGAGAAAAATGGATTTTGGCGTGACATTTCTTGCGTGTGCGTGAGAGTGTCAAGGGCGTAGGTTTGGTTTTGAGATTGGTGGGGACATTCCCAGAATCTGACGAATCAGGAAATTAATATGATTAATAGGATAATATTAAGGTTTTTAGACTATATTGACCTTAACAATACGTTAATGAATTCTGTAATGTTATGGTAACTATTAAAGACAAGAAGGGAGTTTAACAGAGACTTATCTTTACTCCGTTCATAGTGCAATGCAGTAGTGCAATACGGACTTGTTCGTTGCTTTTTGAAGAAGCCAAACACATGTCAGTCTGCATCTGTCATTAAAGGGATAGTTAAGGGGATAGTAAAGAAGTTATTTTGAAGAATGTTGGTGGTAACTAGACAGTTGATGGGCCCCACTGACTTCCATAGTAAGAAAAAAAAAATACAATGGAAGTCAGTGGGGCCCATCAACTGTCTAGTTACCACCAACATTCTTCAAAATAACTTCTTTTGTGGTCAGCAGAAGAAAGAATCTGGTTTGAAACAACTTAATGATAACAGAATTTTATTTTTTTAAGGAAACTATCCCGTTAACAGAAATGAACTTTTGGCATATTTGTTTCACATCATTACTGTCCAGTTTATCCTGTTGGACATGACACACAGCAACTCGTGCCATTGTTCTGAGCCATGTATTCAGTGTCCTAAGAGCAATGAAACTTATTTCAGCCTCAGCTGATGAGACGGGGATGACAAGGGTTTCAACTTCATCAAACAGACCTCTCATTTCAACAGACCAAGCAATTTTGTGTTTTCATGTTTAATGTGGACTTTCCATAGTCATAATGATTTTTATACAGTACAAACTGTGTATTCTATCCCTCTACACTATCCCTATCACATTTAACTTTCTGCATTTTCAAAAAAAGTATGATTTATAGCTGTTTTCAAAAACAAAAAAATCCCTACAAGGATTTCGGAAATTGCCCTCTTTGTGGGGACATATTGTCTTTGTCCCTACAAAAATGGCAATATACGAAAATCTTGTCCTTACGGGTATTTTCTTTGTTTCCTTTTTTTGGAAACCGGCTTATAAATCATACTAAGTGATGTTTTTACTAAGTTTCAGTGCTCTTTGCGCGCGCGCGCAAACACACACACACACACACACTAACGATTATGTTTGCCACTTATCCCGCGATTGTCATACATTATATTGTAAAAACTGAGCTGTCCCTGAATCATTATTTGACGCGATTTGCCCCGTATTTTTGTGCACTGAACTGTAGATTAGGCCTACTCCCTAGTTTACCGCATCTAGATTTCCTTCGAATGAAATTTGCCGCTTCGCACAACCAGCCTCTCACAAGTTAGAAAGAAAACACAAAGCCAATCAGTTTAGCGATGTGTGTTCAGCAGGCGGGACCTAGAACTATTAACCCTTTGTGTTCCAGGATTTGCGCATTTTTCTCAGAACGCTCTTGTTAGAGATTTTAATCTAAATTAGATGTTACCTGGTTAAATAAAATAAGAAATACATCAAACCCACAAGACACACCCGGCAACAGTGGTTATATATAAATATATTTAAATGTTTTATCGAAATTATTGCTAGGGACAAATCAGTGTCACTGGATATTGGTAGGGACATGTCCCTAGCGTCCCTACTAAATTCTACGCCCCTGGTGAGTGTCACGCCAGATGCATGAGAGTTGGCAACCCTGACTAGCTCACTGAAGACGTTTGTATATTTGCATTAAATGATATCATGAGTTCAAACTGTGAGAGGGAGTATGTGTCTGTTTTTGCTTACTCAGCTGTTTGACCCCAGAGTAAAGCTAGCTGAAGTTTAAGCCATGTTTCTCCCTTCTATTTTCCCAGATTCCACTCCAAAATATATTTTAGAATGAGCTCATCCCCAAAATGGCTTAATTATCATAGAGATGAAAGAAGTGAAGTTATATTGTTTCTTCACCATTTGGGGTGATCACATCATGGGGGTGATCACATCATGAGCAAATGGTAGTCAATTGTAGAATGGGCATGGCTGTGAGACACAGAGAAACTTCTCAGACAATTGGGTGTCTCAACTTCATTATACAGAACACAGCTGTTACAACAAGAGCAACTTCATTTACATTAAGAGTGGTAAACAGTAACAGGATAAAAGGTTTAAGATTGGGATGTTCTGGGTTCATTCTGACGCCGGTGAACCCAAGGTGCTTTGTGTACCTTCCCACTGCTATGCTGTAATACACTTTATTTTTGAGATATTCGACGTCCACATCCTTTTTTCTTACACAGTGTAACATGATCCATCAGAAATCATTCTAATTTGCTGATTTGCTGATCAAGAAACATTTATAATTATTAATATTATTATTGTTAAACATTTTTCTGCTTCCTATTTTAGTTCTTTTTCAGGATTCATTGATGAATGGAAAGTTCAAAAGAACAGCTAAAATGGAAACTGTTTTAGGGGAGTGTGAATCCCATGACATGGATGTATCTGGATCTGTTCATTTACGTTTGCACAAGTTTGCACAAGACATTTGTGAATGTCCTCAGGCCATCTGTCATGCTCACATATGTTTATTTTACTGTGACAGTGAAAAATGCATGGCAAGTCTCATTTGGATACAGTGTGCATTTGTATATTGCATACATATTACTCTGCACATTGTATATTTCAGAGGTTTTCAAACTGTAACTTGCACACAATGCACACAAACCTTGTAACCATGCACACACACAATACATAATTATAATGGGCTACACAACACAGTCATAATGTGCAAATGTCTGCGAAAGAGAACTGATTTCTCCTTTGGGAATCTGACATGAATAAGTGTCTAATAATGGGGTGGCTTGGAATGGGATTGAGTTTCAAGACGGCATAGAATACGTATTTTGGGATGTGCCCTAGAAATATCCACTTCAGTAAAGAGTGAGGGACTTCTCTTCTAATCCGCTGCTTCCTGTCTCCGGTTTCCACCAATGCTCTGTATTGTTTAAACACATCCAGTAACTTGAATACACAGGGTGATACGCCAAGTGCTTCAGAGGGCTTTTTGTTAGGATGACCAGTGATTGCGGAGGGTACCACCATTGTGTGACACAATTGTGCAGCTGAATTATATATATTTTTCCAGCAAACCAGACATGACACTACAGTGGCCTGCCTCACAAAATGCATTGTTCCTCAACAGTATCTCCAGTGTGACAGTGCTATTTCTGGGTTTGGGCCGATGATACAAACATGCAATGTTTTGAAAGAAGAAACGTCTCCTCGGTTATTCTGTATATTGCACTGAACCCCACTGTATTTCCTGTTTGCTATATATATTTATATGTAACTATTCCACTATAGGCGAGTTTGCAGAACCCATTGCAGTTTATTGAGAATACCAACATGAACAGATACAAAATAAACAAAAGACTTGACAAAGCATGACTTGACTTGGTCAAGCAGCAGATTACATGAGCAAAGCTAGATACAATGGAAACATGAGGGCTGTTTATACATTAAGGGTACATTTACACAACAACAATGTGCTTAAAATGGAGAAGGTTTTCCGCGCACAGACGATACCATTGTCAAAATGATCAATTTTCCATTGATCATTTCCATCAATTTTCCGCACGGATCTGAGAAAACGACTAAAAACCCTTTATTCTGCTTCCAGGCCATTAGATGGCGATGAAACCCTATAGATTGAACGCGTAATACGCATGTGCAAGACGTCATCGTCTTCAGAGATTCGTGTTTTTGTTGTTTACACGGAGACCGTTTTCAAAAACTTGCACTTTGAAACCCGTTTCCAAACGTTTGCGTTTTCAGGCCACCAAAACGTCGTTATCGTGTAAACGAATGGCCAAAACGCTTAAATGTTTTTACCTTTTTAGTTGAAAACGGTGTTGTGTAAACAGGCCCTTAGACTAATGACTAACAAGAAACACCTGTGAACAATAAAGACGATCAGCCAATCATAAAATGACACATAAGGCAAGGGAAGCACAAGACATGATCACATGAGGGCAAGGAGGTCACATGACAAAAAGACGAGAAAACATGACTGAGAATTTCAAAATAAAAGACATGAAACACAAACGTTACCGTGGTAAAATATTGTAAAAATGCTACTGCTAAAAACCTGTTAGATGGTTAATGGTAAGTTACTTGCTATACAGTGGAAAACTGTAATAGAATAGAATATTTCATGTTAAAGTAAAATAAGTGTGGGCAAAAATGATAACTCTATAGATAGCCTAACTCTTTTTTATTATGATACAGCTTTTTATGAATACATTTTTTTGTTTTGTTGTCTAGGAATTAGAGGTTAAGGCAGGATTGAGGTTGCCACCGAAATGGAAATGCGAAAAGTCGCTGAGAACGGGAGATTTGACGATGCTACTCTCCTTCAAAGAGTCCACTGAGCTTGTCACATGAGACACGGCAACAAAGGCAAAGCAAGAGGCAGGGTTCACATCGTCCTAAAGCTTCACACAACAGACTGACAGCAGATGAGCTGTCTCTTCCTGCTTCACACTGATTCAGCTCAGTTATCTGGGACAATGCTGTCCAAACTGAGCCTCTTGCTTTGCACTGAATGTGGCAAAAGGAAAAGAGTGTATTTTGAACATTATCTCACACAAAATCTTTAAAATCTATATCATATAATACTGCCAATTTATATAGGGTACATTTAGCACCTTATTGTAATGTGTATATTGTGTTTTTGGTTCTGTCATGTTTGCCTGTGTGCCCGTTCATTTGACCCAGTTTCCCTGTGTGTCTGATTGTTGTATTCATGTTGTTCAATTAATTAACTCGTTAGTCTCATGTGTATTTAAGCCCTGAGGTTTCCTCTGCCTCTTGTCTCTTTAAAGCAACACTAAAGAACATTTTTTACCTTAAAATAATGTTTCCAAAATTGTATCAGTGGTTCATCAAGTCGTAAGAGGGTGAAAGGCACTTCTGGATTCGCTTTGCAGCCCCATATCTGCTATAACCACACTATGCAAGTTTGCCAGACCGGGTCGCGTTTCTGTAGTTCGAATGAGACATAAGAAAACTACAAATTTGACTTGCTTCATGTCTAGCGTTACAATAGTAATTATTTAGTTTTTCTTTGCTTCTGATGTCGCAAAACATCATACTTTCATGAAATCATGCAACATATCTACCTTGTCTGTGGACATCGTTCATTCCAAAGCCGGTAGATAAACAGTAGTCTGCGGTAGGTTAAATTATTTACGACTGCGGTAATGGACAATTCCGCTTCCAACCTGTAGGTCGACCGAAGAGGAAAAGTTCTTTAGTGTTGCTTTAATGTGTTGCTTGTATTCAACATGTTCTCCTACTAAGTGTTCCTGTTGGGCTATTATTAAAGGATTATTGATTTGTATTTTGTGCTCTAGTTATTATACCCGTGCCACTTATATAGTTCACCCAAAAATGCTAAATCTTTCTGGTTTTAGAAATAATGTGTTTAATAAAAAAATACAGTAAAACCGTAATTGTGTGAAATATTATTACATTTAAAAATAACTGTTTTATTTTTGAATAGGAATTATTTCCATTATTACTCTTCTGTGTCACAAGATCCTTCTGAAATCATTATCATATGGTGATTTGTTGATTAGTTTGCTAATATGCTGATTTGCTTTTCTTATTATCAATGTTGAAAACGGTAGTGCTGCTTAATACTTTTGTGGAAACCATGATTCATTTTTTAAGATCCTTTGAAAGTCCAAAAGAACCTATAAGAGAGCAAGCGAGATTGTATTATTTATCAAGAATTTTAATTTGGTGAAAAGTTGTCTCTATATGTCAGACCATCATATGTTAGAAAAAAATAAATCCCTTGGTGATATCAATTGTGCATGGTAAATTTTAATATCACATGAGGTGCGTCCCAAATTGCATACTTATGCACTATTCTACGCCATTTTGTATTATAAATAGTGTGAATAGTGCATTCACACCGACAATTCTAAAATGAAATAGTGCAGTTTAAGGACCCGGATGACGCACTTTTTAACCTAAAAAATTAAGTGTGGAACGTTGGACACTTCATGCACTAAACGGGCGCAGCTTTAATTATGTAGCGGAGGGGGAGGGGTCCATTAGACATATAGCATAAGTACATAGTGTATAAGTGCATAGTGTATAGCCCATCATTTGGGACACAACTATGGACTTAATTAGCATGTTAGCATTGTTACATCACTAGCTGCTTGAACAGGTCTTGCCATGAAATATTTGTACGTTTACTGTTGCCAAAGAATTTTTATGAGCATATTTTGAAGTGTACTTAATGCTCCTAGAGGCCAGGCTGTATTTGCTTTTTGGTCGAATGAAGGAAACACACTAGAGGGCAAAACGCTGCTGGTTTAAAGGCTCTTAGTGCTTAAGGCGTAAGTTTAAGAGTCTTAAAGCTGCATCTCAGAATATCCTCTGCCCTAGTCTCTCACACCGTCACATGTGCTTCACCCCATGCATCAGCCCACGTCAACAAGCTAAAGTCAAGACAATGACGTTGTATTCAAATGCTCTGACCCCAGTCACTTTTGCGCAGAAGCACGTGGGGTCTAAGACTCAGTGATTAGACCCAGGGCACTTCAACAGCCTTTGTTACCAGCCGTGTTATTGAGCTGCCATTTACTCGCATTTCCTCACTGAGCAGCTAATGAGTCTTCTCTCCGCAACAGAACTGGTGAAGCACTGGCAGGATGTTGAATGCTTTGTATATCTGATAATCTGTAAGCCTTGAGGCATTTCCTTAACAAAGGTAGTTCTCGGTAGTTCAACATGTGGTAAAGTTAAAGTGAAACTAATGTCGGGTATCGAAAGATTCACCACACGTCTGCCATGATACTCATCGCACACTAGTTAAAAAGTAGAACAATAAAAATTAAAAGAGACAAGTTAGCTTACAATACTGCAAACACGCAAATGAGTGACTGATTACAATATTGTACAATAATCTTAACATTTTAGTAAATCTACTAAAATACTAACTATTAAGCAAATTTAAGCATTAGATTTTTTCATTTTTAATTTTATTTTAAATTTTAGCAACTAGTGACTCAATGTGTAAGTCTAAGTGTATCATGTGTGAATAAAATGGACTTAACCCTGTGTTTATCAATAGAAAAATATTTTAATTCAGAATAAAATAGGCAGTTTTCTTTTTGTATTTTTTTTTTGTATTATTGATCATATAGCCACTATAGCAGATTCAGAAAGATTCTGTATTTATTTTTCCCAGTGAGCCCTATTAAGTCTTATTGAAATATGATATTGTGAAAATGCTTAGTCATCAACCACTCAAAGTAAAACACAAATCATATCTTGGAACGAACTGTCGGTGTGTGAAACTGCCACCATACACAAGTCCATTATGCTGATTATAATGAGGAACGTCTGTCTTTACTGAAAATATATCAGACCATTTATTATTTGACCATCTGATGAACTTATTTGAGCAACGGATTCGTGAACCTAATCATATTGTGTGCCGAATGGACTGTTCCTTTCTCAGATTAAGGCAGTGTTTACAGCAGGGAATGCAGAGCCGGGGTCAGGTTAAGGACTATCAGAGTTAAGAGGTCTGGGAAAATCAAAGCAAGGCCCTGCAACAGGATTTTTTCATGACAGCAAACAAGTCTTTTCACTTGAGCCAAGTGAGTGATAAAATGACACTATAGTAAAGTAAGCCTCTTTACCTTTTTCATTTTTATACTTCAACCAAGTAGTGAACTAATTAGGTAACCAATTATTATCAATGTGTAAAGTGTCTTGCTCAAGGGCAATCAATCGCAAAAGTATTATTTAAATAAATAATATAAATTAGTTTTAGCTCTGCTAAGTATAACATTAGTTAAATTAATGCCAAAGCAAATTCCATTTACCAAAACGTATTGTTTGTGTTTTTCGATTTTATAACTTTAAAGGTAGGTTAGGCAATTTTCAGAGAGGCTAGCAATAGCGAGCTAGCTTTGAAAACATAAGATCCCATCCTCCCTTCAGAGCGTCTCCAAAGCCACACCTTCTTCAAAACACATGAACACGTACAGCAGGGAGCAAACAAAAGCGATGTGAGAGACGGCATTAAACTACCTCATATCTCAAAAGACATAACATTAGAATAATAATTGTAACTGACCTGTACCACCTGAGTATAACATATAATTTTCATCTCTTCCAAATTACGGTATACTATAGTTATGGCGTGAACGCAGCATTCGGACCGAATGCAATGATTGGACAAACATTTTATGGTCCTGAGACTTCCACAGATGATATATATATATATATATATATATATATATATATATATATATATACATTAGGGGTGTAACGGTTCACAAAATTCACGGTTCGGTTCGATACGATACACTTGTGCCACGGTTCGGTTCGGTACGATTCGGTACGTTTCCGATACAGCAAAAAGAAAGAAATGCCAGAGAAATTTCCTTGATTAAATTTTTTTAATTATATTTTTATTAAAACTGACATCATAAAGTATGACATTTTTTAACTTTGAGAAATGATGGAGCTTGACTTTTCTTAGGAGCTTATAAAACAAAACAGCTCCTTGGACAAAATGAAATGTAATATTGTAGTAGTTATAAACAAAGGTTTATTTTAGTTCAGATTAACATTTGAGGGCAGCAATTGTATTCATAATGTCAAAATAAAACCAACGTAATGTTACTTGAAAGCATTATAGCCTACTATTCCTGCCAAACTTCCATGGTTACAGTTAGTAGTGTTACTACAGTAAATCCATGGTGAATGTTGCTGATCTGTGGACACTGGATAGTTCATTCATGGCACAATGTTTCTTCCTGGTTTCCACGTCAGCGCTGTTTGATCCGTTAATAACGGAGAAATGCGAATGTTTCTCACTAGATCTCGCAGCGATGTTAATACTTCAGTGGCGAATTCAAATGCTTTCTTTACTGGATTTCGCTGTGTAGTAACAGTGCTGATGATTAAGATCGGCTCGCGCTGCATTGGTCCAAACTGATAAACGGTCCGTCAACCACACAATAACGAGTGGTTTCGTTCCGCTTACATTACATTTGCCATTTGATGTTGGGCAAGGTTGTGGTCACTCACGCCAGCGTCTCTAATGAGCGCGCTTGCCAGTTGCCACGCGCGACGCGCCTACATTTGAAATAACGAAATTTTGGCAGGAAAAATGGTCCAAAAAACGAACCGAAAGCCTCGTACCGAACGGTTCAATACGAATACGTGTATCGTTACACCCCTAATATACATATAAATACATTTAGACTTTCAAACATAAAAAAACTAATTCTGGAACAAATCGCCTGCCCTGCCTTTAAGTACTATTAAGTACTCTTAAAGGGGTCAAATAATGGTACATGCACTTTTTCAAGTTGATTGTACTGAAATGTGTGTTGGAAGTGCCTGTACACAACCATAATATAATGATAAAAATTGATCCAGTGTTTTGTTTTAATCTCCTTATATGTTTCCCCCTGCCTCAAATTGAGCCATTGGATTTTGTGACGTCACTAAATCGGACGCCCCTCCCACGATTGTTGATTGACAGCAGTGTTTCAACACAGACCCGCCCTGAGCGAGCTGTCATTATAGTCCACCATTGTTGATACGCTGGAGCAGAATTGCGTCTAAGTGATTGTGGTGTTCTGTTCTTGGGTGTAATAACGAACACAGCAGTCACTTTGATGTTCCCAAATCTTAACCGCTGAGTTTTGTTTTTGAAGGGAATATTCCCCACGAGCAACGTCAATGCTGCTTTATAAACGAGGGTCAATATAAAGCTGGTTTTGCAAAGAAGCTGCCCCTGAAAAAAGAATCGGTATCAAGTATGTACTGCGCCCAAGTAGCAGTGCTTCGCCTAAGCAGCAGTGCTTTGCCTGTGCTTCCCCCTAGTAGTCCCAAGTCAATATCTGCCTAGGAAATCGCTTAGTGTTAATCTGCATCGCTATTTGTACCCGTTGTGAATACGCAGGCCACAAGAAGTAATTACGTGGGTTTAAAAAAAAAAATGTATCCCTTTTACTCAGGACATGCTAGCTGGCAACAAAGGATTCCATTCATTGTGCTAAGCTAAGCTAGCGCCGACCCTGTCAAACTAAAACAATGCATGCACTGAGACAAAAATGCATTTGCACACATATCTAAATGTAGGAAAGAATGTGAATAAGCCTAAAAAAATGGTGGAGTGTTCCTTTAAATGGCGTGCTGAAAACAGCTGTTTTTGACAAGGTAAAATTAGTGTTTTCTTACAATACTAATGAGAATTTTTTATTAAAGTATATTACAAACTTTTCATTTAGACCCTAAAGAATCAAATTAACTTGTATGAAAATGGCATTATATGACCCCTTTAATATAAAGAGGAACACTTATGTTAACAGATACAACTTTTGATTTAAAAAATGTATTAGTAAGTGTTGAGAATAATTTAAGAATAACACTTTAGAAGGTTTGATCCTTTTTAGTTCATGTTAACTACTTATTTACAAATGAAGCCTTATTGTAAAGTTTTACCAACTAAGATTAACCAATTCAGTTTGATAGCAATTTGCCATGTGTAAATCTTTTTAAAACGATTTTTTTCGTTTGTATTTTTACAGTAAAGACTGTCTAAATATCTAGTGTAGTCATGAAACTCAAGAGAGCGCAGGCTGATGGGTCCTTTACAAACAATCTGCAAGCAATCACATCATTACCGCATGGCACAAGCTGATTGGTCTCTGCTGATTCTGCAGCCAATGAGATTGCTTGCTCAACATTAAAATAATCTGGTTCAGTGTTCACTGTATAGGCTAGTCCTGTATTGTGCTATCAGAGTTCCTCTGAAACCCTCCACCTCCCCCAGCACCACCTGTCTGGATCTGTTACAGGATTTATGTCTATTTACGCAGCAGCTGCAGCAGATCTTACATTCTCACAGCAGCGTGTCTGTGTATCTATTATCAATAGCAAGTCCATACTTGCTCTGTATGCAGACGCAATAATCAACATCAACAGCAGCAGATCTAGTCTGTCAAGACCAACTACATTAGCATTGTCATATTCAATAACATGATTGAAATGCAGTAAAGTAAGAACCTCTAAGTTACTTTACCATATAAAATGAAAAAAGGTTAATAGTTTAACATCACATTTTATGTTGTACCTAATTATACTCTATGAAATGAAAATGAAATGAAATGAAAAGGGTGAGGCTGGCAACTTGCTCATGATGTGTTTGATCTAATGTCTGTCTGTGTCTCAGTGAAGAGAGCCTCACTACACTAGCCTCATTGTTTATACATTTCTCTGCTTATGACCTTTGGGGACATAATGTATACTGATGCGGCACATTTAAAACAATGAAATTTCAAAGTACTATGCATGATAAAGAGAAAAAAAATATATAGACTGTTAAAGTCAAATCATTAAAAAACACAAACATGGACTCCCATGACATGATGACCATCAACAATGATGCAAAGACCAGCAAACAACATCAGCCCTCGGGCACAGCAACATCAAAGGGCAAGTCAAAAGCTGGTAGACAGTTTCAAGACGAAAGAAAGTACTTTTGAAAAAGGGTTTTCCAACAACTTTGTATTTTTGAAGCACATACAAACACATACACACGCTTCAAAAATATAGACAACGCAAGAAGTATCCAACACTGCCACTACCTCTCATATCATCTTCTGCTTCTGTCGCTGTTCTCCACCCTCTTCATAATGCAGATGTGTTATTATCTGTGCAGTGCCTTTGAATAATGAATATAGGGTTCAGTCTTGCCTCAGAAGTGTACAGTGGACAGGAAGGCAGACAGCAGTCTCTATTTGTGTTTGTGTTCAGATGTAATCTATGTCTGTTAGACACAGTCTGCAGTAAAGGTCCCAGTTAGGAACCTCTCAGCCCAGTTCTGAACACTCATGGGTGAGGTTGGGGATGTGGGTGACGTGTCATCAGCGCCTTGTAATTTTTGTATCATATATCACATTTCCAGGTGTGAATTAGTGGGTGGATTGTTTTATAACTGCAAGTCTGTCATTGTAAGCATTTAGTGCATGATAATTAAGTCATTATTTACTCACTCTAATATCACTCCAAACCCTTTTGTCATTCTTTATTCTGTAGAACACAAAACAATATGTTTAATTGTATACTGATTGTTCTTTTCCATGCAATTAAAATGAATAGTGAGTGGAGCTTTCAAGCTTCAAGAGGACCATAAAAGTTCTATAACAAGGCAAGGTTAATAAAGGCGGCTTTTACATGACACCATTTTCATTTCAAATATTTGATTACTTTTTATAAAATTTTTAGTCATTCATTTGAATCTTTTCCTGAAAATGGTATAGGTTTTTCACAAACATATAAAGCTCACACAATTACAATAATTACATTTCTAAGAATTGAACATATGTGTTTTAAAGTGATTTTCCGCCCTCTCTTTATTTTTAGTCTATGACCCAGAAATAGTTCCAGAATAATCTAAGAATATGTTAATCTGGAAACATGTCCTATTTGGCAAAATCATGGTAAGCATTTGAGCTTGATCCAGTGTATGTGTTTGCGCAGGGGCACTTGACAGTGAGATTGCCCTTTAGAATAATAGCCATAGAAACTAAACTGTCTTTGATCTCATAACTCTCAAAGTACCTCTGAGCTTCTGCTGCAATCCCTTTGACTCATGCATTATGTAACGACACACTCTTAGAATCAAAACACTTTTCCCTCGACTATTATAATAGTACAGTGAATGTCGTCAGACTTAGACGTGATGCATTTAGCTAAGCACAGAACTCAATTAACAGGCAGCTCATTAATGCACTTCAAAAGTGTTTTTAAAAATGTACCATCTGTGTCTTTGGAAATTTCTGTCAATCAGGAGTAAGATATGAATAATCTATTCATGAAAAGGTCATTAAACTTTCATGTATTTCTTTTGTTATATGTTAGGTAGAACATGATTAGTACAATAGCTTGAGAAAAAGGAAACGAGAAGAATCCACCATTGCAGTTTGATACTTTAAAAAAATATCCTGGTACATTCAATCTGATCAATGGTACATCCCTGAATAATAAAAAAACCCTTTGTTTCTATGGGCAGGAGTTCGCCTGGAACAAGTGTCCATGCTGTGGTTTTCACAGATGCCTCTGCCATCAGCTGGGTGGCCACGTACAATGGGCATGCAATCTCGGGGATGTGGACGGGTCCCCAACTGCAAAAGGTGGAAAATCTTGTTTCCTTTTCTTTTTGCGAAGCTACGCCTCGCCGCTCTCATCCCCCTCTCCAGTCCCCAGCGGACAGCAATGTGCCGTTCAAGCCTTCTCACGCACCCTCTGCCCAACTGTGGAGTCAGGTAAGTGTTGCAACGCACACTCAGATCCCACTTTGGGATGCTATGCCTCCCGAGTCGGGACCCTGTGCTCCACTTCGCTGGTTTGCAGCGATCGACCTGAAGGACGCGTACTTTCATGTCTTGATTCTCCCTTGACACCGACCATTTCTACTCTTTGCGTTCGAAGGGCGGGCATATCAGTACAAAAGTTCTCCCCTTTGGGCTGTCACTGTCTCCTTGCGTCTTTATGAAGCTTGAGTAGGCGGCCATTGATCCCCTAAGAGAACGTGGGGTTTGCAATCTAAACTAACTTGATGACTGGCATATACTCGCCCACTTGCGAGAGCAGTCGTGTGGACACAGGGACCTGGTGCTCCGTCACCTCACACTGTTGGGGCTTCGGGTCAACTGGGACAAGAGCAAACTCTCCCCTGTGTAGAGGATCTCTTATCTCGGTATGGAGCTGGACTCGGTCAACCAGACAGCATGGCTCACAGAGGAGCATGTCCAGTCTGTGTTGAACTGCTTAAATTCATTCTAAAATTCTCCACTGAAATGATTTCAGAGGCTCCTGGGGCATATGACAGCCGCAGCCGGAGTAACGCTGGCGTTACTTCATATGAGTCTGCTTCAACACTGGCTTCACGGCCGAATATTGAAAGAGGGACGTGGCAGAGCGGCACGTATCTGGTTTCCATTACCCTGCACTTTCGCCAAACCTTCGGCCCGTGTTTGGACCCTTCATTTCTATGGGCAGGAGTTCCTCTCGAGCAAGTGTCCAGGCATGCTGTGGTTTTCACAGATGCCTCTGCCATTGGCCGGGGGGCCACGTACAATGGGTATGTAATCTCGGGCATGTGGACGGGTCCCAACTGCATTGACACATGACACAACTGCCTCGAGTTGCTAGCAGTATGTCTAGTCTGAAATACCATGGGTTCATTGCTCTCAGCTCAATGGCTGGGTGAAGTCCCAGCTGCATATTTGAGGTGATGGCCAACACTCGCGCATTACAAGTTCAACCTACTGAGCTTTGTGGTGTGGGCCCAAGGTGCTTTCTTCGGGTCATCAGGTGGGTACCCTCCTTCAAAAGTGTTTCATCAATTAACCCACAACACCTCCAGAGGGCTTGACAGCTAACCCCAGTGTCCTGGGGCAGCCCCCTCGGCCCCTTGGGCTCCACTAGTGCCACCAGTGCTCTTTTATGTTCCCTCCCTACCCTGTGGATTGTTCCATCGCTCACAGCGCTTCAGCCACAGCCATCTCGATGCTGTCTCTGCTCTTCTTGTGATATTCGCCATAAGCCGTCTCCTGCTGGGACCTCTTATTCCAAGTATGGATAGGGCGCTCCAAAGTGACTGCCCAGGAAATCCTCTGCAGCCTACTTCCACTGGCAAGTTCCATGCCCGCCATACCACCTGTTGCCACTGTTGGGTGAGTGGTTGGTACTTCCCACGCTTTCTCTCATGGGCCTCTCCTATCCTCTCCTCCCATGGCACAGTCAGTTCAAGCAGTACCACCTGTTTTGTTGCTTTGGACCAGAGAACTATGTCTGGTCTGAGAGTTGAGGTAGTGATCTCCTCTGGAAACTTGAGCTGTCTCCGGAGGTCAACTCTCATGTCCCAGTCAGTAGCCGATGTCAGAATTCCTGCGCCAGAGGATGTCCCACTAGAGCTCTCCCCCGCTCTAACAAACCTAATCAAACGGGGTGCTGTCATCCTCATGCTTTTGTGGGTCTTCCTTCTCTCTTCCTCCAGGCCTATAGCTAGCACGGCAAGTATCTGGTCATGCCTCCATCTAAACTTGCCATCAGCTAGGCTAGCCTGACATGAAGACAACACTTGTTCAAGGCTTGCCGGTTTCCCACACAGCGTGCAGTCTGGGCTCTCAACCAGCCCCCAACGATGGAGATTCACTGGTGTTGGTAGCACATCGTATGTGGAGCACAGAAGGAATTGTATCCTCTTATCCTCCATGCCCCACATATCCCTCCACCCCAATGGTCTTCCTTGGATACCACCCCAACATGTCCACCTCCCCTGATTTTTCATGGCTGCTGCCCTCGCTTGCCTATCCTCCTCCTCCACCATACGGAGCTCTTCCTGGACTAGGCTGCGGCGACCTTTGGCATTAGCATCCTTCCACCTGGCTCTGGATATAACTCCTAGGCCCAGCCTGCCTTGGTTGACCGTCCCCACGATGTCTTTGTGGCGTATCCTTGCCTCTGCGTCTGCCACAGCCCTGCCTGCTGACCATTTCCGTCCTGTGCGGATGGTGATATCTGCCTGGCGGACCAATTGGTCACTACTGTCACGAAGCATTATCACCTGCCGGGATTTGGCCACCTTAAACTCTTCAACCACAGATGTTATTGGCAGCTGTAACTTGCTACCCGAGCTGTACAGGCCAATTGAGGAAAGGCATTTAGTGACTGACAACCATCTGCGAAGGAAGGTGTTTACAAGGCTTCAACTGTTGTTAACGGCACTTCATACATGAGCAGTGGCCACATAAGTCTTGGGAGCACACCATGCTGGTAGCCCCAGAGCTTGAATCTTCCAGGTAGCCCACTCCTATCCAAGGCTCGCATTCAAGCTTCCGCCTATCCGAGCATTTCCTTCACACTCTCTCGGTCATTCAGTTCAGCTCTAAACCATTTTCCCAAGCTCTTAATAGGTCTCTCACTGACAGTGGGGATGAGGTCTTTTCCAATCCTGAAGCGAAACTGGTCCTGCACGCGTCCTTTCCTCAACACAATGCTCCTTGACTTTGCTGGCTTAAACTCCATCCTGGCACCTGCAAACTTGCATAGATCTTGCACAGATCTTCCAGAATCCACGACCTTCCGGGAATGATCTTGCCGTTATGGTCAGGCCATCCATGAATGCCTTAACTGGAGCCTGCTGAATCCCATTTGCCAAAACTGCACCTCTTTTAGGCTTCTCCACTGTCTTGACCAAGAGGTTCATTGCAGCTGCAAACAAGATGACCGAGATGGTGCATCCAGTTACAATGCCTTTTTCAAACCGCTGCCAGCTGGTGGTAAAGTTCCCACAGTTGAATCGCATCCTGAAATGGTTGAAATACTCCTGCAGGAGGTGCTGGACTTTCCCTGGGACATGGTACGCACGTAGAGTGAGATCCACTAGCACTACACCGCCTCATTGGGCCACTGAATGGCAAGCATGTACTGGTCTGTACGCCCAGCACTGCATCTGTTTCATACATAAACCGCCAGGGTGGTCTACGTTCCCGCCACATGATGCAACTCGCCTTTCAGTCAGAAGCATCTGAGGTCACTACTTTGTGCCATTCAGATCCCAGGCATGCTCAATCGTCCGGCTAACGAGCTCTCACAACAGCCTGCACTTCAGGGAGAGTGGAGACTCCATCCCCAGGGGGTCCAGCTGATTTGGAGGCACTTCGGAGACACGCAGGTAGATCTGTTTGCCTTCCCGGACACGTCGCGGACGGCCCCTCCCTGGCGCATTCCTCTGAGGAAGGATCTACTTTACGGAGGTTTTAGGTGACCTACCCCAATCGGTGGTAGATGCCATTACTTTGGAAAGAGCCCCCTCTACGAGGCGCCTCTATGCGTTGAAGTGGAACCTATTCGTTGAGTGGTGTTCTTCCCAGCGGGAAGACCCCGAAGATGCCCGATCAGGATTGTGCTGTCCTTGGAGCGAAGGCTGTCGCACATTACGATAAAGTTGTGGGCAAGTCCATAGGAAAGCATGACCTGATCATCAGGTTATTGAGGGGTGCAAGAAGACTAAATCCTCCTCACCCCACTTCTATACCCTCTTGGGACTTGTCTCTGGTGCTCCCTGCACTGCAGAGACCACCGTTTGAGCCTTTGCAGTCAGCTGAGTTAAAAATCCTGTCGATATAGACAGGACTCCTGATTGCATTGGCTTCCATCAAGAGGGTATGGGACCTGCGCGCATTTTCGGTTGACGAATCATGCCTGGAATTTGGGCCAGCCGATTCTCGCATCATCTTGAGACCCCGGCTCGAATTAGCTACCTTGTAAAATACGTATGAATTGGTCGTGAGATAGCGTTGCTTTTTACCTAAGAATTTAAATCGTTTTCTGTTTATAATAAATTGTTCCTTATATGTTTAGTATTTTATACTTGATGTGTTGTGCATCTTTGATGTTTGATGTATTAGATGAATTAGAAAAATATTAGATGTGATATTGTTTGATTATGTTAAGCACCTTGAGCTGCATTTTATGTCCAGTATGAAAGGATCTATATAAATAAAGTTGATTATTAATATTATTATTATTAAAGTATTAAGCCCCAAGAAGCCGTTGCTTACCGTGAATTTAAGGGGCGTTGTTAGCCATGACGCCAACTCGCCAAGCCTCGAAGTTTCATAAAATAAACACACCGACGCAAAAACTATAATTCTGTTGATAAAAAAAAAAAAAAAAGTCCGGTCTTGTATCTCTCAAGGAGGCATAAAAGGAGGAGCGACAATCGTGAAGGATGAGAGAGGAATAGGCCCGGACTGTTTTATTTGATGTTTTGTTTTATTATGTGTGGCGGCAGTCATCCGTGAGGGGCGTCTTTACATTAATTTTGTGTTTGTTTATTTATTAAAGTCTTCCAATGTTTGCCTGTTCCCGCCTCCTTCCCACAACAAATAACTACATTACAATTAGTCTTACAAGTCAGTCATTAACTTAGTACATCAAGTTAAACTACCGTAAAACTTCAAATAGTAGCCCGGGCCTTTATTTTCCCAAATCGTCGAACTGCACCGGCTTGTATTTGAGACAGGCGTCTATATGAGACAGGCCTTTATAATTTAGTGTTGAGATGTTGTTCATTGAGTGTTTAGGCCTGTCTCTAATCTCTAAAAATCTCCAAATGCTCCACGTGAAACTGCGGTCTTCCGACTATTCTTCCGACCTTTTCCTATCGCGTCGTCAATTGATTTTGATTAATATATGCGCGAGGGAGAGAGAGCAAGACAGCGCTCGTGTTGTTTGAAGACGTGAGAGTGCGCGCGCGCGGCCGGGGCTCTCTCTCTCTCTCTCTCTCTCTCTCTCTCTCTCTCTGTCGGGCGCACCAGTCATTCTATTCTACATCACTCATCGATCAAAAAAGGCTTAGTTTGGAGGGAAAAAAAATTGCTTTGGCGGCCGCCAAAAAGCGGACGATCTGACGGTTTTAGAGGATTAAATACATCCCCAAACTAAAAAACAGACCCGGCCTCTATTTGAGACCGGCCTTTATTTACCCAAACCTGCAGCCACACCAGGCGTGTAAAAGAGACAGGCGTCTATTTGGGACTCGGCTATTATTTGAAGTTTTACGGTAAACCAAAAAAAATGTTGCGGAAATAAAATAAGTTTGAGTTTTTCACAGTTAACATTTATTTTATTTCAAGCAACAACTAAAAAAATAATTTTATGGCTTTAGTTTTAGTTTCAGTTAACTATAATAATAGGTAGTATGTCCAGATTACATTTATACTACTCACTAATTACTTATTCAAAAGAAGTACATATTCAGAGAGAATGTGATTTTGGACGCAGCCTTAATTTGTTTTGGGTCAAATGAGTGCATCATTTGATTATTTGAAGTGCACTTTTTTTCCTTTTGAAATTTTGAGTGTGAACACACTACGCACACTATTTATACTACAATATAGCATAATAGTGCAGAATGAGCAATTGAGATGGTGTGATGATTGCGGCTGAAGAAGCAGGAGGAAGCAGGATCACAACTTTATTAAATAAACTCCAGACTAGGGAACAGAACAGCCAAAATCACACTAAAACACAAACAAGAACTCACAAAGACAGGGCTGAAACACAGGGCTTAAATACAAGGGACAAACGAGCTAGACAAGATAACAAGGGGGCGTGGTTAATCAGAAACACCTGGGATAACTAATAGACAAGACAGGGAACCGCTGAACATGACAAGACACAAAACCCACACCGTGACAGATGCACTTGTTATTTAATTATTGCTGGTTTGCATACAGTGTTAATAGTATACCCTGTTTGCTTTTATTTATTTTAAGGAGTATGCATCTGTTTTTTGTTGTGTGTGAGTGAGACGTTTCGTTCTTGAATGAATCAGTGTTTTTGAATAAACTATTTTTTTTTTTTATGATTCAACTGACTCAGATTTGAAGACCGGAACTAAGTTATATTGCATTTTCTGATTGACAAAAGGCATGTATGTTGTTTTGCTATTGTTCTGCTCAATGCAGATACCACTGTAAAGACAACAGAAAAATGGAACAATGAAGGCCTTGGGCACTGGAAGCAATCGTGTACCGCATTGGCTTGTACGTCTGTGAATATTAACCTTGTTTATGAGTTCTGGTAGAACATCATTCTGCGCAAATCTAGAAAATAATGAATAGGGACATCTGGACCTCACACTGAGATCGAGATGACAAATATGCAGATTAAGTCTGCATGTCCGCTCACAGGATTGATAATTCAGTTTCAGTTGCAAAACTGATTTGAGAGATTGATGGCTGTTTTGCTACCTACAATTTTTTTGTCATGCAAAGATTTATAGGAAATCAATTTATGGCAAATGTGTTGAGGCAAGTTGGAGCTCAACTCTGCAGGACAGTGGCCCTCCAGGACGGAGTTTGGACGCCCCTGTGCTACAGTATTCTGGGTGGTTGCTAGGGTGTTGCTATGCAGTTGCTGGTGGTCGTTAGGCAGATAATAAAGGGATTCTGGTGGTTGCTAGGGTGTACTGGGTGGTTGTGTAGCCCCTCCAGTTCGAACCGCCCACTCTAAGCAGGACTTGAACCCGGGCCCGTCCGCATGGGAGTCGGGCACTCTAAAAAGGAGGCTAAAGACTGCAGTATCTAACGTCAGTTGCTAGAGGGCCTCTTGAGATTAGAGGAGTGCGGTTTACATGCACAGCTCTCACTGGCCTATGTCTGTTACAGTTGCATAGTTGCTACTAAGGAGTTGCTGTCAAAAATGTTAGCCTCAGAACAATAATAAGAAGAAATACTGATTTTTTATTTTATTTTTATAAATGACAAAACCATATGCATACTATTAAATTACTGTTTGAAGTAAAGACAACACTGAGACACAAAACAATATTGGACCCCATTAACTTTTATTATATGGGGAAAAAAATAAGACTTTTTTTCAAAATACGATTTTTGTGTGTGTTCCACAGAAGAAAGTGTGTTGTTTGAAATGACATGGGGGTGATAAAATGATGGCAGAATTTTTATTTTTAGGTGAATTATCCCATTAATGCAATGACATTCGGACATTAGTAAGTATAGTTAAATAAACAAATGCTTTTGAGAGGCACCGTATGTATTAACATTAATAGATGTTTCTTTAGTAACCCTATAGTATTTAACAGTTAAACCAACAAAAAAAAAATCATGTTTTTTGTGTGTTTGTTCTTCTGTATACATTTTATTCACAGCCGTGCTGGATGAGAAATCCCAGGAGGGCAAACACAATTTACAGCATATAAACAACTAGAGAAGAAATAAAAGAGCTTGGCTTGTGCAAATGTCAGGAAGTCAGAGAGCAAAGGTCATCCTCCTGATCCATCGACCACTGACGTCTGAGGATTCTTGAAAACCAGAACTTTGAAGTTGCAACTTCTACAACCCCTCAAAGCATCAGTGCTATAAAAAAAGAACACACCCAATGAACCGGCCCACCCTGTTTATACAGTAGCACATCTGTCTACTGCCCCTCTGGGTCTGTCTTGTTGTCTTACTCATAAATGGCTGTTTGACGTGGCAGAAGAACACTCCAGTCAACAGAAGTGCATTGTGGATCTCTGGAGAGAGATTTGTTGTAGAGCAACTATTTTTCTCACTCTCTCCCATTGTTTCATTTCTACTCTGTGGGTTGTATTCTACGAGAATAGCTTTGGTGCATGACATGTTTCATTACATTAAACCCACCCTTAAAATGTAGTGCAATAATTATCTGACGAACAGAAAACATGAAGGAAAAAAAAATGTTAGCTACAGGGCATACAAAATAATGGTTAGCAATCCCTTATCTCTTATTTCTTTCATGCTGCATAGCCAATTACAATTCAATTAAATGCATTTCAGAGGTTGGTTCACCGGCTGCTGTACGTGTTAAGACACATTTTTTTTTTTTTTTCTTCTCTCTCTCTCGTCTCTCTTTCTCTCTATTTAGTGGCTCAGGTGGAGCACATCTCTGTATGCAATCTACCTCACAATTTACCTACCTTTCTATCTATCTAATCTGATCTGTCTTCCATCTATCTTCAAATTTCAAATTGAGTTGTACTTAAAGTACTTTATCTAGAATTATACTGTTTGCAGATGTGTAGTTTTTAAGTAAAAAAATCAAAACATGATTAACGAATTAGTAAAATTGCTCAGTTGAATGATGTAGTTAACTATTAGCCAATCAATACCTACTTTTCTTTCATACCTCCTGGAGAAATAACAGAAATAGAATAATACTGATTATAAATCTTCTCAAACCCCAAAAGTCTCAGTGCTATAAAAAAAGAACACATTCAATGAACAATGTGTCCAGATGACAGTCAGTGTGCTGTGGCCAGACACACACCAGAGATGCCAGCAACCCTCAGGTTCTCTCTCACTGTCCAGATGCTGTGTTATGGACAATATGCAGTGCAGCGCTGTTTTATGGCTGATGCTCCATGATATTTTACCAGAAATAATGCCCCTTAATGCACCAGTAAAAGTCCTTTCACCTTTCTGCTCGTCATCTGGATATGGTTATACTAATGGACTTTTTTGTTTCTTTGCAGTCTGTAAAAAAATAATGAAAACATATTGTGTGGTATGTGCCCATTTACACAGACTACCGTGGGTCAGCACAATTAATGCTCTTTAATGAATAATGACAGCATGTTACAGCTGTGTTAATATGAGAGCTTGTGGTTTGAGGCTCATGTGCTGTAGTCACGATTCATTACTTTTAATGACGATTTTGCTTTTGCATTACACGATGCATTGCTTTTAAAGGTTTAGGTCTCTGTTTGTGCAGCAATGGCTGGTTTCTCGAGGTAATCAGTGTTGTGATTGTTGACTACAATAAAAAAACGACTATGAACTGTGAAAAAAAAAAGATAAATATGATAGTATAAAAATTATACTAAAATAACTAATAAAGATAAAAGTCCAAAAAATAAAACTTTTTTAAATATGATTTCTTAAGAAAATCAACCTTGTTTTAATGACTGTTTGAGATATAAAATAAAAAAAATACACATAAAATAGATAAATGCTGATCAAGAAAAAAAAAAAAAAACCCCGTGGTTTGTATTGGTGTGGTAAATTTGAAATGAATTATCTGCAAGAAAGAGGAAACGCTAAAGGGGAATCGGAAGACATTCATTAATAAATTCATACAATCTAAATAAGCATGCCATTCCCTTGCAAATTGGATCTATAAGTCAACAGTTTAATAGAATTGGATTTATATGTGTGTGACTACTAAGCATTCTTCTTTTTTTTATCAAAACATGCGACAATTTTCACCCTAACCCTCTCCATCTCCTGATAAGTCATGTATAGTGCAGGGAGAGCATATTTACTCACCGCATTAGATTTATCCGTCTATTTACTTGCTCACAAAGGATGCATTTCTATTTGTTTATGGTAATGAAGGAACCTTAATAATGTCTTTGTTGGATATTGCGCACTTTTATTACATTATATTAATAAAGTACACTGAATCAGGGGTATGTGAGCTGACAGCAGGCCGGCGCGGGCCAAGGGAACAGGTCTTATTGACTGAATTAGAACAAGGATTGATGTGTTCATGCTTTCTTGGTCAATGCTCAGCAGAAAAGCATCACGATTAAATCCAGAGCTTTCGGTTTTCTCATGCATCTATTATAAAAGTCTGAGTCTGCTGGGCCAAGTCGATATGCTTTATTTAATGATTTAAAGCTGTGGAATTCTATCGACGAATCAAAACAGAGCTTTGCATCGTTGTGTTGCTTTTAGCATTTTGAAGGTATTTACACTAAGTGGTTCTAAATGTGCGTGTCACATTACAGTAATGTCAAAGGAAATTGCATCAGTTATATCAGAAGGACTGGATGTATGTTTTGATTAGTTTACCAAAATGGGAAGAACATTTTTTGACAGTTGAAAAGTCTTATGTTGATTGGTCAGAGGGGTCACCAAAATCTTTTAACACAATACGAGTAATTTTATTTCATGTTCATGATATATATCACTACATATTTATATATATTTATCTTTAAATATGTTTTTTATGTTATCACATTTTTTGATACCATTACAATTTCATAATTCTCGTCACCAATTTCACTGTCGCAACAAACTGTTAGAAAAACCTCAAACAAACTCAAGCTACTGAAAACAAGTAAACAGTCAGTGATAAGATAAGAACAAAGACAGCAGCCGGATTATTAGGCTACTGTCACTTTAAGGCAGAATGCACAGGTCCAATATACTGATAGACACACTTTATTTCTAAACTGTATATTCATTTAAGACATAAATGACTGTATTTATAAAGATACTCGGATGTTGACTCATTAGTGTGTGTATTTGACCGTTCAAGCAATTAGGCGGCAAACACAACTCTGTTCTCATGCTGGCTTCATGTTCGCGCATCTCGCAGACAGCGCTCAGAAACCATCTCTCAGACAGCGCACGCAAATACCGAAATAAGTACTCTTTCGCTGCAAATTGCGCTTTCAGCATTTTAAAAGCGCTTGTTTTTAAACGGCAATGCTTACTCATGCAAAATACGTTTTCGTGACGGCGCAGCGTGGCAACGTCACGTGAGTGTAACCGCGATAGAGACGATAATGCGAAATAACTACGGGTTGACAAATTTCGAAAGCACACAGAGCTTTGTTTATGGCGTGAACACAGCATCACGCCAGCCCCTATTAGCTCCACAACCACCTTGACTTGCTCCTACTTGACACATTCTTTCTGCTCCTCTTCCAACCCTGGAGGTTTTCTTTGAGTTTATCACTCTGTATTTTCTTTAACTTGTTTTACAGTGCAAATATCTTTGTACGGACATCTTCAAACATTCTTAAATGAAGATACATGAGAAGCAAAATTACTTAAGGTATTAAAGTCTTGTTCTCTTATAAACGAGTCCATAACTTAAAATAAGAACTTAATTAAGATTAATAGATTTTTTTTTTTTTTTTTTGCTGTGTAGTCTTTACCTCTGATATTGATGTTGAACACAAAGTAAATTGCTTTGTGTTCAACAGACTCAAATATTTTGCTCTTTTATGGAAGTGTAAGTATTTGAATCTCTTGGACCCCCCTTGAAATTACGGATGAAACAGAAAGGCTCTTTTTTTTTTAAAGCAATTATTGTCAGTTTTGCTTCAAATAAAGAGGCTTTGAACGGTCTGGATCAGACACCAAATTAAAGCTTCAATTGCATCTGTGTGCAGGTTATACTGCTTTTTGTGCTCAATTTAAAGTAGTTTTGAGCATTTGTAAGCTGATGCAGGCGTGAGAGTGAAATGAAAGAATAGAGCCGACCAATAAAAGCCTTGTGTCACTTTGTTACCTCAAAGGCTTAAGATCACAGAACACAGTATTTGAATCAGGAGATGGAGAGGGTTAGGGTGAAAATTGTCGCATGTTTTGATAAAAAAAAGAAGGATGCTTATAGTCACACACATATAAATCCAATTCTATGAAACTGTTGACTTATAGATCCAATTTGCAAGGGAATGGCATGCTTATTTAGATTGTATGAATTTATTAATGGATGTCTTCCGATTCCCCCTTAGCGTTTCCTCTTTCTTGCAGATAATTCATTTCAAATTTATTGAATCACCATTGGTCACTTAATTTCAACATGATGGCAAAACTGAAAACTGAAATTGAATCGCACCAAACTGAATGCACATTTAAATGGTAGAAATACACATTTTGTCCTCCAAAAACAACATAAAAATCTATTTAATAGACAACGCATTCTCATCCCAAGGCGTCACTAAAATGACAATTTTGACCATGCTTCAATATTCGACGCTTTAGGCACCCTTTAGCGTCAGTTACATGACGCAATCCTAGGGCGTCATCTTACTGACGCTTTACCTTAAGCGTCAGTTAGATGACGCGGGTAGGTTTAGGTCTGGGGTAGGGTTAGGATTAGATAGCGTCATCTAACTGACGTTAAAGGTAAAGCGTCAGTGAGATGACGCCCTAGGATCGCGTCATGTAACTGACGCTAAAGGGTGCCTAAAGCGTCGAATATTGAAGCATGGTCAAAATGATTCCCAAGGCGTCAGTTTCATGACGCCTATCTGTATTGGAAAACTAAGCAAAACTTAGAAAGAACAGAGTGCATTTGAAGCCTGTTGTGGGATATAATGGTGGTGAACGCAGAACAAGACAGAACGTTGCGAAAGAGTTTAAACAGAGGCTCAACAAAGGGGAACTTAGCAATTAAAATTTCTTGATAATAGACTCGATCTACAGGCAACAAAGCTAATACAGCACACGTAATGCACTCATTTAAATGATTTGCCATTAAGCTGTCAACAGGGCTCAACTCTTGGTATGGGCTTGATCTCAAAGTCTCTTCTTCTTTGTCAGCCTTGATGTATAAACATTGGCTGTACCTGAAAATGTTACATTTTCAATTAAACCAATGTCCAAACACTCTTTACTTTTTACATAGCTTTTTATATTGTAAAGTGAGCAGATATCATGTCAACGGTCATTAATATCTACCTTTTTCTTCTTCTACAAAACCAAACCAAGCCTTGGTAGAGGCCTGCATTGTACCTTCTATTCTTACAATGAGCAGTTGTGTATTTGAAGCAGACATTTAATGCATTGAAATAACTCAGAAACACACCCACCAGTGAATAAAGCATCTCTCGGGTACAATAAGACAAAGCAAAAGAAAAAACCGCTGTCTGTGTTCTGTGATCTTAAGCCTTTGAGGTAACAAAGTGACACAAGGCTTTTATTGGTCGGCTCTATTCTTTCATTTCACTCTCACGCCTGCATCAGCTTACAAATGCTCAAAACTACTTTAAATGAGCACAAAAAGCAGTATAACCTGCACACAGATGCAATTGAAGCTTTAATTTGGTGTCTGATCCAGACCGTTCAAAGCCTCTTTATTTGAAGCAAAACTGACAATAATTGCTTTAAAAAAAAAGAGCCTTTCTGTTTCATCCGTAATTTCAAGGGGGATCCAAGAGATTCAAATACTTACACTTCCATAAAAGAGCAAAATATTTGAGTCTATAGTGCGAAAAGATGACTTAAACCAGATGTTTCGAGGATTTTGACACAGACAGACAAATAAACTTATGTCCGGCAATTCTCCATGGAAAATTACAGTCATGCCTTTATCCTGCCAAATCTTTAGGGCTGGAGGCTTGGAGGAGTGATATAGCTGGCCTTTCGAGTCTATTTCTTGTCAGGGTCATTTCAGTTTCATGCGGTCAGCCCTTTCCATCAGCTGGTCCTAGAATAGTTTCTTTTTAATAAGAAGGGAATGTTCTTCTGTCTCACTTTTTTCATGAAATGCTCTTTACGACAAGCCTATTTTAAGTGATCGAGCATTTGTCTGAAAGAATCTGTACTTAGAGAAAATCGAAACAAAGCATATGCTCTCAGAGTGGTGTCAGCACAGTAAGAGGTCATTGAACTCTGACTGAGTGACTGGGTGCTACTTAAATATATCTCTTCCACATAAGAATTGCTTTTCCCTTATTACCGTGACCTCTGTGTATCTGTGTGGCTCTCTAGTCTGCGCAGGGAAAGAATGCAACACAATAGTGGTAAGTACATGCAAGCTTTAATTAACTTAGAATGTGGGAGGTGTTCAAATATCCTCGATCCATCAGGCTTGGGACAGACAGGAGTTCGGGTCAGATTTGGGTCACTGTCATTAGCAGAGGGACAGTTTTGAGCAAAAGTAATCTAATCTAATCTAAATTCACAAGATCAAATATTTTTGTCACTGTTTTTTCGTGTCACTAACTCCTGAGTATGCTAGGACTGTGTCCACACAAACCGCTATTTACAAACAGTCTAGAAAGTCAGTCCTAACAAGCATTTCTCAATGTTTGACGCCATCTAGTGCACACTGTAAGTATTACCACAAAGATGGCAATTTCCGAAATCCTTATCCTTGTCCCTTTTCGGCATTTTTTTTGGTCCCCGTGAGTCAATAATATATATTATATTTAGGCCTACTGTATATATATTTGCTAGTAGGGGTAAAAAGTGCAGAGGAAGAAGAAAATACGATTTATCGATATGTTTACATCTCTCAACCAGTGTTTCACCTGCGGAAAGATATCATAAACAGCTTGAGAATAATATCTCACGTAGCATTACATTTAGGCTACCTCAGGCATTTAGTGACGACAGTAGGTTAGTTCGCTAGAGAAATAAACTAAGCATTTCGTACAGCCTAGCCTACCATTATTTAATAATGAATAGGCTAGATATATACTGTGTCTCAATGTCTTGAGAGATACTCAATACATTAGGGGAGACCGGGGATTGTTGTAACACGGGTCAGTTGTAACAATTCCAATCTGTCCAATCAGGAACTAGTTACCAATCCCCTGATTCACTTCGCACATGCTCGGTTTAGTCCTTATTCCACATGTAATAAAGTAGAGCCCTGTGGCAAACACAGCAGATGTTAGAGTGTAAAAAACAATTTTGAGGTATGAAAGTAACTTTTTTTTACTTTGTTTATTTTTTGTTATGGGAATTTCTGCTTTATAGTTAAACTCATCAAATTTAAATTATGTGTATTGTGTGTCTGTGTAGATATTTTTCATGTATCCTAAGTTGTTAGTGCAAATGTTTTGCCTGTTAGCTGTAAGGTGAGCTAGTTCATGGCTACATGACTCTGGGTTAGTTGTAACAACAATGAAACGTTACAACCTAACCCTAACACCTTACACACGTCACACACGTCTCACACACACACACACGTTCAATTTAAATTTTATTATGGGCATACTAGCCTATAACTGACAGTAACAAACGTGCTTACACCAACACAAGTGTTCAATTTCAATTTATTTTGGCCAAAACTATGACTGACAGTAACAAACAAGCTTAGGCCTACACACAAACAATGTTTTGTGTTCAAGTTAAATTTATAGTGGTCAATTACTATGACTAAGAGTGACACACACACAGACATGACACACATCAGTTATATTGAAAAGTCAGTGTTGAATAAAAAGCTTTCAAAATCCTTTTTTGTTTGTTTTTTTGTCAAAATCCTTATTTCATTATGTTTATGTTACATATCACCTCGGTGGATCTCATAATGTTACATCTCACCCCAGGGTATGTTACAACTAATCCAGACAATGGGGTGAATTGTAACATTTCACTCCTCGTGTTTGAAACTAAACCATGCATTTTCTGTTTGTGTTGCAAAGATAAAAGTTATGTCATTTGATAGCAGACACTTGTAACTAGTTTGAATCACATTTTGAACACTCTGGCTAAAAAGTACTCCAAGATATAGACAGAAAGGTCAAAAATGTTACAACCATCCCCGGTCTCCTACTGTTAGTAGCCTAATGTCTTGATTATTTAATGTATGTTTAAATAAATGTGTTATGAAAACAGGTTATCACAGCCGTTTCAAAAATGAATTGGAGTAGAAAATGAACTTTTATATTAGATTTAGAATTTAATGCAAAACCTGCCTTATGTGAAAATGAAGTGCATTAAACATTATGGGTTTCCCAAAGGGTTCAGGAAGGAACCGCAGGGGGTTCGTAAATTGAGGAAAGGATTTAATTGAGAAAGGGAAATTTATAAGATGTAAAAGAATAATTAGGGAGGATCAATGAATTCTGAATAATGCTCTTCCATTTTTAAAGATTAAGTAACCATGTAATCAATAAAAAGCCATTGCAGTCTGATTATAAGTATTTTAAAATGTAATAATCGAATTAAAATGACTTTCATATAATCAGTTACTACACCCATACTGTCCATATGAATGACTTATATGTCTGTTATTAGTCCGCTCTGACATTGCTGTTGCTTACCGGCTTTAGGTTTTGGCTAGACAAGGGTCTGTTCAGATGCATACGGTCTACAAATAAAACACAAAGGAGAAGCTCCTTAACAGTCCAAGTCGGATCTCTGAGTGTGTGTGTGTGTGTGTGTGTGTGTGTATATCCTGCTTGTTCATATGAGTGGCTTGTCTCGTCTGTTAACTAATCATTTCTGTGCGCTGGTGTTGAATGAAATTTGAACGCAGACGTCATGGATCTTCTCCCTCCTCTGGCTCTCCAAATGGACTCAGTAATGGGATGATATTCTTCTCATTCTTGTCTCTGCTCATCTGGAACATCAGGCTAATGACTTTGATTGGGTCGTGCCACAGAGAGTCCAAACGGTCCCGGCAGAACACATTCACACACAAAGATATCGTCCCTTAAGATTACTATTTGAAAGGTTTTAGGGGAGACTCAGGATGAAAGCAACACCTTTTGTTTGAGCATCAGTAAATTGAAACAGCTGTTTTCTATGTGAATATATATATTTATTCACATAGAAAAATTATGCATTTATCTGAAATAGAATGCCTTTGTAACATCACACACTACCGTTCAAAAGTTTGGGGTCAGTAAGAATTTTTATTTTTATTTTTTGGGGGGAAATAAATAAAAGAAATCAATACTTTTATTCATCAAGGATGAATTAAATTGTTCGAAAGTTACAGGAAAGACATGTATACTGTTACAAAAGATTCTATTTCAAATAAATGCTGTTCTTTTAAACTTTCTATTCATCAAGGAATCCTGAAAAAAATGTACACTACTGTTTTCAACATTGATAATAATAATGAATGTTTTTTTGGGCATCAAATCTGCATATTAGAATGATTTCTGAAGGATCATGTGACACTGAAGACTGGAGTAATGATGCTGAAAATTCAGCTTTGATCACAGGAATACATTATATTTTGAAAATATATTAAAATAGAAAACAGTTATTTTAAATTGTCATAATATTTAACAATATTCCTGTTTAAAAAAAAAAAAAAATCAAATAAATGCAGCCTTGGTGAGCAAAAGAGACTTCTTTTAAAAACAAATCTTACCACTCCAAAACGTTTGACGGCTAGTGTACACGCAATACATTTCAAAATTACAAAAGTTTGAATTGTTTCAAATGATGGAGCAACAATTACTTTGACACCTGTTGCAAGCCATTGTAAAATCTCTCTAAAAAAGCTAGGGAAAAGTCCAGCATCATATGTTTGCAGAGAGGCTAATGTAATGCAATGAAATTATGTCATTCCCCATCATTTTTATGTGTGACTTCCTTTTAAAGCCACTGCATAACATCAATTAAAAAAAAAAAAAAATACCACTAGATGTCACCAGACCACTGACATCTCCTAGAGAGCTCTTTAGCTCTTTATATTGTGTTGAGGAGCGATTCATGGGTTTCTCATTATTTCCAAAGAAATTAACATTGCTTCTTTTAAAGATTTTTTTTATGAATCAACGTTATACTTTCGTTAAATATTCTGATATAAGTTTAACTGGAGACACATGTTCAAAGTCTGGCTACATTTGCATTTTCTTGTTCATTCAAAGTCCAGTAGGCCTATGTTGTTAAAAATAATAGTACCTACTAATAACAGTAGGTCTAATCAATGTTACACTTTTATCAAATAACCTGATATAAAGGTAGGCAAGTTTTACAAAGTTATACAGCATTTGCCCATATTCATGTTAATTCCAGTCATAAACGCAGAATAATATTAATAGTAGCCTAATTGTATGAAATACAAAAAAATGTGTTTAGCTTATAGGCTACACAATAATGCGATAGCAAACAGTTTGATTTTCCATGCATAAATTAATAACATGTTCGCGTCCTTACAGGAACTCAAAATAACTCTCATCAATTGACATTTTGGAAAGTGTTTATGTATGGGCGTGCAACAGTGACACATTCACTGTTTTTATCTCACCTGTTTTTTGACGACAGAATGGTCAAATGGTAGGTCTCCTCCATAAAATAGATATATTTTTTCTTATTAAAATGTCTCAATTGCAGGTCAGAAAAATACACCTGAGGATGAGGACGTGAAGAGGACAGCGCTCCTGAGCTCGAGGGAGGAGTTACGACACGATCACCTAGTAACCACTAACGTAAACTGACCAGAAGGGTCGTAAATATGAAACCCGATCCGCGAAGTCGGATCTTTTGTGCAGCTGCCTCAACGCTCGCAGACTGAACTTGTCTCGAGATTGAGAAGACAACCTTTGCGAATTTTAAAGGAATAAAGAAACGGGAACGGGAATGTGCACGCAACAAATGGACAACGTGGGAAAGCATCGATGCACGCGGCTGGTGAAAGACTGGAGTTTATAAATACTAGACAACGAACGCTTCCTCGAGCGAGTGGGATAAACCCGTACTTTCACACATTTTTATTTGGTAGGTTGTGGATAATTTGCATGTCATCATTGCGTGTGTCATATTAATATTTCCAATATTTTCTACCGTGAAATGTGTATGAACTTGTATGAACTTCTGTATCAAAACGGCAAAAGTAACTGGAGTTGATTGCTAAAGCGAATGGATGGAGAAACTTTTCTATTTTGCACTGATGAGAATGGATCACACACTGCTCGATAATAAGAATAATTATTATTCTTTATTATTATTATCATGTCAATTACCATTCAGCTATTTCGTATTATTCTTATCGATCTACGGGGGTGAAAATGAAATTATCAACATGATAGCCTACATCTCGTTCTGTGATCGTGTACTTTAGAGTGCATCACATACACACGTTTGCCATTTACTTATTATCACACTAACAAAGTCAAAGTTCCCGAGTGCATTCATTACTCAATGTCCTCGCAGTTCCGTCGCTCTTGTTTACCTGCGTTCTACTACTCTATATTATCCGCAGTTTAACATGCTTTAAAGTCTTCTTGTCCACGATTGACGTGGCGAGTTGACCATTGACTCCAGCGGTCAGAGTTTGAATGGTCAGCTGCTGACATGGTTTAAAAAAAACAGACGTTTTCAGCTCTTTACTTGTTGTTTTTGTGACTTGGAATAACTCAACGTCATATCTAAAGAAAGAGAACTTAAACCAGTTTATGTTGTTTGTTCAGGCGTCCAATAAGTAATCAATGTAAAAAACATTGTTGGTTTAACTTAAAAAAAGGAAGTTACCTGGTTTCCTTGATTTTGAGTTCATTGAAATAAAAAAAAATTGAGTTCATACAATGAAGGACAATTTTTTTTTTTCAGTGATTTTTTTTTTTTTTTTTTTTTTACAGTCTGGTAATATTTACAAAGTTAACACTCAACTAGTGAAACAATGCTTTGAAACAACACTCAAGTGAAGTTTCTCTGAGCTGTCTGATTTCATTTTGTGTGTGTGTGTGTGTGTTGACAGAAATTGTATGACAAATGGGTTTGTAATGACAGTCATCAGGGCTCCAGACTGCGACTTAGTCTATGTTCAGAATGCAGGGAAATGTCGCCCAAATCCGATTTTTTTTACTCGCATGTGACTCGGATCTGTTTTTCTTGTGGAATCTGACCACGTGGAATCTGATCTTTTTCAATTCCGATTTGTGCCACTTCCATATGTGGTAAGTCTGGAGCCCTAGACATGAAGCTTTGTAAATGATGGTGGCAGAGCTTTCATTTTTGGGTGAACTATCCCTTTAAGGGTTGTTCATGTAGGTCACCCACTTGCTTTCACACACTACAGCCATCAATCATAAGAGTGTAAAGTGCAAGCTGACATCTACCCCCCTCACATTTGTGCTTGGCTCCTGTTCGTTTGAGGTTTCTTTCACGCACAGCATGGATAATTTATTGCTCTTTATCTGGTTGGGATAGTGACTGTTGTAGTTGCAGCATAGCGGCTCGGCCGCGTTGTGTGATCAAACATTATTGACTCGAGTCGAGCAGTCAATAGCTGTGACAACTGTGTTGTTTCATTTTCAAAACCACAGAGAAGTGGAACTTAAAGCAGCACGCAACACAATGAATTGCCCAGCACGCATTGTCTAAACGTTTATAGAGAAGTAAGAGAGCCTCTTTTTTAAAGGCATTCACGTATCATTTACATTTACTTACTATACTCTTGAGTCTGTTGGGTTCGATTAAATTTTGAATTAGTCAGTGTGTGTGTGATACTAATGAGATACTTTTGACACATTTTAAAAACTTTAGGTTTTCTTGTGACTTTTTGGAGTCCTGCAAATAGAAATTGATCAAAATATTGTGAGAGAGTAGAGAAAAGTTTGCACAGTGTGACAGGGCTCATTGGCATTCCCAAGCATCATTGTTTAAATTCATTTGCGAGGGTAAATGTTGAGCACTTTTTACAAGAAACTGGGTTTATTTCGCAGTGCTGGAGCCCAGGTTTGTTGTGGAGCTTTGAAACTGGTGTTGATGAATCATCTTGAAAACCGTCGCCATCTGCCAGACGTTTTCCAGGTCTGTTTACCTCTCTCTGCATGATGTGCCTTATCCCTTCAGAAGAAGTTCTGCGCTCTATATACTAAGTCTTAAAAGTTGTGAGCAGCGAGAGCTTTGTGTATTCTTCTGTATGGGAAACATGTCCGGTGAGAAGGATGTTTAGTTATCTGAGCTCTCTCTCTCCATGATGAGGTTTGGTTTTTATTGGACCTTTTTTCCCGCTCGTAAAGTGCTGAGGGAGAGGCAGAAGATGACTACAGCTTTACTCACACGAGCCTCAAAGAAACCCACAAAGAGCCATCAACTTGCATGTTCCTAGGGGCCATTCACACAGAACACGTTTTTTCCCATTCCACTGCACTACTTTTCCATTGTTTTTCAATAGATAGATAGACGTGTTTGATCATTGTGCTCGTGTCTTTAGGTCTTGCGACCAAAGATAGCCATAGCCTGCATTATTTCTTTCAGCAAACACACTGTGAGATGATCACGTCAAATTTCGGACACTAACAGTGACACTAACACAGTGAGCCGACAAAACCTGACAAAGTGTCTGTTGCCATCTGTTGGGGTACGTCGGTCATCTTTTTGCAGCGTCCCGAGCATCTCTCAGTTAAAAGACGTTCAACTTGCTCTCTTTTTTTGTTTCACTGACCTGCGTCTCGCGTTTTTGCTGTCAGTGGAACAAAAACTCATTCTGTGTGATCCGGCCCTTACTGAAGGTCTCATACAAATTGGCTACAAACATCGTCAATTGATTGCTTTATTTATTCATTTTTTTGCCTTTTTCAAAATCCTTTTGTTTTTCATTTGCTTCATGACAGTGTCTGTGTCAGACATACATCTTTGGTTGTTGATTTGTCTCAATGTTTTTTTTTTTTTTTTTTTTTTTTGCATATTCATTATTACAGGCTTTGTTACAAAAAGTACAAAAATATTGTTTTGTCATTATGCGACAAGGCATTTCCTGAAGATTACAATAATTATTTTAATTAGGAGAGCTGATGTAAGCATTGCGGTTTTAATACACGTTTCCAGTTATGTCTATTGAATAAGCAGTGTTTATTACCTTTGGGTAAAGATATGCACGTTTTCCACATTTTTTGTTATGCAGTTGTTTATGGGCTTACGTTGCTGTGCCATTATTTTTGGTTTTGGTTTAGTTTTTCCCCAACCGGTCTATTAATAAGTTATCAGCTTTCAGATCAACCCGACTTTATATGACACGTAAAAACAAAAACTGTGGTTTAGCGCTTTACATGCTGGTCTCTTCCTGTCTAAGTCTGTGTTAAGTGGGTTAGACTTTATGTGGCAATAGTCAAAAGCCTGGCTACATGAGACTACCAATGCAACAACTGTGCCAAACATATTAAAACACTTTTATTATGAAAGGCTAGGTGTGCAAAAGTGTATGTACTTGTGTACTTATTTAGGAAGGTTCTCATTAAAAATGTCTCTACCCTACTTTATCCAATATTTAGTCAAAAACTGTATTCAAAGTAAGCATGCTGCTGCCTTGTTTAAAACCGTCTTTTGAATTCAAGTTAGTGATGTAATCACTGAGTCATATATCTCGTTTGACTCTGACATATTTGACTAGCCCGGTCATGCCTGGATTTTCTGCTGCACGTGCAAATTGACCATGTACGGATCTCTTCATTTCCTTTCCGTCTCTGCCTTCTTTTGCTGTTGTTGTTGCTATTTTTAGTAGGGCTGGGTGATGTGGCCAAAACGATTATCACGATGACATTTTTCATAGCAGTCGATATCTATAATTATCATGATAAATGTCAAATCTTTATTTCTTTCAAGTTTAAAGGCAGATTTTTGCTTCTTAAGCCTGGTTCACACGGGACGATTTTAAAATTGTCGGCCGATTTTCCAAACCTACACACGGCGATAAAAAATCACGGGTCTAACAGTTTTGGTCGTACCGTGTGTGGTGCGCAGCCACACGGCAAAATCAACACATCACACACGAACCGATTTGACTCCCGAGCATTCCCAGGTCAGGCGGAAAATCTCGCAAAATCCCTCGAGATCAAACGTGACTTCAGAGTAAACAATCATGGCGGACGAAGAGGATGCAGTGGCGATAGTTTGTAGTTTGTTTTTAACCGAATCCATCTCCGACGTCCACCGGACTTTCTGGTGCGCCATGCCGCCGGCTTTTTTGATTTTGTTTCCCGGTGCTTCCTCTGCGCCTCGTCACCTCGCTTTCTGATTGGCTACACGCCACAGTCCACAGGCTGCGTGCTCGTTTGCCATATAGCACACGAGGAGAAATCGGGCCAAAATAATCCAACATGTTGGATATCCCCGATTTGAGATCGGAGCGGTCCCGACGTCCTTCCGAGCAGACGAGAGCACTCTTAACACACCACACACGGCAGGAATATCTGATCAGATTATTTTACGATAATCGGAGCATCCTTAAGATTGTCGAATGGGGTAAATCGGGGCTAAAATCGGCCTAATTATCCTGCCGTGTGAACCAGGCTTAAGTGGAAGTTGTAGAAACCAGGGCCAGTATTCATAAAGAATCTTAATGCAAAGAGTCGCTCCTAGTGACACAATTCTAAGAAAATTATTTGAAATGTGGGCGTTTACTCTTAAAATTAAAGAAAAAATCCTAGTAAAGAAAAAAGTAATTCAGAAAGTATCCTAACCCTTAAAAGAGGTCTTAAGGTCAAAATTGTTAGGAGTACGGACGAGGACTTTTAAGAGGCTTAAGAGTTTCTTTAGCAGAGGAGAAAATGGCAGAAAGACGAATAGGGAGAAGAAATGTCTTGCAGACAATGGATGACAGTGAGGTAATAAGATGCTAGATTGACACCCGGCCCGAATTTTTTCTTTAAGGATGGCCTTGTGTTCATCCACTAACTAGGCTAACAGTAAACACTGTTCCTCTGTCCAGTCGGGCTTTCTCGTCCTTCTTGGTTTTGATTCCATGTTTGTTACATTAAAAACCAACATTCAAACCACTTAAATAGACATGCCAGCAATCAGTGTAATTGGAAAGAGTGGAACAATTTTTATCATTCTAAGCCAATCAAATACCTTATAGGAAATTAACAGCATGGTAAATAAAAAAAAGGATTTATATACACATATAGTGTGTGTGTACGTGTGTGTGTGTGTCACATAGGAAAAAATTACGCATGTAATTTCAAAGTGAAGGCTTAGAATAGACCCTATACTTCAAATCACTCTTATTTTTTTTTTTCCTTCTTGGACAACCAACCAATCAAAGTCTTCAAAAGATTGTGTCATACATAGCAACGGGGTCAGCCCCGCCTCCTCACTAAGATGAACGTTTTTATCTTTTCCTTACTCAGAGTTGCTCTCAGATCGGTCCCGAATCGCTCGTAAGCTAAGACTCCTACATAAACGTTTTTAAGCTAAATTAAGAGTTTTCTGAGAGGATTCTTAGAATCTTTATGAATATTGGACCAGACCATTAATTGTGGGTTTTAAGCTGTTGTTTATTGCAGAACATGACACACACTGAATATTAGGAGTCAGACTTGTTTGGCCAACACATAGTTTTCACTTCGAATTGAACCCAGCTAGTTTGGTGAATATATATTTTTAATGTTAACCAAGCGGCAACATTCTAATCTGAAAAATGAAGCCTACCCGGAAGTGCGAAAAACTGCAATACATTGAAAATCCGCTAGAGGGAGGTCCCAAAAGGGAGCAAATATCCATAGACCCCCATGTTAAAATGTCCGTTTTCACAGCATAAATTCATGTTTTTACAGGTTGGTCCCATGGACTTTTATTGTATTTTTCAATAGGTTCCGAGTGCCTGACAACTGTGAGGGGGGTGAATTTTTTTCTAACTCGTTAGTTTAGATCGTATTTAGATACAAAATGTATGACACATAAGGGTGTGGTTAACTTTGATTGACAGCTGATAACGGGCTGCGTCTAGTGGAATTCCTGAAATTTGACGTCTCGGCCATGATCTGACACAACACATCATACCACCTCTGTATACTTTCTGAACATTTGTATTGAAATATCGTGCATAACATGGGTTGCTCTGCTATAAACTGCACTAACCGACACTGTAGGACTAGGAGTACTTCGCTCCTTTTTTCCCGGTAAGTGACATTCACTACTATTTCACGTAGTTAGCACTATTTAGCAATAATGTTTGTGGGCAGTGGCACTGCAACAGTTAGCATTAAATCACCTCAGATAAGTTAGCGTCCGAGGTACTTTACCTATGGTTATAACTTATAACTGACGTTTAAAACACTGTAAATGCGTCTGCCAAATGAATAAATGTAACATAAGAATAGACTGATCTGCGAGCTAGTTGGACGCACGTCAGAGGCGCCCGCGCCATTGGATGTGCAGTTGCCGCAGCACAGCCTATGAGCGAGCTATGCAGCTGCAAATGCGTTTTACATATAGACTTCAGTAAATCGAGGAAAAGGAGTTTCAACACAAGAATGACACTGGCTGTAAAAAGTAGCCTAGTCTGCCAGTCGATCTTGTAATGGTACAGATAGCTGAGGCTGCTTGGCTGAAGAGGCGCGTCCACCGGCCGGCTCAGTCTCACACAAAGCCCGCCCTTTTAGCCATATATGGATTGGCCATAAGGTGGGCGGGGTTAGGATTTCCCAAGATTTTTAAAAGATGGCGCCGCCCATACGCCCCATAAACGGCCTCAAAACCGTTCTTCAGAAAGTCTATGGGTGGACGTCACAGACGCTTTGTCCATATTTGTTACAGTCTATGATGTTAACTGAAGATCTTAAGCTATGATTACTATAATGAATCATTATTTGCAAGTCATTTTTTGAGCCAATATGTAAGTGTCTTTTTGTTTTGTTTTTTGTTTTGTACTGTTTGTATTGGAGCCTAGTCCCACATTGTTCTGGAAAGAGTCTTCTCTTAGAGCAACAGTTTTTTTTTTTTTTTTTTTTTTTTGCTGGATATCAAATGGCATCTAGAGCCTCTTATAAATGGCTTTTAACAGTGTTGTAGTCAAGACCAGCTCACTCGAGACCGAGACCAGAGATGGTTGATTACCTAATTTAGTTTTATTTACTTACAGTGATATTGGTTTAAAAATATTATCAGTTAAGGGTAAAAAGGCCACATAGTAGGTACTGTTAAGGTAATTTTATTACAATTACTTGTCAGTATTAAGTGCTCTTGTCCACATAACATCATTATACCACAACATTAGAACTCAATCTTATTAACATTTAGTTATGGAGGGGGTGCAAGAGTCATCAGTCATCATCGTAACTGTATTCATTTTATTATTTATTTAAACGAGATTTGGTTTTCTCTGTGACACTTTTGTCCTATGTTGTAAACAATAAATATTAAAATAACACAGTTG
This sequence comes from Tiaroga cobitis, assembly GCA_030578255.1. Classification (NCBI taxonomy): domain Eukaryota; kingdom Metazoa; phylum Chordata; class Actinopteri; order Cypriniformes; family Leuciscidae; genus Tiaroga; species Tiaroga cobitis. The sequence goes on along the minus strand of CM060592.1, from coordinate 17,878,127 downwards.
AGACAAATGTAGCATGTGACTTTCTGGAAAGCAGGATCACTACAGGCGGATGGCAGGTGGACACAGCGTAAAACCGAAGCGAGAGCGGGCGGGTCACTGGTGTAGGAGAGCACATGAAGCGCGGGACGAAAAAAGTAGTCCCTTGCAGACTTCTACACAGAACTAACTAAGCATTAGCTGTCAAAATGCTAAAATTTCATGCATATACAGACATTATGAGTTCTTAATCTTACTTCATCGTAATCTTTCTTTGTGCTTTATTTGTTGTTCCCTTTGCTTCGGTAATTGAAGTACCACAGAATTTACATGTCGCAGAGGTTTTCCTTTTTAAAGTATTCTTTGTGGCTCTTCTATGCATATATATTATATGTTTCGAGTACTACAACACTGGCTTTTAATTTTTTAATGTATTATAAATGTTTGTCTGAATAATTCTAATGGGCATTGAAAATGCTTTCAAAAAGATCAAGGTTGGGGTCAGTAAGATTTTTTTTTTTTTTAAATAAATACTTTTACTCTGCAAGGATTCATTTTATTGGTCAAAAGGGACAGTGACAACAAGCATAATGTTACAAAGGATGTCTATTTCAAATAAATACTTTTCTTTTAAACTTTCTGTTCAACAAAAAATCATGAATCTTGAATCATGTAGCCCAACTCTGAAGACTGGAGTAATGGCTGCTGAAAATTCAGCTTTGCCATCACAGGAATAAATCAGATTTGAACTGTTTTCTGTTTTTAAAACATATTTTGTTTAAATTGTAATAATACTTCACAATATTACTGTTTTTAGTGGATTTTGATGAAATAAATGCAGCCTTGATGAGCATAATAAACTTCTTTCAAAAACATAAAAAAAATCATACGAGGCAAAAACGACTTTTGAACGGTAGTGTATTGTACATCACTGAATTTGAAGTGTTAAGAAGTCACAGTGAGCGTTGGTATTTAAATTTTTTATAATTCCCACCATTCTGTTTCCCTCTCCACAAGGCTGGGCTTTGAGTTTTAGATTGAAACATAAACTGACACAAGAAAATGCTAACTTTCAGTTCATCCGTTTTCCCCAATAAACTCTTTAAAACAATCTGTTCTCTTGAATGCATCTGAAAGAAGCATATAACTGCATCATTAACGCGTATGGCTGTATTAATCTGATTTAATTTCTCTGTTTCAGGTAGAGTGGATTACTGATGGTGCAGCTTAATGCCTGAACTCGACGTAAAACCAGAGAGCCCTCCTGTAAAACATGGTGAGAGGGGCTCTTGAAACCGATGGGCTTACCAGGCAACATTGCTGCCAGCATGGACCACTCTAACTAACGTGAACGTGATGGGGATGATAATTATATTACACATAGCAATGATGGAACACCCACATTGACCAAGACTAACCGCATCCTTCTTCAGTGCGCTGCAGCCAATCAGCATGCTGCGGTCGCTCAAATTTGGCCGCGTCTACCGATGTGGCAAGTTCCTCTTCATCGTAGCGCTTTTTGTGATCCTGCTTATGAACACTCACAACCTGTTCGCCTCGTTTCAGAGGAACGAGCTTACCGACCGCCGATTCATCGGCCTCAACAAGTGTCCGGCCTGCTTCGGCACTAGCTGGTGCCGCAAGTTCATGAACGGCCAGGTGACCTTCGAGATGTGGGGTCGCCTGCGTTTCCTAGACTTTTTCAATGTAAAGAACGTCTATTTTGCTCAATACGGAGAACCCAGGGAAGGAACGCGCAGGGTCGTGCTCAAGCGCCTGGGCTCCAACCAAGAGCTGGCAGAGATCGATCAGAAGATCTGCAAACGGGCCACTGGTAGACCGCGCTGTGATCTCATTCAGGGTATGTACAAAACGGAGTTTGCCCGACTTAACGGAGACGTAAGACTGCTGACCCCAGAGGTGGTGGAGGGCTGGTCGGATCTGGTGCACTGCCCCTCGCAGAGGCTTCTGGACCGGGTGGTCAGGAGGTACGCAGAGACCAAGGACTCTGGAAGCTTCCTGCTGAAGAACCTTAAGGACACGGAGCGAATGCAGCTGCTGATGACGCTGGTGTTCAACCCCGAGCCTCTCGTGCTGCAGGTATACACACACCAGCCGATAAAACATCTGCTTTAAATGGAATTCTCAAGTTGCTGAATCTTTCTTTTGATGCAGAAGCACCGTGTCTGATGCCTGCTTGAAAGTTCAGGGGATTAACGCTGCATCTTTGCATATTTTACAGTTCTGCACAAGGCTGTGTAAATAATAGATACTATGTGTCTGTCGGTGGTCACTAAGAGATTTCTCTGCTTTGGGCAACAGCATGCTTGTCCTGAAGAATTCCTACAGACATAAATCATGGGTATTTGTCATTCCATAAGTACATTTGGCGTTTAAAGATACCGAGGTGGTGTTTATTTCTCAGAGATTGTCCAAAACATGTTTTGGTATGACACAAGTTTCCTACGTAGAGTTCTCAATATTTTCTGTAATTTTGTCGATACTGATAATTAGATATTATTTTGCTGAGTGTGTGCTTGATTGCTTGAGGATAGCTGACTCCCAAAGCTTTTCATATTTTTCATATTCTGTGTGCTGGTCAGTTCTCAGCAGTGACACAATTGAACCTTTCCATTGAGGGGTGATGTTTTCCCCCTTAAATTGATTTCCTGGGGATTTTTACCTTTATAATGGCCTTTTTTTAAATTTTCTCGCCTTATTAGTTGTATACCTCTTCTGATGTCAAATGCTCATATTTATTTAATACATTTCAGAATAGTAAGACACTGTTCAAATGAAATTAGAATCAACAAAAACAGACATCATTGTGTCTAAAATATAACTCAAATTTTTAACTTAGTTTATTGAATATTGATAATCGCAATCATGCTGATATTTGGGAAAAACGGCACTCTTGGGTGATATTGCCCAACTATACCATTTAATATACATAGAAGACAAAACTCATAGGGGAGGGATTGGGGGCTAATGATATATCGTACATGATACATATCCCTATTTTCCACTGTATTTTTTTCTAATGTTCTCATTCACACCAATGAGAGACCTTGACAGCTCTCTTTTTTTTTTTTGTACCCCTCTGTCTGGTATTGATTTTTACACCCAGCTAATCTATTCCAATTTCTTTTGCGATTGACCCAGCTTGTCGAAGGCCTGGACAAACAAAAGGACATCTCTGTGAGAGCAGCCAATATCCGTTCTCACCTCCCATCATTCACTCCATCTGCCACACCTCAGGCATTCTAGGTGATAAAGGCAATCTGATCTCTCTCCAGAGAGCGGGCCGCTCGATTTGATTAGCAACATACAGTTTAGCCCCCCTTTTGCCCTGCAACCTCTGCAGCGGTTTGGTCAACATAATGAAATGTCATTAGTTTGCTGTGGATGCCGCTAATGAATTGGCTCCTAATCCATAGATGCGATTAAGTGTGATATTCACGCTTGCTGTTCCTTCCTCTGTTAAAAAAAAACATGATGTTCAAGCTAACAGATGCTTGTCTCCTCAGAATGCTCTAAATCATTCATCAAACTTCCTGAAGCTAAGAAAAGCCGTTTTTTCTAGTTTGCCAGAAGTTGTAGCAACCTTTTGCTGTTTCAGAAAGGCAGGCAAAATCTACTTTCCAAGCGGAAACCTGAGGCAGCTTCCTTGCTGTCTGTCAGTGTGTACAAAGGTGCTTCCAAAGGACCATAAGGTGCTGAAAAACATTGAGGAAAAACTTGATCATTTATAAAATCATGCAATATGTGAGACAATAGTCCTTAAAGTATGTAAAATCAATAGAAATTATATTTAAAGTTGGAAAGTAACGGAAGTAAAGACGCCTTTTCTTTCGTATTGTGACTTACGTTCGAGTGAAACGGATTATCGAAAGAGGAAAAAAAGGAAGAGGGGGGACTGGGTTTTACCTAACGAAAGTTGATTTGGATGGAGGCAGATCTGAATACGAGCTTGCATTCGATGTTAAGAAACGGGTGGGTTTAAAGGGTTAGTTCACCCAAAAATGAAATTTAAGTAATTAATTACTCACCCCCATGCTGTACCAACCCCGTAAGACCTTCGTTCGTCTTCGGAACACAAATGAAGATATTTATGATTAAATCTGAGAGGTTTATGACAGCTACATAGGCTGCCTAAGGGAATGAAACTTGACGGCCCAGAAAGTCATTAAAGAAAATGTTTAAATATTCCATGTCGCAACAGTGGCTCAACTATAAGTTTATCAAGCGACGAGAATACTTTTTGTGCGGAAAAACAAACAAAAATAACGACTTTATTCGACTATTCCTTTTCTTCCTTGTAGGCCTGAAACGAGACTTCAAGAGATTTCCACGACGCACACGCGCGAGAACTTAACTGAAGTAGTTGAAGGAGTCTCGTTTGTTTTTTCGCACAAAAAGTATTCTCGTCGCTTGATAAACTTATAGTTGAGCCACTGTTGCGACATGGAATATTTAAACATTTTCTTTAATGACTTTCTGGGCCGTCAAGTTTCAATCCCTTAGGGAGCCTATGTAGCAGTCATAAACCTCTCAGATTTAATCATAAATATCTTCATTTGTGTTCCGAAGACGAACGAAGGCCTTGCGGGGTTGGTACAGCATGGGGGTGAGTAATTAATGACTTAATTTTCATTTTTGGGTGAACTAACCCTTTAAGCGGACTATACGATTTGCTATGAGCGCATCACTGCGGAGCTCTTTGCCTCTATTGCACCTCGCTTTTAAATCGCTGTTTCGGATAGTAATATGGATAGGAATGAACTGAAAGCGCTCTCCCTGCTCTGGTCGCTCCATGCCGTTATGAATGCCTGTGCGGCCATGCACATTTTACTTTTACTCGAATTTACAGCAATTCGGGGATTTGCTTGAATGGTGGGTTCATTATTATTCTTAATGAAAAACACAACTAATCCTTTGCAGGTTCCCTATTAGTATTGGGTTCAAATCCAAAATATTGCCAAATAGGTGCCTTTACATTTCGCTTTGAAACCAATTCTTCCGCCATCGTCTTGTCAGTCAGCTCCTCACTCTCGTGATCAATGAAATCTGGCTCTCTTTCAGCTCACGCTGCATTGGCCAGACACGTTCAGTTTTTACCTGTAGTGTCTGCTCTCGAACTGAACTAAATTATTTTTATTACTATAAAAATTCAAAAGGACAGTGGGGGGCGGTGGGCAAGTGGTGTAACCGTTGTTCATCTGAACACCGTCAACACCGAATATCGCAGCAAGCCTAGTCCACTAGCTATTCTTTACGTCTACATCACCAGAAATGTACATTTTTCAAATGTTAAAATCATTCAGTTATTACTTTCCCCATTAAAAAAAAGTAAAGAGATTACTCATCATTTTTTAGAAGTTACTTCTGATGTAATGGAATTAAATACTGTACTGTAGAACAATTCTATATAAAACAATAGTGGATTTAACGTCAACATTTAACATCTAATGTTAAAATGTATATTTTTAATTGTAACCTTCTCCCTTTAATAAGTTTGGTCAGTGTAAGAATAATTGATTCAATTTTATATTATTTTTTTTAAAGAATTAAAAGAGCGGTTTCATGCCTATCCTTGTATTGTTCAACTGGTCGAGGTTGATGGGATTTAGAAAGCAATAAGTAATGCAATATTTTTTAGAGAGAGTAATTAGTACAGTGATCCAACTCCAACATCCTCTGTTGAAAATGTAATTAATTACTTTTTAGAGTAACTTACCCAACATTAATTGCAATACATTTCGATAATGCAGAGATATTGTGCTGGTACAGTTCTTATTTTCCAGTTATACATTTTTTTTTTTTTAATTACATTTTATATTGACTAATTTTAGTCACTCTATTAGATGCCATTTTTTATTTCCACCAATGGTTGATCCACACGCCCACACAGGATTGTGGGATATTATACAGTAAGCTACAAAGTACAGCCTTCAGAACCTTTTTTTATGCACTTACATTGCATTCAGACATGCTTTATTGTCTTCCTACCTTCATATTCTGCTTTTGAAGACGGTCTTTTTTGGTTTTAAACCACATTGGAGACAGAGCACACTATGGTCTCTTATACTGGATTTCTGTACGTTGGAAAGCCGGATTTAGATTCTGTCATACGACTGTTTTCCATCAGCCCTGCAGGATGGATCTCGAGTCACTCAAGTTCAGATTTTTGCGGTCTGTTTATTTTTAGGTTTGAGTATAAAAAGAAAGAAAAAAAAAGAACGGAGTAATTTGTTGTGTTTGGAGTTGGCGAGAGGGAAAAAGAGCCTATGGAGCCGGAGACGAGCAAGACGGTGAGAGGATTACAAAATCGGCGTGTGACAAGAATTCAGATCCCCCTTCCTGTAGATGTTTTTTAAAAAGCTTTGTCCACTGGGCATTTTTACTTCTATTTATACCAGTAAAGGTCAGAAACACAATTTGTTCCCCTCAGCCTGGTATTGTGTCAGATTGTTGTGAAATATGTGTCCTCTGGAAAAAAAAAAGCTGCTTGCGCTTGACTTTGTGCTTGCATTACTCACGCCTCCTTCCTCCATTGAGAACGTAGCCCATCTGCTCGGTCAGGCTGAGAATAGCACAAGCAGAGCCCTGAGGGTCACGTCCATCACGGCATTAATCTTGCACACTGCCCAGTGTGCTCGGTGTGCGCCTCCTCTCCCTTCACCTGACAATGAGGCTATTATGAGGTTGCCATGCCTGAAGCACCTTCCTAAACAGTCCCAGAGCTGACAGGAGTCAACCGCTGTTTGTGTGTAAGGCTTTCACAAACAAGACTGAGCACAGCAAGGTTGTTTAGGACATGGCTATTATTTAGTGCACGTAAACCGGTGAACTCTCCTCCCTTTGAAGAAATTTGTCCAGATAGTGCCAGCAAGTAATTTAAAAAGTGTTTTTGAGGTGATTCCTGGATTGAGACTCTCGAAAGTTTTTTAGTTGAGTTTTTTCCCTTAGGTTTTTAAAGTATAATACCTGTATGGTCACAAAAGTCTTAATTACTGTTTTATATCTTAACGAGTACAAAAAAAATGTCTGATTTATTGTTTGCAGATGATGTCTTGCATTTGGGGGAAGAGAGACAGAAAATCATTAAGGTACATTTATAATGCAGAATTAAAGGAACTCTTGATGTATGAAGCATAAAATATTTAGTATAACTACTGTTCAAAAGTTTGGGGTTGATAATGTAAAAAAAAAAAAGAAAAAGGTTTTTGAAAGAATTCTCTCTTATGCTCACCAAATTTTCTGACCAAAACACTTTGAGGAGCACTGCATTAACATTAATTAATCGTACATATTACATCTTAATAACTACTCGGGCGAGTCTCAGAAAAGGTCTCGTTTTTTTTTTTTTTACTGACAGCTCCCTTCCTTCTGCATCCTGTCTTTCTTCCTCTGTAGCTGCTCAGCTTTTGTGTTTTTGGCAGATCAGCTGACAGGCATGTTATGTTGCATCACGATTTTATCAGCGGGAATTTGCTTTTTGTCATCCTGATAAATATTTGTTTTACATTTAGTGTAAATTGTGGGAGTCACTCTGTGGTAAAAATCAAGTTTTTAATGTTGTTTATATACCTATGTGGCTTTTTAATATGGTTTAAGACAAACTATGTGCAAATATATTGTATAAATATATTTTCTCCTTAAAACTACAGTGAACCAAAGACATTCTCAAAAACTTGGTTTGAAATCTCTGTTTCGGACATCACAAACTATCTTGTAACCACGTCAACGAGTGGATCTCTGAGCTGGTGTGAGTGAGTGGAGGCGGGGCTAATTTGCATTTTCATAGAACCGCTAATACTAACTGAGGCAAGGGTGTAGAGTTACATTCAAGCTATTTTAAGGCATGAAGATTTTTTGTTTTCAAGGAAAAAACGTTTAAATATGTCATTTTGGTGATCAAAGATGAGTTTTGACTACAGGGGGACTTTAAGTAATGTATTTTCAATAGAAGTCTATGGGACGAGACATTCTGGAGGGTTTAAAAGCAGAAATGTGCTGCAAAAAATATGAATTCTTCTATACAAAAATGTGTTACTTGAGCTAGGCTATACTACATAGTATTTTCAGGACTAGACAGGTTACCAATGTCGTTCCTGTGGATGACTTTTTCTCGCTCTTTTTCTGTATCATGGGAAAGTTACTGAGTTTTGCACATACAAAGTTAGTGACTTTATTGCACTATCCTTAGGTTAATATGTGTACTATTTAGGTTTTGTTGGGAAAATGTTTGAAACATTTTTGTACTTTATCCTTTTACAATGTCTTGCCCAATTGATTTTCATTGTAAGTGCTTAACTGTAAACATATAGTAGAGGTTGGGAAGGGATCGGAAAACTTTGCTGGCAGGCCTTAAACTAGCATTACCCGCATGAGCATCAGTGTGCTGTGCTCCAACATACCCATCTTTTCAAAATAGCACTGCTGTATTCTTTCACAGTTTGTCACATGGAGCATAGCCATATGTGCAGAGTTGATATTCCCTCCTTACACGTCAGCACCAGTTTTACCGACTCTATAATTGTAGAGAGTGTGAGCAAACTGTAGACTTGAGCTTCGCCAGCCAAACAGAAGTTGCCGTTCTTTTTTAGTTGTCAAGCACGTGCTTGTTTTTTAAGGACATTTTGGTCCCACTTTATAAGTGTCTTTAACTACTCACTATATACTGCCATTTAAATTAATAATTTGATGCAGTGCACTTATTTTGTACACATGATGGTTTTGCATTGAATTAAAAACAAATTTGCATGTAATTCCAGCTAACCCTTCCCTTATCCCTTAACCCACACTTAAACCTACCCATACCACAAAACCTCTCTCCAACCTTACCCATATCCCAAGTCCATAGCAGCAAAAGTGTTTTGCAATATAACATGAACATAATAAGTACACTGCCTAACAATTATTTTATTTATTTATGTCAGACTGATAAGACCCATAGGCTCATCGAACTATCAACAGTCTGTTACTAATATAAAACTTAAATATATATACCCATGCATTAGAAGGGTGTCTCTTCTTAAATATACGGCTAGCACCTGGCGCGTCTGTTATTATGTGGTGTTGATGATGGTGCTTTTATTAAAACAAACCTTTCACCTGCCAACAACCACCTCTTCAGTGTGTCACGCAGCCATTTGGCCATTGTTGGAGTTTATGAAAGAGTCGAGTACAAACAGACGCACACTGCTATTCTTGATGGGCTAGAATTTCCACTGAGTCAGAAAAACAAATAACGAACTCCTCTGAAACGGCTCTCTCTGCACGCTCTTGTTTGAGTTGCTTGTGTTTGTCACCTATTCCATGCTTTGCTGATCTGACAACACTTTGTGACGTACCGGTAATTAGTCTGATTCTATTACTCTTCAAAAACACGTGTGGCGGAGACTCCTGAGGCTTCAGGCGACAATAGTTGACAGACAGTAACCTCAGATTTAACTTGCCCTTGAATGTGTATGCAGCCCTTCATATCGTTCATTTTCCTTCAACCGTTTACAGTTTTTTTGTAGATTCACATGCAGCTTTAGAGTGTTTGAGGATCGAATCGAGGATCTCTTTGACCTTTCTTGGTAAAGCATCTCTTAGAAATGGTTTAATATACTTTTGAAGGTTATGTACATCGTCATCTCCAAAGTCCTTGATGAAACTCACTGCTCTGTGGGTTAGGAAATAGTGTTAAGTGTTTAGTCAGAGTCTCAATCATAGCAAGAACAGCACTTTAAGTTGAGAAAAAAAAGAAGCTTGTTTCCGGACCATGTTAAACGGCCAACTGCAGCTCAACAGGTTTGTGGTGCGGAGGGCTGTTTTATTTCACTCAAATTCTTGGAGCTGTTTTGTTTTTATGTCATAACCTGGTTTCACTTAAATTGAATGTATATGGATTTGGTTTTCCTTCTTGTTTGGTAATGAGGCAAATCCTTGGAAATTTGATAGCTGAGTGTAGCAGAACAGGAGACATTGTAATGACAGTGATGTTTGACAAAATCAATGCAGAATGTAAGCAGAGAATAATACAAGTATAATAGGACTTGACATGCAACTACACAGTTTTTTTTTCAAAATAGTCATGAGCTGTGATTGTTCCTCTGACAAACAAGCTTGAAGTTTTCTAGAGGAGAATAGAGACCTGTAAATTAACTAGGTTTATTTACTCTTTAACTTTTTTTAAACATGGACTGAATACTGACATTGTAAAATATCATACCGGTATTTGTGGGTTGCAAAATGCTAGATATTATTATTGAATTTAAACAACACTGGGTATATAATACATGTTTTTTTTGCCACACTAACATACATCCAGATATCATTCCTATTTATTTTTTGTTTGTACAGCTAGTAAGTGTTTGCATAGTCTCGTCATTTCAATGAAGGAAACTTTTTTTTTTTTTTTTATTGAATCGGCAAATGTCATTTGGGTCGCCCACGATCCCATCAGCGCATTAGGGTTGAGACTGAATGCACGGATCCAATATACTGTTACATATGTGTTTTCTTTCTCAACTGTTTACGTTCACTTAAGATATAAATGACTGTGTTTACGAACGTATTTGCCGAGGTGGGCATTTTGACTCATAAGTTTGTGTATTTGACCGTTCAAGCCCAACAGACCTTATTTACAGCAGCGCCATCTTTGATTTTTAATGGGAATGAAAGCGAGGCTGTGTGGGATAGACATACATCTCTTCTGTGGGTTGTGTTGTTATTTAAGGTGATTTTGGATTGTTCTGCTGACTAAACACTGCAAATTTGGAAGAAATTTCAATATAAAAAAACTCAACTCAGACAACATGAGCTGTGGAAAAAATTAGCTTTATACAGATTTGTATACGTGTGTGTGTATATATATATATATATATATATATATAAATATAACCAAATGGTCTCTATTTATCAGTGTTTTATTTATTTATTTATTTTGTCAGTGTCGGGATAAAGAAAAGGAAAATAGTGAGAATTTGTTGGTGGTCATCTATTATTTATAAAGTTCAACTACAGAGTGTAGGGGAAACCACTTGGATTCTGCACAGTGAAGTTTAAAAAAAAAAAATGTATAGCCTATACTTTAGTGAAGTATATAGTGAAGTATACTTTTTTTTTCCCCCCAAGAACAATTCAACCTCACTCTCACACAGGACATGGCCTTTTACAGACACTTGTCAGAAGAACTTCATAATGTGTGTTCCCAGATATAGTCTAAAATGTAGTGACGCCATGTTCCCTTCAATGTGAAGTTGACCATTTAGTCTTTAATTACCAAATAAACAAGAAATAAATTGGTTGGGGACAGGGTGTGTGTTTTTGTTAGTCGGGTACCATTATGAGCATTAGAGCTGGAAACATATGAATCTTCTTCTGGGTTTTGTCTTTGCGTAATTCACTTGTGACCCTTAAAAGATTCAAGGACAGGATGAGTGTAATAGTTTGGACACATCACTGAAATGCCTCCTGCAGTTATCAGATTTATGACATTAGGAGTGTACGCCAGTAAAATACGTGACTTGTTCGCTATGCCAAAATGTCCATCACAAAACATAGCCTATATAGTGAATAGCAGGAAGCATCCCCTCTCCAGCCCAGACCACAGAAGGCCAGATGTTGGAGGCTCCGACTGGTTACCGAATGCTATGTTTTGTCCTCTAAATTATTTGAATCTCTGGGATTAAAGTTTAATGGTCACTTATCCATTTTTAATGACTCGACTTGAAATGGGGCTATCGAATATCCACAGCACTTAAGGAAAGTTTGTTTCAACTACTTTGCTCCAAGCTAATGATTTTGCAGTTTATCAGTGTCTTAATGTAGATCTTTTGCTCTAAATTTGAGAGGACATGCTGTTTTTTTTCTTTACCGTGTGTGTGTGAATGGAGAACATCTCTCTCACCTTGACTCTCTCTCCTCATGTTTCATCTCTGCAGAGTTTTCCTTCCGACGAGGGCTGGCCATTTGCCAAATACCTGGGGGCCTGCGGCCGAATGGTGGCGGTGAATTACGTGGGCGAGGAGCTCTGGAGCTTCTACAATGCACCCTGGGAGAAAAGAGTAGATCTGGCCAAGCAGCTGATGGACATCGCCGAGCAGCTGACCAACAACGACTTTGACTTTGCCCTTTACCTCCTAGACGTCAGCTTCGACAACTTTGCAGTCGGGCCCCGTGACGGGAAAGTCATCGTCGTCGATGCAGAAAACGTCATAGTGGCAGACAAAAGATTGATAAAGCAGAGTAAGTAATGACTTCATTCCAATGTCTCCGTGCTCTTGGTTTGCTCTACGACATTAATAAATTGCACAGGAAACCGTTATCCAGGTCAGACAGTGTGTTTTATTTATTTATTTATTTTGTCTTCTTTCATATGTTCTGACCCACTTTCAGTTTTCCCTCAGATGGGGAGGAGCACCAGTTTTTTGGCCTTCCACGTCAAAATAAATGTTTCTCTGACCTTTCAGGCAGAATGATCACAGTCTAGTAGATACAGACGTGGACACATTGCATAAACTCTTCAATTCGGCACTCAAGTCAAGTCACGTTTATTTATGTACCATTTTACACAATAGATTGAAAGCAAGCAGCTTTACAGTATCAAACATGAGAGCTTTCGATTAGAATTACACCAAAATTTGACTATAAAGCGGCTTTCCAGTGTGTACATTTTTACTCGCATCTAACCTCGACGGACTGAACAGAAGAAATTAATCGAAGACTATTTCAACGTCAAAGAAGGCGGAGCCTCCGAGCCACACCTACCCGTTACGTAATCGCCACGGACCAATGGTAGTTTGATGGTGTTTACCAGCCAGAGCAAATGTTTCCCGAAAGCTCGCTTTTGGCAAGCTCTTTTGTACTCCCAATGCAAACTCCAAAACGAACGTTGTTTTTGCGTTATTTTCTTCAATTTCGCTCGAAGTGTATTGCAGCCTTTAGTCACCGCTGTTAACCCCCGATTTTTGAACAGTGCACACGTTCGCCGTCTGAACTCTGCATTCTTGTGAATTCTCTTAGAAACAACGCAGTGCAGATCCAAGGCAAGTAAGAGATTCATTGTGTAGCATAGACGGATTGAGTGATTGTAACAGGAGTTTCTGCCTGAGTGTATAAATTGCTGTAGACGGAAGTCATGGGAATTGTTTTGTTCCCTTTCTGTGTACAATTTATTCCCAGTTTGAACAACCATTTTGTTTTTCATGCTACTAAAATAACCAGTGTAAGTCTTGATTTCATAATGCGTGAAAAAACAACAACAATCTAATTCATAAATGTTTTTTAGCTTGTTGTGTCTATGTAGCCCTAATCTGGCATACCGTTTCCTCAAACAATACCGATACCGTTTAATTTGATAATTTGTATATTCTATGTAGGCTGTTTACATTATGCAATTGTTGTGTAAAAGCATTTATGCCACCTTTGAGCTGCATTAAACATAAATGCCATGTCTGATGCCACTTCTGTTCCACATTTGCAGTATAAAGATGGCTTTTGTTGAAGTTATTAAAGTTGTATTGGTAACAGTCTATAGTATTGTGATGTCTTGAAGTAATTGGTTAAATTTTGACATAAAACACAGATACTTTTACAGCCAGATTTACTAAACTGGGCAAATTAGCGTAAGAGCGCAATCCCATAAAAGCCCTGATGGAAGTGGAAAGTTCTGTGGGTGATTTACTGACAATGCCAACATTAAAGAACACAGACGCAGCCGGATCATTTCCATAATGACCAACACAATCTACCAAGAACAGCGCAAATTAGCATCTGGTTTAAACCAGACGTTAAATAATGGCGCAAATACCAGTAAATTGACTAGCGCAAACCTTAGTAAATCGCATTGCGTAATAAATTGAAATACTCTCCTCACATAAATTTTGTCTGAAAGGGAAACTCTTACAAATGCATATGCAATAAGATCAGCTCCAAAAATAACTTTTAAGCCTCTTCAGCGCTATTTTTTCACTGTGTGCCTTTAGTAAATCCCGACAATAGTTTTTTAACGTCAAAAGACGGTTGGTGCTGATGCAAGCTGTTAGTAAATCTGGCCAAAAAATTATAAATACCCTTAAAAAAGGTATTTCAACTATTGTCCTCTGAAAAATATGGAAAAACTAATTTATGCCCCTGGTAGAGCCCCTAATTACCGGTAATAATGCATGGGGTTTAAATTTCAGTTTGACGTTTGATTAAGTATTGCTATTGAAGCGTTTGTATTGCAACATATGAACGTAGCCCAAAGCTGCACTTTTGATTCTCAACGGTAGCGAGTTGGCATGGATTGGTGCAGTGCTGGTCCAAGTACTGTATGTGTGCCAGTGTATCTGCCATCCAGAGAGGCCAAACTGGGCTGGCGGATGAACTTGGAGCATGTGTGCTACATAACAATGGCTATTTACTTCAGCCTGCCAGCATTTATCTGAATGGAGCTCGTGTGTGTGTGCGCGCGTTTGCTCGCAGATGGGTCTTTCGAAAATGTTAGATAATTTTAATTGAGTTTCTGTTCTGAATTGACGTGTGCTTATGATGGCATATCCCTTTTCACTGGACCTGTGTGGGCATCAAGGTTCGAAGTCATTTAGCAAAGGGCACTGGATGGATGTGCTTTTATTCATTTTTGAAAAAATGTTTTTAGTTCACTCTGCTGATAATAACATCTAAGTACGCTAATTCAAATTAATTAAAACATGAACCTTTTAAGGATTGCCGTTCATGGCTTCAGAAACGATTTCCATTCACTGGTTCCATCAAAGGTGGTTTCTGCGTATATACGCTTAGCTTTTTTTCTTGAGAATATTTTAAGGTCTTGAAGTGTTGCCAATTTGAGTGGGTTTAAGATGTTTTGAAGATTGTTTAATCTGTTTTGTTCACACAGTGAAAGTCAATGGGGTTCTTTTGTATTCCATAGAAGAATTAAAGTCATACAGGTTTGAAATGTCATGTTGGTGAATAAATGATCAACTATCCCTTTAATTTATGACTTTCCATCAGCTCTGGAACAGTATTTTCCTATTTCATGTTCTTTCTCCATAAACCTCTGCATGTGATTCTCGGCACACGCACACAGCAAAAGAGAAAAGCACTGAAGCCAGCGTGCGCTCTGATTGGCTGTGGCACATTAACTCCTCTGGATCTCATAATTGGCTCCCTCGAGAGTGATTGGCAGCATGGTGACTTCATTTTCTCTAATTAGTTATTGGCACAATATTGAGCTGTGTCAAATGACCAAGACTGCAGATCCCCCACTCTTTAAGGCACTTTATGACTCAATATAGTTCTGCTGATGAATAGATGTCACAGCAGCCCATGTCTATTTCTGCACCCACCTCCTCCTCCTAAAGGATCCTCATCTTTATTGATTTGTTCAGCATTAAAATGTGTGGCCAGAGAAGAGCCGCACCTGCTTGTCAGAAGAATTTCTTATGTCGTCTTCCAGTGAAAAGCTGAATCAATTCAGCTTCTTTATTCTGCAGATCGCCACTCAATTGTAATGTATGTTGTGCTTTTTTAAGTTACCTTCAAGAAATAAAGCACTGTGTTATGTTAAAGGGTTTATTTTATTATTGTTGTTGCCTGCTATACTGAATCTAACAGTAAGAAGTTTTTCAAGTTATTTGGACCACCAGCTAAAACCTACAGTTGTAGGTAATGCAGCCTTTTTAAATTTAATTTTGTGAAGAGTAATTAAATGCCAGTTAACAATTTAATAATAGCTACTACAATAATTGCCAAATAATGATAGATTTGTATAACGTTAAAAGGACAAAACGACGCAAGCGCATGAACATTTTACAGCAGTGTGAGCACAGCGACAAAGCTTGCACGTGAAATGTAAACCTGCAGAAATGTCAAATCCCAAACTCGAGCACAAAAAAATATGATTGTGCAAACAAATCAACACGTTTCGAGAAGTAACAAAACCGCGAATGCTGACAGGTCCCACACTCGCAGGAACTGACCATAAGCTCGAGTTCTGTTCTGCCCACGTGCAAGATTTGTCACTGTGCTCACACTGCTGTAATTAACTTGCACTCTGTGTTCATGCACCCACATAAAAACACTCTTAAGACATGACCTTGCTTGCAAAATCATATTTTACATTGTAAATGCATGGGGACGTTTGCACCGGAAGGAGGAATCTTTTCATAGTTCCTGGAACTAATGGCGGAAGTGCCCACTTTGTGGCGCGTTCGCATCACAGGAACCGGGAACAAAATAGTTCTAGGAATGTATTTTGGGGGAACTAAATTTGCTCCTACTTCAGAGTAGGGTCTAACCCAGCAGCACTATAGGAAGAACTACCAGTGACGTAAGTGTATGTTGATTGGTCGAACGCATGCCATACAAATGCCATTTTTTAAAAGCCGTGTAAAGTTTTTAAAGCGTTTTAGTTTTAAAGTGTTACAAGACATAAGCATACAGAAAGCTGATGTTAACGGCATTTACCTGTCACCTTTGTCTGCACTGCGCTGTGTTCTTGTCTCGGCCTCGATGATATGTAGCACCGCAAGTTGGAGATTTCTTCGCTCCTTTTTACTCTTTCCATTACATAACTTGTATGTCTACATTCTATCTCTGTTATCACAAAACCCACGACTCACAACAAAAACACAGCTCTGATCACGACGTCCCGCATCCTCCAGTTGTTGCCTTAAATGACGTTGCTGTCAGCTGGCTTACGTCACCTCAGAGTTCCTACTGGCGGTGTGAATGCTACCAGGAAAAGGGCCCTAGGGGGACATTTTGTTCCCGGGGAACTGCCCTGCTGGCTTCTTCCTATAACCAAGTTTCTATAACTACCTGGTGCAAAAGCCCCTATTAATGCACTACTACAACTTCTCAACTTCAACGGGCTTCTCTTTGGGGTTGTGATTTGAAGTCTCTAAGTGGCGTCTTAACTTGTTTGTCTTCATACTGTCAGAAGCTAATATTTTGGGGCGCGCAACACAATGCACTGTTGTCTGTACTGGTGAATCGGAGGGCGAGATAGGCCTTGTTTCTTGACTTTTCACCATGTCTACACCGGGAGTGACGGCTACGGCGCAATAGCTTGAGGCTGCAAATCCATTTGTCCTTTGTGTCAGAAGTTGCACGAGCACAAACGGGGCATCAGTTTGCTCTCAGGGATTTGTCGTGCTGCACCGTAGACAGCATCACTGATTATAATGGTTTCTATTCGCTTTTGTCGCGACGCTCACGGCTAGTTTAAACACATTGTTTTGGTAGTAGATTATCATCTGGTTTACGTTTTCCTGGCACTGGCAGTCCTTTCACAAACAACTCCATGCTTAGTGCAGAACCATGCATCATTCATTTATATTTGTTCATGTCTCCCTGCAATACTCAATTCTGATTCTTCAATCATGGTATCTAGTGGTCTGTTATTACAAGCACCACTACAACTAATAACAGACCAATTTTTGCTTTTGCTGCTTTGAAACAATCTGCAATTTTATAAAGCGCTATATAAATAAAGGTGACTTAACTTAACTTCACTGCTGGAGACCTGAATTATTATTATTATTATTATTTTTTCATCAGTCCGGAATTGCCTTGAAAATAGCACTGGAGCTCTCTTTTGGTCAACTACTTGGTGATTCGATATTATGAGTTTATATTTTACTAGTAACGATTACAGCAACTAAGCAGAAAAAAGAACAGAATTGAAGCTATAATAATCTTCATTAATCTATAACCTACACTCTAAATCATTTAGGGCCAGATTTACTAACAGCTTGCATCAGCCCAAACCTTCTTTTGGTGTTAAAAAACTACTGTGAAATATTAGCGCTGGGTTTTTTTTTTCCGCTGCTGATCTTATTGCATATGCATTTGTAGGAGTTCAGACGCAACATTTATGGGAGGAGAGTATTTAAATGAATTATGCAAGGTGATTTACTAAGGTTTGCGCACGTCAATTTACTGGTATTTGTGCCATTATTTACCGCCCAACCAGACGCAAATTTTCTTAGTAGATTGTGTTGGTCATTATGGAAATGATCCGGCTGCGTCTGTTCTTTTAATTTGCACGTCGTCAGTAGATCACGCGCAGAACTTTCCACTCCCATCTGCGCTTTTATGGGATATTGCTCTCACGCTAATCTACCCTGTTTAGTAAATCTGGCTCTTACTCTGCAATGATTTATACCGAAGCTCAAAGTATACTTTGTCTGGCCTACATGCTACATCAAGCTACCACAGCTACAAAACGACAACAGGTGTTCGGCTGTTTTGATTAGCTACACAAAGATATTGCAATAACAGCTTTTGATTAGGGGGCTTCCCCCTGGGGTCTAATGTGAACTGTGCAGCGCAGGGGTCCTAACTCTTCATGACACACCAGCGCCGTTTCAATTCATTCTGCCCTGGCTCCACTTCATGGGGAAAATACAATAAAATCAGTTTCATTTTTTTCTGAATTCCGTTTGTTGTTAAACTTAGTTTAACAACAATTTAGTAAAAGCTTCTATTTTTTTAGGGCCCTATTAAATACATTTAAATTTGGATAAATCCATTTTCCAAATTCACCGTTTTCCATTTTAATTTGGCTGGATTCCATTTAAATTTTAATCAAAAAGCATGTCTAAACAATTAAATTCATAAAACTTTAACAATTTATTAACGGATTCAAATTTTTTACAATAATAAGGCCTTGTGAACTGTTTTATTTTTTCTAGAGATGCACAGATATGAAACATTTTGTCCAATAACCGATATATTGGCCAATAAATCTAAATCCAAGTTTTTTTATAATTTTTGAGAGCCTCATTACAAAAACAAAAGTCTCCCCATTGAAAGCCATGTTCCAAACACAATTATAATGATGAACTCATTATATTTTTATGTATAGCCTATATGACTTGAACTCCACATGTTGAACTGAACTGTATTTTCCTTTTTTGAAGTGATTCAAATCATATTTTTAAGCGAAACCACCATGTTGAACATTGCGCATCTGAATTTTCTTATCGGGCCGATAACGATAACATTAAACATGAGCATATATCGGCCGATACTGATATGGTGGCCGTGATATCGTGCATCCCTATTTTTTTTTTTTCACAATTCTATGTTTTCCATTTGAATTTTTCTGGATTTATGATTTAACACAGGTTTATTTTCAGCAGAAAACATGCTGACTTCAGATTTAAACAGTCTTTTTGGGGTTTAATATTCACAGACACTAGTACATATCATGATTTGATTAAGTGTACAGCTTTACGTATGATGTTCTCGTCAAATTCATTGACATTCACAGTACTCAAAAATTCCTTTTTTATGACTGGATTCTGCAATTCTGTCCAGGTTTTCTGCAATGCGGAAATCAAAAGGCCATAACTTCAGTCTTCAATATTTGATTCTCGAACATCTAATTTCACCCCAGAAACATGGGTTACAAATGTCATTTCATGTTTTATTTTGGCAAATATTATGCACCCTTTGACAGATTTTTTTGTTTTTTTCTTCTTTTTTTCCGGGGGGGTTTAATCCACTCAGATAAACCAGAGAACTATGACGTGTGGTACGAGAGCCGCTACGAGGAATGCGACAAAGAAGCCTGCCTCTCCTTCTCCAAGGACATCCTCTGCTCGCGAGTCACCGTGGACCACAACTACTATGCTATCTGTCAGAACCTCCTCTCCAGATTCGCCACCTGGCGTGGCACCACGGGGGGTCTCCTGCACGACCCCCCTGCTGACGTGGTCAAAGACGGGCGTCTCACGACCCTGCTGGATGAGTGCACCAAACCTCAGAAACGTTACGGCCGCTACCAGGCAGCTAAAGAACTGCGGGAGTTCCTGACACAACTCACACAGCTGAGCAATACTAACAGGTAGTGCTGAGAACAGGGGACGCTGCTGCCTCCTGCAATATCCCCTCTAAAAAGACATCAGAAGTACTTTTACAAATGCGCTGCCGGATTCTGGAACGCATTTGTACACCTTCAAGGGAGTTGCTGTTTCGTTGCCGCTATCAATCATGCCAACATTGGTTCCAGTCCTGTCTCCGGGGCTAATTAAGAAGTTTGCACATGAACATGGATTAAAGGGTCGTGTGAAAATCAGCAGACTAGAGACTCGAACTGCTGTGATCGCACTAGTGTGTGTCTGTGTGTGTGTGTGTGTGTGTGTGTGTGTGTGTGTGTGACTGTGAGCTGATGCTTCGGTGAACCCTCACTGCTATTATCGGTTCTGATCAGAATCCTATAATGCGGTTTCTAATTAATTTATAAATTGGGTGCTGTAAGTTCACCGTGAGCTGTGGTTATTACTGATGTGACACAGGGAGCGGTGAATCTTAAAAAAAAGTGTTCAGGTCATGTTTTACCCCCCCAAAAAAAGAAACAAATATTTTTGTATATTCCCATTTTGGCCAGGAATATAATTATATTTTAGGAACAATTTGGTTTTGCATATTATCTCCCAAAATTCTCATTATCATAATGCCAATTATTTAACTTATGTTTTTTTCTTAGTTTTCTTAATTTTTTTCTCTCATTTTAGTTTTTTTCTTTTTTTGCTTAGTTTTGGGGTTTTGTTTAGTTTTGTTTTTTGTTTTTTTGCGGGGAAGGGGGTGGGTAGTTTTAGTTTATAGTCTTTTTGTTCAGTTTTTTTTTTTTTTTATTGTCTTTAGTTGTTTTTTTGTTTTGGGGTTTTCTTTTTGTTTGTTTAGTTTTGTTTTGGGTTTTTGCTTTATTTTTGTAATTCATGTTAATCTCATTATGTTAATACTGTAAATTTGAAAAATAGTGTAAAAAGATATTTTATTTAAAGCATCATAAATTTAAGGCAGTTTAATACTACCATGATGTATACTTTTTTTTTACATGTCAAATTACAATAAGCAATTTCTTTTTTTGGGAGGGGTGTGAAAGATCACCAGGACAGGTTCCTGACAGGATTTGAGATTCATCCATTTGTGTTTTCTCTATATTCGAATAACCACCTGATTTCTTTGCTACGGGAATCTTGGTGAAGTCTTAACTGAATTTGAAAGTGTGCTTGGTAAAATTATGCCTCTTTTCGAAGGAAAATTTGATCAAGTGTTTCATGTTAAAATTACCTTTTTGGTGAGACGTCGATGCTTTTTGTAAAAGTGGCAGTCAGTGTCAGTGATGGTAGTTGGAGGACATGATTTAAAAAAAAAAAAACCTGAAAAAATATAACAAAACAACAAAATAGATTTGAAACAACCGAGTATGCAAGAATAAAAATACCAAAGAATATCGTCACCATTGTGTGGTTCATTTTGTTCTTTTAGCAATGCTTTGACCAAGATTGTTCAAAAGGGAAACCACAATAAATCTCTTATTTTTCATGTTTCTGTGTTCATAAACCTTTGTTGTTGTTTTTGGGCCGATGCAGTTTAATTTTTCATAAGCTGGCAACCACAACATACCGTCACATTCACTTGCACTTGCATTAAGTTTACAGAGACAAGTTGCACTACATGTTCAGATCATACATTTTCCTCATACTCTTTAATTTTTGCCCTCTTATCAATTTTGTCCTCTAAAAAAAATGTTTGTGTGATTTTTGTTTTTATGCCCTACTAATGTTACCCATGTTTGTAATAAGCAATATTGGGAGTTGATTGAGCTTCGGGGAGTTGAACTATCGCTTTAAAAAAAATCCTCATTTCATATTGGTTTGAAGACATTCCAACCTTTTCAACTCTGCTGTTTATGTTCAAATTTGAGTTATTTGTGCATTTTCTGTAAGAAAAAAATGTCTGCTTTCTGTAGGCTACGTGTTTGTTCTGAGACTGTGGAAAAGTCTGGTCGTACTGTGCCTTTCATTCAAAAGTTGTATTTTCGACTGGATAAGAATTTAAAAGTATATTAAAGTTTATCTATACTTACCTGTTCTGATTTATTTTCTTTATTGAATCATCAGTATCAATCGATTATGAGGTTTGACAATAGCAAAAAATCATTGCATTCAATGCATTATTTTGATTGCTGAGAAATTGAGGTATCGGTGTGTGTGTTTCCTGGTAAACCGTAATTGGGGACAAATTGTCCCGACAAAGATGGCAATATCCGAAATGTTTTGGTCCCCATGAGAAAAACGGCTTATAAATCATACTAATGCTGTAGATCGTTTGTTTTGTTCCGAAACGAGGATTACAATTGTTACAATGTTGCGATTTCTCCTTGGTTAGGTTCGCTTTCACAAAGCACTAAATGGACCAAAATTAGTTAATACGAGTCACGTACTCATTGGTGCAGCTGTTCTACAAAATGTGCGTCTCACCAAATTTCATCTACGATTCATATTTAGAGGCATTGGCAAAACACATAGGCTACTGCTGCTTTCCATAAGGTACGTATTTGCCTATTATATATTTTGATACAGCCTGTTTTTTTTTTTTTTTGGTCCGTTGGCTCGTTCAGGCGATCTCGGGCCGGTTATTTTGTTGCGGATCCAAGCGAGATTGCCTTGTTCACTTATGCAAAAACTAACCGAACTAAGACCGTGTGTCCACCAAAGCGTTTTTAGCCTGTTGAAAACACAAGGCGCTCTGCACAAGCTTCTGAAACAAATGCTCCACAATGAGCCAGGTGTGAAACGCACTAAATTACGTTTTTTTTTTTTTTATATGTAAAAATCCAGACAGTTTTCTGTGATGGGTATAGGGTTAGGAGATATAATATACAGTTTGTACAGTATAAAAATAATTTTGTCTATGGAATGTCCCCATAAAACATGAAAACCCAACATGTGTGTGTCTGAGGACTTCCATATGGTTTCATCTGGAAGAAAGCCAACGCACATATCCTGAGCAGGAGCCACAGAGAAGTGTGAGAAGAGCGCTAGACTAACTAAACAGAACATTGACCCTTTTTCAGTTTAGTCCTTCAGCTTCAACAGAATGTCAAATTGCTTAAGGATAACCTGATTTCAAGAATTATTGTCTGGTAAAGCATTACTTTTGTTGGACAACATACTGTAAATAAATATAAAGTGGTTGCCGTTTGGGTTGATCGCAGAAGTCATTTATGTGATGGCCTGAAGCTGGAGTCGAGGTGTGCCCTCCTTTGAGCGCGTTCTGGTGATGAATGGAGCGACTCTGAGCTAAAGTTAAACACATTCACCCATGGCATCCTAAATATAGATTTTTTCCTCTGGTTGCAAAACCCACAGCAAGGATTAGAGAATACAGAGTCAGCGCCATTCTGACAGTTCTCGAAATCTAGTGAAGCGGGGAAAAAAAAAGACATCCAATGCCCCGAAACCGTTCATATTATTCACCCGTTTCATACACTCCAGGGCTAAACAAAAAGAAAGTTTCAGGCTGCCCAAGGGTTGAGGAAAGTGGGAAAAGTACATGTGCCCCAGTGTCAGAAATGTCTTAGAAAACTTTGATTTGAAAGCAATATTTGTGATTTGAAGGGCCCTTTTTTTTCAAACTATATAAAAACATAGGCTACTACTGGTTCTGTCAAATGCTTCAATTAAATAATTTAACTGAACAACTTATATAATCATCTCCATATTAAATCATGAAGCCACTAAGGGGACATGGTGGTGGAAAAAAATATGAGATGGGAGGAAAAATAAGTCAATGGTTTTGCTTTCCCCTGAGAAACTTTGCGTTGAGAAACATTTCTGATTATTATTGAAAACAGTTGTGCTGAATAATATTTTTATGGAAACCATGATACTTTTTTTTCCAGAATTCTTTAATGTATAGAAAGTTCAATGAACCACAATAGAAATAGAAATGTTTGGTAGCTTTATAAATACATCCTTGTTGAATTAATTGTTTGGATGGATGGATGGATGGATGGATGGATGGAAGGAAGGAAGGAAGGAAGGAAGGAAGGAAGGAAGGAAGGAAGGAAGGAAGGAAGAAAGGAAGAAAGGAAGGAAGGAAGGAAGGAAGGAAGGAAGCATAGTGTATTTTGCAGACAGACACTTTTATAATAAAATATAAGTGTGACTACCAGCTTTATACCCAGCCTGTGCCTATTTTTACTATGCATGTCCTCATCCACATATCATTTGCATATGCATATTCATCCACGTGATGCCATGTTTAAAGGTACAAGACATTAGGAAAATATGAGATACGGATGTGCCATAAAATTGCTAAAAATCATTTAGTAGCCTATCCTTGCCTTGTTTTTGAATAAATAACATTAATGAGAATGGCATATTTAATCTAAATGTGTATATCAGATGTAAAACAGTTTAAATCATTCTTTTATTTATTTAAACTGTATTGTGAACATGCACTGTATTTATGATTAGGACTCATAATGAAGATTTAATAGTGGTTTTCCTTCATCTGCCGTCAGTCCCTCAGCTCACCATCAGTGTCGCCAAACTGCTCCGTCTCCAAAATGTTCGTGCATGTGCGCTAATTTTCCCGTCAAGTTTGTTTTTTATAAATCACAACTCTTTACGCTTACTACACGTACGCCTCTTTCAGGTCCTGTTTTGTGCGTACGGAACGGTTATAAATGAGGCCCCTGGTCTTTTTTAAGAAAGATGAGGTGTTCTACCACGTCTTTGGTCATGGAAAGAAGCAGAGAGGAAGAAAGGAACATTTCCTCTGAATATAATTAGATTAGTATTCCTCTGAATGATCTGAATATAACGTACATAATATAATGAGCATAAGTTCAGTTATTATTTTACTGGCACGACTGTGAAACTGTACAAGTCAAGACACCGGGCATGACCTCAGAGGCACCGCACAGTCTGAACACAGTTTAAAACATGCTGTAGTCTTTATTTTTATCTGATGGTGATGCAGAATAGTCAAGGTAGGGCAACATATTCGCCAATGTGAAATGAAGCTTCACAGGTTGTGGAGACTGTTACGGTTGGCTGCCACTTCCGTTGTGGAATTAATAACCTCTTTATGTGATGAAAAGACTGAAGTTTAAGTCATTTTCAAACCAAATTAAAACCAACTTGACATTTGAAGTATGTCTGATTTTTGTCTGTCAGGGCAAACTCGCACTACAGGACTGTAAGACGAATTTCTGTGGTGCTCAAACTACACAACAAGGTTTCTCGTCATATGTCGTCATCTTGTCATAGCAACATGTTGTCATATACTACACAACGCTGATGAGGTACACAACAATGATATTTGGTCAAGAAGCAGTCCCAATCAACAGAGAAAACACGTTTTCTCACATAAATTCACAGTGATTATGAGATTTTCCCGTTAATACCATCTGCAATGTGATTGGCTGGATTAGTTGCACCTTGTTGAATTAGCCACACAAGATCCAACCCAATCTCCCTGCAATTCGTACGAATTCACACGACCTCACTTGTACGAATGCATATTTTACGAGTTGCCAAATTCAAATGAATTAGTACGAATGAACCTACCCCTGACC
Organism: Tiaroga cobitis; assembly: GCA_030578255.1. Taxonomy (NCBI): domain Eukaryota; kingdom Metazoa; phylum Chordata; class Actinopteri; order Cypriniformes; family Leuciscidae; genus Tiaroga; species Tiaroga cobitis. Next base: position 17,852,788 of record CM060592.1, on the reverse strand, counting down.
CCGCCCCTAAACCTACCCATCACCGGGGTTAAGATGAATCGTACGGAATTCGTACGAATTAGCCACCTTTTACTCACTCATGCGAATTGGTCGCGAGATAGCGTTGCAAGGTCACACGGCTCATACTTGACGAGCATCAGCGACCGCAACGAGCACCGATTTGGCCGCGATCCGAGAGATTTCCAAGGTCTGTGACAGCAAAATCCAGCCAAAAGTCATGTAATGTGAGCTTGCCTTGAGTGAGCATTGATTTTATTTGAATCGTGTTGCCTGGAGAAATCATCTGAAGAAACTAGTCGTGTTCAGATTCTAAATTAGAACACATCTGCATCTTATTGTCAGAGGACTATCCAGCTGTCTGGGGTTAGATAAACTGTTTTATTAGCTGAATGTTTGGTCAGGTTCACAAAGTAAACTTCATGAAATCAATTTGTAAGTGACAAATTTACAGCTGTGTATTATGTTATTCAGTCTCAACGGGAAACTTTTGCACATCGCGGCCACTTTGTTGATGATTATGCAGACAAAAACATCACATCATAAATGTCAGCATGTACTCGAAAAAGCCACATGGCTGTGGTTTTATGAAATTTGAGCTGTAGGCACAGATGTTACAGCAATGGTTCACTGTAAATATGGGCAGCGGGAAAGAAGCAAATAAGGAACTTCTGCAGTGAAACTGCTGCTTTTTCTCTGTGAGGGGACGAAGGGGAAAACTAAGATAAAAGAATTGAGATCTATGACTAGCACCGGAACTGACAGTACCAACAACTCCATAAGAAGCTCTATATATATACTGTCAAATCAGAACACACACAACCGTTGCTATAGCTGCCTTCTGTGACAGCATCCTATAGTAAGACACATATAAGGTCATAAATAACTGATTTGGACGCTGTACACAGGCATGAGCTCTAGATGTGCATGCCAAGCGCACAAGACTCGCAAAGGATTTCAAAATAGATGATGTGAGGAGATGGTCCTCATTGCAGAACACGAAATCCAGGGGGAGGAGTTGGATCCAGATCCAACTCCTCCGACCTTACATATACCTAAACCTACCCATCTCCGCCCCTTGATCCCTAACCCCACCCCTAATCCTACCCATCTCCACCCCTTAGATCTGGATCCAACTCCGGCCTCTGGATCTCGTGTACTGCAACGAGGTGCTACCGGATGTGAGAGGAACCCTGGTATGCTGTATTAACATATAGGACATACAAATTTTGGGGGTAAAATTAGTATTTTTTTAATTATTTAAAGCAGTTTTTGTTGATAATTTGTTTGAAGGCTCCAGCGTCCATGTGACCCTACATAGGACAAGCGGTTTGAAAAATGTATGGATGAATATGGGGTAAAATAGTCAAAGGACCATATACTGTATCTATCCAGGGGGTTCACTCGTATTAATATGAATAGGAGAAAGTGCACCATGCAATATGGTGGAATAAGTGACTGGTGCTGAGATCTGGAGGGCAAAACATCCATAAAACTGCAGCACAGAATAGTAAATTTTCCATCTATTTCAAGACATCACTACGGAATAAAAAACAAAAAAAGTAGGCTAAACAAAATGGACTTAATCGCTAAAAACAGCGGGACATTCTAAAAGGTGAAAAAACACATGAATTACATTAATTTACTAAAGCAGTGATATTAAAAGACTACATTTAGTATACATCTTATTGATGATGCATACTGTGAGCAGATGAGTCCAGAATATGATTGCAACACGCTACATGGTTAGCTTTCTTTTTTGTTTTCTATTGAAAAATGCTAAACGAGAAACTGTGTTTATTCTGGGTTCATCTGCTTGCCTGTACATAGTATGCATTATCAATAAGTTGTACATTGAATTTGGTCTTTTAATATCACTGTCTTACTACATTAGTACTTATACAAACCTGGTAAAAAGGGCTCTCCTATAAGTGTGTGCGTCACGTGATAACTATGAATTGGTAAAGTCATCACATCACTGCAGTCCCTTTCAAGAAAAGTCTGTTCCCTCGGCGGCTGTATTTGCAACGCCACCGGGCAGCTATTTTGGGCATCCAACTATCTACTTCAATGTTGAAATCCTGAAATTTCAAAACTGCTTGCCATACTCACATTTAAATAACATATTTTAAATCTACGTCAAAATCAGTTTCTTAAGCTGGACCAGCCAATGCACGTGCAGTCTCAGGAGTTACTTGATGATTTAATCAATTGATGATTGGCTCTTTTGTTTAGAAGGCGAGCCTTTTTCTACCATACATTGTGCTTTGCACATTTTCTCATTCATAGTAATATGAGTGAACCCCGTCTTGGTATATCTAAAGTCCTTCTGCAGATACCGTCAGAAGGTCAGAGAAGCACGCTTGGGACCTGAAATATTTGCCTTTTTTAAATCTTTGTATAAAAAACAACATTAAATGGACAGCACAAAATTAGCTCTTTTGTCTTCATGAGTCACTTTGTTTGTACGCATGTGTAAGATGACAATCTGTTGGAGCTTGTATGACTCTTAAGGGAGCTGAATGCTCTAATTGTGATGGATTTATGGTCAGTGCTTTTGTTCTTGCTTGATTCTCTCTTGAGGGATAAAGTCTAGTGTTTGCACGGAGCAAGTTCGACTCTCGAGGGAGTTGGAGGCACTCATGGCGATGCATTACCTGTAGGAAGATCTTTTCTTGCTTGATTCTCTAAGAGCGATGAGAATCAAGCGTTGACAGAGCATGTTTGGCTTTGAGGGAGCTAAATGCAATCACTGTGATACGTTCGCTGTGGGAAGCTCCACCCATGCTTGACTTTCTCTTGCGAAATGAGTCGAGCATCTGCACCTTGTGATTTGGGTTCTACTGCTGTAGCTGAGAGCCTTTTATTCCTAGATCTCCACATTGCTTGTATAGTGTCTCCCATGTAGTCAAACTATTTGCATGTGGAGGGGCAACGTGAGCAGTGATATGCGAGGATGCCCCGGTTAAAGAGTTGCTTTCGAGGTATCTCTACCTTGGTGCTGCATCCTCTTGAAAGGCTCTTACCTTGCCAATGGGATTAGAGAGTAGTTCGGCTATATTCTATTTACCTCCCTCCCCAACTATGGTTGGGGTTTAATGTAGGTACTTTGATACCCTTGGGAGGAAGAATGTTGATGATGAGTTCACATGGGCAGAACGCTAAGCATCCCATGCCCCTCTTTTACCACCCTCTCTAGTTATATGCTGTAGTTTCAAGTAGGGCTAATGGCTTCCTTCCACACATATCTTCCACATATCTTTCCGTACAGGATGAATGGATCTATGTTGGGCCGTCAGCCCTTCATCTCCCTCCACAACCATTGTTGGGATTCAAGTAGGGATGTACGCTCCACTTTGGATGGGTTGCTTGGTAGTATAGTTGTTCCATGACATTTGGAAGACTATAAGTCCAATCCTTCTCTTTTTCTGCACTCATGTTCATGATTTTAATTAGGACTAAACGATTCCAATTAGACCTCCCTTAATAACCTCCCCAGGTTTGAGATATAGATGAAGTTATGATGGGCGATTCCATTGGGCTATAGAGCCTGGTTTACGAGAATGTCTTTGGGTACCACAGTATGTCCCATGGTCTTGTTCCCTCCCTTATGATTTGTATGTGGTTGGGATATATGCTTTCCCTTGGCTGATGGTAATACTAAGGTGGTAGATAAAGGCTGATGGGCAGAGTTAAGTTGGACTAAGCATTTGCTTGTCCACTCCTCACCTGTCGGCTTTCTCAGTAACCTCAGTTTGGAGGTACTGGTTTGCTCCCTTTGGTAGACAGCCCTCTATTAGTCTCTCAGACTTATACATAACATCGCTGAGGCTATGTTGTGTATTCCCCTTGTGGGATTTCAGGCCAAGAATGGGGCTATCTAAATCTGAACTTCCTCATCAGAAGCTTGTGGGATATTCCCTAGGTGCCTGTGGATACTAACCTGTGGAACAGAGCCCCTGTGCATCTCTTGCACATAGGATGTGGCCTTGGGTGTTGATGTGCTCTTATGACTCCGGTTTGACCCGTGAAGTTACTTAAGTGCAATGCCCACTCTGTTGCATTCTCACAGCCTAGTAGGGCAGGCATTTTCTTCAGCATGGCTTAGTGGATATTGCTTTCCCCATAGCGTCAACAACGCAGCATTGAATTTCCACTTAGAAAGGGAACATCTCAGTTTGTGAATGCAAATGGGAATGAGGGGAATCTCATTGGCATGCCTTCTTCAGACAAAAGAGTTGGTGACTTGTAACTCAGGCGCCCTTTTATATTCCCGGGCGCTCCGCATGTGACATCATAGACTGCTGTCTGACAATAATTATTGGTGGTTGTTTACACATGCTCAGACACCAGTCAGAATGCTGAGGGCGTTCCCCCTAGCATCAACAACAAGACGCAGGATCTTGTTACCCTTCTCAGGGAACTGTAAACTGGGTTGCATTCGCAACCTGAGATGGTTTGTCTGCTGTGTATTGTTTCATTGAGTTATACGTATATTTATAATATTTTTTTTCAGAATCCAGCCTTGAGGTCATGAACGCATGAACTAACAGTTCTGCATTTGTCATTGAATATACTATATAAATGAACTAAATTAATAACTTTTTTTCAACAAAAATGAACCATCACTGAACTTACTTAAGCTGGACTATGACACTATTTTCTTCTAGATCTGCTGTACAGCCTAACAAACTTTGTTGCATTATTTTCCTGTTATCACTGTAAAGCTGTTTTGAAACAATCTGTATTGTAAAAAGTGCTATATTAATAAAGGTGAAAAAAAAAAGTCAAAAAAAAAAGTCATCTTGTACTTATATGCATGGACTGCATAATCTGGTAATACAACTGTCTTATGTTGTCTTATGAGGCAGCATAATCAAGTTGTGACCATTTGAAACAAGCTTATACCGATGATATCTTAAATTGGTGCATATCCAGGTAGTTCACTATGTTTCGGAAAAGGGCTAGAATCTTTTCTGTCAGCACGGTCTTGTGAGATGGCTACAGGCACTGGGGTTAGAGAAACAGAGAGTGCTTGGAAAACCAACACAGCGGGCCATCTGAACAGCTGTGCCCCCATTACTCTCACTGCCCACATGACCACCCCACAGAACACATAGGATGTGATTACTATTGACCTGAGCAGGAGAAGAAGAAAAAAAGACAATACCATCCATACCCCCCGGGGGACATTTAGAGCTGTGTTGGCCTCATGATTACAGCACTGAGTGTGTTTTGTGTGTGTGTGTGTATGTGTGTGTGTGTAGAACTACACACTGACCTCTCTGCCATCCATCTCTATTACTGGCACAAATAACACAGCACTGCAGGACACAGTGTTGTTCAGTTCTTTCTCATTGCTCTTGTCCTTAACCGCAAACTTCAGAAGTTTCAGCTTCATTTAAAGGCAGAATTCAAAATGTCCTTTATTCTCCATAATGTCACGGAACGCAAGATATTAAGCAGAATGTTCATGCTGCTCTTTTCTATTTACAATATAAGTGAACAGGGGCATTCACACAGATATTCAGAGTGCATAGACACGTTGCCTCATCGATGACAATTCAATGTTAGCTTTGTGTGAGGTTCAGCTTAAGGATGTACAATAACGTACAAGATGTATGAGCTACTTCATCTCAGTCACCCTAAAGATCTATGATCAACTCCCTGTCAGCCCCCTTAAAAATCTGGGATGATGTGATGTGTGTAGTAAATTGTATTAGGTTATTGTACGCTCCTTCCTTTTGTGAATGATGTTCAGCACAGACACAGTTTGCACTTTTGCCAGATCTCATTTCTTATCCGAACGCTATCCTTTCCAGCAAAATAAAAATTGTTTAAATTACGAAATACGAAACTGTTAAGGTTATATATGTCAGCTGAGCTGACAAACACTTTATTTATTATGATTTTAAAATGATATAAAACTGTTTATCATTTATGTATATTTAAAATCTTTTTCAATTTTAACATTTGTATATTATTAAATATTATTATTTAAATGGTATTATTTAAAATAATATTAAACATTTAAAATCTGAATGAAATCAAAATGTATTTTTAGGACTGTATATATACACTCACCTAAAGGATTATTAGGAACACCTGTTCAATTTCTCAATAATGCAATTATCTAATCAACCAATCACATGGCAGTTGCTTCAATGCATTTAGGGGTGTGGTCCTGGTCAAGACAATCTCCTGAACTCCAAACTGAATGTCAGAATGGGAAAGAAAGGTGATTTAAGCAATTTTGACCGTGGCATGGTTGTTGGTGCCAGACGGGCCGGTATTCACGGTATTCATATACTCCGGTATTCCGGAGTATTTCACAATCTGCTCAGTTACTGGGAATTTTACGCACAACCATTTCTAGGGTTTACAAAGAATGGTGTGAAAAGGGAAAAACATCCAGTATGCGGCAGTCCTGTGGGCGAAAATGCCTTGTTGATGCTAGAGGTCAGAGGAGAATGGGCCGACTGATTCAAGCTGATAGAAGAGCAACTTTGACTGAAATAACCACTCGTTACAACCGAGGTATGCAGCAAAGTATTTGTGAAGCCACAACACGCACAACCTTGAGGCGGATGGGCTACAACAGCAGAAGACCCCACCGGGTACCACTCATCTCCACTACAAATAGGAAAAAGAGGCTACAATTTGCAAGAGCTCACCAAAATTGGACAGTTGAAGACTGGAAAAATGTTGCCTGGTCTGATGAGTCTCGATTTCTGTTGAGACATTCAGATGGTAGAGTCAGAATTTGGCGTAAACAGAATGAGAACATGGATCCATCATGCCTTGTTACCACTGTGCAGGCTGGTGGTGGTGGTGTAATGGTGTGGGGGATGTTTTCTTGGCACACTTTAGGCCCCTTAGTGCCAATTGGGCATCGTTTAAATGCCACGGCCTACCTGAGCATTGTTTCTGACCATGTCCATCCTTTTATGGCCACCATGTACCCATCCTCTGATGGCTACTTCCAGCAGGATAATGCACCATGTCACAAAGCTCGAATCATTTCAAATTGGTTTATTGAACATAACAATGAGTTCACTGTACTAAAATGGCCCCCACAGTCACCAGATCTCAACCCAATAGAGCATCTTTGGGATGTGGTGGAACGGGAGCTTCGTGCCCTGGATGTGCATCCCACAAATCTCTATCAACTGCAAGATGCTATCCTATCAATATGGGCCAACATTTCTAAAGAATGCTTTCAGCACCTTGTTGAATCAATGCCACGTAGAATTAAGGCAGTTCTGAAGGCGAAAGGGGGTCAAACACAGTATTAGTATGGTGTTCCTAATAATCCTTTAGGTGAGTGTGTATATATATATATATATATATATATATATATATATATATATATATATACCTCATAATTTGTAATCAAAATATCATAATTTGTTAGGATTTAAACAGACACTTTTCCTTGTGGCAGAAAGTCGGAGTAGGCATACTGCAGGTATTTGGAAATCTAAGCACTTCTTGCCGGTCGTCATTTTCAAGTAAAGGATTTGGATGTTGACTGGTGATCTTTTATATGACATTAATTTGGGGATTTCAAAATAATTTGCGATTTATAACTTGGATGCATGTTTTTTGTGCATACGTTTGTTCTCTAAATCACATCTAGGCCTGTTCACATTTGAAAAATGAGATCAAGATCAAATGTAGGACGGTTTCTATGCAACATGAGATCCGGATCCAGATCCGGCCCACATCTGGCCGAGACTATGTTGCGGTCTGGGCTGTGTTTAAATACTATCCTGCCCAACATTTTTTTTCTTGTTCAATAAGCCAGTTCACAACACACACACAAGTAAAGTACTGTAGCAACCTCCGTTTAATGCCAACTTTAAAATATTGTCAGATGATCAAGATTCAAACGTGCATTCTCTTGCCAACATAATAAAGGCAAAGAGCTCTCTTCCGAGTCACAGTTACTCGCTTTTAAGTAAGGGATTAAGCACATCTAAAGGTGAAATCCTAGAATCGCTCCAGGCTACTTTTATGACACTTTTATAAGTACTTTTTGTACTTTTTTTTTTTTTTCAGCTTGACAGTAGCCTTTACTACTACTTTCATTATATGGAAACTTAAGAAGCATTTTTGACTAAAGAAGCACAGAGCATAGATATTCTGCAAACCTTTAAATAATAAGAAACATGTAGCCAGATATATCAACATTTAAACCTTTGAGATATTTGACTTGGTTGATGGTCAGATGGATGCATATCCAATTTCCCTTCCACAGTTTCTCCCTTCAGCTTTCACTTTTCAAGCAATAAAGCTCAACTAAGGGCTTGGAAACCTCTATTGAGCCTTTTTGTGCTGAATCTCCAATTTTCACCTTCGAGAGCGGACCAGGTTTTCCATCTCTATTAAATGAATGGAGAGTAAAGACCTGAGGTGCATCCACAGATCAAATGCATCGACGTGCTGACTCAGACGCAGGACGCTCGGAGACGCTGCAACTCTTTAGCATTGCAGTGTGGATCAATAGAGCAAAGCTTGTGATTCAGGACGGCGCCGTGCCGTGCCAACAAATTGGGATACTTCTACTTCATCTTTTGATCAACATTTCACTCTGATGAAGATCAGTGCCAAATCAGTTCAGAGCAACATGTTGACAACACGCGTCTCCCAGAGCGAGCTCACTTCTGAGAATGATTAGAAAATGTCACTTGGTTTTAACTGTGTGGATTGATGGGCTCACAAACTTCTGCAGTCAGAATGTACTGTAAGTTGAAATTAAATTGATCCAACGTGGAATTTATAATGTTTTGATTTCTATTTCAAATAAATGCTGTTCGTTCGACCTTTCTGTTCACCAAAGAATCCTGAAAAAAAAGGATCATGGTTTACACAAAAATATTAAGCAGCACAACTCTTTTCAACTTTGATAACAAAAATAAATGTTTCTTGAGCACCAAAACAGCATATTAGAATGAATTCTGAAGGAGCATGTGAGACTGAAGACTGGAGTAATGATGCTGAAAATAAATTACATTTTGAAATATATTGGAAAAGAGAAAAAATATATTTTAAATTGTAAAAATATTTTACATTATTACGTATTTTACTGTATTTTTGACCAAATAAATGCAGCCTTGGTGAGCAAAAGAGACGTCTTTAAAGTATTATTGACTTACCCCACTTTTGCTTCATGAGGCCTTTATTAACCCCCCCCCCCCCCCCCCCCCACTAACATCTAATGGATAGATGCACTTTTATGGACTTCAAAACAGAAACGGCCATTCACTGCCATTATAAAGCTTGGAAGAGCCAGGACATTGTTTTTTAATATAACTCCGATTGTATTGGTCTGAAAGAAGAATGTCATATACACCTAGGGCGACTTTCAGGTGATTAAATCATGGGCTAATTTTAATTTTTAGGTAAACTATCCCTTTAAGAAATTAGATAATAAAATGTATTTTGAGAGTTACTTTTACTAAAGCAGAGCCCCCCCAAAAAAAAGAAAAAGAGAGGAGATTAATCCATCTCTTCAATGGCTAATAGTACAGAAATACTCTTATTGTCTATTTTTGGTGCTTTTACGAATTAAAGTCCACTAATGGCATCCTTGATGAAATATAGCCCAAGGAAGCGTGCATTTGTACTGTGAATTTAGCCTGTCTGAGCACGGAGAGATTAACACAGCTCAGTGGTCTCAGCGTGTCAGGTCTAAGTGCGAATCTCACTAAAGACAAAGCAGCCAGCTGGAGCCGCAGCCCCGTGTGTAATTCCTTGCAGTATTCCAGTGTGTGGCATACTGAATAAACCCAAAGAAGTGGAAAGCCAAGCGTAAGGCGATGCATTAGATCAACATGATTGCTGCCCTCTTTAGGGCAAATTGATATGGTTGTTAAATCAGTTTTATATCACATAGCAACAGACTCTGTCTAATTGTGACAGATCGCCCATGCTATAGCCATACGTAACATCATATGACTCTGATTCCCTTGCTAACAATGTGTGTGTGTGCTGTAAGTGGAAAATGTTGATGCTAATTTGTGCTAATTATAAAAGCAGAACCATGCTGAAAAATAGATGAGTGGTTTCCTCAAGGGAAGCTTTCTATAAATGTTGTACACTCATTGCCAGCATGTAATGGCATTTTAGATAAGGGGAGACAGGAATCGATGCTATTTTTGGACGCATCAAAGTGCCACACCACCATAAATACCAACCAGCTAAATCTGATTCGAAGAAATTCATATGCGCTGCTGAAAAACAGAGGCACGCTAATAGAAAAGAGTCAGAGGTTGTAGCGCTGCAAAGGAGAAAACTAGCTGTGCTAATGTGTTGCGTTTCCTCATTTATGCTGATGCTTTAGCAACGGCTGCTGTCCCGGTCGGAAATACTTAGAACTCCCTTTGAGACTTGGAAAGCTAGCGTTAATTCTCACGTGGTGCTTTTAAAATGGGTCTGTGTTTATTTTCTGAATGGCCGGCCATCTGGTGGAACGCTTGTCTGGTGAAGTTTTATGCGGTGCACACTTGGAAAAGGGATTTAAATTAATTGTGTCTAATCTGGACTGCAATAAAGACAAATTTAAACTTTAAAAGGAATACATGGTATGTATAAGGAGAACAATTGTGCCGCTATAGGACACTAATAAGATTGTTCTGCTTTTAGGCAAAATTCATCTTCATTTTTCAACATCGTCTGTGGATAGGCATCAGTGATCTTGGTAATAGGGGAACACAAGTGGTGTCTCTGATCGGGTAACAATCATTTACAAGCTGTCAAAGCACACTACTGAAATATTTGACCAATCTCTCATTCTCACTCGAGCAAAAAAAGTCAGTGGCAGATTGGACGGCAGATGATCAATAAAGCTCAGAAAGCAGTAGGTTTCCTCAGGGCATATGCTGATGCCCCATCAAAGCTAATATAGCCAGCTGTGTGCTGTAATAGCCAGGAATCAAATTATCTCTGGCAATAATTGGCACAAATCTTAGTGACAAATCTAAACTAAAAACATCTTTGCCTGGTAAAAAAAAAGCCTCGTAGAGGAAAAAGAACTGACACTTACAACTGTGAACAAACTCCACTAGGTGCGAAAAAGAAGTGATGTGCTTTGCTGCAGTTTAGACTGCACTTTCAAAAGTGCCTTAATGGGATTTTTCACCAGAACATTTTTTGTTTTTGTTTTGGACCCTACTGACTTTCATCATATGGCCCAAAACAGTTCAAAATATCTTCCTTATAGAATACAGTATACATAAAATAATTCCTTTACTGAGTTCATACATTAATTTGATCAACATTTTATCAATAGTCATTAATGCAACATATTATGCATATAAAATTATAAACTAGAGGGGTGCTTAGACCAAGGACAGAAATTGGCTTGGTGCAAAAATCCCATGAGTTCTGGTGTTTTACATTTATAACAAATGATAAGCAATTTAACACGAACAAGAGTGCTACAACAACAGTTCAATAAACAAGAAGTTAATAAAGGTGTGGCCAAAAGTATTGGCAGTGACATGTATTATACACATATTTTCACATGTTTCTATGGTATACAATGATAAGCATTTAATACGTTTTAGGGTTTTATTGGCAAAAACATTCAATATGTGCAAAGAGTCAATATTTACAGTTTTGACCCTTCTTTATAATCTCTGCAATTCGCTTTGGCATGCTGGATATCAGCTTCTGGGCCAAATCCTGATCGATGGCAATCCATTCTTGCCTTATTAGTGCTGGGAGTTGATCACAATTTGTGGACTTCTGCTTGTCCAATCTACTTTTGAGGATTGACTACAGGCTTTCTATGGGATTAAGACCCGGGGAGTTATCTGGCCACGGATCCAAAATTGCAATGTAATGATCTTCGAGCCACTTCATTATCATTCTTGCCTTTTGACATGGTGCTTCATCATGCTGGAAAATGCACGGATCATCACCAAATTGCTCCTGGATTGTAGGGAGAAGTTGTTTTGTTACCATTCTTTATTCGTGGCAGTGTTTTGGGGCAGAATTGTGAGAGAGCCACTGCCTTGAATTAAAAGCAACCCCACATGGCCTCAGGATGCATCACTGACTACGTTTACAAGCTGGCAATATCCCGATGTAAACGGCGACGCACGGTTAGCGTCTGGATGTACGGACAACCTTAAGACGCAAAATTCCAGACGACGCATACAAGAAGTTCCTCTACTCAAAAGACCAAGATTCCTTGCGAATAGAACATGCGCAGAACACAAATCAATGTTCCTTTTGATGGGGATATACCGATATGCATTTACATGACCAAATATTCGGGTTAGAAAACGGGTAACCCAGGGATCATATTCGGGTTTTAAAAACCGGAATATGAGCATATTTGGGTTTTTGCCGGTGTTTACATGGCTGTGCGCGACCGGGTTAATGCTAATATTCCGGTTTTGAACGGGTTATTGGCTGCTTGTAAACGTAGTCACTGTTGGTACTGTACGACACAGGGCTCTGCAATGGTGGGGACACAATTCCATTACTGACTCCTGAGGAAGAGATAGTCCTGGCACTTGCTGGACACTCTGGGGCATCCTGAAGCCTTCTATACTGCAGTTGAACCTCTCTCCTTGAAGTTCTTTATGATCTGGTTAATGGTTCTCTCAGGTGCAATATTCTTTGCAGCAATTTCCGTGCATGTGAGGCCATTTTGATGCAAAGTGATGATGGCTGCACTTTTTCTTTATTTATTTTATAGGTATCTCTAACACAAAAAAACAATGACTGGAAGCACTCCTTTTATAGCAATTAGTCTGCTCGTATAATCCAACCAGAATAATACAGTGATTTTACCTGACTTCTTGTCCACACTTTCCCATGTGCTAATGATATGATTAGTGAAATTATGTTAGCTGGTTGTGTGCCAGGGCCAAAAAAACCTGTGAAACTTGGTTTTTTTTTGTTATAACGGGTTTTTATTTATTTGTCCAATGCAGATTTTTGATTACTCTGTGCAATAATCTAGAAACAATGTGAATCAACACCACAACAACAGAAGCAGTAAACTCTGCAAAACACAATTTATGTCACTGAGGTCACAGAACAGAAGAATGCAGACAAAGGTCAAATCCAAATAGAGTTTACTGAGACACACTGAGACATACTGAGTAAACAGACGAGTAACTGGAAGATACGTTGTTGAGATGATACTGGCAGGGTAATGACTGTTCTCATCTGTATGCATGCGGAGATAACAGGTGACTGGAAGGCTGGCTGGCTTAAAGACAAGATGAACACTGAACACAGAAGACTGGACTGTTGTAGACGAAAGCACACGGGTACTGTAAGTGTCCACAAGTTGGTATTCAGGTAAGTGTTCATGGTTGAACGACGAGACCAGACAAACATGTTTGGTGCTGGCTTTTATGGAGGAACTAATGAGGCTGATGGCGTGGTGTGGTGATTGTTGAGTGTGCACAGGTGGTAGTCAGAGAGGATTATGGGAAATGTAGTGTGCTGTTGTGACAACTTCCAATACTTTTGGCCACTGCTGCATTAAGTGACTTTCATTTTAGACAAATTATTATCAATATTGTGAATTTTTGCTTTATTTCGCCAACGAAAGCCACAGCAGAACCATTGCATGTCTTCAAGCATCAACTGAATGATCTTTTTAAACAAATTGGTTAAGTAAATGATTCAGTGACCCATACTCCCTTAATGAATAAGCCGTTTCAAATGAATGGGTTAAATGAATGAATGTCTCACTAATTAAGACACTGGCTGCGTCCACAATTGCATTCTTTATTACTATATTTGAAGAGAGTAGTATGTCCGAATTAGTATTTATGAAACAGTAGTTGAAAAGTATCCGGATGACCTACTACTTCTGGCAAGATTCTGAAGTCTGCATCCAATGAATACTTTACTAACCCATGAGGCCACTGGAGAGGAGTTGTGAATGGCAGTGAAGTGATGCAACTGACACAACTGACCTACATGTCTACCAGTCGTTAGATTATTAGTAGACTGTCTGTTAACACTTTATGTTGATGCTCCCCCAACAGACATTCTACCGATTAAGTGACTTTGCTAGTGTCAACTACATGTCAACTTATTGTACTGTCTGTACTGTACTGTACTGTAACTGTCTACTAATGCTCTAAATAGAGTTAGTTGACATGTAGTTGCTAATTTATAAAATAGTTATAGAATGTCTAGGGTGGACTAAAGTTTTTGACTATACTGAAACTTATAGCAGATGAGTATACTGGTGTCAATGAGACTGCTCCCTCAGATTATACGCATATGCCTAATTTAAAGCGATAGGTGGCTGTTTTGAGGTATACTCAGTGTTACACAGATAAGCAAACTAATTTAAATCAATCAAAGTGCTCATTCTCAATGTCACATTGCCAGAACTAACAAATACAAAAAAAGTAAAATAAAATAACTAACAATGCAGATCAATGTTTATAGACTACCATATACAGACTTTATCCAAAAATTATATTTTCTTTTAGATATTGTGAATACTGTGGATGGAGCTTTGATTAGTGGAGATTTCAAGATTCACAAATACGATGAAAAGGATTATTTTAGATAGTCTTTTACTGACATCCTCAACTACTGAGATCATTCATTTCTCTGAATCCACTCACTCTCATAATAACACTTTATATCTAATTCTGTCATATTTAATTGATATCAATAACACAGCTACTGAACAGCTTGATGATATCTTGGATCCCTCAAATATGTTTAACAAATTTTATTCAATCTGCACTCCAACTTCGACATGCTACGACAGCTGGAGAAACTGATGAGGAGGAAGTGAAACATGAGATGGCATATAACAAAATCTCATGAGCACAGATGTGCTAATCATAGCAGCACAAGAACTTTGTACCAGATCAATAGAAAGGTCTACAACCAAAACAACCCAAGACGTAGAGTGTGCAGTGAATCCCCCAAGACTATTCAGCTCCTAATAGCAGGATGCAAGAAGCAGGCAGGAACAACATACCCTGACCAGCTCACTGAAGTCAGCAGGACTGAATACACGAACATCTGTGCTGGGTATTCACTGACAACTCTCAAGTCCAAATAGGATACTCAACAGAAAGTATCCGGTGGGACTTTGGGTTTCAGATCTAACTAAATACTGTGATAAAAGACAAAGAGCAGCAGTGATCGATGTTGAAGAAGCTGGAGAACAACCAGGAACTGAAGGAAGAACCTGAAAGAATGTGGCCAGGTAGTTCTGCCAAGAGGAAAGGTTCATTGCTCTTTCGCAGCTCAGGAGATTTAATGGAATTTTAATGGAAAAGCAACTTTCCCTTATAAAAAAGCAGTACTTTTTACTTAAAAAAAAATATGGAAATAGTATACTTTAAAAGAATATACACAGGTGCAAACAAAATGTGTTCAGACAATTAATTGCATGTTATTTACCATTACATTACAGTAAATCCACCATAGTTTAAATTTATATTAAATGCAATTAGTTGAACTTAAGAGTGCTTTTTTACCCATTTAATACATCATACATATTTCACTGTCTTTGAAATATGGTTAAACTGTACTGCTGAATGTACTGACAAGCATTTATGGTTGTCACGTACTGCTCTGAGACAAGAAGGTTAAGGATCCAAATGCAGTATTTATTTTGAACAGAGGCTAATCCGAAAACGTAATCCAGAGAACAAGCAAGAGGTCATAAACACCGGGTAGTCGGTCCAAACAATAACAGGGTCACAGGCAAAAAGGAAAATCCAAGGACAGGCAGAGATCAAAACCAAGAACAGGGGAATAACAGGCAGAACGCTCAGAATTGCAGTACAAACACTAAACAAGACTTCACAGATAATGAATGAGAAAACCAGGCTTATAGGCAGAGCTAATGAGGCTAATGATTAACAGCTGTATGTAATCATGGCTGATAAGTCCGGGCAAAGGATTATGGGGAATGGAGTCTGGGTAGGTGTGGTAATAGTCCGGGTTGGAGTGCCCTCTGATGGTAATCCCGGGCACTCTGACTGGTGATAGTTACATACACCCCAGGGCAGAGTTGGAACAGGCGGCGGGATGGAGGGCCAGGTCCGTGGAGACGAGGAAAAATCATCCACGTGGAGAAGCTCAGGCTCTGCAGGCATGACGTAGAGAAGCTCAGGCTCGGCAGTTATGACGTAGAGAAGCTCAGGCTCGAAAGGCATGACGTAGAGAAGCTCAGGCTCGGCAGGCATGACGTAGAGAAGCTCAGGCTCGAAAGGCATGACGTAGAGAAGCTCAGGCTCGGCAGGACTGATGTGGAGAAGCTCAGGCTCAGCAGGCAAGACGTGGAGAAGCTCAGGCTCGGTAGGACTGACGTGGAGAAGCTCAGGCTCGGCAGGCACAACATGAAGAAGCTCAGGCTCGGCAGGCACGGCGTGGAAAAGCTTAGGCTCGGCAGGCATGACGGGGAGAAGCTCAGGCTCGGCAGGCACGAAGTGGAGAAGATCAGGTTCGGCAGGCAAGACGTGGAGAAGCTCAAGCTCGGCAGACATGACGTGAAGAAGCTCAGGCTCGGCAGGCACGACGTAGAGAAGCTCAGGCTCGAAAGGCATGACATAGAGAAGCTCAGGCTCGGCAGGACTGACGTAGAGAAGCTCAGGCTCGAAAGGCATGACGTAGAGAAGCTCAGGCTCGGCAGGCATGATGTGAAGAAGCTCAGGCTCGGTAGGACTGACGTGGAGAAGCTCAGGCTCGGCAGGCACGACGTGAAGAAGCTCAGGCTCGGCAGGACTGACGTGGAGAAGCTCAGGCTCGGCAGGCACGACGTGAAGAAGCTCAGGCTCGGCAGGCTCGACTTGAAGAAGCTCAGGCTCGGCAGGCACGACGTGAAGAAGCTCAGGCTCGGCAGGCAAGACGTGGAGAAGCTCAGGCTCGGTAGGACTCACGTGGAGAAGCTCAGGCTCGGCAGGCTCGACTTGAAGAAGCTCAGGCTCGGCAGGCACGACGTGAAGAAGCTCAGGCTCGGCAGGCAAGACGTGGAGAAGCTCAGGCTCGGTAGGACTGACGTGGAGAAGCTCAGGCTCGGCAGGCTCGACGTGAAGAAGCTCAGGCTCGGCAGGCACGACGTGAAGAAGCTCAGGCTCGGTAGGACTGACGTGGAGAAGCTCAGGCTCGGCAGGCTCGACGTGAAGAAGCTCAGGCTCGGCAGGCACGACGTGGAGAAGCTCAGGCTCAGCAGGCAAGACGTGGAGAAGCTCAGGCTCGGTAGGACTGACGTGGAGAAGCTCAGGCTCGGCAGGCTCGACGTGAAGAAGCTCAGGCTCGGCAGGCACGACGTGAAGAAGCTCAGGCTCAGCAGGCAAGACGTGGAGAAGCTCAGGCTCGGTAGGACTGACGTGGAGAAGCTCAGGCTCGGCAGGCTCGACGTGAAGAAGCTCAGGCTCGGCAGGCACGACATGAAGAAGCTCAGGCTCGGCAGGCACGCCGTGGAAAAGCTTAGGCTCGGCAGGCATGACGGGGAAAAGCTCAGGCTCGGCAGGCACGAAGTGGAGAAGATCAGGTTCGGCAGGCAAGACGTGGAGAAGCTCAGGCTCGGCAGGCACGACGTGAAGAAGGTCAGGCTCGGCAGGCAAGACGTGGAGAAGCTCAGGTTCGGCAGGGCCGACGTGGAGAAGCTCAGGCTCGGCAGACATGACGTGAAGAAGCTCAGGCTCGGCAGGACCGACGTGGAGAAGCTCAGGTTCGGCAGGACTGACGTGGAGAAGCTCAGGCTCGGCAGGCACGATGTGGAAAAGCTCAGGGTCGGCAGGCAAGACGTGGAGAAGCTCAGGTTCGGCAGGACCGACGTGGAGAAGCTCGGCAGGCATGAAGTGAAGAAGCTCAGGCTCGGCAGGACTGACGTAGAGAAGCTCAGGCAAGGCAGGCAAGACGTGGAGAAGCTCAGGTTCGGCAGGACTGACGTGGAAAACCTCAGGCTCGGCAGGCATGACGTGGAGAAGCTCAGGTTCGGCAGGACTGACGTGGAGAACCTCAGGCTCGGCAGGCAAGACATGGAGAAGCTCAGGCTCGGCAGGCAAGACGTGGAGAAGCTCAGGCTCGGCAGTCAAGACGTGGAGAACCTCTGGTGTAGAAACCTCAGGGCGGGAAGGCACTGGAATCACAGGACTAGCAACCATTATGGTTGCAGCTGCTGGTGACCGTAGTGGGCCAAGCTCGGTGGCCATCATAGCTTGATACATGATACATGGATACAAGGATTATGGGGAATGGAGTCTGTGAAGGTATGGTAATAGTCCAGGTTGGAGTGCCCTCTGGTAATCCCGGGCACTCTCACCGTTGATTGTTACAATGGTAAACTAAAATATACTTTAATGCCATCTCTATTGAAACTTGTTTGTCATGTATTTAAACCACTGATCTATATAATGACTGGATAGCCCATGACGTTCTAAACTCCCACCAGGCAGTGAAGCCACCGGAAGTGTTCGAGCGGCCATCTTACGATTCCCTACCAGCAGAGGGCTCCAACGGCCGTTATGCAGAGATCGGTAGCTCCGACGGCACTTTTAAGATGACTCGCTGTGCATCAACAAGTGTAAAACGAAGATCACAAAAGGATCTTGAAAAACTGCTCACAGGTTGTACTTTAAGCCCATATATAGTAATTTATATGCACAATTGTCGCTATTTCCGTGATGTTTAAAAAAAATGTATAGCCTGCTATGTTCTTTCCTACATTCTTTCACAGACGTATTAAAGTTTAAACCCAATAAACGTATTATTCAATGCATTACTTCTTACAAATTTTATTAAATGCATTTATTTCATATTTTCATGTCAATCCGTGTTCAGTTTGACCACGAATCATGCGCTGTCACTTTAATTCAGCGCCTGCAGCACAAACGATCTCTGCACGCACCGCACCGCACTTGGACGGGCATCCGCGTGCAGTGAAAGCTCCAACCTGTTGACATGGGTATGGTAAAAAAATATGCACTGCAAACAGAGTAGGCCTATTCTATGTGTAAACCCCTTATTTACACTGCACACATCTGCGGAGCATTACGGCTCCGACAATGTTTTATTCCTACCTTCACGCGGTGTCAACTCACACCAGGAGCATTTCCACGTGATTTGCCGATTTGTGGGCGCGATCAGCTCCGGTAGCCGTGTGACGCCGCAGACGTGTGCAGTGTAAATAAGGGGTAAATAAGAGGTGAAACAGGAATACAATAACCCATACAATTTGTATTATGTTTTTCTTGGACATGTTCTTGCTAACTAATCAAATACTTGAACAGACTACTGATCTATCTGTAAAACACAATCAGAAAGAGCAAAATTTTAAGTTCACAATTCACATATACTTAATTTTTAGTATGCAGGAATAATTTCCGACTTTAAACAAATACCCATTTAAATGCTTAGGATGTTTGCGTTGTAAGACTGTTCAGGGAGACTTTAGATTTAAAGACGGTGTCTTGTTATGCAATGTTTTCTTAGTCAAATCATACAATTTCCTATTGATTCAATAGAACTCGTGAGCTCACTAGGGAATCACAATATGGCGGCGCGATGGCTTCACTGTTTATGACGTCATGAGCTATCCAGTCATTCTATATAGATCAGTGATTTAAACATATTTATAATTGCACATTTGTATTGATGAAGTTCCAATTCAGTACATTTAAAATATATAAACTTTAAATGTTATTTCAAAATTATAAGCAAATACTTTATGTAACATGCATTTTATTTTATTTTATGTTATGTTTTCGTTACATTCTCACTTTGTTTGCTCTGTTCATATTTTTGCCTGAATTCCTTGTTAGTTTCCCCTTTTGTAAATTAGTTTCCATAGTTCGTAATTCCATGCACATGTTCTGTTTCTCTTTATTTTTTACTCTGAAGATGATTGCAGGTTTAGGTGTCTTGGCCATCTTCGTATGAACCTCAACTTCTGGCAACCAATTTTCTGGTGGATAAAAATAGTTAAAGGGATAGTTCACTTTGAAATTAATTTTTGATATGTTTTAGCTTACCTTGTTTTGCATGTTTTGCATCCAAGATGTAGGTGTCTTTGTTTCCACAGTATCTTCAATTTTGATAATTTTAGGTAAAACCGTTGTTGTCTGTCAGTCATACAATGGAGGTGAAGGGGGTCCAACTCAAAGAGCAGTCAAAATTAAACATTATTTAATGACTCGTAAATGTAAGTACACATTGATGCCCTAAGACACGAAACGAGTGGTTTTTGTGAGAAAACGAACAGTATTTATATCTTTTTTAGCTCGTGTAAGCATATCCATGTCCAACTGATCTGAGAGCAGGGCGCTTCGGTCTGCGCATGCGTACAGCGTTCGCCGGAATGCCCCGGTTCAGGTTCAAATAAATAAGGTTGTGAAAAAAAATCAACGTTGTCTGTTGGTATATAGAAATCGTCTTCCATTGCGATCCTGTATATCTAAATATGTTTAGATCTTCACAGTGTAAGGTAAAACTTCCGAAATCTCTGCATAAACAATGAGTGACGTAAACACGCGCGAGGGAGCCCTTCCGGGGCATTCCGGCGAACGCTGTACGCATGCGCAGACCGAAGCGCCCTGCTCTCAGATCATTTGGACATGGATATGCTTACACGAGCTAAAAAAGATATAAATACTGTTCGTTTTCTCACAAAAACCACTCGTTTCGTGTCTTAGGGCATCAATGTGTACTTACATTTACGAGTCATTAAATAATGTTTAATTTTGACTGCTCTTTGAGTTGGACCCCCTTCACCTCCATTGTATGACTGACAGACAACAACGGTTTTACCTAAAATTATCAAAATTGAAGATACTGTGGAAACAAAGACACCTACATCTTGGATGCACTGGAGGTAAGCTAAAACATATCAAAAATTTATTTCAAAGTGAACTATCCCTTTAAGGTACCAATTCTTAAACTTTTAAATTTGGTCTTAAATTACTAAAAATACATACCACACACAAAAAAAATAGAAAAGTGAGTACAAAGGATACATACAATTCTGGAGTATAATGTGATTGCCTACCTTCTGCAATGGCTGCACATCTGGAGTGTGTCTATGTTGCCTTGGAATGTTAGACAGCTCATTAGATTTTGGAATGATATCAAATGTTTCAACTTCCAGATCTCAGATGGAGGAAATACGACCCATAAAATGGATGAGGAGCGAGTTATTATTTATTTATTTAGGATAATGTAAACAGTAGGCCTACATAAAGGGCAATATCAAAATACATGCAATCCATTACTGACATAATAGCACGAGGTCACGAGGTTGAGGATGTAAGCGCAGACAGTAGAATTGAACAGGTCACTAATTAGTGTTCTGACTTATGAGGAACTCAATTTCCCTTTGGCAAAATTTACTTCTGTGGGAGGGGAGAAATGATCACATAGTGACTTTGCTCCACAATACACTATGTGTGTGTGTGTGTGTGTGTGTGTGTGTGTTTGTGTGGCCAAGCAGCAATATGAAGCATCCGTGTACAATGCCCTCAAAGTATGTGTGGGTGATACTGTGTAAATCTGCAGGCATCTGTATGGTAATAATATTGCACAAATATGATACTTTAACATTTTATCTGTATATTTAGTGTATTTTGATTCTTAATTACAATATGATACACTCATTTGCCATTCATCTTCGTTTATTTGAAATGTTTTGGGGCTTTGCGGAATGAGTGCATTTTCAAGAAACAGCTAAAGACGCATCTTTTTCGTCAACACTTGACCCATTATACTAACACTTTCTATGTTATTTCTATCCTATCTATTTTTTTTTTCTATTAAAAAAAAAACAACCCTTCCTAGACTAATTGGGACTTGTCACATATTGTTGCTCTTTTGTTGGTTTAACTGCTTCTATTGTTCTCGTAAGTCGCTTTGGACAAAAGTGTCTGCTAAATGATTAGATGTAATGTAAACGAGTGCTGAACATCCTGCTTTATTGCAGAACCATAAAAATTGAGCATGGAGAAGTGGTTCTAAAACATTTCCAGCCAAGTATACAATCTTTGATCCAATCAGAACATCCTAATGCCACAAAACAATGTGTTTTTTTTTTTACTCTTTGATCATGTTGCCGTAAGACCCGCATAAGTCGCTTGACCGGGCATTTTGTGAATCTGTGAAAGGAGCATCAAGAACACACATACACTACAATATAGCATTTACAAAAGATTTCAATGGATGCTATAAAAAAAAAAATCAGTCTGCTTCAAATACCTTATGATGTAGTATATTTCTGTCTCATTTTGTTAATCAATCCGCATTGATCTAGATGATAGCTTTGAGGGTCATCAGAATATTAGAATTTGTTTTGTCAATCTTATATTTTTACTATTGTCTTTTTGGTGCACAGACTCTGATCAGCACGGCTGCACCAGTATGCGGTTTGAGAACAGAATAATGTAGGATATGATTATATATTCAAAGAGTCAAAGCTTTAAAGTACATTGAAGCTATTTAGTGTTAAAGCTCAAAGCTATATGATTGTGTTTTTATTTAAATTTGGTGTCCATGTTTTATTTCCACTTTTTATTTCTCACGGAAAGATCCGTGATCACCTGTGTGAACATGCCATAGTCCTGCTCCAGGAGACATGAGGACTGCAGATGTGAACAGAGCAATAAACCACGATGTAATGTAAGACGCCTAAGACACAGCGACAAGGACAGAAGATCGTCCCTGCAGTGCCAAACCACGTGCAACTATGTGTATCGCCTGACGTGTTCAAGAACTTGCGAATGCCATTATGGGGTAACATCTCACAGCAAGAACTGGGACCTCTGCTGCAGTCCATGAGGACGAGATTCACTGTAGAACTTAAAGCAACTGGTGCAACACCAGACACTCACTGCTATTTTGATACTGATTACAATGTTGCAATGCAGTTCACTATAGGTTTTATGACACACTTGTTAAAAGTGGCGGTTAGTCATTTTTCCCCAACAGAAAATAATGCCAAACAATGTAACTAAGTGTAACCTTAGGATATGGATACTGTTTTGTAAGGTAAATATTCCTTGGATTTTCTATTTTTCCTTCACCTCTAATGGGAGGCGGGCTACTTTCCCACAATGGGGTATCATATGGCAGCTTCTGTCTCAAGCTCCAACAGATGGACCTCTCTCCAACAGTTTATAAACGTCCTCCCTCTCTCTTTCTCTTCCTCCCTGGCTCCTAATCATGAGAGCTGAGGGGTGAGGCCAGGGCAGCGGGATAAGAAGCTTAGTGGCAGTGCTTTGGCTCACTTCTGTAGATGAAATACAACTACTTTGAGGGGCTTCTGTGCCCTAAGTGCTACTGGGACTATGAGAGAGCGTAACTTTGTGAACACAAGTAATGTTATTAGGACTTGCATCTTTCCCTTGTCACAGCACATTTAGCAAAGCAGAAGGATTAAGGGAGAAGTATTCTGTCACGTGGAAATTGATATGTGCTAGACGAGTAACAAAAGCCATTTGTTCTAGAGGTGGTCTATGCGTGCGGGATTTCGAAATGATTAGACGCGAGGCTTCGGAAGCGAGAGCAAGAGATTTACACCAGAGTATGTTATATATAGACAGAAATTCTCTGCTCTGCACTGCCTGTCATCATGAGTGATGCGTCCTGTCACAGGACGCAGTGGACAGCATGTTTCATGTCTGTCTTTGGTCATTTCTCTTCTAGGAGAGCTAGCTGGCATGTGCTAAATATTTGAGCTAAACCAGTGTTTGGTTATTTACATTGGCTCTTTCTTTGTCTCTCGGCTCATCTCACAGTCAGAATCAGAGTCAATGAAAGCTTTGTCGACATGACTGTTTTGCCAAGGATTGTAATATTGCAAAAAAAAGTGGAGATCTAATAAATATACTTAAACGTTTGGATGTTGTCTCTCGCACACACACTTTTATTTACATTCTTTCTTTAAAGGTGCATTCAGTAGTTTGGTGCTAATTTTTAAGCAAAAACGTTTTTTTTTTTCATTAAGAAACATTATTTCTGTGAAGAGTCATCTAAATGGCGTACACTTACATTAGACGAAGGCTGTATCCACATACTTTTCCCTAAAGTAGCCTATATTTGGTGCAGGTAAAGAAATGACAAATCAATAAATGTATGGTTGAATCCTCATGTTCATTGGCTGCCGCGTCTGTAGATACGCTAGTACTGTAGAGTTTGGTGATGCGAAGAGCGAAAATTAGATAATGAAATACACTTATTATCATGCTTTACAAATGGAGACAATGGAGAATCAATACTGGAAATGGTCTGAGGACAGATAAACCAACAAAGACACAACATTCGTGTAAACATTGTCATGGCATACACAACATTTGATAACAGAAATAAATGATTGCAAAATTGTTTCGTTTTTGTTGGACGGGTAAGGAAATTGATTATTGTGTGGATAAAGCAGTTACTGCTTTGGTCTATTTGCCTAAAAATAGCCTGGCCAATAGTTTCCACCGTTATCTGATTTGAACCGTTATGTATAATGGCAGCATTCACAAACACTAGTCATTATCAAGTGTTCAAAGCCGGTTTGGCATGAAGGTGAGTAAATAACGACAGAATTTTCATTCCTGTCTGAAGTATTCAGGCAGAGTTTAAAATATTCACCCTTTGACCATCGTTCTGGCCAGCTGGTGTTTCAGTTTATCCTTCAGAAAGGTTTTGACCCATGATGAAAAATTAAATCTGATCTTAAAATAGTTGAGACTCTCCAGCGGACTCAGAGCCTCACTAAGAATTTTCCCTTCATTTCCTCTTTCCCACACAACACACGTTCTTAAATACCGCCAAAGAGGCATTTTGCTCTCTTTACTCAGAGAAAGATTAACAGCCAAACCTTCCAGTGGCATCGCCACCTTTGTTCTCTGTGGAGCATTCACAGACAAAAAGGCTTTTCATGAGACTCTGCTGATAATTAAAAGGTGATAAAAAGTGTAAAATATCTTAATCTGTGGGTGAAAACAATGAGTCTCATGCAGGTGTCCCATTTTTCAAGACTCTCTGATCTGAGACTAGTCACAGACCTTGTCGTTGATCTACGCTTACCATCTGTGTACCATCTGTGAAAGCGCGAAATATTGCAAGTCTTTTAAATTACGCATGGGTGACATTAGTTATGGCAATGGTATTTCGAGGCACTAGTCCTCTGAGAGGGGGTTACGATAAACAAAATGATGTGTCGGCATCTGTCGCAACTCACACATCTTCTAATGACTTCAATGGAAAAATGTGAAGTTTATCTAAGATGATTTTTTCGCCCATAACACCATAACTAACATGTGGCGACACAAGTGTGATATATTCCCTGCAAGGGACTAGTTGGACTTTCTTCTGTGGAACACAAAGAGCGAAGTTTTGAAGAATGCACTGGTTGCTCTTTCCCACGCAGTTGCATGGAATAGGTAATGAGGCTTTCAGTCTTCAAAAAGGACTCAAAAGCAATATACAATATTTATGAAAATGCTTCATACAAATCTAAAAGACTTTGTACAAAAGGTTTGAACAGCTGATTAATTATTCATTTAAAATCTTCAAATTTGGCCTAGCTCTCAATACTTTAGCAGTTAACAGCTCGCTAAAGAGGATTTTCAATGAATAAAGACTTACATTTCCGTCTCACGTGGAATATCATATCACTTTATAAGACTCTGAATATAGCGCACAAGTCATGTGAACAAATTTAAGGATATTCTGTAATGCGTTTGCTTCCTTTTTGAAGATTGAAAGCCTCAATATTCATTGTAATTGCATGGAGAAGAGTGATTAGTGCAATCTTGAAAATGTTTCCTTTCGATTTTAACACAGGGACAAAAACTATATGGTTTTGGAACAACATGAGGATGAGTAAATGATGACAGAATATGAATTTCTGATGAAATATCTCTTTAAACGAATGTTTCTGTTAAATGATGCATATTTTATGACAATTTTTCCAAGGCAGTTTTGCAGCACTTGTGCTCAGGGAGAGAGAGAGAGAGAGAGAGAGAGAGAGAGAGAGAGAGAGAGAGAGAGAGACACAAAACACTATGTCATGTAGGTAAAAGGCTTTTTATGCCCAAGGGCACATCCAGTAGACCCTCTCTTGATTTGACAGACAATTTGATAACCCTGAAAACAGTAAAAAAAAAAACCCAAAAAAAACACAAGAGATGAGATTGAGATGTCAGTTGGTTCAACTTGTGTGAAGTAACCTGGGTCACTTTAAATCTGCTCTTTCCAGCACACTGTAGCCCCAAGCTATCAACCCAGATGTGGCACAAAACCCCATAGTAGATGACTGTGGTGTGCGTCGATAAAAGTGTGAGGTCTAGGTTCTGCTCGCAAGGCTAACAAATGGCAAAGGGAACCATCCTCCCTGATAAACACCATCACGCTTTATTGAGAATGACAGAGCCTCTACTGCTCACTTCTGCCATTCTCTTTGTAGCAGCGTGTCTCCATGAACAGAAGATAAAACCAGCGCCTGCTCTGTCTGAAATGGTAATGTGGCCTCATTAGAAGCGACATCCATGTGTGGATTTGACTAAATTTATGGTAATATATTCATAAAAATAAATAAATAAATAAACCAGATCCAAAGTATGGATTTGAGAGGGATATGGTGAAAAAAAGAGAAGCAAAATGATCAATTCTAACTCATGTGTTAATAAAACTGAGTGTGGGAGAGGTAATGGCAGTAAAGTAAGAAAGAATTGGCTTTTGTCGAGGCAGCTGCAGGGACTTATGTCTTTTCAAAGGATCCCTTTTGAAACCGACAAAACAGTTGGAAGATAATTGCATCCTACAAACACCCTCCTTTTGGGGAATTATCACTGGCTGGAGAACGGATGCGTTTTAGGTACCTTTAGATATATCTGTGCGTTTTAATATATCATACCAGTAGAAATGGTCCAAGACTACCACTCAGCCCTTGTGAAAAAGAAGTACACTTTAGCATACTTTTAAAAAAAGAGTACTTATTATGAAATAATATACTTTCAAGAATATACAAGGGCAAACTGAATGTAATGACTTCAGACACTTGCATGTTATTTACAATTAAATGAAAATGTATTATAGTTTCAATTTATATTCAATGCAATTTTTTGACTAACTTAAAAGAGGACGTAAGTATCTTTATGTATTTTTAATAATTGTCTTGTCTTCTATTCTATATCGTTAAAGGTAAACTAAAAACGAATTATTTAATTTTATATTCAAAGTTGTATGTCATGTATTTAAATATATTTGTAATTACACATTTGTAATGATGTTGAAATTTATTAAATGCTATATCAAAATAAATACACTGCAGTTTAAATGATCAAGTACTATGTAAATACAAAATAATATTAAAACAATTATTTAAAATGTAATTTAAAGTTAAATTATTATTTTGACGTTATTACAAACTGCACTTTTTAAGAGTTTACTCAAGTGTGTTAATAAACCGCCACAGTTGACCGGCATGATGTGTCTGAAGAGGGTCTTGAACACTGGTCTCCCAGTCAGGGTAAGCTACTTCTCTACCTCTAGTCTTCTCCCACCTATCTGTAAAATATCTTTGTGCAGAAGAAAAGGTAAACAAGGAGGTTCAGATAACACAAAAGTCTTGACGGTCTTTTGGCCTCTGTCTTCAAATACAAATAAAAGAGAAATCATAGTTTTTACAAAACAAAACCTAATATATATATACATATATATATATATATATATATATATATATATATATATATATATATATATATATATATATATATATATATATATATATATATATATATATATATATGTATATATATATATATATATATATATATACACACACTCTAAAAATGCTGGGTTGTTTCAACCCAAATTTGGGTCAAATATGGACAAACCCAAATGCTGGGTTAAAAATGTAATAAAAAAATGTACAGTTGAAAGTGAAAGTTGAAGTTGGGTTACATTTTTAAATTGCATTTTTAACCCAACATTTGGGTTTGTCCATATTTGACCCAAAATTGGGTTAAAACAACCCAGCATCGTTTAGAGTGTATGGTTACACTTTGTTTCGAAAAGTCCACTTTAGACATTCTACTAACTATAAGTAACTTTTCAACTACATGTTATCTAAGTCTCATTAGAGTATTAGAAGACAGTCAGTAGACTGTTAGGTTAGGGTTGGAGTGGAGCGGTGGGATTTTTAAATGGAGTGCGAAGCGAATTTGATAAAAGTCGGAGCGTCATAGCATTCACTCGCTCCTAGAGGGCTACACTACCGCCCCATCACAAGTTACAATTCATGTCAACGGCCCATTAAAGAACTGCATTTTTATTAAGGTTTCACACGTTAAACATATTTAGCTAGGATGATACAGATGGATCGCTCAAATCAGAAAAAAATGTCAAGGTTATGATGACGCCGATGGACATGAGTGGCTGCGGGAGGTTATAGTTCTCAAGCCTACTGAATATAATCGGGCAACATCTCATGAAACTGCGTATAGCAAGAATTTTATTTCTCGTGCCATTTATACGCCAAAAATAGTTTTTGCGTGCAAATGATATATGCACTAAACCCCTTGGGTAGGATTGGGTAGGGTTGAGTGTGTATGTATTACACGCCATAACGTGCGTATTATGCACTCGAAAACTGCGTATCAAATGCACACAAAAACAATTTTTGGTGTATAAATGGTACGAGAAATAAAATTTGTGCTATAGATACGCACTTTCATGAGATCGGGCTGGAGCGGGTGAAAGCACATTTTAAACAGGTAACACTTATTCACACACGCAATCGCTCTCTCATTAATGCATTTGCATTCAAACAGATGTAATCTTACAGTGCTGTCTGTATTTGATTTCGAATGGGCAGAAATCTGTAAGAAATGTAGCGACCCGTAGAAAAAAATAACTGATGAAAACGTAGTTATTTTTTTCTTTCCAAACAAAATGTGCACTGCAAAAAGCAGCAATATTATTTAACTTTTAATGCAGATAACCATGTAATAAACTTAGCATATCATTGGAAAAGTTTGCACACTATCCAATACATCTCATTGAAACTGTAACGACTGAGATAAATCAGACACAATTATTTGTTATATGTAACAAATAATCTTTAAAACCCACTCTGGGATCAATAGTCCCATCCCCCCAACAAGGGCAAGAAGGGTTTTGGTTACTATGACTATGATCAGATAATTTGATTTTATTGCTGTTAAAAATGTGGTCATGTGGTCAAGGCAGATGCCATAGAAAAGACAGAAACATACCTTTAAAAAAGACTTTTCTGCATTAATCATAGATGAAATGATCTAGAAATGAATATGCATCCCAGAACATTGTGTGAATGATTTACTGTCTTGTTTGTCTTTTAATTCTATTATTTTTATTTTTGATACTGTGTATTTTATGATAGAACCAACAGTCAGTGTAACCTCGCCTATGCCATGTTTGGTCTCTATGAATTGGTACTTTGAAGATCGAAATGATTGTGTACATGATATGTCAATAGCTGCGCAACATATTGAGTATTTCAAGAATCTTCAAGTTTCTTCATCAGCAACCAATCCAGCTGCACATGCAAATGAACACGCTTAAAACAAAGACACATACATCAACAACAGAGGAATTTTCCCGCTTGGAAATCCCACCCTTCTCATTGGTCAAGCAAACCCGGAGAGGTAGGGCTTTTCTCAGGCTTTATTAAAAAACAAATTCACAGTGACTCTCTCTCTTCTTCTGGCCTCTACTGCTGCTTCTTCGGGTAATGTCTGTGGGGACCGACAGTTCCATAGTGACTGGACGAGTCATTGCAGGGGGAGTCTTACAGGAGCTTCTCTCAGGAATGGCTTTTGTTGTTTCTCTGGCCATGGCTGCAATCCAGAAGTTGGAAATCACTAGGATGTCTCAGGCTGGCATGCAGGACCACTCCTCTGGGCCATAATCCTCCCAGTCCACTAGATATGGGACCCTTCCACGGACTCAACTTGAATCCAGCAGTCGATGGACGGTGTACACTGGCTGCCCACCAATGATCTGGGATAGGAGGAGGTTTAATCTTCCTAAAAACCTTAACAGTTTCTGAGACTATAAATGAAGTGGGGGGTCTTTTGTTGACAGCCACATTCTCTGGTCCTGATGTAGTGGTGGTCTGATTCTACAGCACTGGTTGGCCTGTCTCTGCTGCAGTTGCGATGCTCTCACTAAGGCTGTACACGCTCTTCACCAGGCTCGACACGCTCTCCACCTCTAGACCAGGTGAGCTGCTGCTGGTAACTGGATCTCCAGTTCCTGTTCTTATATTCAAATGGGGACATCCCAGAGGATAAGTGGTGTAGGATGTTGTGAGCAAACTCAGTCCAGATCAGATGGGCGCTACAGATACTTAGATTTTTCGAGACCAAGCAACTGAAGGACTTTTTGATCTCCTGGTTGATTCTCTCTGTCTGACCATTAGACTGGGGGTGGAACACAGAATATAGACTAATGGATGCTACAATAATGCAGCCAAAAGCCTTCAAAAAATGAGAAGTGAACTGTGACCTCAGTCAGAGACCATGTCCTGGGGAAACCTTTGGATCCTGAAGATATGCTGTATCAGGAGGTCAGCCATTTGACTATTTGTGGGGATCTTAGGAAATGGTATCAGATGGCATGCCTTCGATAACCTATCCACCACCACCAAAATGACTGTGTTACCTTGTGGTTTAGGAAGTCAAAGGAGATGTGATGGGTGGACACAGAACAGACAGACACGAATGCTCTGACATCTTCCTGCATACTGGGCAACCAAAACCATGTCTGGATGCATATTAAAGTCGTTATGACTCAAGGGTGTCCCAAAAAAAGAGATGCATGTCCCCACTGAAACACATCTGACCGTACATCATTAGGAACAAAGAGGAGGCCTGACGGGCTGTTATCATTGGGCCTTCTACACAATCAATTCTCCACCGAACTCATGTCACCACTCTGTTCTTCACTTCTGGTAGGACAAATTGTCTTGATAGGGCTTAAGGCTTAGAATACTTTGAGCGCGCCCATTCGGCCTGGTGTGGATTTAACCTTTTAGCCTCCCAGATGTAAGTGAGATTTCTGTGGTCTGTCTAGAGGATGAATGGGTGTTTGACCGCCTCCAACCAGTGTCTTCATTCTTCAAGTGCCAACTTCACTGCCAACAACTCACGGTTACTAATGTCATAATTTCTTACTGTTGGGGTGAGTCTACATGAGAAAAAAAAAAACACACACAAGGATGATGCTTGTCCCTCCTTACCCTTTGAGACAAAACAGCTCCCACTCCAATGTCCATCGCATCCACCTCCACTACAAAGGAAAAATTGAGAAGGGTCAGGATGTGTTCGGAGGGGAATCGTTGCTTGAACAGGTCAAATGCTTGACTAGCCCCCTCTGACCAAAGGAATTGCCTTGAGGTCTTTTAGGTGAGGGCTATAAGGGGATCTGCAATGGAACTGATATTCCTCATAAGCCTTCTTTGAAAATGTGCAAATCCAAGAAAGTGATGCACTTGTTTGACAGAGCAAGGCTGGAGCCAGTTCAGGGCAGCACGGGTCTTTCCAGCATCCATCTGAATGCTGCCATTAGTGACAACGAACCCGAGGAAAGAGACAGCTGGTAAATGAAATTCACTCTTCTCCAGCTTCACAAAGAGGTTGTTTCTTAACAGTCGAGAAGAAAACATGGCGGACATACTGGATATGATCTTGGTAACAACGGGATACGATTTAGATGTTATCGACATAAATACAAACTGGTTAAGCATATCTCGTAGAATATTGTTAATGAATGCCTGGAAGACAACTCGGGCATTGACTGGCCGAAAGAACATGAATTCAAATTCGTAATGGCCAATCGGGTGTTGAAGGCCGTCTTCCACTCATCCTCGTCACAGATCCTAACCAAGTGGTAGGCATTCTGAAAATCCAGTTTGGTGAATATGGTTGCACCTTGTAAGAGTTCAAAGGTTGTACTCATCAGTGGCAGTGGGCAGAGATTTTTCACAGTGATGTGATTTAGACGTTAGTCAATACATGGTCGGAGGCTGCCATCTTTCATCCCCAAAAAGAAAAAAAACAGCTCCTGACAGTAATGTTGAAGGGTGGATGAATCTACTGTCAAGAGCCTTGTTGATATATTCCTCCACTGAGGCTTAATCAGGGTGTGGAACTCAATGGCGAACTCCGCCACACTGCGTGTTCCTTGTGTGAGTTGAAACAGTCGATGATCAACCTCGGCTCCACTAACAGGGTGGTGGAAGACCTTCCTCATCTTTGATATAAAGAGGTCACCGTTGGTTGTAAGAGGACACTGTTGTTCCCAGAGATCCATGGCCAAATCCAGCACCTTTCCCACGAGAAGGGTTGTCATATATGCCACTCTGTTGCTGTCTGTAGGGAAACTGTTAGTCTGCAATTGGAAAGTAAGAGTACATTGGGAAATAAATCCTCTACACCTCTCTGGGTTCCCATCATAACTCTCTGGGGCTGGAAGTCTAGGCACGAGTTGGATACCTGCTGGTGAACTTGGCTGAGGGGTACCTAGTGATATGGACTGAGTTGGTGGGACTAGAGAGGCTTGAGATATAGATTGATGAGTTAGATGCTGGAGAAGTTAGAATCTGTGCATGCTTGTGAATGGCCACAGCTTGACTAGAGAGTACAGCTAGGAAGCGCTCCACATTGGAGAGAGGAGTCCAGCCCGTTCTCATCCCAAGGCGTCATCTAACTGACGCTAACTGACGCTTTTGACCATGCGTCAACATGCCGACGCTCATGGTACCCTTTAAGCGTCAATATGAGACGCTCATCCTCAGGCGTCATCTAACTGACGCTTTTGACCATGCGTCAGCATGCCGACGCACATGGTACCCTTTAAGCGGCAATATGAGACGCGCCTTCAGTGGTCTAATCCTAACCCTACCCCAGACCTAAACCTACCCATAACAGAAGCGTCATCTAACTGACGCTAAAGGGTGCCATGTGCGTCGGATTTAGACGCATGGTCAAAAGCGTCAGTTAGATGACGACCGAGGATGAGCGTCTCATATTGATGCTTAAAGGGTACCATGTGCGTCGGCATGTTGACGCATGGTCAAAAGCGTCAGTTAGCGTCAGTTAGATGACGCCTTGGGATGAGAATGTGTTGAGGAGTCAGGTCCGCTACTGGGTCTACTTCCATGGTTCAGTCTTGCTGTCACTGTTGACTGGCATGGCGCGGGTCTTGAACCCCAGGCTCCCCCTAACCTTTTTTATTAGCATGATAATATAGCTAGTTACATTTTTTATATGCATTTGGATAACAGCGAACAAACTCACTATGTGAGAGAGAATATCTTTAAGATGCTGTGACATGACTCAATAACCTGCACTAAAACACACACACACACACACACACACACACAATAATGTCATTGGCGTCAGGAAAAAAATAAAGCAAAAGAGTTTCATGGTCGGTAAGAAATAATTAAAGCCCTTAATTTTTTTCAATTCATCCAATAGTTGAAGGACCTAGTGCATATCTTAGTGTACTCAATGACATCATGGGAGTTAGTGGAGCATGGATGAGTAATTAGTGTGTTCTGTGTATAATTGTGTGGTTGAGGATACTATATGAGTACATACAGACCTCCCTACTAATCTAGTGATGCTAATGTACGACGGCTGCTATGTAATCAAGACGCTCCCATGTGGATATGCTAAATCTAGCCCTTAATCATTGCCCTTAATAACGGATGTAAATTCGATTTCGAAATTCGATTAAGTTAATTTAGGATGCAAATACAAATGCTGTGGATTAGTGATTTAGAGTAAAACATACAGTACATAAAATAAGTCATAAGCGAGTAAATATAGAGGTAGAAATGAATTAATTAAAATAATTAATGAAGAGAAAGGAATAAAATAGGCAAACAAAAAGGGCAACCTTGAGCTAATACCCATTTTTGCAGCATCAATAATTTCAAATTGATTGATTATTAAATTAATCAACATTATTAAATTAATATACATTTGCTTTAAATACAAATAAATTAATTGTATGGTATAGCAGATTTTTTTGAAGTCTCTTATACTTATCAAAGGCTACATTTATTTGGCCACAAATACAGTAATATTGTAATATTTTTAAATATTATTACAATTTAAAATAACGGTTTTCTATTTAAATTTTTATTAAAATATAAATTATTCCTGTGATGTCAAAGCTGAATTTTTAGCATCATTACTCCAGTCTTCAGTCACACGATCCTTCAGAAATTATTCTAATATGCTGCATTGGTGCACAAGAAACATTTCTTATTATTATCAATGTTTAAAACAGTTGTGCTGCTTAAAATATTTTGTGAAAAACATTTTTTTCAGGATTCTTTGATGAACAGAAAGTAAAAAAAACAGCATTTATTTGAAATAGAATCTATTGTAGCATTATAAATGTCTTTACTGTCACTTTTGATCATTTTAATGCAATTTTGTCCAATAAAAGTATTAATTGCATATGTATTAATATATCCAATTAGATTGTGTATATAATCTGATGTTGTGTGTATGATCATTTTTATGAGTAATTCGTAATGAAAAAAAGAAACTACACTTACAGCAGTTGAATTTATATGAATATAATTCCATTTTAATTCCACTTCCTTAAATTCAAATTTCAAATCACCATCCTGTTTGCGGCTAGAAGTCAATTCTGAATAGAGCGCAACAACAATCTTCTAGAATACCTTAACATGGAGGACAATCTATGTTCAGCACAATTACATAAAAACGTACAAAATGTAAGTTTAATCATGTGGGATTTGAACACGGAGCTCAATGATCATGTTGCTTATTTTTCTTAACCATCTAAACATGTGAAACAAAAACAGATTCGTTGTTTAATATACATTGTGCTGCTTTTGCAATGTAAAAATGGGCCATTTCAGATATTTAAAACAATTCAAAGAAAATCAATACATATGAAATTATACAGCAGTCAACTTTGTTAGCTTGGCATACATTCTGGGCTTTCTTTTAGTCCATCCCAGAAGATTGGCAACTATTCCGTGTGATTGGCCCCAGTCAGATTGTACCCCTCAGGCGTGGCAGTCATGCGGTGATGAAAGCAGTCAGTCTGGGATTGATAGGAGTTTACCCGACATGAAAGCCCATCGTCCTGCCCTTACCCAAACCCATTTTCCCACACTGAGCCTTCACCACATGTTCTAATGGAGATGAGAACCTGCCTGCTCAGCATGCCAGTCTCACTGTACTGGAACAGCTGGGCCACCGGGCTCAACGGAAGCACACACTTCAATAGCTGTTCCTACCTCATGCTGAGTTTAATAAACTACTTTATAATGCAACCAACACCTTTGAATGATGGGCAAGGGGTTTAGAAATGCTGTAGAATTTTAGAAGCTAAGGGAAATGCACAACAATATGTTGCTTGTTTGTTTGTTGGTTGGTTCATTATCTGTGTTTTTAGCTTATGGTTAAATGCAAGCTGTCAATGATTTGATTCACAGTAAGCAAACACGATGGATTTTTATCACCTTCACTTACCATCAAACCCCACTGAAGATCATTAAGTACGTCCAGTGTAACGGATTTCGACCCCACTTGGGCAAATCTGCCAATACAGACACGAAAAGCACCATTGATTCATAAAATATTCATTGCTACTGTAGCACTCTTTGCAGGTTACGTAAGAACATCCATTTGTTTGTAATGGTAATACACGGCAATACAAGATCACCAAAAAGCTGACCCTGTCATCTTGGACATGAAAATGCAAAACGTTTGCGGTATAAACGCAAATCAGTTTGTCGTTCTTAAACCAAACCCTGGCCCTTCAGCTCTTTGACGGCTTATTTGCTCGCAGGAACACTGAAGTCATAATGAAGTCAGTGTCAGGCAAGGCAGGGTGGGAGTTTCGCCTAAGCCACCAAACAAGAGTGCTAATTAAAGTTACTGTCAGTTTCCTTCAAGCACTTTCTGGTTTGGAACCAGAGAGGCTTCTCAAAGAAAACAGAGCTGCTGCTAATTCTTACACATCCTGACAGCTAATTATAAATAAAATATCATGTTCAAAGAGTACTAATAATGAGATTTGAATATCTTTAAATTCCAAGCCAAATTAGTTATGACCTTTATGCTAACTGGAAATAAATTAGACATTTCTGTTGAGGGAAAAATATATACATATGTGGTGGTTCAACTTATATAAGAGCTAAAGAAAAGGCTGCAGTCAGTTAAAAGAAAGCAATTGTTTATGATGCTAATTGTATTCCAAACCAGTACAAATTTATTTCATTCCTTTGAAAATCTAATTATTGAAGAATTTGCATGGTCTTGTCCATGTGATAACATTTAATGGGGAAACAGATCATCATAAAAGTATTATAAAAGTAGCCTATATGACCCGTATACTGTATTGCAAAATGCCATTTGTTATTGTGTTTCTTTATGCACATCTTATGTTGTATTTGATTGGTGGTTTTAGTTAATACCAACAAAAATGTACAAAAAAACTAATTATTTGTTTCTTACACAAAGCTATCAAGCCTATGTTTATAGAAGTTACAGATAGTTACAAAGGGCTTAAAATATATAGTGCACACAACTTTTATGGGGACCTTTCCTCATTTTGTAGCTAAATTTTTTATGTTTATTCAATTACTCCTGTTGAGTGATAAACGCCATTACAACATTTTAAATCCCTCAGCTCTCGCCATCTCCAAAAAGCCATACCAATGTTGATTCTGTTTTTTATTATGAGCTCTGTCGCATTATCTTTTTGCTAGCAGACTCTCCTCTGTTCTGTGGGGTTTTTTTTAACGGGTGAATTCCCGTGATCCTCGAGATTCAGCTGCTCCATTTCAACCTTTCTCTCTCGTTGTGACAACTAACGTATGCTACTCACACACCAAACACGTGTCAAAGTAGCCGGAGCAACTTTACTCTATTTACGGCTGTGATGAGACACTCACGGGCGAGTGATGCATGTACGCAATTTCGCCAAAATCTCAACAGGTCTAAACATAAACACTTAGGCTATAATAGGCTTACAATAGTAAATCAGGG
Source organism: Tiaroga cobitis (assembly GCA_030578255.1). Classification (NCBI taxonomy): domain Eukaryota; kingdom Metazoa; phylum Chordata; class Actinopteri; order Cypriniformes; family Leuciscidae; genus Tiaroga; species Tiaroga cobitis. Next base: position 17,815,769 of record CM060592.1, on the reverse strand, counting down.
TAAGACATAAACATGAAAAAGGATTGATGATTTATTGACCAATTATTAACAAAAAAGTTAATATTTAAAGTTAAAGTAACACCAGGTAACTTTTGCTCTCGGGGTCCCCCTACAGTTGGGAAACAGTAGTGTCCTCTACTACTGTCATAAACTCTGTCATCCTACATGCACGTGCATTTGTTGACAACCATGATAGCCCTGAACACTGTAGGAGGAGGTCATATGCAGGTGTTCTGCTTGCGTCGTGTGTGAAATGTCTTCATCCCAGGTACAGTGGCATATATTTCAGCATGTCATATGAATATAATTTCATGGGTTTTATTTTTTTTCTAACGACAAATAATCACGATGATCACGTTTACAAGCCAGCGTCATAGTAGCCTATTGGCTACCGTTTTACTGAATCTATATGATACTTCAATGCAATGTTTGAGTGGTAGATAATAACCATATATCGTCAATATTATAATATCAAGCTACCATAAATTAATCTGCAAATTTTACAAATCGATTTGCATTATAGCTTGAGGCAAGACAAATAAACAAATATCACAGTTCGCTACTCTACTATCATTACTTGATTCATGAAGATAAACGGAGGATAAGATAGCTTCCGTAACATAGTCAGGCAGACAAAAAAAACAAAACAAAGAGATAGTATGCAACTAGTCCAAAAGCATGACAGCCAAGTCCGCATCGGTCGGGCACCCCTCGTCTTCCTTCAGCTCACGTCAGCGAGAAAACGCTGACCCAATGGTGATCCTCGTTCTGCCTTTAACGCGATCACTTTCTCTTTTTCTCTTTTTGCTTTGCTCCAATAAAACCTTTGCTTTCTTGTTTTTCTGTGCTGCTTCGGCCATGACTATAACATTTGGCTCGCACGTCCGATTTTAAGGAAGTGGGGGTGTTGGTGGAAGGACGTATATGCCGTAAAGCAGTCGAATTTTGTAGTTCTCTTTGTTCGCCGGTTACTACCCGAAACCCGAAGTTTAAAAGTACGATTAAAAACGCTACAGACCCCGTCAGGCTATGGCAGATGTGTCATTCAACCTATTGTAAGTCAATGTACCATCACAAGAGACTTGGAAATATATTATGAAGGTTGAAAAGTTACCTAGTCCTGCTTTAATATTAAAAGTTAATATTTACATAAAGTTAAAAAATTACATTGTGTAGGCCTACCTAAAAGTACATTTAAACTTATACTGACAAACACAGAAAAGAAGTATAATTTGGCCTATACTTCTACTTAAACTTTTGATAGAGTAGCCTATTAAATTATTTTATCACACATATTGGCTTTAAGGGACTCCAGCATATGCTTAATACGTTCTTATGAACTTACATGTTCATGTTTATAGTAACAAGTCAGGTTTGGGGTGGAATAGCTATTTAGTGTGGGAGCTATTTGCATTGGGTGTGGGAGTACTGTATCAGACTTATTTAATACTGTCTTCCATTATAAGACAATTTCAGAATACAGTATTTTATTTATCTCATCAAAAAGCATCAGGTCAGAAAACAAAAGGAGCAAGTCTCTTCATATAATTCATAAATCATTGGCATAAATCTACTGATATTGCACATAAAGTATAGGAGTTATATCCAAGTCTACTAGAAAATGTACAATTATACTTGCAGTATAAAAACTATTAATTTGTCGTTTACGGAGAATATACTTCACATTGTACTTTCATAAACTAAAACGTGGGGTAAAATTATAGCTATAAAAAATACCTATGCTTTCCTTTATTGATAAGTGTATAGTTGCAATACAAAAGAAAAACTTACATGTGAACTAGATCTCAAACAAAAAAAATCTGTTACACAGTATTATTTTTATAGTATAAACCTTTATAAACTAAAATGGGTGCCAACTTACAAATATACTACTTGTAAACTGATTTTTAGTATGCTTGGCAAATATACTTGAACTTTACTTAATAAAATGAACATTTTTGTAAGTGCTGACAGCCATAGCCCCCATTCACTTTTAGTATTCAATAGAGCGGCCAGGATATAAAAAAATAAATTCATCTTCCATGACATGTTTGGAAAGACATGAGGGTGAGCAAATAATGATAACATTTTTGGTTGAAGTATTATTTTTTTTAAAGTAAGTTGACGTTAAGAAAGCTTTTCAACTCTTGTTTGCTTCCTGTAATAATGACCAAGTGGTTACAGAACAGTGAGACAGCACAGTCCACCAAATACAATACTTGAGGTCAATGTAAGATCTCGGTCTATTTTGACGTCCCCACACTTTTTCAAACTGACAGATGTTCTTTCTGATGACAGTTGTGACAGATCTACGCACAACAGAGGCATCGCATCCTTGCGGCTCCCCGTGAGCTCCCAGTGTCCCGGACGCCACTGTCGTTCTTGTCGTTCTCCCAGCTTGGAGTTCTTTAATGAGACGTGCAGTCATAGTGGTGCGATCCCATGGTAACTGGGTAGGATATGTGCTACTGATGGAGAACGATGGGAAGTGAAGACTGCATCACGAGTTTGACTGCCTTGTAAGCGGACCAAAGAAGATGAATCTGTGTGGTCTGATTGCTAGCACAGCAAGTAATCATGTTGAAGTGGAACCGCTCAAGTCTCTGGGGTATTTCTGTTCTTCTTTTGATCTTCCTTTGGTGTGTAAGGTTCCCTCCTCATTTGAACGCACCACCAACACTTTTTATGACTTGATTGGCTACTGGACGTTTTAGTTACCTGTGGTGAGTGGGGTCCAAGTAAGGTAACACTTACTTTACAGTGTCTTTGTTACATGTTTTTGTTGTAGTGATAACTGTACATTATGCATAATTACAGGTAACTAACTCTAAACCAAAGCCCATTCCCAGATCTAACCCTATAATTACATGCTGTTAATTAATATTACTCTGTACTTAAATATATAATCACGCTGTAACTACAACACCTTAAAAGAAAGAGTAACCCCAAGTAACAATAAAGTCATGTTCTCCTCTGGCCAATGAACCAACATCATTCTTGCAAGTTAAAATACAGTAAAAAAAAAAAATGTTTCTCACATTTATTCATTAAAAAAGGCATATTTATATTACATTTTGAAAAATATAATATACATTTTTACTTAAATGCACCAATTCGACAATTTATAATAATAGGCAGTAATATTTATTTAAAGGGGTCTTGATTTTGGTGTGTACTAGATTATGCTTTCAAGGCAAGTCAAGTCACATTTATTTATATAGCGCTTTTTACAATACAGATTGTTTCAAAGCAGCTTTAAAGAGATAACAGGAAAATAATGCAACAAAGTTTGTTTCCAGAAGAAAATGGCGCCACAGCTTAAGTAAGTTCAGTGATGTTTCATTTTTGTTTTAAAAAAGTTCTTAATTTAGTTTATTTATATATTTATAGCTGCTCTGGAGAAAACAGTGATGTCATCGTCCAGCTCCATTCAGTTCTCATATAATGGTTTCTGTCAATTCAGGCAGATCAGTATTATTGTTGAATATTAAATTAAATGTCCCCAACTAAGCAAGACAAAAGCCGATGGCAACAAAGGAGGAAAAAGCCGACAAAGGGTGAAAAAGGCGACAAAGGTGAAAAAGGCGACAGTGGCAAGGAACCAAATCTCCATCAGGTGACAGAATGGAGAAAATAGCCTTAGGAGAAACCAGGCTCAGTCGGGCGCCAGTTCTCCTCTGCGTTCATGCTCTCTCCCCAGTCTGGCTCAAACACACCAAACAGTACCTGTTTCGATGAAGACCCTCCTTCCGAAATATGAAATGTGCTGTGATTGGTTAGCTGGCCCAGTGTGTTGTGATTGGCACCGCTTAGCGCGTGTTCAGGAAATGTCACGCACCTTACCATAATCGTAAGCTCTACTCAGATCTAAATATAAAGGATGCCGTCTATTTCAAACCATTTCACGTCTGATTCTGACTTAAGAATGTTAACAAACATGAGAATCATGCAGAACGGATTTCAAGCAATGACTTTACAAGCACAGATTTCACAGGATGTTTCAGAGTGGTATGTTTTTTTGTAATTCTATAGATACGATGTTATCCACCAATCATGATTCTTGTCAGAAAGCTATGGTTATACAAACATTAATCAAACACAAAATCATGGATAATTTTCCTAAGGGTCGCTTACAAACTCTACATTAAACACTATAACACTATGGGGCAGTTTCCCAGAGTTTAATATAAATGAGGACTAGGCTAATTCTACTTAAATTAATACGGACTTAAACAATGGCTTTCTGAGACATTGTTTTATTTGAGATTAAGTAGTAATCTTAGTCTGCAAACCTTAGTCTGCAAACTAGGGAGTTGCAGACTAAGGTTAAAAAAGATTAACTAGCTACTCTCTGTGAAGCCCGATTAGAGGAATTTTGTGCACTTGGTGCAGACCTGAGGTTGGTTCAAATACCAGGGCTGGACCCTTAAGAAACATTAACATTGTGTGGAACTGGAGTAAATCACCCAACCAAACAATGGACAAAGGTAAAAGACAACGTTCAAAGAATTTCAGTGACTTTGAAAGGACCTTTTTGAAGCAAATTGTGTCAAACCACCCAATTATTGAGAACAAACAGCAAGATTCAGCAACAGAAAGAAAAAGAAAAAGAATGCTTGGACTTCAATTTGCAATGAATTTAACTCGAATGAAAAAGTAAGCAACAGGACACTTCAACAACTTCAGGTAAGCTACTGTATTATTGTTGGTCTACTTTTACATGTCAGTCACACTTACTTTGAAATGTTGCTTCATTTTGATCCAAGTATATTACAAACAGCATCATACAGAATTAAAAAAAATTATATTGTCTCATCTTTCTAAGATCCTGTGGAAAAACATTAAAATAAACTTAAAGAAGACAAATGCTGTTGCACGTACGGAGCGTTTCAAGACTGGTGGTAGACCCCCAGAAAGACCGGAGACTGATGACCTAGGAGACTTGTTGACTTCGATCATTGACAGCCAGCAGCCCCTGGAAGTTATCCCTGATGATGATTATTTGGACAGTTCAGATGGGGCCCCGTTCCAATCCTCATTTGGTATAGGCCATATTAATTCAATATGTGCCATCCTTAAACTGCAGGGAATATGTATTGTTGTCAGTCATTTCTTGCAGTCCTATAACCAGGAATATTTCACGAACTGAACTTTTGAATACACATTGTTCACTAATGCTGCAATATAATACTTTTCAGATGATCACCAGATCTTGGAGGTCCTGAGACAGGATGAAAGTCAGCCCACTACAGCTGCAGCAGCCTGGAGGGAAGATGGTGTCACTAATTCTGGCCAGATGAGAAGGACCAAGAGCACAATGAGTTCCATGAGCACAAATTAAAGTATTTAAAAGATGAACATGAAATGAAGATGCAAATACTTCATGTTGAGTTAGCCATTAAGGAGGAAGAGAAAAACATGAAGCAGCAGCAGTACCAATGTTCTACTGAAACCAGCACCAGTTCAGGGTCCCAATATCTCAATTTGTGAAATAAAACTTTTGTTCATCATCAATCTGTGGCAATTGTTGTCTTCAATCATCTGAGGTAACTTTATTGTGAGAAGTGCCACAAAGCAAAGCAAAAGCATCTCTGCACGCCAGTCCATACCTGTCATTGTCTGGCTCAACCATGGGAAGATCTGGTTCATCCCTACAGTATGTTCCATTTGAGGATCTGGGCAGCCATGCTGTTTGAGGTAATTGTGAAGCACTGCTATTGCAATTATGACAATACAGCATCTTTTTGGTTCAAAGCGCAATGTGTTTCTGAGACACTGGAAACGACTCTTCCATACACCAAACATGCGCTCCACTGTACCTCTGGTACGGATATGAGCTTGGTTGTACCGCTGCTACTCAGGTGTGACTGCATGAAGGTAAGGGGTGAACAAGAAGTTTGTCTGTGCAAACCCACTGTCACCAAGTATGATTCCACTATGTTGACCACCTTCAAACTGAGCGTACAGACAGGAGTTCTGGAAAATTCTTGAGTCATGAGTTGCACCTTTCCAACGTGCAACAATGTTGGAGAACTGCATAGTGGGAGTGCACACACTTTGTACATTTATTGAGAACCAGTTTTTAAGATTTCTGTACTCCTCAGAATCTGCAGTAGAGGTACACTTTATTAGAATATGACATCCATCAATACAGGCAATGACTCCAGGGAAGTTTCCATATGCAAAGAACTCCACCTTGTTGTTGGCCTGGCCAGCAGCATCAGGAAACTTGATGTGGTCGTCTTTCAGTTCACATATAGCTTTCCACACAGTTGGTTCACTTACGCCACACAAATCGCCTGTTTCATGATGGAAGGTTCCACATGCCAAAAACCTTAAGGTGATCAGTACTTGTAGCGAAGGAGGGATAGGCATTCCCTTAAAAGAATCAGATGAAAGCCTTGTCTCAAGCAGACTAATTATGTCTTCTTCAGTTGCTCTGTACATGCGAAAACGGTCACGAAAGTTGATTTCATCAAAATCATTCAGTGGGTTGCTCCTGTCCATAACCACCCTTCTGTCTGGTCTAAATGGAGCTCTTTCATCATCATTAAAATAGTCCAGGTAATCCATGTTCCTCTATTGCTAAAGTCAATCTGAAGGCCAACATCAACTAATCTGAAGTTAAACCTGGCTCTGGCCAGGTTTAGTTTAAGCCTTTACTTAAGTCTAGACTAGTTCTAATCAGACTTCTGGAAATCAGACTTTGTAATTCAGGACTAGGGAAAGTCTGAGACTATTTTAAACCATGTCTGAGAAATTCAATTTCAGTTAGTCCATCTTAAATCTCCATTTTAGTCTATGATTAGTCTTAATCAGTGTCTGGGAAACCGCCCCTATATCAACACTAATTTTGGCTTGCAGGCTAGCGGAGGCAAAGTTTTGCCCTTTGTTTACATCATAGCAACATCATAAAACTTACAATTGGAACTGTTAATAGAAAACGCAACTAGAAACACTTACAAGCTGTGATCCACAAACAACAGATTATCCTGACAAAGGCTTGCTCCATTTCAGGAGAAGCTTTTGTGTGTAGCCTGTATTGTTTCTGGAAGCTGTTCTGCGTAAAATGTGCAGCCCACAGATAAACGTTGGGGTTATAATGGTCACGTGTTCTTAGAAAGTGAATTCTGTTAAATAAAATATCTCCCATTGGAGTGGACTTTGAGCTGTGTAACCTTGCAGATCTTTTTTATGCTCAAACAGCAACAATACACACTAACTAACAAAGTGAAAAAGCATAATAGGACCCCTTAAAACATTTTAAAGCACCCCAGAAGCATGATGATGTGAACAAATCTTTTCTTGAATCAACTGGAACTGACAGTTCGACAAGGTTAATGTTATCAATCTAGAGAAACTAAAAACTACTGGCATAGACTTTAGCAAACTTCATCAGCTGATAAAAGTGCCATTAAAATCACCCCAACATTCACACAATTTTGCTTAATTTTATATCTCTAACAAAGTCATATTGGTGTGTAGTGAAATATTGAATATATTGTGCCGCCCTAGCTGTAGTTGACAACTGACTGAGGAAAACAGGGTAAATTTAGCAATACTGTTAATGACTAAAGGTTAACAGGCTTTGTCTTATTAGCCATATGAAGCAATAAATAAAAGCATGCTAGATAAGCTAACCCAATTACCACTTGTTTCTGTATTCACTTTGACAAGTTTGGCATAGACCATGTGCAAGCTAATTAAAAGTTCAGTGAAGAGGGTTTTGGACTGGACTGCTGAATTCAAACAATTCCCTGTTTAAAAAACAAACAAAACAAAACAAAAAAAAACAACAACAACAAAAACAAAACTTTGCTTTCTAATTAACAACCTATTCTCTATTGCATACATATATATGAATCTAAATCATGTAGCCACCACACATTGGCATTACTAACACATCAAACAATGTCTTCTCTCATTTTTTTACAACCCATTTAATAGCTTCGACCTTGCCACCGTGAAGTGTCTGGAAGGCCTCACAGGCATATGTTTCCAGATCATGTTTACTAGCTTACAAGCAGTCTGGTTCAAGAGACATATTGCTATCAACTCTGACTGATGGATTAGTGATGTCAGCCTTCTAGAGTGCCATCCATCCTCTGGGGCTGAAAGCGGGTGCACTGTACGTTTTTTGAAGGCCGAGCAAGCCACAACCACAGGCTATCAGTCTCACAACAGACATGTACGTCAGGACAAGACCTTTGAGCAAAAACAGAATTTTTCTCAGGACCCTGTCGGTCACAGTGGAGACAGTCAAGCTAATTTGGAGTGAGAGTAAACTGTCACAGTTGCATTAAAATCCAGACAAAATGGCAGTAATTGTGATTTTCTTATTTCACTCTTTTTGGCTTCTTAGGGTGTGTTCACACTTGGCAGGTTTGGTTCGATTGAAACGATCCCTGGTGCGATTGCTCTGTTAGTGCAGTGCATTTGAATAAGTGTAAACGCTGCCATCTGAACCTCATTCCAAACAAACTCTGATGCGGTTCAAATGAAATATGAATGCAACACGGACCAAAGACATGTAAACTAACCAAAAACAGGAAGATTAGACCCTAAAAATACAGAAGGCTCAAGCATACCTGTTTTTTTCTCATCATAGTCATGATGTGGTATCAGAACTGGCATCATACATGCGTCCCCTCACAGCAGATCTTTCTTTGTGTGTGTGACGGAGGGATTCCTGCCACTGTTTTGACTCCTTTATTTATTTCACAAGCTCTTCACAAGCTCTCAGCTGGTCAAAATACCATCATATGTGGGTTACGCACATACAATGAGCGCATTAATCCCAGCACACAGCATTGTTTTGGATGTTCGGCAAGTTCCGTCGTGAAATATACGCAATAAAAGCCGATAAAATCAGGTTGTGAACATCCCTATGCCTTTAGGTTCGTGTGTTAAAATTGCCAATGTGAACGCTAAGTGGACCAGCATTTTTTTGTTTGTTTTCTTTGTCTGACCAAACGAACCAAACTACAAGTGTGAACACACTGTGAAAGTGAATTCAGTTTCATGTCTTCTGTTTGTAGTTAAACAAATGTTGACTTGTGCACAGTGAAACCCTTTCTATCAGTGAATAACTAACTACAGTACCTAACAACCATAACATACTACAACGGTACAAACTATACACTTCAACAAACAATAAACTTGACAGTATTGTGAAATTATTTAACACTATTAATAGCTGATTATTGTTTGAATAATCACATTTAAACATTAGGGTGTTGTGACACAGCAGGCCCCAAGACAAGGAGTGGTTTAAGCTGCCAGAAAACACAACCACAAGAGAGGTGGGAGCAGCTTTAACAGAAATTATCTTTTATTTATCCAAGAACATAAGAGGGTCAAAAATGTAACCGGAATTTAAACTGGAACTTCAGGTTCTTCCCGGTCTGGGGTATCCGTGACAGCTTTGTTCCCCATGTATGCTTCAACACTAGGCCAACTTAAGTAGTTAGTAGTTAAAGAAGACAATGCAATGTTAACTCTGTCTTTCAAACTTGACTGAAGCAGAGTTCCCAGGTTTATGGTGACCTTCATTAGGCCATTATTGGTTACAGCAGTGGGTGGTTCCATATTTCTATGCACATTTGGGGGGTGAGCTGGTGAAAGTATTTATGACTTTTCCTAGTTGGGACCTGCTGCTTTGCTCCTGGGCTCCTCTTTCCAATATTGGATTACCACAGTGTGTATTTGAAGTCAATTTAGATTTTTTGCGAGATATAAACACAATTCAGAATTGCGAGTTCATTTCTCGCAATTGCAAGTTTATATCTCACAATTCTGACTTTATGACACGCAATTCTGGTTTATAACTTGTAATTGCGACTTTATATCACACATCAGAATTGCGAGATTTAAACTCCCAATTGCGAGAAAAAAAAAGTCTGAATTGTGAGACAAAAAGGTCGCAATTACCTTTTTAAAATGATTATTCTGTGGCCGAAATAAGCTTCCACAATGAACAGATTACCTTCAAAACAATATTTTTTTTTCCAGAAACATAAAAAACCCCGACTCAAACCAAAGAAGTGAAATTATTTCAAATCCATCCAATTGTGATATTTTTATTTTTAAATGTCAGTTTAATATTGTATCCAGCAGGAATATCCCTGAAATGCTTCATATAAAACTAGAACTGCCCAATATCCATGCCAGGTTCTGACTACTACAATTTTACAAAACATTATCAGTCAACAGGAAATTAAAGTGGTGCTCTTTCACAAACACACTGTATGGAAGAAAAGCCAATTACTGTAAATGTATTCCACTTGGCGGATGTCCTAAAGGCTAAACCTAAACCTTTAAAAAATGCTGGGAAATGTGGCTGTTTACTGTTACAGTGCAAAAAAAAGCCCTACTTGACTCAATGCCAACACACCTGCCAATATTTGTTAGTGTGAGATTGTATATGTGAGCTCTGAGAAATGCTCCCAGGGGTAGGAGCCGAAATAAGGAAGGTTTTAATGTCCTCTCTCTGATCAGCTTGATCAATGGCTGCCCTCCAGCAACCTCACAGCATTATCCGTGAATTAAAGATTATTGTCTTATTTTAAAAAATCCAGCCTGTTTTCATGGCGCCAAAAGCTTTGATTTTCCCACATGGTTGCCTTTTCCCCAACTGGCCCTCGCTCATTAGAGGAGAATAAAGTCTTCTATGCAAAAATTACAATAATCAGCCTAAAATTTATGCAAGTAATTAAGTCAAAATTATATGCAAACCTTCACGTATCTTATGAGATGCTAATAGAGTGGATGCTTAGCGGATTAAACGCCCAGCAAGACACTCTGGTCCCATGGTGCTTGTGATAATGGATTAAGATACACCACGCAGATGAGATCTTGTATTCTCCAATCTCACTTTCCCTCATTCGGTGTTATCTCATTATATCCAGTCTTACAGAATACTGTACACAAGCATTTATTATATACTATTTGAACATTTAAGCCACACTTAAAAAGTATGAATATCACTGCATTAGATAAACGTCTCAGGTTACGTATGTAACCCTGGTTCCCTGAAGAGGGAACGAGACGCTGCGTCGAGACGCTGTGGGAACGCCCCTGCGTGATTGCGTCGTGAAGCACGTGTATAATCAGTCCAATGGTGACGTCATCGACAAGGAAACTATAAAGCACACCTGAAAACAGACCGAAGCAAGTCGATCACAGGCATGCAGAGAGTATGGCAGGGCGATGCAGCATCTCGTTCCCTCTTCGGGGAACCAGGGTTACATACGTATCCTGAGACGTTCCCTTCCAAGGGAACTCGAGCTGCGTCGAGACGCTGTGGGAACACTATACCCACGACGCCATAATAGCAAATGCCAATGTGAATTCATTGCGGACACTAAGAAGCAAGGACCCTAGACCCCGGAGTGGAGCCTAGATCCAAGTCATACAATCTAACAAATGTATGAGGTAAGGACCAGCCTGCCGCATTTCAGATGTCATGAAGGGAAACCCCCGATAATAAAGCCTTTGAGGCAGCCATACTCCTGGTAGAATGGGCCTGGACAGCCAAAGGTGAAGGCTGACCTGCCGCTTCATAGGCAATAGAGATACCTCGACTACCCACTTGCTTATCCTCTGCTTGGATGCAGGGTAACCTTTTCTGGGTGACCCGAAACAGACAAATAGTTGATCCGATTTACGCCACAGGGCAGCTCTGTGTACGTAAGCATCCAAAGCCTGCACAGGGCACAGCAGATTATGTTTTTCCTGATCTGGTGTATTAAAAGGTGGAGGACAGAAAGCCTGCAGCACAATTGGGCCCGCAACATTATTAGGGACCTTAGGAATATAGCCCGGCCTAGGGTGAAAAAAAGCTTTCACCATACCTGGTGCAAATTCTAGGCATGAAGGAGCAACCGACAAGGCTTCACCACCTCGGGGTGAAGCCTCCATTCCCCGGGCCTCAGCCCCTGCCTTGACAGGATATCCGCTCCCTGATTTAGATGCCTCGGAATATATAATGCCCTGAGAGACAGTGATTTCCCTTGGGCCCATAGGAGGATCTGATGAGCCAGTTTGCATAGGTGACGTGACCTCAGACCCCCCTGATGGTTTATATTAGAGACTACCGATGTGTTGTCCCTGCGGACAAGCACATAGTGACCTCTCAGGTCTGGTAGAGAGTGCTTGAGAGCTTGAAACACCGCCATCATTTTTAGCCAATTTATGTGCCAAGTAGATGGCCCTGCCATAGACCTTTCGCCGACCTTTCGCCCCAACCTGTGAGGGAAGCATCCGTCGATAGTGTTACATGGCTACAAGAAGCTCACAGCACAGGGCCTTGGGCGAGGAACCAAGGTTTCTTTTACATGAGTGAGGTACTTAGGCATCGCCACGTGACCTTGATCATGCGAAACGGATTTCCCCTCGGAGAAATTGCCCCCAACACCGCAGGGGTCTCGTGTACATGAGGCCAAAAGTTATTACGTTGGACGCAGCTGCCATGAGACCCAACAGTCTCTGAAACTGTTTCACAGTGAGTGACTGGCCTAGTTTTCCCAAACAAGCAACACAAAGCTGGTGTGTGTCCCCACCCGTGATGAAACGAGGGCAGGGAACAACACAACGCTTAAAATCTTGCTTGCGTCGATGACGTCACCCGCCTATGACGTCTCGTCTCTCCATTGGACTGTTTATACACGTGCTTCACGACCCAATCACAGGAGCGTTCCCACAGCGTCTCGACGCAGCTCGAGTTCCCTTGGAAGGGAACTGAGGTTTCCATCCTTCCTCTTTTTTCTTATTTCAGAAATAGCTTATTTAAAATGTTTCATTTTGCTGCAAACCCCAATAACAAATCAGCTCCCGCCCACTTGACCTGGCATGAGGTTCTGTCAGCCTTTCAGAAACACAACAAGCCAACACAAAGTGTGTGTGTGTGTGTGTGTGTGCAACACACTGTAATGATACGCATCCAGAATTTAAAACTTCTCAGGGATTAGATGCGTCTTCTTAGGTATGCAACAACTTTAGCCAGAGAAAACATTTGAATTATGTATGACTTATTTTGTGTAGATATGAACAGAATAAAATTAGACATAAGAATCCTGGTATATGCATTTTTACTTCATGTCTTCAGTGAACTGAGCTCAGGTACCGGTCATACATACAGAATAATTATTTTATTTTTATTAATTTCATTTTAATTTTTGACTATGATTATAAGTGTGCTATATGATATTTTTTGTCTTGCATTTTATTTTTTATATTTATTTATTTATTATTTAAAAAATATATACTATTGCATGGACAAAAGTATCTAGGCACTGCTTCTAATTAGTGGAGTTGGCCTTGTCGTCCATAACTCACAGATAAATAAGTTCAAATGTGGCATTGACAACTTAGAAGAAGAGTAGAAAGGCAGCATGATAGCCCAAACTAACACAGCAAACAAAGGTATATTTTAAGAACATTTTGCTAATGTTCCCATTAAAGGCACACTGTGGAACTTTTGGCCACTAGTGGCGCTCGACCTGTAATTTTCCCCTAGAGGCCACAAGCGCCGCAGCACTGTCGCAAAAGTCAACATACCGGTCAGCCTCCCGTGTCTTTAGATTATGTGTGTGCAGACAGTAGTTGACTTGTTGGTTGAAGAAAGATAATCGATTCACTATTGAACAAAATAATGATATAAATATAAGATTAATAATATAAATTATATAAAGAAAATAAATTGAACAAAAGTACACAGAAAACAATGTCTGATCAGGTAAGTCGCATAGACAAGGGTTGCCCAATCCTGCTCCTGCCGATCGTCTGTCCTGCACAGTTCATCTCCAACCCTAATCAAACACACCTGAAGCAAACAATTAACGTCTTCAGGATCTCTTTAAAATTAAAGTCAGGTGTGTTTGATCAGGTTTGGAGATGAAATCGTGTAGTCGGGAAATCGTGTAACAAAACTGATATAACCCACAACATACTGCCGTTATTTGTAGGCTTCAGTTTGTTTGTCATTTTACACACATACAAATATGAGCTTAAGGCAAAAAAATAACAGCAGTATGTTGTGACTTATATCACTTATAGCATCCTACTAGCTACCAGATTGATAATTCGCTACTCTACTAGCATTCCTTGATACATTAAGTTAAATGGAGGACAATATAGATTCCGTAACATGGCCAGACAGACAACAAATTCAAAAAAATAGAGATATTGTTCAAGCAATATATTTAACTTACTAAGTTAGTCCAAAAGTATGACGGCCAGGTCAGCATCGGTCGGGCACCCCTCCTTCTCCTTTAGCCAGCGAGCAAACGCTGGACCAATGTTGATCCTCGTCCTAGCTTTTAGTTTATCACTCTCCCTTTTTCTTTTTTTTGTGTCCTCTGACAAAATCTTTGCCTTCTTCCGAGTAGCTGTTGGTTCAGCCATGACGACAACAGTGTTGTGCCTGAACGCGTTCAATGAACGATAGTTCATGAACGCGTTCATATTTTGGGCGAACGTGAACTGAACGTACTGTATTCCTGCCTGATGAACGTTACTGTGAACTCGTTCATTCTGGCGTCTGTGAACGCACGCTCTCTCGGTTTAACTTCGTTCAATAGGGTGCCAGATTTCTATAGAGCCTTCCAGGCGAAAACCCGGCTAAAACACGCGTAAACAGGCCTAATATGTAGCGAAAAAAACACCCAATCTGGCAACACAAGCCACCAGTGTCGCACCGCCACATGCGTCATCAAAACAAAAAGCAGCATGTAGTCGACAAAGCAGCGAGCGAGGAAGTGTCGTGACAAGGTCGGTGAGGATGGGAAAAATCGTACATTTCTGTGCAAACTTCGCCCGTCGATAAAATAATTGCTGTCTGTGGCAATAATTTTTTTTTTTTAAAAAGCTTGCAGCAACATATGGAAAAAAAGAACTATGAACTAGTTCATTTTTTGAAGTATGAACTATGAACTGAACTAGTTCATTTTAAAATTTGTGAACTGAACTTTGAACTAGTTCATGTAGAAAATGAACTTTCCCAACACTGACGACAACATACAGACGGCAATCAAATGCGAGTTGAGCTCTCACGTTAGAATTTAGGGAAGTGACGTATGCCGTAAAGCGGTCGAATTTTGTAGTTCTTTTTGTGCTTGGGTTCCTACCCAAAACCCGAAGTTACATAGTGCTAGTAAAAGCGATACAGACACCTTCAGGGAACGGCAGACGTGTCATTCAACCTATTGTAAGTCGATGTACCATCTCAATGGGTTTTGGTAATATATTATAAAGGTTGAAAAGTTCCACAGTGTGCCTTTAAGTTATGAAAATGTTATTTCTGAATGTACAGTTTGTCTGAAATATTTTTTTGTTTTTTTTTTGCGATCGTTAGCAAAAACATTGGGAGAATGTACCATTTTATCATTTTGCAAATTAGAGGAACAAAAAAAGTAGCAAGTATTAAAGTTTAAAAGTATATATAAAAAAAATTATAAATGTTTTGTGCTAACTTTTGAGAATGTTATTAAGGACCATATAACATTGAACAAACATTCTATTAATGTCATTAGATGAACATTTGTTCATAACTTTGAGGGAACCTTGCCAGAATGTTACTCAAAGTTCTGTGAACGTTCCCTGTTAGATGGGAAAAAAGCTTTTGTTGGGCTGCATGAGATTAAGCATCATATATCATGTGTAGCTAGAGATGCCTCAGTCAGCTGTAGATAATGTTTTTGTGAAATGGAGTCATTTACAAAAGCACTAGAAAGTGCCAAAGTGGGCATAGCATAAACATTATCTGTCCTCATTTGCAACACTCAGTATTGAGTTACAAACTGCCTGTGGAAGAAATGTCAGCACAAAAACTGTTGATTCACTTAGAGAATCAAGACTTGGGAGTCTGTGGTCATGTAGCCGCACACAAGCCTAAAATCATTATGTGCCAAGGTGAGTGTGGTCTGAAGTGCTGTAAAGCCTGCATGTTCTCTAGAGCGATCATGCTTCACCTGGCCATCTGGCAGTCAAAGGGACTCATTTAGATTTGGCGGATGGTACAACAATGCCTGCCCAGATGCCTATAGTGCCAACTTTAACAATATTAGCGGAGGAATAATGATCAAAGACTGAATTCTTGTTTGAATCAAGATGCATTTCAAGTCTAGCTACAAATAAAACATTTTTAAATAAGAAAAAGTATCACACTGTGGCTTCATCCAAAATTGCTTACCTGCCTACTAGATATAGTAGGTTAAAAACAGTATTTGAAAACAGAAGTATGTCGAAATTCACATTATGCAGCTGGGCGAAAAGTTCTCAGATGATCTGCTACTTATGGCGAGATCTGATAATTGTTTACTATCCATTGAGGCTACAGGAGAGGATTTATTAATGACAGTGAAGCAACGCATCTGACGCTGGAAGGTCACACGATAATGACAACATGACAAATGTGGTTCAGCAAGATTAAATTCTTGATAGACATTCATAAAACATGTAATGTACTTTTTAATGGTCACACAGTAATTACTTTGTAAAAGAGAGAGAGAGAGAGAGAGAGAGAGAGAGAGAGAGAGAGAGAGAGAGAGAGAGAGAGAGAGAGAAGAAGAATTAGGCCTACCTATTTAGACAGTGTGTGATTTTGGACTGGACTCTGTCTGGATTCTGTTCCATAGACTGGTGCTTTGCCGTGGCGGAATAGCTTGTGAGTCTCTATGACCCTGAGGGCTATGCTGGCGGGGGCCTTGTATCCCTGGTAGCTTTAAGCAAGCCAGACAGGTCAAAGGCGAGAGACCAGATGAAATTCAGTCCACCCTGCTTGCCGGCAGCAGGGGCTGGTATGCTGAGTATCATATCGCGCCTGCTGTTACAGCACCTGAGTCGGTCTGTCTCAGCCGCCCGGTGAGCAGAAGGGCACCTTGCCAATGGTCACGGGGCAATATACCTACTCAGCTGGTCACTTTGGGGCATCTCATAACTACACCAACCGTCACACATCTGTGTTCTGTTGGAATCTGTAGCATTGAGTCCTGAGGTGGAAGGTTGACCTGGGTACGCATCCCTTTCACTTAAAATTATGCCCGGGCGCTCTCTACTATGAGCATCTCATCTCTCCATTATGACGTCTAACATTCAGCTTCCACGACTGGCAACTCGGGAGCACTCTGTTTTTAAGAGTGCTGTCGTTGTTCGGCAAGGTCTGCGTGTACGGCAGGCGCGACCTGGTCGTCATCCTGTAACTATCGCATATACCTCCATCGCATGCTGGAATGTGTGTTCTCTTGGCGTTAGTTCTGACATGGACTGCGTCTCACCTCATAAATCAGCCCTGATTGATGCAGAACTACTCCGACTTAACATCTCCATCGCTGCCCTGAGTGAAACTTGGCTGAAAGGTGTTGGCTCTGTCCAGGAAAAAAACTATACTTTATTCTGGAACGGATACCCAGATGGTGACAGACCGATGCACGGGGTTGGCTTTGCAATCCAAAACAAGCTACTGTCCTCAGTGGAAAAACCTGTGCCCATCTCCTCACGTCTCTCCTCACTGCGCCTGCACACAAACTGTGACCCAGTTACAATCATAGCCACATACACCCCTACACTGACTTCTGATCTAGATGTAAAGAAATCATTTTACAATCAACTGAGCTCCATTATTTAGAAGACCTCCTCAACTGAACGTTTGATGATCCTTGGTGA
Organism: Tiaroga cobitis; assembly: GCA_030578255.1. NCBI lineage: Eukaryota > Metazoa > Chordata > Actinopteri > Cypriniformes > Leuciscidae > Tiaroga > Tiaroga cobitis. The sequence goes on along the minus strand of CM060592.1, from coordinate 17,798,108 downwards.
CTTTAATGCCTGAGTGGGTGCTAACTCTAGTGCATGCCCTGACATTCTGGGAGGCCATGGATATGGCTAAATGAATGACAACGGTCAGCGCTTACTGGAACTTTGCAGCACCCACAAACTCTGTGTCCCCTCTTCATTCTTTCAGGGCTCAAGTTCCTCCAAAGTCACCTGGCATCATCCACGTTCTAAGCGCTGGAACCAACTTGACCATGTACTAGTGAAGCATGAGTATTTAAAGGAAGTAACACACTGGCGATCACTGCACTTGTGACACTGATCATGCCCTTCTACGTTGTAAGTTAAGGATGGTCCCAAGCAAGTTTCATAACGCAAGGCCCAAGCCTACTCCTCATCTGGATGTTTCTGCAACCTACTGTATGCTCCTGTGTCGCATCATGCGTTCCAGGAACTACTTGCTTCCGGCTTTGACTCTTCACCTCCTCATGTCAAGTCAAGTCATCTTCATTTATATAGCGCTTTTAACAATGGATTGTTTCAAAGCAGCTTCACAGAGATAAACATATAATTTAAGGTAACAGAGATTGTTTTGGCTTTATAGCGGTTCTTGAATAATATTATTTCCAGCTAAAGTTAATTTTGATTGATTCACCTCCGTCGAAATGATCAGACTTTAAACGCAAACCTGTGATTAACGCTGACGGCGTTCAGATGCGCATTTTTGAATTGATTCTATAGTTATGTGCTTTTGAAAATATGTGCGCAGGTTTGTAATTCCATACAACCCATGCCTAAACAAACTACTTGTCTTGCCTATAAATTTTGATACAGAATTTTGTTTTATTTTATCACTTCGGGGTACGCGAGCCGGATTTTCAACAACGCTTTATCACTAGAGTGGGAAAGGGATCCTCCATAGGGAGAGGATAGTTGACACTTCAGCACTGCATTGTCATCAGGTCCAGGTGGATCTCCTTCGTCAGATCTGGATACGGCCTAGATCCGGCAGGCTGCGGGAAAACCTCGGGATAAACAAAGACACTAATATTAGCGTAGATGCCATTCTTCTTATGATGTAACGAGTACATCAAGATTTAAGGGAAGTGTTCCCAGTTCCGGCTGACCTAATCTATGCAGCCTAACATTGAATTATAGAAGTCTATAATGTATTATGTGTATGCTAGGTCAAAGAGATGTGTTTTTAGTCTAGCTTTGAACTGACAGAGTGTGTCTGCTTCCCGGACAATGGTAGGAAGACTGTTCCAAAGTTTTGGTGCTAAATAGGAAAAGGATCTACCGCCAGCAGTCGATTTAGATATTCTAGGTATTATCAACTGGCCGGAATTTTGAGATCGCAATAGACGTGAAGGACTATAATGCGTTAAGAGCTCGCTCAAGTACTGCGGAGCTAAACCATTTAGTGCTTTGTAAGTAATCAACAATATTTTAAAATTTATACGACGTTTAATAGGGAGCCAATGCAGTGTTGACAGAACCAGGCTAATATGGTCATATTTCCTGGTTCTGGTAAGAACTCGAGCTGCTGCGTTTTGAACTAGCTGTAGTTTATTTATTAAGCGTGCAGGGCAACCACCCAGTAGAGAATTACAATAGTCTAGCCTTGAGGTCATGAACGCATGAACTAATTGTTCCGCATTTCCCAATGAGAGCATATGGCGTATTTTAGATATATTTTTAAGATGGAAAAATGCAGTTTTACAGATACTAGACACGTGGCTTTCAAAAGAAAGGTTGGTATCAAAGAGCACACCCAGGTTCCTAACCGACGACGAAGACTTGACAGAGCAGCCATCAAGTGTTAGACAGTATTGTAGGTCATTACGTGTGGAAGTTTTTTGTCCAATAATTAGAATCTCTGTCTTTTCAGAATTTAGTAGTAGGAAATTACTGGTCATCCAATTTTTTATATCAGCTATGCATTCCGTTAATTTTGTGAATTGGTAAGTTTCGTTGGGTTTTGAAGAAATATACAGCTGAGTATCATCGGCATAACAGTGAAAGATAACTCCATGTTTCCTAATGATATCTCCTAATGGTAGCATGTACAGAGTGAACAGCAACGGTCCTAGTACTGAGGCTTGTGGTACGCCATACTGAACTATAAGACATCGATGTCGATAAGACATCTCTTCATTTACTGCTACAAACTGATAACGGTCAGTTAAGTATGATTTAAGCCATGCTAGTGCAATTCCACTAATGCCAACATAGTTCTCTTACGAGAGGTTCTCTCGTATTGCGTAAGTTTAGCTTACGCTACGGGAAAGATTCATCTTCTCGAGATATTGAAGCCAAAAAAATTATACTTAATTTTGTATTCATTGTCAACGCAGTGCAGCAGCTAGCAGACCTAGAGCAGGCAGTCTTGCGTGCTCATTGGCTGCCCTGTGGGCATCTGCTGCAGCCTACCAGTGAGCCCCGTGCGACGTCACGCCCAATGAAGGGCGCCCGCGCCTTCATAGCGTCATAGCCCACCAGAATGGGCGTGGCTTAGCGTATAAAAGAAGGGGCTGTAGGCTGAATTCCCTGATTTTCGTCTCTTCAGCGAAGCCCTTCGCATCGCTGGATCTGAGAGAAGCCGCCGCCGCCGTCGAACAGCGAACAGCCAGCTTAGGACAGCACTGAGGAAGCCGGCCGTCTTCGCCACCTTCAGCCATCCTTGCGAGCTACCTCTGGTTAACGCTTGCGGATATGAGAGAGGCTGAGCGCGCCACCTTCATGAACGCGCCGCTCTCCCCTACTGGTCTCTTCGGCCCAGCGGTGAACGGGATCGTTGACCGTTTTTCGGAGGTACAGAAGACCACGCAGGCCATGAACCGCGAACCGCCCTAGGTCGCGCTCAGAAAGCCGTCACAGACCGCCGCCCCCCAGAGGGCCTCGGCAAAGGATTACGGTGAAGTCTGAGCACACGAAGCCGTCCTAACCGAGAGAAAAAAGACGCGCACGTCCCGCTGCGGCCGGACCGCCGTCAAAGGTTATTTCCCTGACAGTCCCCTTTAAACAGGCTACTGCAGTGGTTCATATGGCAGCCAACGAGCCGGTTCATTTACCCTCTCGCCTGCACACAAACGGCGTTTTCACGGTGACCCAGAGAAATCTCAAAAAGAGTGTAATGTCTGGTCCGGCTCGTGCCGTTGGTGTTTTAAGTGTAGTGAAAGTCCCCACGCCCCAGTGTTCACCCCCACACACAAGCACATCAAATCCCGTATTCACAGAGCACACTCTCATAAAGCGCAGAAAAGCCGCTCGAGTGTTGAATGTAAGAAATGTGTCCACAGGTTTGTGCCCACTATCTGCCCGCTCTGTTACACGGTCGATAAAACAGGTTATGAATATAAGTCTCGTGCCCGCCGGAGAGCGCACACGCTTACTAACACACACCTCCCCCCGGGCGCCGCCTGCACGTTTAAATGTTATCACAAAATGCAGGGCATTGATAAGACGCTCCGCATCCGTTATGATCGGGGCGTCAAATACACTTGTAAGTCTCGTGCCCGCGCACACGCGCTCACGCTTACAGAAGGCTTTTTCGCCCAAAGCGCTGCTCGCGCGTCAAAAAGTGAGAATAAAACGCTCCCCATCCCTTATGATTGGGACACCTCACATGAATCAGACGATCTCGGCTTTCAGCGAGCAGCCATTGCCCAGAACCGAGAGCGCGCGCCGTGCTTTCGGCTCCGGCTCAGTTTCACAAGCCCGCAAATGGCGGCGATCTGAACCCGGAGGCCATTCGCCCCCTAGCGGCTCACATAGCTGCGTGGGAAACTATCCCAGGGATTTTTTTGAGAATGGGTTCTGAGCACAATAAAGCAGGGCTATACACTTCAATTCATTCGCCGTCCCCTGCGCTTTCGAGCCCGGACCGCGACGATAGTGAACGCGGAGGTAGCACACCTACTTCGCGCAGAAATAGCAAAGCTGCTGTGCAAAGGGGCTATAGAAAAAGTACCGCCTTCTCTGAGCGAGTCAGGCTTTTACAGACGATATTTTCTCGTACCCAAGAAGGACGGAGCTTTCAGACCCATCCTAGATCTGAGACATTTGAACAAGGTGCTTGCAAAAAGACCGTTCAAAATGCTTACGACCAGAAAAATCCTAGCGCACGTTCACCCGAGGGACTGGTTTATTTCTCTAGATCTGAAGGATGCCTATTTTCAGATTCAGATATTACCCTGTCACAGGCCATTTTTGAGATTCGCCTTCGACGAGTATATCAATATCACCGTCCTGCCGTTCGGCCTGTCTCTAGCACTCCGTACATTTACGAAGTGCATGGACGCGGCGCTCTCCCCCCTGAGGACTCAGGGGCTGCGAATAATGAACTATCTGGACTATCTGGGTCTCACGGTCAACTGGACCAAGAGCTCACTAATGCCCAGTCAGTCAATTTCCTTTTTAGGAATAGAACTGAATTCTGTGGCCATGACGGCTTGTTTGTCGACACAGCGCGACCGTGTTCGCCGCCTAGCCGCGTCTTTCCAGAAGGGCAGCTTTCTCCCTTTGAAAACGTTTCAAAGGATGCTGGGCTGTATGGCTTCAGCGGCAGCGGTCCTCCAGCTGGGCCTACTGCGCATGCGCCCGCTCCAACGCTGGTTGAATGCTCGCGCGTCTCGCCGAGCCTGGGTTTCTGGCGGCCAGAAAATCAGAGTGACTCAGACCTGCATAGCGGCTCTGCAGCCCTGGTTAGTAGCCGACTGGTACCAGGAGGGAGTGATGATGGGAACCATCTCTTATCAGAAAGTCATTTTCGACAGACGCGGAGTTCGGGCTGTCGGGTTGGGGCGCACTGTTCGAAGGCAGACTGGCCTTTGGCTAGTGGTCAGACCAAGAGAAGTGTTTTCACATAAACTGTCTGGAAATGATAGCGGTCGAGAACGCGCTGAAGCGCTTCCTCCCGTTCATACAGGACCAACATGTTCTCGTCCGCTTGGACAACATGTCTGTGGTTTCCTATGTAAACCGTCAGGGCAGTGTTAGATCCAGAAACCTCTGCAATCTGACGGAACGCATCCTTATTTGGTCCCAGATACACCTGCGCTCGCTGAGGGCGGCGCATGAGCCTGGCCATTTGAACGACGGCCCAGACAAACTGTCCAGGGACAACGTTCCCCCAGGGGAATGGTCCCTGCACCCCCAAACAGTCCAGAAACTGTGGCGCCTATTCGGCAGAGCGGAAGTCGACCTATTTGCGTCAAAAGACAACGCTCATTGCCCGATGTTCTTTTCGAAGAACGAGGACGCGCTGGACCAGGTCTGGCCCAGCCTCCCACTGTATGCTTTCCCTCCAGTCTCCCTGTTACCACAGGTGATCAAGAGAATCAGGGAAACGCGCCATTCGGTGCTCCTCTTAGCTCCGCACTGGGAGAATCAGAATTGGTTCCGGGAACTAGCACGGCTGTCACATGCAGCCCCGTGGCCGATTCTGGTGAGGGCAGATCTCCTCTCTCAGGCTCGCGGCTCGATCTGGCATCCCCATCCAGAGCGCTGGTCTCTGCACGCATGGTTGATCAACGGGTACTCGTTGCCCTGCCAGAAAGAGTGATGAACACGATCACGCAGTCTAGAGCTCCTTCCACGAGAAGGCTATATGCGTCTAAATGGTCGGTGTTCTCCAAGTGGTGCACCGACAGAGATCTGGACCCGCGGACGTGCGAGGTTGCGCAGCTGCTCACTTTCCTACAAGAGCTGATGGATAAGGGGAGGTCCCCATCCACGCTCAAAGTTTATGTGGCGGCCGTGGCGGCGTTCGCAGAATCGATGCACGGCCAGTCACTGGGAAGACATGAGCTGGTCATCCGCTTCCTTAAGGGAGCTAGAAGGATGAATCCGCCGCGCCCACCGTCGGTTCCTATGTGGGATCTTTCCTTGGTCCTCGAGGTCCTGAAAGCCTTCCCATTTGAGCCACTGGACTCCGTGGAGTTAAAATACCTATCACTAAAAAACGTTTTTCTGACCGCGCTGTCGTCAGTCAAATGTGTGGGGGACCTGCACGCGCTGTCAATCAGCGAGACATGTCTTGAGTTCGGGCCAAATGACTCTAAAGTCATCCTCAAACCTAGACATGGTTATGTTCCAAAAGTGATGGGCACTCCTTTCAGAGCGCAAGTCATTTCACTGTCGGCTCTGCCAGCGTCAGACAGTGAGACAGACGTGAATCTCCTTTGCCCAGTCAGGGCGCTGAGGTTTTACACTGCGCGCTCTGCCTCCTTCAGGCGCACGGAGCAGCTGTTTGTTTCGTTTGGTGGGCGCACCCGAGGTCTCGCTGCCTCGAAACAGACTCTGTCCAGATGGATAGTGGACGCTATAGCGGCTGCTTACGCGCCAAAAGGTCTGCGATGCCCTCTGGGCATTAGGGCTCATTCCACTAGAGGCATGGCCTCATCTCGGGCGTGGTCCAGCGGTATTTCTGTCCACGACATATGCGTAGCGGCGGGCTGGAGCTCCCCCTCTACCTTTGTCAGGTTCTATAACCTAGAAGTTCCCGCCCTGCAGGCTAAACTTCTGTCAGTCTAAGTGAGTTGTGCGTTCTGCCCAGATATATCATGCTCAGACCACTCTCACGTGACTCAGCTATCCTGGTTGAGCTGCACTAGTAGGGATGTGCTATATGCTTATACAGACCAGTGCTCTGCTCCGTATTCCCTATGTGTGCTTATGTACAAGTGATGGCCCGTGTGGCTGGCCACCTTATGTTTTCCACTTATTGGGTTCCCCGAGAAACTTCGGCGACTCATGGGTGGTTGCTTGGCGTGCACGGCGTTGACAAAAAGTTCCCGTAGCGTAAGCTAAACTTACGCAATACGAGAGAACCTCTCGTAAGAGAACGTACTCGGTTACTAACGTAACCTCGGTTCTCTCTAGAGAGGGAACGAGTATTGCGTAACCGGCCGTGCTCGCGCCAGGGAGCGACTTCGCTTCAGTCGACGAAAACCAGGGAATTCAGCCTACAGCCCCTTCTTTTATACGCTAAGCCACGCCCATTCTGGCGGGCTATGACGCTATGAAGGCGCGGGCGCCCTTCATTGGGCGTAACGTCGCACGGGGCTCACTGGTAGGCTGCAGCAGATGCTCGCAGGGCAGCCAATGAGCACGCAAGACTGCCTGCTCTAGGTCTGCTAGCTGCTGCACTGCGTTGACAATGAATACAAAATTAAGGATAATTTTTTTTGGCTTCAATACCTCGTGAAGATGAATCTTTCCCGTAGCGTAAGCTAAACTTACGCAATACTCGTTCCCTCTCTAGAGAGAACCGAGGTTACGTTAGTAACCGAGTACGTTTTCTAGTCTATTTAAAAGAATGTTGTGGTCAGTGGTGTCAAATGCAGCACTAAGATCGAGTAACACTAATAGAGAGATACAACCACGATCGGATGATAAGAGCAAATCATTTTTGACTCTAATGAGAGCAGTCTCAGTAATGGTACAGTCTAAATCCGGACTGAAAATCCTCGCAGATATCATTTCTTTCTAGAAAGTTACATAGTTGTGAAGATACTGCTTTTTCTAATATCTTTGACAGAAAAGGCAGATTCGAGATCGGCCTGTAATTGACTAATTCTGTAGGATCAAGTTGTGGTTTTTTAACAAGCGATTTTATCATAGCCAGTTTAAAGGTTTTTGGTACATATCCTAGAGACAAAGATGAATTAATGATATTAAGAAGAGGATATATGACCTCTGGAAACATCTCTTTCAGTAGCTTAGTCGGTATAGGATCTAACATACAAGTTGTCGATTTAGATGAATTAACGAGTTTGCAGAATTCTTCCACTCCTAGAGCAACAAATGAATCAAATTTTTCCTCAGGGAGACTACAATGCACTCCCTGATGCAATACTGTGGTAGACGGTTGCAAAGTTATAATTTTGTCCCTGATATTATTAATCTTACAAGTGAAGAAGTTCATAAAGTCATCACTGCTGTGTTGCTTGGACACTTCTGAGCTTGAAGCTTTCTTTTGCGTTATTTTAGCCACTGTTTCAAATAAATACCTTGGATTATGTTTATTTTCTTCTAATAGGGTTGAAAAATAAGCAGATCTAGCAGCTTTTAAAGCCTCTCTGTAAGCAATCGAGCTCTCTTTCCACGAAATCCGAAATACCTCTAGTTTAGTTTTCTTCCAGTTGCGCTCCATTTTTCTGGCTGATCTCTTAAGGGCCTGAGTGTGCTCGCTGTACCACGGCGTTGGACTATTTTCTTTAATCTTCTTTAAGCGCAACGGAGCAACTGCGTCTAAAGTGCTGGAGAAGAGAGAGTTAAACGTTTCTGTTGCAATATCAAGTTCTTCTAAGCTATCCGGGATGCTGAGATGATGAAACTGATTAGGAAGATTATTGATAAAGCTATATTTAGTGGCAGAAGTTATAGGTCTAACGTATTTATAACACGGTGTCGGCTTTGCAGCCTTGGCTAAATGTAATTTACATGAGACTAGATAATGATCTGAGATGTCATCGCTCTGCTGCAGAATTTCAACGGTATCAACATCTATTCCATGTGATAATATTAGATCTAGAGTATGATTATGACAATGAGTAGGTCCTGACACGTGTTGTCTAACTCCAATTGAGTTTACAATGTCTTTAAATGCCAATCCCAATGCATCTTTTTCATTATCTACATGTATATTAAAATCACCAACAATAAGTACTTTATCTGCAGCCAATACTAATTCTGATAGAAAGTCCGCAAATTCTTTGATACAATCTTTATGGTGCCCTGGTGGCCTGTATACAGTAGCCAGCATAATTCTCAAATGCGGATGTCATGCGGATATCATGGCTGCCTGGCAGCACTTCCACTCTGGTACCACAAAGGGCTGCATTCTTTATCTTTGGCAAGCGATCCAGATCACAGCCTGATTGGTTCAAAACCCATGCCAGCCTGCTCCTACCTGCAATTGACTCTAAGCGTTCAGTCAGACTGTCCTATCTGCAGCATAACACTCACTCCAATAGGGCAGCATTGAAGCAGGCATGCCGCAATGTCCAACGAGTCACTCGCACAGCCATGCAGGCTTACTGGAGCACACTGTGTGACCGTATTAAGTTAAGTGTGTCCACTGGAAACATCCGAGGTGTCTTTGAAGGTCTGAAAAAAGCCTTGGGCCCAGTCCCTAAAAAAATAATCTCCACTCTGTTCCCTATCAGGCGAACTTCTGACCGATTTGGAATCTCAGTTGGTGAGATGGGCAGAGCACTACAGCCTTCTCTATGCTCAGCCTGTCACAGCCAACACACTAGCAATAACTGCTGCTGTTCCTGAGCTCCCCCCTATGTCCGATCTGGATGCAGACACTACCATCGAGGAAGTCAAATCTGCAATTAAAGCACTGAAAAATAACAAGTCTCCCGGAGCTGACGGCCTCCCCCCTGAGGCTTATAAGGCAGGCAGTGATGTTCTTGCCTCTGTCCATCTGGTTGTGACGTGCTGGAAAAGTGGATATCTCCCAGATGTCCTTAGAGATGTCAACATAATCACCATCTATAAAAACAAGGGGGGCAACTTTATGTAACAACTTTATAGGAATATCTTTGCTCAGTCTTGCTGGCAAGATATTTGCTCACACTATTCTGCCATGTCTACAAATGCTTGCTGACCGTATCCTCCCTGAAAGCCAGTGTGGGTTTTGTGCTGGCCACTCCATAGCAGACATGGTTTTCTGTGTCAGTCAACTACAGGAAAAGTGTATTGAACAGCATAAACCTCTGTTCTTGGTGTTTGTAGACTTGACCAAGGCCTTTGTCAATCTAGACTTTTCCTCATTCTACAAAGACTTGGCTGCCCTCCAAAGTTACTGAAGGTGATCACTGAGTTTGATGAGGGCATGAAGGCAACTGTACAGTCTGAAGGCACTCGCTCTGACGAGTTCCAGATAAGGAGTGGGGTAAAGCAGGGATGTGTCCTTGCTCCTACCCTCTTTGGAATCTTCTTCTCTGCCCTACTACGTCGTGCCTTCCCTGATGACTCGGGTATCCTTCTACATACCCGTAGCTCAGGAAAACTGTTCAATCTGGCCAGACTGCGGGTGAAGACTAAAGTACGCCATGTTCTGGTCCGTGAGCTGCTTTATGCTGATGATGCTGCCTTTGTTGCCCACTCAAAGGCAGATCTACAACTACTCTGCTCATCTTTTTCTGCTGCATGTCTAGAGTTTGGTTTTCAGATTAGTCTTAAAAAGACAGTTATTCTTGCCCAACCTGCAACCCTTAACCCTACAGTATACATTAACAACCCATGTCTATCTGTGGTAGACAAATTCACATACCTGGGTTCCACAGCATCAAACAACAATAACCTTGACACAGAGCTTGACATCCGTATTGGGAAGGCATCATCAATGTTAGGAAAATTGAGCAAACGTGTCTGGCACAACAAGAACCTCTCATTTCTCCTCAAAGTTCGTGGGTACCATGCATGTGTGAGCACCTTACTATATGCAAGTGAGACGTGGACAACATACAGGAGGCACGAACATCGCCTCAACGCCTTTCTTTTTCGCTGCCTTTATTCCACACTGGGTGGATTCTGGACGGATCATGTGCCAAACTCTGCCATAGTTGAGAGAACTGGTTCCAGTGACCTGTACACCTTCATGAACGCCACCTCCATTGGACTGGGCATATTTATCGAATGAATGACACTCGCCTTCCAAAAATCTTGCTATGGCGACCTGGCAAATGCCCCCCGCAAACATGGTCACCCCCATCTACGCTTTAAAGACGTCATTAAGAGGGATCATCAGGCTTTCTCCATCAACCTGGACAACTGGGAGGCACTTGCAAATGACAGAACCAACTTGCGCGCAGCAATTAACAACGGCCGCAGGGACTCTCAGGAGGCCTACAAGTAATTTCTGGAAGAGAGACGCTCAAAACAGGAAGCAGTTCGTTGCACTCAACAGGAACGGCCATAGTAGTAGATTTTGGACACAGCCTGTATATTTTGTTTGTTGCATTGGATGATATGGCAGTCAGCTTGCACCTGACACCCAGTGTTGTGGATGCAGAATAATTCAAAGGTTTTTGTTTGCCCATGACTTGAAAAAATTGACTATTAGTTGTCAACCATGATTAATTTATTCCATTAATGAAAATGTTGATAACCACACTTGTGGTCTTTGGATTTGTCTCTACTTACATGAACACTTGCATGAAAGCCACAAGGGTGCTTAGAACCTTTAATTACACACTGTTACGAGCCCCTGCTCTTTCTCTTGTTTCTCTTTTCTCTTTCTTTTTCTGAGCATAGTTGCCAATTGGATAAGAGTGGAGCCTGATTATTCCTAAAACTTGCGGCCTCTGCCTATTTAAGAGCTGCTGGTGGCACTTCACCTAAGGAAAAATGTTGTTGATGGTTTTGGAGTTTGTTTTACTTTTGTACACGATGGTGAGTTTTTGTTTGTTTGTTTAGTTATTTTAGAATAGAGGGAACAAGAGGAAATATCTTGTTTGTTATTTTTATCAGGGGTTAGGAAAGTTTAGTCAAGGGCTTCATTATTTGCACCAGGTGTGCTTGAGCTAGAACAAATAAAATATCTGAACTGGCTAGGTTTGTTGAGTGTCACGTTTGACTGCATGTTTTGAAATATGTCAAATAAGTCAAAAGAATTGTCCAAAATTGCAACCATATTTCTGAGAAGGCAGGTTCAGAAAAACCCTTGAGTGACTGCAAAAGACCTGCAACAAGACTTGGTGGCAACAGACACTCGTTTTCAGCTTGCACAGTAAGGCACATACTAAACGCAGTTGGTTTCCATGCCAGAACTCCAAGACACCACTACTGACCCAAAAGCACAAGACAAGTCTCCACCAATTTGCTCAAAATCACATAAATAAGCCACAGAAGTTTTTTTATTCTGTTCTGTGCAGCAATAAAAAAAACTGGAACTTTTCGTTCCTATGGATCAGCGGTATGTCTGGAGGAAGAAGAATGAAGCATATGCTGAAAAGAACACTCTGCCTACAGTTAAGCATGGTGGTGGCTCGGTGATGCTCTGGGATTCTACAGTGGCCATCACAGTCACCTGACTTGAACCTCATAGAAAATCTCTGGTAGGATTTGAAGAAGACAGTTGCAGCACACAAACCCAAGAATATTACTGAACTGGAGGTCATTGATCATGAGGAATGGTCTAAGATTCCTCAGAAACGCTGCCAGAAATTGGTGTCTGGTTGTACATCTCGTTTGCAGCAGGTCTTAACAGCAAAAGGGTGTTCTAAAGATGCTTGCCATGAAGGGGTTGAATAATTTTGAGGTGAGTTAATGCAATTACTTTTGTTTGATTTGTTCATTGCAAACAGCTAAAAATCTGTAAATGTTGCCAATAAACCTGATTTGCAACAGGGGTTAAATAATTTTGATTACAACCGTACAATCCTGCCCTAAATTTATGCAATTTGTTTACAGGACCACAGTGCCGCTTTACACCAATCCACTTACACATGGCATGTTATATTTTAACACCATAAAGTTTACACACTTCACATTGTAAGTAATTTTAAATGTATTTGTCTTCCTAAACAACCAATCAACAAATACAACATTTATACTGACACCTACTGATGTGGATGAATGACGTTTTGTTTACTTGGACAAATGGTAAGATGTGGCTCACAACATGGTGGCCACCATTAGGGATCATTTATATAATAAAATATAATTTTCTATGCCATGTCTTCTATTTGAATGAGTTGACATCTATTATTAATTTCTGTAGGTGTGAACACAAGTCATAGCCGGAACAGTCTCTGAAGTGAAAGTCAAATGAAGTTACTGCGGTACGCTCTCATATTCTTTTAAACTTCAATTACAATTCATTTGCACCTGCATTCCTCATTAAGCATGTCTTCAGATCAAAGATGTAATTCACACGTGCTGTGAAAACTTTGTGACTTCCAGCTACACAGAACTCTCTGTTCTGTCCCCAAGGACACAGCTCATGACTCACAGCTTTTAACAATGCATGTTGAGAGTTTTAGGGTCAACCAGTGAGGTTCTGTCGAGAGGCAGAGGGATGTACACATCATCAAGTGCTTGTTACAGCAGCCTTGCAAATAGCCCTGTCATAGTTTGAGCAAATGTGACAGGAGGAAGTAGGCCTATAGTGACTTCTAATCTAAAGCAAGAGTATCACACACTACAACGCAGTACATGGAATGTGAGCTCTTATGTTGAAAGATATGCTGGCTATGCCAGTGCCAGAACCTTATTTGTAGTTGACACAAAAGAGGTACCTAAATGTGAAATGTGTCATTTTGTTTATTTACTTATTTATTTATTTGCAGTTAAAATAGTTCAATCATACTAATTTAATATACTGTACAACTGCAAACACTGAGACAACCGTCTTCCAAGAAACAAAAGGAGATGTGTGTCCAAGATGCTCTTTTAATCTTTTTCAGGGGGTCTCTGACTGCTTCCAAACAAACTCTGGTGGAAATTGGGTTCAACTGGAATTTGAATAGAACATGGATCAAAGACGTCTAAACGAACCAAAAACAAGATGCAACCATAAAAATGACAGATTACTCAAGCATACTTGTTTTTTCTTGTCATAGGAGCTATGTTGCCCATTACAGTTTGTAGGCATCGGAAAAATAACCACACACCCTTAAATATAACAAATATGCACCATAAAAAGAGCAATAAAGTCTTCCAACTATCTTCCAAAGAACACAAAAGGAGATGTTTAGCAGGATGCCCAAGATGCTTTTTACCAACTCATGACAAAGTGAAAAAAAAAAGACAAATAATATAAGAATGATAGTCAAACTGAGGTTCTGTCATGACAACTCTTGGGAGTGTTCGGCCTGTTAATGGATATGACAATGTTGATATGTTTGGTCTTGGTGGAATAGATCTGCTACGCTGCTGAGCAAGTGCGGGACTTTCTACTGCAATTACATACACAGACACACTGCTGTGAAAAAAGGATATGCAAGTGCTGGCCAAGTATTTAAAGTTTGAGCAGCGAGCTCACTGGCTTCTGATACAGCAGAGACCAATCAGCTGCGTCTAACAGATAATGATGTGGGGCATGTTCAAGTTCAAAATGGTGCGCAACGTTTTTCTACGGTTTCCGGGTTGAACGTCATGTTTCCTGGAAACGGCGTGCACCGGTGTGCAACGGGGTTTGAGATACGTTTTCTCTTGTTTGGTGGGTGTGTCAGAACTGCAGTCCAATCAGCAGCAACATGTATATAAAGCATGCGGTATTAAAGTGAACTCGCACAATGGGTTCAAGGAAAGTAATTTACAAATGTGTTCGATGCAGCTCGGTATACGCAACAACTGAGGATATAGAAGACATGATTGTCGTAAGTTTTATTGTAAAAATATAGGATATCAACATAATGATGTAGTTGTTTATATTTTTAGCTTCATTGCAAGTGTATGACATTTGGTATAGAAATAAACAATGGTAATTAAGTGCTTTTCCTGAAGATGAGAAAGAAAATGCAGGGTATTAAAACACTATGAACTACAAATAAAGTCAGTATGTGAGGCTAAATAGATGTGTTTTAGTCTGAATTAGGTAAGATGTGTGCTTCCATTTCAGTTTCCACAAATCCCTTCACTCGATTGGGATGTTCTCTTGTGTTCTGGGCGGCAAGTGCAGTAACTGTAACATCGGGCATATTTTGTAGTATTGTAGTAGCATTATTGTAGTATTTTTGTAGTTTTATTAAACACATATTTATACCGACTTCATCAGGCTCCGAAAATTCTTCACAAAGAACACAAAGAATGGCCTTCTCAGCTGCCATAGTTGCAACTCTTGGAAACGAGGGCATCAGAACAGTGTGTTCAACGCATCAACGTTTCTGTTTAAAAAACGTTGTGCAACGTTTTGTCTGGGCTGAATGCAGCCGTGATTTCAAGCAGATTGAGTTAAGGACCAATCAGCCTGTGCCATCTAGAGTTTCATGACATAACTTTGTAAAGTCTTCTGAAGCCACAATATAGCTTTGCGCGAGGAACCTTTGCACTTCTACCGCAATATAATGGTATGTTTTTGATTAAATTAAATCCATATTTCATGTTTGAACCAAATAAATATAATTTGAGACATTTCATTTGAGAGATTTAATTTGCCTGTAACAAAGTTTCATTTTTTTCCAGTGCCTGTTACCATCATGCCATCATGACAAGCCATGTTTGAATGTCAGATACCAGGTTTAGGTAAAAAGAATTGGCTGTGTTTGCCTGTGAGTTAATTGTAGGTAAGCTACTCTTGTGTGACTGTGTAACACATTTCTACTTTATAATTGTGTTTTTTACTTCAGAAAAAATGTCCTATACTGTACGTCCTTTGGTAACCTCTGCACTCTGTGAAGAAATAGCATAAGAAATAATATGCTTTGAACTTTGCATGTGATGGGGCAATCCATAACATTTGGTGTGCTATCCAATTCAGTGACAACTGAGACACATTCTCCAGTGTTCATTAAGGGATTCTAGTGGGCTCTGCGACACCCACATGATTTCTGGCCAAGTGTCACCCTTTAGCCCAGATCTTTGCTTGTTAGTGAGCTTGACTCATGTTTCAAACAACCTTACACTGGGCCTCTCTCGGAGCACGGTCATATGCGTATTCCCTGGAGCATTTCAAGGCATAGACGAAAAAGTAAAAGGTGAAGATATGTGCTCATTTACATTTGCAAACGCTCAGCCAAAATTCCTCACTTCTCCTTAGTAGAGGATATAGCGCCTTCAGAAAGTATTCAAACCCTTCGTTTTCCATCATTTTTCATGTCACAGAGCAGTGTTTCTCAAACTTATTGATGTACCCCCATATATTAGGCCATTAAGGCTCAATTACCCCTTCACTGAATCGACAAGAAACCAGAAGCTTCTTCAGTCTGTCTGCAAATGGAGGGGCTTGAGCATGAAACTCCACACTCACTATAGAGATGAATGAACATTAAAATGTGAGTGGTGACAAAAATAAAACAGTTGCTATCAATCATGGAACAAAAGTGTGAATGTATGAGGCAATACAACACTTTGCAAATCAGAGATTTGTATATTTGGGTCAAACTTTTGAGAATGAAGTGAGAACAGCATTCAGAACAGCAGGTAGAGATGCTGTGCCACCAAAAATAGGATTGTTTTGGTACAAGCATACGTTCAGAGAGATTTATTTCTAAACGTCTTAGTGCCAAAAATATATCATCACTGTCTGATGTGTTCAAAAAAAAAATACTCTAGGACAACAAACTCCCATGTGTCTTTATCACAAGAGATATACTAACTATCATAAACAAATACAATAGGCTTTGATAAACTGTATTTCGAAAGTACAAAATATAATTGAAAAACACTATGAGCTGAAAAATCTGACATTCAAAATGAAGTTTCTCCCAGAAAATATTGACAATAATACTACCAATCATAAAGGGCAATGCAAATTTAGTTAATTGTGTTCATTTATATTTCACAAATTAAGAAATGGTTGTAAAAATTCGTATTAAAAATTCTAAGCTTTACAGTAATATTTATTCTAATAGTTATTCTAAAGTAATCTCTAATCAGGCTATAACTATAATACATTTTGACTTTACTTTAACCTTTCCACAACTTTTTGTATTTTCAAAATACAGGTTGTATCATTCATAAAATGAATAAAATTCATAAAAGAATATTTTTAAATTATGTATATTATTCATTACTATATATATATATATATATATATATATATATATATATATATATATATATATATTAAATGTTAGATCTTGCTCTAATGTTTGACCCCAAAAACGAAATGATAAAAAATAAACAAATAAATCGTTTTTTAGACATTTGACAACTGTAAATGGTTTTTAACAAAAATGTCAGCAATGACATAGGGAGCTTTGTGCGTATTTGAAATATTTTCCATTACTAAAATACCAGAGGACAGGTTTGTCACAATATTTTGATAATGACCTGCATATGATAAAAAGGAGAGGAGCCTCTCAACCACAATAAATATTGAAATATTTGATTTCTCCCCCTCCCTTTCTATTATAGAATAAAAAAGTATTTGGACAAAAAGACTGACTTCTATGGCAAGATGGAAGTTAGAGGTATTGGCTAAGGATAAAACAGAGGGCACTGATCTCTCAGACGGTCCCAGGGGAGCCTCAGGATCTGTCACCCAGTGACGACCGACAGTGCAAACAAAGGTCTCCTGTTCCTGTCTCCTTCCATTGCTCCTAAACAAACATGCCTCTCTGACAGTGGTCAGGGAAGTGTTTAGTCTGCTAATGTACTGGGAAACAGAAGAATCGGTAGCAGACAGTGATCACATTGTCCGGCTGGTTACTGTGGGAACAGATCCCACTCTCTAACTTGGATTGAGTGGTCCGGGGCAGAAGAAAGTAAAAAAAAAAAAACATAGACCTACATCTGCTGCATTTAATTTTCTAGGGAGCACTGCTGAAAGACAAGATGAAAGAGCTGACCACAAACACTGTGTAGCATTGCCTTTAGCGATGCCAACGGCACCGAAAAAAATCCTTTCAAAGTTGGTGTATTGGCCTCTAGTTAAAGAGAATTGTGGTTCTAGATTCATGACAGACGGGCTACTGAACAACCAAGCAAAATATCAGAACAGCACTAAAAAAGTAATTTATGAAGTTATGAAATATAGTAGTGTACAGAAATGTACAACAGCACAAGCATTAAAAATCATTCCCTGGAGTGGGGAATCATTTCAATCTGTCATTTTATGACAAGAAAGCTATTTTGGGACCATTTCCTCTCCATATGAAACATCTTCGGCAGTATTAGAGTCTGTCTTTCCAGTAAGGGTGTTTCATTTTCCTTTTGGTTCAAAAACTGTCTTTACAGTAGCAATCATTTGCCTTAGAGAGATGAACAAGTTGCCACATGTCTGAACAATAATCAGTCTAAATGGACTGTCATGATTATGTGTGCAACTAATTAGGTTATAAGTTCACTTGCTTATTGAGAAATCATGTAAACGAGCTAATGCCAATCAAAAACAAGCATCAGTAAGGTAAACAATTTTAAAACTTGTCATGATTGTTCAAACTAAGCTAATCAATCAAACTCCTCTAATAGGTGTGTTGAACTTTATGCCGTGCTTGAAGCAGTGCATGCCAGTTTGAAATTGTCTGACTTGAGACGACGACATCGACGCCACGTGACCACTACATACTGTATGCCATCAAAGTACCGCGAGAGCGATTCGAGAGCAGCCCTTCATTCTGCGCAGCTTCTCCAGAGCTCTGATGAAAACAGCTGTTTCACGATTGGATGGATCAAAGTCAGTTAAATCAACAATCTGCTTTTGTGGGAAAACGGCTTTTTTTAATCGACAGCCTATCGGCTAATTTTTGAACATGTTTGTTCTTTTGTCTGCTACGGTGCGATTTCAGCAATCCTATAAGATCATTACAAATCACACTGTACAACATGGTTCTAATAAATTTGGGTGCGCCATGTATGTAGACTGTATGATGATGACACCTATTGAATCATAGGTTAGGAAGCAAGTTAGTATACTGTAGAAGAATAAAAACGTCATCAGCATGGTTAACAAATAGAGCAAGATGAAACGCACTTTGGCAATTGTGGTTTTTTTTATGTGCGGGAAAGAGCAGAATATGGATGTGGTCATGGTTAGGGAAAAGAGGCCAACTTGGCATGCCAATTTTGTAAATGGAGCTTGAAGTAAGTAGTTTTAAGTTTTAGCGCCAGGTCACGTTGAGCAATACACCATTTCATGTTGCATTTTTATTTTATTTGAACCTCTCTCACTGTATGACTCAGCACTACTGTTTAGGAGCAATGACCACAGAAATCGCCATAATTGGTCATCTTTCGTCTGGGACAGCCCAAAATCATACAATGTGTACCGGCATTTAACATTCATTTAAACGCATTCATGGTATCCGCAAACAGTGATTGACTGTGGCAAAACTCTTAATGAAATGAAAAGACATCAGGGTTGTATGTGATTGGTTTTCAAGGCACACACAATCCAAGTTAGCCGTTACACTTTCTCCAATGGTAGAGCCACGGACCCTCGTATCTTCCAATACTAAGCCCAGATTCACTGAAGACAACTATCATGTGTGTTTAATAAATGTACAATAAACTAGTACAATTCAACAGAAAGGTTTTTAGAGGTTTTAATAAAATGTTATTTAACCCATTACTAGACACCCCCATTTTGACAAGTGGGGCAAAAATGACATACCCCAAATAAAAAGGTGGCTGCTCATAAGTCATTCTGAATAGACATATTACCAACTTATATTTAGTAAGTCAACACTTGAGTTTACAGTTCAAGACTCAGAATTACTCAGACTGTTATTAATATGGAGATATATAAGCGGTTGGGTTGTCACCCTGTATCACATGAAATACGTTCTGAGGAAACTATTTTGCAAATCGCAATTACGTTACATGCCAACATATAAGCAGTGCTATTACGTTGGTCCTTAACCTAATACAGTAGCCTGGTCTCATTGTTAATACGTAGGTATTAATACGTTATTTTCAAAGATAGAAAACGTAGGTTTTTGTACGTTTGGATAGATGCTGAAACGTATAATATTGACGTATTTGCAACATTTAAACGTAACATTATAACGTTTTTACAGCTACAAAACGTTAACTATTTACGTATATTTCATATCCTAAAGATATCTGTATACTTGTCTCGTTTGGTGTTAGGGTTTGGGTTAGTAGAATAATTTGATATGGTTGCAAAGTTCCTTAAAGTCAGTGGAATGTGTGTTGAGGGTAGAGCGTGATATTTAGTCGAATGTCTAAAGTCGACCATCAAAATAAAGTATTACCCTATGCCAGACCTCTTAAATCAGTTAGTCTGCTCAAACTCTGCCCCTTTCTTACAATGAACTACAAGCTTGCATTCAGATTTTTGCCAAAATTAGTTTCACCCTGATGTACATCATAATACAGAAAAAAAATCTGTCGCTACTTCAGTTTCGGCGCTACTTTAACACAGCCCCAATCTTTTCCATATCTTTGCAAGCATTTGGATCCGAACCTGGGCTGCGTTTCCCAAAAGCATCGTAAGCCTAAGTTGATCATAGAACAATTGCCACCAATGGTCTCTACGGTCAACTTAGGCAGGGTACTGTGCAGTACTACAATATGTCTGCGGACACTAATGTTAGTTTGGTTAAAAATAACACAAAATGGTTTACACTGTAAGCATCTATGTCTGTCAACAATGGGCAACAACACATGGAATTATATTTTAGGAGATTCCATACACATAATTGTCACCATTGTCACTTCCAGAATTATGCCTCATATGATTCATTTTCTTCTGAAACTCTTGTAGAATGTGCAGTGTTCAGATTTTAATGTTAGTTTGTGTGGTTAAAGCTGCGCATGTGTACTCTTTAATTTGAAATTGGTGAGCCCAGGGAAATATGTTTAGACATTTTCATTTAAACCATACTTTGTCAGTGTTTCTCACTTCAAGTTGGTTTAGCTGCAACAGAGAAAAATCGAGATAGAAACCTGTAAGATGGTTTGGCAGAAAACCTAAAAGGTTTTGAAATAGTTTGTATTTGTTTGAATTGTAGAGGCAGAGGGAAGCACTGCCTTTATTGAAATGTCAGACAGCTGCCGCACACTTCAAATGGATTCCGACATCTCTTCAAGGAGAGGTTTTCTGTGTCAGCACAATCTGATTGCTCACTCTACTTGACTCTGTGACTTCATTTCACAGCTTAATAAGAACATGATGTTAATCCAGTGGCTTGATCGGGTTCGACGGCCTTTATTGATCACAACCGCCCGTAACGGCTGCCTTTTAAGCTGACAAAGCTACCAATGTCTTCCTCCCTGATATTCTAAAACTGTCTATAAAAATGTCCATCTTTGCAGGATCAGGGTGTTTTGATGGTCTAAAGCTTTATGCGTAGCTTTCCATTAGCTTGTACTGTAGACCAATGACCTTAGCCGCTAGTAAGCATTACATCATTGCAAATGGCTGCTGATAACTGCTGGCTTACATCATCCATTAATGTCTGTCCATCAATGTCTTTTACACTGTCTCTTTACTCTTGGCGAGGACTCAAACTGATTAAGCATTTAAATCTAATAGCACCACAGTGCCAAAGACGTGAATGTGCCTCGTGAATGTGCCTCACGCACGGGTAACTGAAGTATTAGTCATTTCGAAATATGACCCCATATGCATTGGCATGAACAGCAGCCCCATTTGCCTAATTACACACTGAGGACATCCTCTGATCACTTATTATAGACAACATGGAGCTCACTATAACAGTCTTAATCAGTCAGATGATATGTTTTACTTTCTGATTACGAACAGTGGGTCAAATGTCATTTTAAAGCATTTTAGTAATGGGATTGTTCTTGCAGTGGGTGATTGGGTAAAGCTATAATACATACCTTCTACCAATAATGTGCTCTTGTTTCTAGTCTTTTAGTCTCACATAGCCAGAGCTTCATGAAGTCTGATCTACTTTGCAACATTTTCTGATCAAGAGCCCACTTAGACAGACTGTCTGATCAGCATGTAAAGAGATCGATCACATTTTGTTGTTATATGCCATTTAGGGCCATGTTTGTGAAATAGTTGGTATTACGATAATAGACTGGCACGAAAAAAAATTGAGCAAAATGTGTGCAGACTTTCTATCAGCGTAGGAATATAGAGAGTATAGTTCACACACACATACAGGTATATACACACACTATATATATATATATATATATATATATATATATATATATATATATATATATATATATATATATATATATGTCACAATTCCTGTCTTGTTTTCCTTGTCTTGTGTGGACACTTGTTATTTACTGTTCTGTGCCATGTTTTGTAGTCCTTTGTAGTTTTTCTTGTTTATTAGTCTCTCCAGGTGTTTCTAATTAGCCCTGCCCCCTTGTTGTCTTTTTTAGCTTGTTTGCCTGTGTATTTAAACCTCCTTGCTTCAGTTGTTGTTGGTCGGTCGTTGTTTGCTTGTACCTTGTTGCTTGTAGCTGTTTCCATGTTCCTGTCCTGAGTTCCATGTTCCATTGTTTGCCCTGGATTAAATGTTTGTTTTATTAAAGTTGTGTTTGCATGTGGATTCTCTCTCCGCTTCGTTCCTACCTCATCGTTATTATATATATATATATATATATATATATATATATATATATATATATATATATATATACACACACACACACACACAAATGTTATTTCAGAATAATTATGTATTTCCCTTTTTTAATAATTTCTTAGATTTAGATGATAAAATTTTACATAACTGCCAAATTTGTGAATTCTTAATACCACAGCGAAAACTAATAAAAAACGTGAGGAATTATTGGATTGAAGGAAACAGTTAGTACCAATAAGAACAAAGAAGCAAATTACAAGAAACAGGACAAATAAATACAAAAAAAGTACTTTTGTCACAATCTGTTAGTGTTAGTTTAATTTTCAAGGACTTTTAGTTTGTTTCACTGTTTCTTTTGTTCTAGTTTCCCACCAGTCATTAGTGGTCATTGATTTAAAAAGCACAGCTGTTGGTTATTTAGTTTATTATCATTGTGTATTTGAAGGGATAGTTCACCCAAAAATGAAAATTCTGTCATTAATTACTCCATGTTGTTCCAAACCCATAAGACTTTCATTCATCTTTGGAATACAAATGAAGGTCTTTTTAATGAAATGTTTTCTGTCCCTCCATTGACAGCTTCTTTCACATAATTTGACGCTTCAAAAAGAGATCGTAAAACTAATCCAAATGAATTGAGAGGTTTCTTTTTTTTTTTTTTTCTGAAGAGACTTGATCACTTTATATGATGACCAATTCAATTTTGGCATTTATTCACATATAAACATTGATCAGCGAATATAAACAGAAGCTCGATTTAACCTGCTTGACTTGCGAGAACAAACCTCTTAGTTCTAACAATTAACCTCACTGGTTCTTGCAGAAACTCAAACGTGTTGCGTAACACAATAAATAACCTCATTGGTTCTTGCAGAAGCTCAAACGTGCTGCGTAACTCGAGAATGAACCTCATTGGTTCTTGCAGAAGCTCAAACGTGCTGCGTAACACGAGAATGAACCTCATTGGTTCTTGCAGAAGCTCAAACGTGCTGCGTAACACGAGAATGAACCTCATTGGTTCTGGATGAAGCTCAAACGTGCTGCGTAACACGAGAATGAACCTCATTGGTTCTTGATGAAGCTCAAACGTGCTGCATTACATGAGAATGAACCTCATTGGTTCTGGATGAAGCTCAAACGTGCTGCGTAACACGAGAATGAACCTCATTGGTTCTGGATGAAGCTCAAACGTGCTGCGTAACACGAGAATGAACCTCATTGGTTCTGGATGAAGCTCAAACGTGCTGCGTAACACGAGAATGAACCTAATTGGTTCTTGCAGAAGCTCAAACGTGCTGCGTAACACGAGAATGAACCTCATTGGTTCTTGCAGAAGCTCAAACGTGCTGCGTAACACGAGAATGAACCTCATTGGTTCTTGCAGAAGCTCAAACGTGCTGCGTAACAAGAATGAACCTCATTGGTTCTGGATGAAGCTCAAACGTGCTGCGTAACACGAGAATGAACCTAATTGGTTCTTGCAGAAGCTCAAACGTGCTGCGTAACACGAGAATGAACCTCATTGGTTCTTGATGAAGCTCAAACGTGCTGCGTAACACGAGAATGAACCTCATTGGTTCTTGATGAAGCTCAAACGTGCTGCGTAACACGAGAATGAACCTCATTGGTTCTCGCATGTCAAGCAAACATGTTTGAGCTTTCTATTTACCACAACTGATGTGTGAGTTGATGAATGTTTATATGTGAATAAAAGTCTAAATTGAATCTGTTCATCATACTATAATTTATAGCAATCAAATGTTAAATAAAACTGCATAGTATTCACTGTATGATTTAAATTTACATTGATTCTTATTAAAGTTAGATAAGTTATTAACAAAATTAAGTTATTTACTATTTGTCTTTTGTTGTTTAATTAACATTAGAGACACAGACAGCAGCAGGTGTATTAGGCTGATGTACAGTTTCATCATATTGACACAGATCCAGTTTTTTCCCCAACTGTTTTCCAGAGTGTGTTTAGATAAACACTCACCAGGGCGAGAAAGTTGTGTCAGCCAATCAGACCGGACCTGGTAATTTCATCCAACTCTGTGTGCATCATACATGCATGAGAATGAAATATACTTGCTTTTTGAGTTCTCCCAACTGTCTTCCAAAATAAAACGTATAGTATTACAGCTAATTTTAGGGTCCAACTGGTAAGTAAACATTTTAATGTTAAATGTTACCATCAATTATAAAATCCTCCTAAGCTCCGGCATGTTTTCATGGCTGCAGAATTAAATCAATTTGACACCAAATGCTTTAGTCAAAAGGATATTTTGGAGAGGTTAAAGTGCTTTTTGGCAACATGTCAAATACCGAAAATTGATTATTTCAGGCGCATTACCGTAAGCCACCCCCCACTGGCCCATTCCTCATCTCAAGTGCTGCTGACTAGCCTAAATATGAATGAATTACTGTATGTGTGACACACATTAACACCTGAGGGATCATTATACAATAAATCACGCATATGGGCAGAAATAAGCTGGTGCACAGCCACACACTGAGACAGAGACATTAAAATGCTGCTCATAAATATCGAGTAGAAAGTGCATTGACCGTTGAAAACCAACATGGTGCTTAAGGCCAATTCAAGTCCTCTTTGAAAGACAAACAGACATCAAACACAAAACCAAAGTCGAGGATGGCAGCAGGCAGGACAGAACATCTGAGGACTCTGTGGGAGTTTAAAAATGGGCCTAAAGGTTTAGAA
Organism: Tiaroga cobitis; assembly: GCA_030578255.1. Lineage (NCBI taxonomy): Eukaryota > Metazoa > Chordata > Actinopteri > Cypriniformes > Leuciscidae > Tiaroga > Tiaroga cobitis. The sequence continues at coordinate 17,773,265 of CM060592.1, read as the reverse complement.
ATTAGAAAATAATTTAGAAATTCAGAAATGATGCACACCCACAAAACCACTGAAAAGTGTCACTTAATGGCTTAAACCAAAACTTGACCAGATTAAACTGAGATTTTGACGTCACAATCTTCTGCATTATTTCCATTGTGAGATTCTGAGAATGCAATACATTTGTTATAATATTTTATAGGAATTACATTCACTCCGACATGTGTGTACTTGCTTTAAACAGAGAGTTGATTTATTTCTCCATTACAGTGTTATTTATAGTGACTAGCGCAAGGCCAGCACTTGAATCTGAAGGATAAATTGTTTCTACACAGTGGGCCTGTAAAAGGACTGCTGACCCTCTTGTGTTTGCACTGTTACTGCAGTGCACTTCCTCCAAAGCAATTTGATTAATCTCTGTTGGCTCCCAATTTAGCTGCAGAAATCGCCATAGATGTGCTTGAAATACATGCAGTTGTTCTTTTGTAATATTAAGCGCACCTTTATTTAAGGTGTGCCGAACAGATTATGGGTAACACTTTAGAATACTGTTTCTAACTGTTCTATTGTGCTATTTGAAAGGTCTCCTACAATAGCTTTACATGCATCGAAGGTCAAAAAACACTTTCATTTTTGTATAAATATACAATGCAGCATCACCTATTTTCTCACAATGCATTATTGCAGCAGTGAGCAATGTAACTACTCAGAGACAATTTCATTGATTTCTTGAACGCGGTGGCCAATCAGAGGTGTTTAAAGCTGGGCACACACTACAAGAAATTCGGGGCGATTTTGGACAGATTTCTCCCCTCCTGTTAATCCTAGGTAAATTTATCTTATCAGATTTTCCTGTGATGTGAGGTGTGATAAAAGTGCCTGAATCTGCTCGGAAGAACATTGGAGACGCCCTGATTTCAAATCATATTGAACATGTTGAATATTTACGATCAGAAATCCTGTTGTGTTGGGGGAACCCTGAGGACAAACGTGAGATCATCAAACGTTAAATCTTATCGTCATGGTCGTGGTCTCTCACATTTTGAAAATCTTATAAGACTTAAAAAATCTTTTAGTGTGGCGCCAGCTTAAGTTAGAATCCACTCACTGCTCAAATGATCGAGTTTTTGTTCAGTGCTGAGTTCTGCACGCTTGCAAATCCTCTAAAAAACAAAGAGTAGACACGATGTAAGAGATTCATCATGCAGTGCAGAGTACTTCATTGATTATAACAGAATTTTATGAGATTGCGATGACATGAGTCTGAGTGACAGCTTTTTAGTGATTATAAAGGGAGTGGTCTTTGCTAGAAAATCCATTGAAGAATAGTTTTTTTTTTTGTTTTTTTTTTGTTTTTTTGTAGACAATGAATGACAATGGGGTTCAATGTTGTTTTCAACCCTACTGACTTTCATTCTATGGACAAAAAGAGATGTTAGTCATTTTGGGTGAAAAAAAATCACTTTAGCAAAAAGGTAAAAACATATTTGCAAATGGTTGATGAGGTAAAATGAAAAAGTACTGTGCATGAGAAATATCTGATTATTTCTGAGGTCTCTTTGGGAAAAGTGTGAGAGCAATATACAGTAGCGGAGTGGCAATCGGGAGAGTCGGGAGTTTTCCCGGTGGGCCGGTAGTGTTTCGAGGCTGCGAGGGCCGGTCTGATAAAATGTATTTATTGGAAGCTCGCCATGCGCACTTGGGGCCCAAGTGAGGGGAAGAAAACTTTTTTTATGAATATTATCTAAAACGAAACGTAGTTTTGCACTAAGCTTTAGTGGCGTAGGTCGTAGGGTGTGAACCTGAGATACTCGAGTGCAGCTTTTGATGAGCTCGACGCGAGTTCGAATCCGCCTTTTGCCGAACTCTCTCTTCTCCCTTTTCCCAACACATATGTAAAGATGTAAAATTTATAACCTAACATTAAGGTCTCTAGCGTTATATTTTGCCAACGAACTAAAATTGAAACCATGATATGGCTTTGTGCATTTATAAAACAGCACAAGACGTTTAGAATAGCATCCTGTTTGTGCTGCGTGATTACTTGCTCACGCGATCAGCATGGTGTTTTCTCCTAAATAAAAGCTCAAGGGTTTATAGTGAAGAAATTAGGACAAAAGTATTTTAATTTTCCTATATTATAGTGTAATGTAGGCTAAAATATACTTTTGAAATATTCATTTTCATTTACATATAGTACATTTATAGGCTAAATGGATTTTACGTCATAGGAATAATTATATAAATCATTATTACATTATTATAATAATTGTTTGGCATCCTAAAACACCATTGATAATGTAATGCAGACTGAGACTCTCATAACTAAAAAGATGTTTGAGCCCACTTTAAATCAATGCTTTTTCTTTGTTCAAGTTTATGGGTTGAAGCTCTTAATTTTGAGAGAGCACGAGATTGATGCATTTAACCTTAAAATGTACAAAATTGTCTTGCGGGGGAGCATGCCCCCGAACCCCGCTAGGGGCACAGAGTCCACCCAACATAGTTTCACAAATTTCTATGGGAAAGAACGACCATTTATAAACTTTACTCCAGCATAGTACAACAAAGTTCCTTTTAAATCAGTAAAACGGTAAATGCTAGCCTATATTAAAATCCTGCCGGCGACGAGGGCCGGTGGTGTATGAAATTTCCCGGTAGATTTTTTGGTCCCACTCCGCCCCTGGCAATATATAATCCATTTGAAGATTGTGTCAATCATCATCATAATCTGATTTTAACAAATCCGCACGTACAAAATGTGTCAAAGGACTCTAGTAAACATTACCCTTTGCCACAATCTGAAAAGATTAATCTACCAAAAGAATAATGGCAAAAAAAAAAAAAGCTTGTTTGACAGAATATGACAAGTTGATGTGGTAATTGGGATCCATCCTTTAATGGTCCCACAGTTATTCGCTCATGCTCGATTTGTGTAGTTAATGTAATTTTCAGAAAAGAGGGCCACTGGAATTATGTGGTGCCCTCAGCTGCTTGATGTGTAATTACTGCAAGCTTTACAGGTGTATCTCAAGCTGTGGGGAGCTGTCAATTAAATCAGAAAATATTGAATAGAGACTTTACCATACCAGATGTACATTTTTGTTCAACCATATTTTACAAAAACTAATTGCTCATACAGTGGTCCCAAAAAGTTTTTGGACAGTTTACTTAGATAACTATCGCGGGATCACCAGGCTCTCTCACCACCATGAAACCATCGCTGTCACCGGAGTACTAATCATGTCCAGTCAATCGTTACCTTATTTTAATCTTCATCTGGCCTTGCATAAGGACAAGGATCCAACTCAGCGATCACCACATGATTCCAAGTTCCCTGTGACGATTCCAAGAAGCACATCGTGTGATTATTCCCTTGTGTTTTCAAGTCTGATTCCGAGTGTGTATTCACCTGTATACTTACCTGCTGGTCCTGCTCATTGCTCCAACGCCGAGGTGTGTGCTTCATCTGTCAGCTCTCCATCAGCCATTTGTAAGAAAAAGGAATTTTCATTATCACATCACCCACAAACTATTTCAGTTATTTATTTACTCACCTGCTCCTTCTGCATCCGCTGTAGGCCTATGTCAAATAAAGCTTTTATCTGGATTCACTTACCACCCTGTTCAGTGTACGTTTCCTGACAATAACAAAAGCAAGTGGTATTTAGAGAAAAAAAAAACTATTAGAACATTTCTGAGAAATAAATTTCATGGCCAGCTAACAGTGAACATTCTAACATAACAAATGTTCTGGCAAGGTTTGTCATGTGGTGGTTGTGGAAAGGAGAGCGAGGACTCAAATGCAGAGAATGAATGTTTAATGAAAAGTAGAAAATTAATCCAGAATATAACAAAACAAAACAGGTAACGGAACAGGTCAAGAATCTGAACACGAGTAGACATCATATGTAACGAACCAGCACAGGACTACAACCACAAGGAGACTAAATAGGGGAACAAACAAAGGAGGGTAACGAGCAGGACAGGTGGGACAAATTAACCAATAATCAGATAACAAGATGGGAGGGCATAGACAATAGACAGGAGAGCACGTGGCACAAGGAAACACATGACAAGCCATGTGCTCACAACAAACAAGACTATAACACCAAAACATGACAAACCGGGAATGTCAGAGCTCAGTCACTAAACTAAGAAATAACCAGACTGAAGTGACAGAACCGTGACATTACCCCCCCTCTAAAGGGACGCCACCTGGCGTCCCCAAAGAGAGACATAAAAACGATACAGGAACAAAACGGACACTACCCAAAACACAACAGCGACAAGTCAGACAGAAAAACAGACCAGGGAGGGGAGTTAAAATGGATACAAAATGAAAGTCCATAGAGTCCCAAGCAGCGGGATGGGAGGGATGGGAGGGTTGAGCCAGGGAGCATCAGGCTTGCCAGTAATCCTGACTGAGGTCCAGGCTGGTGCAGGCAGTGCAGGTGGCCTGGGCAGATCAGGCTGTGCAGGTGGCCCGGGCAGATCAGGCTGTGCAGGCGGCCCGGGCGGATCAGGCAGTGCAGGCGGCCAGGGTGGATCAGGCTGTGCAGGCGACCACTCTGGCGACCACGGCGGAGACGACCACTCTGGCGGCCATGGCGGAGACGACCACTCGGGTGGCCACGGCACAGGAGACGACCACTCGGGCGGCCACGGCACAGGAACAGCAACAAACACCACTCAGAAACAGCAACAGACACCGGCTCAGGAACAGCAACAGACACCGGCTCAGGAACAGCAACAGACACCGGCTCAGGAAAAGACACACACCTTAGGTCGGCGGCGGCCATCATGTCCGGAGACACTGGCTCGGCAGACGTGACGTGAACAGTCTCTGGATCGGCAGACGTGACGTGAACAGTCTCTGGATCGAAAGACGTGACGTGAACAGTCTCTGGATCGGCAGACGTGACGTGAACAGTCTCTGGATCGGCAGACGTGACGTGAACAGTCTCTGGATCGGCAGACGCGACGTGAACAGTCTCTGTATCGGCAGACGCGACGTGAACAGTCTCTGGATCGGCAGACGTGACGTGAACAGTCTCTGGATCCGCTGATGTGCCAGGTCGCTGGGGTGGCGCTGGCAGGTCGAGCAGCTTGAGCGGGGCCGGCAGAACAGGACACCCGGGTGGCGCTGGAAGAACAGGACGACTGGGCGGCGCAGGCAGAGCAAGGCACCTGGGTGGCGTAGGCAGAGCAAGGCACCTGGATGGCGCGTCAGGGACGGCAGTCACCTCGGGATGGTCTCTGGGTTAGGAGCCTCCGGACAAGTCGTTGAGGAGGCCTTTCTCCTCCTCCTCCGTCTCCGGACCACCGGAACTGGGACCCCCGGACTCGTCACGGAGGGAGTCTTCCTTATCCTCCTCCTTTTCTGGACCACCGGAAGAGAGACCACCGGAACTGGGACCACCGGACTCGGGACCACCGAAGTCGGATCCCCTTTGACCACCAAATATGGGTTCTCCCGGCCCACTGAATCAGGAGGATCTTCGTGACATTCAAGGAGTCTTATAAATTCCCCAAACGTCAACCTCTGCAAACCTCTCATTATTCCAAAAGGTATGGGCTCATCAAGTGGATAATTAAGTAGATCCTTCAGAGCCCCCTCACCAAGCTTCAATCCCTCTGCCGCTGCAGTGAACTTCTGGGCAAAATCCCTCACCTTAGTCCCCTGTTGCTGAAGAGAGGCCAATTCCCTGAATTTCACAATCCATTTGTATAATGGACATGACAAAGGAAGGACCCGTGGTTCCTTTGAGTTCCTCCTCCGCTGAGTCCTCATGATGGCTTGTTCGTTCTGTCACGGGGTGGTTGTGGAAAGGAGAGCGAGGACTCAAATGCAGAGAATGAATATTTAATGAAAAGTAGAAAATAAATCCAGAATATAACAAAACAAAACAGGTAACGGAACAGGTCAAGAATCGTAACATGAGTAGACATCATATGTAACGAACAAGCACAGGACTACAACCACAAGGAGACTAAATAGGGGAACAAACAAAGGAGGGTAACGAGCAGGACAGGTGGGACAAATTAACCAATATCAGATAACAAGATGGGAGGGGCTAGACAATAGACAGGAGAGCACATGGCACAAGGAAACACATGACAAGCCATGTGCTCACAACAAACAAGACTATAACACCAAAACATGACAAACCGGGAATGTCAGAGCTCTGTCACTAAACTAAGAAATAACCAGACTGAAGTGACAGAACCGTGACAAGGTTCTCTTAAAATTATCCCCAAACATAGTAGTAATGTTCTAGTAATGTTAATAGAACGTTCGGTCAGCATTATTTGGTCTTTAATAATGTTAGCACAAAAAGGTTTTCCTGAAAATACTTTTTTTATATATTCAGAGAACATTCAAATGTAACATTTCCTTAATGTTTGCAAAATGATAAAATGGAATGTCCCCTTAACGTTTGCATAACCAAAACGTTATACCATAACCATTTATTTTTTTTACTGGTTTTGAATTTTTTGGTGGAGCTGAGGTGGAGCCGGAGTACTCTAGGGCTAAGGTGGAGCCGGAGCGACTGAGGGCAGAGGTGGAGCCGGAGTACTCTAGGGCTAAGGTGGGGCCGGAGCGACTGAGGGCCGAGGTGGAGCCGGAATACTCTAGGGCTAAGGTGGAGCCAGAGCGACTGAGAGCCGAGGTGGAGCCGGAGTACTTGAGGGCTGATGTGGAGCCGGAGCGACTAAGGGGCCGAGGTGGAGCCGGAGGGATGGCGGAGACAGACAGATCCGTAGGGATAACAGCGCAGCCTGGCGACATCCGACCGAGGTGGATCCGGAGGGTCAAGGGAAGCCCGGTGGAGCAGAGGGGGGGAGGAGCCAAGGCGGAGGAGTCAGGTGACGGGCCGAGGTGGAGTGACGGGAATAGCGGCAGGAGCCGGAGCCTGGGTATCCCCTTTACTGGGCGTAGCTGGGGTGCTTCTCAATTCTTGTTTGTGCATCCTCGTTTCCTTTCCCCGCTTCCTTTCCTCGCGTCTCAGCTCTACCCCATGTAGGATAAAAGGGAAGGCTGCAAGGAAAGAAAAGGGCGATGGAGGAATCGAAGTCGTTTAGTCGATAAAACTCTTCCGCAAAGGATACACCCGTGTATCCTCGCTTATGACTCCTCAAGAAGCCTCCTCACTCCTCAATCCTTGCCTCATCGCGGTGCAATTAGAGAATTGAGATGTCCTTCGAGATGGCTGAGCTCGATCAGTTTCTGGTTCATAGGATCGAGGAGGGATATTGAGAAGCACCCCTGGATACTGGAAGACCAGAGGCAGATCCACACAGAAAGGCATAAGACGAGATGTCGAGGGGCTGAAGGGAACCAGTGGAGGTGGGGCTGAGGAACTGGCTGATTTGGGAAGAGGAGGTGGGAGAGGTAGGCTGGGCAGGAACTCTGGAGACATATTAAACTCGAAGCTGGGTGGGACCAGCGGGAAAACAGGAAACTCTAAGCTAGGTGGGACCACATGAGAAACAGGGGGAAAACCCTTTCTAAAAATCTTCTAAATAATTAGAAAAACATCCACAAGAGATCAGCAGCAGCTCAACCTCAGCTTTGGAAGTGTGGGCAGGGTATTCCTCCATTCCCTCGTACTCCAGTAGAATTCCCACATCATCACATGATGTTGCCAGCTCACACACGTGTGCTATGTTCAAAATTGCCCCCTATACCCTTCATTCACTATTCCCTACTCCATTAATAGAGGCAACTTGAAGGAGTGAATGAAAACGAGTGAGTGAATTTGGACACTGATTGCGTTGGAAGGGCTGCCGTTTCTGCATAGTTTGTGCTTGCTGTTTATTAATCATTTGAAACTGAGCAAACTGGAAGCTCCAGTAGTAATGAAAATATTTATCTTGAACTCTGCCATGAAAAGTAGCATGTATAAACCTTAATTAAACAATTTAATAATCAATTAAAAATGAATATACACCTGTATGATATTACGCTGTAGCAACGTTGGACCAGTGTTTTGGAAAATGGTTGGACATATGATTAAACTGTAAGCACCATCTTCTGGTCAGACGCGGGAATTCGTTCACTCTCACAGTGAATTATGGGTATTCTCTAGCTGTTGAGCGTACATCGGTTGTACAATCATTATTGCGGTGCATTGTGGGATTGAATGAGTGCACTCAATAGCATCATAACACTTTGGTTTCAGACACCACTACAAATGGCTGTCCCCTCAAAAAGTACAGCTTTCGGATACAGCCCTGGTCAGACATTACTCGAGGCTCAGGCGATGTTTGGCTTGGTCCTCCTTTCAGACTCAGGCTCATGCATCAGGCAGGCTCAATTCCTCCGTCTGCGGTAGTCTCTGGCATCGTATCCGTGCAGAGGGGTGATGGCTGGCTGTTCTCTGGGCTCGGAGGAGTGGGCCTGATGGTGACTGCTGATCCGTTATTCACCAGCACCCACTCCACAAACGTGGCAAAATCCTCTTTGGGACTCACTGAAAGGAGTGCCTTGGACTGTTTGCTGAGGCTGGTTTAGTAGAAAACACAGATCGAGCAGTCCGGATAGTGAGTGCAGCACGCCAGTTCTAAAAAAATCCCAGGTGTGGTCCTCCAGACAGAGCAGTTGGATGGCAGAAAGGTCCAAAGTGGGGGAAAAAAGGAAAAAAAAAGAAAAAAAAACAGCAAAAATAAATCCTTTTTTAGGTCCTGTATTCTGTCACATGTGGTCACACACTCACAAGTCAAGATCAACAAAAGACTCTTTAATAATAAGAAGAACATGCAGGAGAATAAGAGCGAATGACACACTCACAAAAACAATACCGGACACCGAACTGAGGAAACTAAGGGCTTAGATAACAGAGAGAGCTGGTGAGTAAAATTGGAATGGATTTATTAACGGAATTATCGACTTGCTACTTATAATAGATACACAGAAACGGTGCTGTGAGCATGTCAGATCTGCTGCTGCTGCTGCTGCATGAATAGGCATGCATAAATCCCATAACAGATCTAGGCAGGTGGAGCTGGGGGAGGTGGAGGGTTTCAGAGGAACAATGCAGGACTACCTTACAGCAAACAATGAAACAGACTATTTAAATGTTGACCAAGCAATCTCATTGGCTGCAGGATCAGCAGAGGCCAATCAGCTTGTGCCTTGTGGTAATGACGTGATTGCTTGCAGACTGCATGTAAAGTACCTGCACCTTCTAGAGTTTCATGACTGAACTAGATATTTATTAATATTTAGAATTTTTTTAATTTTAGAAAGTTTTAGCAATTTATTTGTTTTTTTTTTTAAGATTTCAGCACTTCAACAAACTTTTTCATCCGATATTTTATTTTATTTCTCTAATTTTAATTGACGGAAACAATTTTAATAGGTTTAGTTAATAACAACTGTAACTGATTATATGTGTGTCTCTTCTTATAATTTGAATATATTTGTTGTGTCTGTTCAGTAAAGCAGTCCGAAATCTCTATGCACTGTAGCCTAAATAATAATAGCCTAATAATAAAAAAAAAAATCCTGCAAAATTTATAGTCTAAAGCATGCAAAGCAGGTGGAATTCATTCTCATCCTTTTTTTTCTTTTTTTTTAATAGTGTCCGTAAAGCTGCTTGATATTCAGCACCACTGCTTTTAGTGAGTGCTGAGCACGGCAGGAGTGTCATGGGGAAGATAAAGACATCGTGGAGGGTTTTATGACACTGTTTGGTTTCCTGCCAAGAGATTATGCAGAGAAAAGTTCCAAAATCATGATCATCGATCAAATCTGCTTTGTCAAATACATCTGCGTGAGTGTAGGGCTATATAAGCTGTAGGGCTTATATATTTGGAGAGGGGGAAAGATAACTCTAGTTCTCGTTTTGAAATGATTTCCATGAATTTAAATATTGATCTGCTCCATTATCTGATGTTATCTAGAACAGCAATGTGACATTCAGGCATGCCAAGTTCATGTTTCCACAGCCTGTGTTCATTTAAGCTTAAAATATTCATGACTAAACACAGTCTGTTTGATCTGCTGTGATTCAGTAACATTTTATCCGATCACTGCTCAAATAAATTATTCCAAGGCAGCGAAAACGTTAAAAAAAATATTAAAATTATCCCATCAGAAAATATATAATTTACATTCTTTAGCATGTTATGTTCTTTACCAATCATGATACTCTGATGCTAAAGGAGAAGTGTGTGTGTGTGTGTGTGTGTGTGTGTACCAGGAAGGTACAGGGACTTAGTGTCAAGTTTTGATAGACTAGTACACACTATTTATTTTTATATTTATATTTCATGATTAGCTTGCATATGTTTTATTTATTTTATTTCTTTCACAGTAATCATATTGTAAAGTTTTAATCAGCTTTGCAAATGTTGTTTTAAAATTGAATGCAGTCAGTTTTTATCGTTTGTTATTGCCCTCATAATCTGATGTCACAACATATCATGTAAAATATGCATATTTATATCTATGTACAATTCAGTTGAAAAAAAAAAAAAGCAGCTGAATACTCATACTTTGTTTTGTTCTTTGTTAGGTCAAATACAAAACTCGGTAACCAATACACAATGTTAGCGGTTTTATGTTACTGTACATTTTATTTTCAAAATCACGATGTTAGGAAAAAATAAGTCAAGTCGGTAACACTTTAGAATACTGTTTCTTACTTACTGCATAACTAATAAGGAATTACTGAAGAACTAATAGGTCATTGTTTTTTAAAACTTAAGTCTGTTAACTACTAGATGTGTTAACTAATCAGTATGTAATATAATTTTATGATTGTGTTAAGAATCAGTTAGTAAATCTATAACTAAAGAATTCTGTCATACGTCCTGAAGAACTACTACTAATTATGGTTCAAGAAAAATAACTATGAAGTAACTACTAATGAACAGTCATACACAGTAGTTACTACAACAATCCGTTTTATTTTAGCAGTGGAGTGGTGAATGAAGTACACAAATCAAGTACTTGAGTAAAAGTACAGATACCACAATAAAATATTACTCCAGTAAATTTATAATTAGGCCTATTCATTTTAAAATTTACCTTAGAAAAAGTACAAAGGTAATTCTTTTTTAAAGTACTTGAAAAGTAAAAAGCACTGATTTTTTTTTCTAGACAGTTTTAGTCATTCTTCAGCCCTAATAAAAAAGATAAGTGCATACATTCACCTATAGGATATATTGATCTGCAAATAACTTTTTATTTCATCAGCAACACTTTATAATGTACAATACATTCATAGTGTTTGTTTAAAGTAAGTTTGATTTGAGTCAGAAGTATGTGATAATTCTTTATTAATTACTATGGGTTCCCTATTTTCACTGTTCCAGGTTCTAAGTCATTCCTGAAGAATTATCTAATAATTATTTATTAATTACTACTAGTTTCCCTTTATTTTCAGTTTCCCTCAGTCGTTGCCTCAAATACACGAATTTATTCAATGGCATTATATGCTGAGGAAAACAGACACACACAGTACTGTCTATAAAATATAAAACTAATCTGAGGTTAGTTATGGCAAAGCACTTATGTGGGGTTCCTTTCTGAAGTTGATTTCTTACAGAACACACTCACAAAACCACACAGGGAAACTTTTAACTTTAACATTATGTATTTGTTAAAATTGCTACTTCTATTAATAACATTAGTGAATAAGAAAGGTCACAACTCAATGTAGTTTTGTATGACTGTTCATTAATTACTTCTTAGTTATTTTTCTTGAACCTTAATTAGTAGATAATAGTTCTTCAGGAGGTATGACAGAATTCATTAGTTATTGATAACTGTAACTTAACACAATCATAAAATTATATTACATACTGATTAGTTAACACATCTTACTTTGTAGTTAACAGTAGTGAAGCAGAAGTAGTTAATTGAGAATTACCTATTAGTTCTTCCATTATTCCCTATTAGTTATGCAGTAAGTAAGATACAGTATTCTAAAGTGTTACAGTCAAGTCAAGTCATCCTCATTTATATAGCGCTTTTAACAATGTAGATTGTTTCAAAGCAGCTTTACAGAGATAAACTTAATATAATTTAAGGTAACAGAGATTAGTTTGGTTATATAGCGGTTTTGGAATAATGTTATTTTCCAGCTAAAGTAAGTTTTGATTGATTCACTTCCGGTGAAATGATCATTTGTTATTAAATTAGGGGCCGCTAAGACGACGCCGTTCTCTCTAAACAGACTTTAAACGCGAACCTGTGATAAACACTGATGGCGTTCACATGCGCATTAAGAATTGATTCTATAGTTATGTGCGCTTGAATATATGTGCGCAGGTTTGTAATTCCCTACAAACCATGCCTAAACAAACTACTTGCCTTGCCTGTAAATTTTGATACAGAATTTTTATTTTATCACTTCTGGGTTGGTACATGAACCGTAATTTCCACAATGCTTTATCTGTAGAGTGGAATAGGGATCCTCCATAGGGAGAGGATAGTTGACACTTCAGCACTGCATTGTCATCGGGTCCAGGTGGATCTCCTTCGTCAGATCTGGGAACGGCCTGGATCCGGCAGGCTGCCGGAAAACTTCAGGATAAACAAAGACACTAAAATTAGCGTAGATGCCATTCTTCTTATGATGTAACGAGTACAGCAGGATTTAAGGGAAGTGTTCTCAGTTCCGGCTGACCTAATCTATGCAGCCTAACATTGAATTATAGAAGTCTATAATGTGTTATGTGTATGCTAGGTCAAAGAGATGTGTTTTTAGTATAGCTTTGAACTGACAGAGTATGTCTGCTTCCCGGACAATGGTAGGAAGACTGTTCCAAAGTTTTGGTGCTAAATAGGAAAAGGATCGACTGCTGGCGGTAGATCCTTTTCCTATTTAGCACCAAAACTTTGGAACAGTCTTCCTAGCATTGTCCGGGAAGCAGACACACTCTGTCAGTGTGTCTCAAGCCAAACTGGCCTGAAAACAGATTTAAATGAAAGAGACTTTAAATGTGGATTTTGTCCATAGTATGGTATTCTCTGTGGGTGACTTCGGTGCCAAAAGAATATAATGACATCTAGGTTTTATTTAGGTCAGTGAGCATAAATCTGTGCTGTGTTATTACTATACTGTCTAAAATAATATTTGCTCTTTGATGTTTGTGTTATTATGGGATGGAGGTGAGCAGCTTCTGAGAGTGTGGAGGTGCTTTAAGCCCCTTACAGTGCAGTTAATAACAAACATCCAAACATCCATCCACAAATAACCCATTTTACAGCTAAATTCTTATATAAACACACTATGATGAAAGCATGGCTCTCTTGCCTCTTCGTATCGTCTTATAAATCTTAAAAAGGCAATGGACAGATTGTGCACAAGTGGCTTCTACTGCTTTTCAAAAATGAGGAAGCACAGATGTCACTTGTGAATGGCAAACTGTGTCCAAATATCTACTTTTTCATTTGCGTGTTTGCAGTGTTGCTAAAGTTGCTTAGTAAATACTGCAATATATTTTTTAATACATATATTGCAAATAGCAATCCTCAAACTACATTTTATTTTAAACAACCAAACAATCATGTCTCCCCAATCGGAGGCCATTCAAAAACAGTGTAAAACCCACACGCGCAATATTAATATTGCAAAACTTTTGCAATCCTCTGAGAACCTTTGCGTTCGCTCGCAACAATTTTGTGATGGCAACAATATGAGGTGGGAGGAAAAACTATATTTCAACGCTTTTGCCTAAGATGGCAAAATTTATCTGGTTAACGCAATACTAATGTGAAAGAATACAAATGTTTTCCGAGCGATCTCAAAGTTTCGCAGGGCAACACAATAGCCTACTGAGAGAGCGCAAATGGTTTGCAAGAGAATGCACATTTTCTTGGGAGACGTAATACTAATCTGAAAGTGCAAATGTGCGTAATTTTTTTGGGGAAGCTACCTATTTTTGCGAGAGAACATACAAATATTTTTCCCCTCCCATTTCATATTTTTGTCCATTACCATGTCCCATTAGGGGCTCCGTACATCTCAGCATTTCTGGGCATTAGTCATCCTTCTAAAAAATATATAATGAATAGCAGGGTCATTATTCATGCTAAATGGACATTGTGCTAAAAAAAAATTACTTGGAATTGTCTCAAAGGCAATTAGTACAGTATACAAAAACATTAGTGAATGGAGCTCATAAATTGTATTTACGACAGTATATTTAAAATAATGTTTATATTTATTTTCAATCCCTAACTAGTGGCCATTACAAAGCACATGTAAATCTATAAAAAGCACTTAGAGAGGGTATGAGATGGCCATTGATTACCAGAGCACGTTCCAGCAGAGCACTTTTGTAAGAGCTGACAAAACCACTTCATTCTAAATTATCTGCAAATATTCATGAAATTCCTCTTTAACACCATAAAGGCTGAAATAATGCATGTATACGTCTACTGTTTGAGATAGAATACCCTGTTCAATGCAGAGTAGGGTAAAAACGTTAATTTTTTTAAAAGACTGTTCAAATGTTCAGCTGTTGTTTCAGGGCTGTAGCTATTCTGTGACTTCTAACAAAGACCTCCTAATCTCACAAGATTTGGTTGCAAAATAAATGATTTAGCCCAGCATAATATTTCCCAGCTGATCTTTTAAAAGGTTGCTTTGACACTGTGGAATTGATGAGGATTTTAGCAAAGAGAAGAGATGGTTTAGAGGCTCACCTCTTTAAGCGCCGTGAAAGCACTGCTCAGAAGCATGTGATAATCAAACGCTCCATCTGCACTGAGAAAACACTGCCTCTCTGAGAGCTGAAGGTGTGATGTATCGCTATCACACCAGCATGTCAGACTGACTGTGCATCTGGAGACGTGTGACAAACACCCGCACCATCAGCCAGAGCCCACCACACCGCTTATCCATTCCATTTCATTCAAAATTACACCTGTGCATTACTTTTTATGTGCTATTTTTGAATAAAACCAGTGGATACCATCTAGTGTTTGTCAAACTTTTGGTCCTATAAAGTCCTATAAAGGCAGCTTTACAGTTTTTACATTATATTGTGTCAGAAACATAAAATTATCAAATTATAAAGACAAAATGTTTTTACTAAATTATTTTTCTGCTTGAATTGTAAAACAATGTGCAAACAAACAATATATTTTTGTAGCATTTTTTTCTACCCACTGTTAAAATTATTCTAAAACTTCCACAAAAATATTAATATTACTGTATTTTGTAAATATAAACACATTTAGATTTTGATGGCTGCAGCACACTCAAAAAAAGTTGGGACAGAGGCATGTTTACCACTGTGTCACTGTCACACTCGTGTTCAGGCAGGAAGACGAAGACAGACGGGTCAAGATCAAAACACACAAAGTTTAATAATAACACCTCAGGCAAGCAGACAGGTGATGCTAAACACAACTTAACGTAGCGTTGATTGGACAGGGTATGAATGCAATGGCACAACTTAAGTAGTAAACACAAACGGGATGATTTCCAACTTTAACAGGCCCTGAAACTAGCTCAGAGGTCAGACAGACAGAATGCAGCGGTATGTTTACGCAGCCTAGTTCGACACCTCGAACTAAGACGCTCATTCCTGTATAAGACTCGGGTGAAAATGGCAGTACACTATACAGTATCAGGTACTGACAAGCCCCAGTGTCACGTAAAATGATGGTAACCAGGTAAGCAGGAGAAGGGGAGAGCGAAACGGTTCAACATAAGAGGTTCATCCTCAGAGACATGACATGAATGACAGCAACACTTTTAGCTTTAGTGCCAATTTTCTGCTTCCACGCCTTACAATCATGACCAGGGCCGAGACAGTAAAAATATACGCGCTTGTCCCTAGTGCGGTTTAAGACTGTCTTACGGCCTTTTTCCGGTTTACCCCCTTGAAACTTCTCCCTCACGCTACTCTGTTACGGGAGACTGATTCACAAGCACACGGCTCACAGGAAACAGTCAGCAGTTAACACTTTCAGAGAGTTTCATGACCTTCTGGTCATTCATATGAACTACACTCTCTGGCACACAATCTTTTAAATGTTCCAATAAAATCAGCTCTTGAATCTGTTCAAAATTCGAAATTTTACTGGTGCAACACCACTTTTCAAAGAGGTTATTCTTCTCTCGAGCAAATTCAGTGTACGTATGATTGACTGTTTTCGTTAAATTTCTATAGCGCTGTTTGTAGGCTTCTGGCACTAGCTCATAAGCTCTGAGGACGGCCACCTTAACCACGTCATAGTCCAAACACTGCTCAACTGACAGGGCAGAGCACACTTGCAGTGCGTTGCCATTTAAGTTACACTGGAGCAATAAACCCCACATATCTTTCAGGCACCCCAACTTACCAGCGATACGCTCGAAAGCTATGAAGTAGGTATCCACCTCTGTTTCTTTAAATGGCGGTACAAGCTTTATGTGCTTGGTCACATCAAAAGTGGAGTGAGATTAAAGTCGAGTTTCTGAGGGAGTAGCGGATCACAAACTAACAGGAGAGGAGGGAAGTCTAGCACACAGTGCTGGGACAGGTTTTCGCTGTAAAGTCTCTGCCTCCAAGTCAAGAGAACGCAATTTAATATATCTGTGAGCCTGTACCTCAAGACCTTTCTGAATCTCCTGTTCCTGCTTTTTCAAGGCAAGATCTAATTCTTTAAATTTGATCGCGAGTACAGGGTCAAAACGTGGACTGGAAGGATCAATACTGGTAGGCAGAGCAGAAGGAAATCCGTCATCTGCAATCCCAATATTCTCCTTCCAAGCGTCTACAGAATCGGCTGGCAGAGTTTCAGTGTTAACATCAGCCGGCAGAATTCCAGCGGTAACTAGTTCTGTGTAAAGCTTTTCTTTAACATCGATGCAAAAAAGTCTGCTATCAACAGCAAATCCTGCTTTCTACCCTCATTAAAGACCTCAATGGTAGGAGCTAAAGTGAATGCTGTTAAATCAAACTCCATACTCACCCTCAGAGAAGTCTCCTCTCCACCCCAAAAAATGGAAATAGTCAATCAAAGTAGAGCAAGAAATGGCCTCTTTGAAAAAACTTTGAGACAAGCCTCCAAATATGTTTAGTCCGCTTCTTGTCTAGTGACAGCAGGGGAGTAGCATAGATTATTAAAAAGGAAAGAAAGGTATCCCCACGAAATAAAGCGAAAATGAGAGAGAGTTGGTTCTGTGTGCAATCCCAGCACTCACCAAACACACGCAGGGTCTCTTTAAGATTTTTAATTATAAAGTAAAGTCTCTTTTACAGCAGTTAAGAGTAAGGTTGATAACAGTAAAAATAACCCAAACAAACAAAAAGATAGGAAGCTTCAAGCTTCAGCAGGGGGTTAAAGCCAAAACAACAAACAAAAGTGTAAGCTACCTGGGAGTAAGGGAGTCTGATTAACCCTCTGGGGTGTAAGGTGTTGTCTGGGCCCTGGAGGCTTTTTGACATGCCCTGACATTTGTGTTTGTTTCTGTTACTTGTAACATTTGCATGGCTAAAGTCTGATTACACTGTATTCAGAACAAACTCTGCTACAATAATATGTGAGCAGCATGTATGTAAAAGTATGTAGTTTTGAGAAAATTACGTTTATGCGCAGTTTGTGAAAATCATCATGCCCACTCATTGACATCAAGCAATATATTGCTTTAAAATTTGTAAGACATGTTTTGTGTAAGAAATCTGAACGCTGGGAGGGTGTGAATCCTCATGATTGTGATCATGGTGTGATCATGATTGATGCATTTCACACCTGGGAAGACAAAGTCCCTCCACCAATTGCCCTCTCAGGTGGGACTGTGAGGGAACTAGAACAAAGATTAAAAGAATGGCTTTTTGATTGTTTGGATTTATTTACAACACAACATAACCCTAATATGCATAACGAAGGAAAAAATATATACTTATTGATTATAATTATTGAACACACTGATCTAAAGACAGAGACTTAAACAGTCACACACCTTTGTGCCATTGAAACAGTTCCTGTTCACCATACCTGTCATTTCCAAGGTGTTTGCTTTTTCATTTTACCATATTCAAGTATACAGAGACTCATGTGAATTTTTAAGTCAGCAGGACTCATCAGTGGCATCTGGTCCCTGTAAAATATCAGGATATCAGGTGATATCAGGAGAAATTGTAGACCTTATGTAGCCCCGTCCCTTTTCAGCTCGTTGTCTTTTAACTTCCGGTCTGTATTTTCACAGCGATCTTGCGTATTTATGAATGAACAGCTCGTTTTAAAATCTTCCAGGTCTACTGAC
Source organism: Tiaroga cobitis (assembly GCA_030578255.1). Taxonomy (NCBI): domain Eukaryota; kingdom Metazoa; phylum Chordata; class Actinopteri; order Cypriniformes; family Leuciscidae; genus Tiaroga; species Tiaroga cobitis. Next base: position 17,755,068 of record CM060592.1, on the reverse strand, counting down.
ATTTTGTTAAGACATCTTCTTAAAACATAATAACTTCCATTAACTCAACAATAAGTAAATCCACTTCACCAACTAATTACTTCTCTACAGCGATGGCATAGAAATATACAGAGCGAGCGCAAAAACGGAAGTTCAAAGACAATATTGTAACGATGGCTGCACGCTTGTTTCTCTGGCGCATAAGGTCTGCACGATTTAGGGAAAAAAATCTATTTGTGAATCTAAAATCTAATTTATTTTTCTGGTTAATATTGCGATTTAAAATTCACTAAAATACATCGTTACGTCCGATGACGTATGCAATTTATTGTGGTTAATTTTGTGAATATGTGTGTGACTGTGGGGTGGGTGCCTTTTTGTTTTTACTAACCCCTGTTTTTCTCCTGTTTTGGGATAGTAAGGTGGTTAGGGAAGAGATTTGTTGTTTATTTGATTCTTTTTGTTTGATAGGTTAAAACTATTGCATTCCACATACATTTTCTTGCCAGTACCTCAGTTTGAAATATCCTAATCCAGAAAGATAGATACGTGTGCCAGGTTGAGTGAACATAGTTTGAAAGGTAGAATTACAGTAACTATAGAAACCATAAATTGGATCTGATATACCACTAATATTATTTATTCTTTTACTCTTCTTACAGTATGTTGAACATGTAGCACAACAAAGTTCACAAGTTCTCTGTCTCTAATCTTATATATGCAGTTTCCCCAGTGACAACCTAAACCCAAGTGATCTCATTAAAGGAGAAACCTGAATCACAAAAAGGAAAGGATTCATTACCAAACAAATGAAAAAAGCACAGTATTGATCATCATCTGTAACTATAGTAAACAACTGCACCTCTAACAGGAGTATTTGAAGAAATTTATCCCCTCTTAGTTCATCCGCAGACTTCAGTTTGCTTTGCCGATCATTAGTTCATTAGCATCATGCTTAGTGAATCATCTTATCTTTCATTTGTTAAAGATGACTAAATAGACCAGTTTGTGGTTAATCAGCTGTTCAAATTCTTCCTGTTCTTGCTTTTATGAAGGTGTTGAAGAGCAAATGACACTGTGTTGAACAACAATGAGAGGGACTGACAGAGCAATCCATATCTAATTAGAGCAGCTGGCTTTTAAACTAGACAGTTTGATGAGAACGTGAACATTAAAGCGTCTGCCTGCTGCATGCAAATGGACTCTTTTAGACATACTGTGTTTAGATAAGAAAGACCGAAAGAAAGATAGATAGGAGAGGGGATTCTTGCCGAAATGCTGGAGAGTGCTGAACAAGAAAAATAACAAGCAGTAGTTACAGAACCAGGGAACTGTCAGGGTCACAGATATTGTTAGAACAAGCAGCTATACTATTACATGCAAGCAAAAATAATGCATACTGTAAAATGTAGGACTTGGGACCATTAAAATAAAACAGGGCTGAATAAAATGAGCAACTTCACATTTTAAATGTGTGATTTCAACTGTTGGGGAATCTACTTTGAGATTGCAGGTTTTCAAGCTTCAAGATACACAAAAATTCAAGTACTTCAACAACTGTTAAGCTACTCTAAAAATAAGTAACTAGCAACACTACAAGCAACTAATAAAAAATACAACACTCAAAAAACAAGCCGCTTTTACACTGTCGTATGGGCTGAAATATGTGCCACCATAAACTGAATTTCAATCATTTATATTTGAATTTGAATTGCTAAACTTGAATAATTGCATTAAAATACTGAATTTGAATAACATAATTTGAAATTGTATTGTTTAATTTGAATCATTAAATTGAAAAACTGAATCTGAATTGTATCATGTGAAATTGAATTTATTCAAAAACTGAATCTGAATTGTATCATTTGAAATTGGATTTATTCGTTTGGAACTGAAGTCCAATAAAATCTGATCCTCACTGAAAATTAAATCTCTTTATATCTTCACATTCACTTCTCACAATTCAGATTCAGTTCTCAAATACAATTTCAAGTTACTTAGACATCCGGGTAGTTGGAGGATGAAGGAAGAGCAATCGAGCGCAGATTGAAAGATAGCGTTCATTGGCGCACTTGGCGCACAGGACTCCTCTTGGGCCAATCAGCACCTACGTTCCCTTTCGAGGGAACTCGCGATGCGTCAACGACGCTTCTCCCTGCCCGCGTTATTTAACGGGTGGGGACACACACAAGCTTTGTGTCATTTGTTTGGGAGTGGAGCATGCGGTCTCAGCCTTCGAGGGGGCTGAGTGCCAGCATTGTGAGATGCTTCCGCTTCGCATGCTCCGCTCTCGCCTGTCACTCTTTGACGAGAGTGGTCAGGCTCGCGATCCTCAGGGTGCAGGACCCGCTGTTGCCGAGGCAGCACGGAGAATGCATTCTTGGGGATTGCAAAAGGATCTTTCGGAGGGGTTGGAGACGGGTCCGAGGGGCTTTTCTCCTTCCTTACCCGGAGGATCCAGTGCTCTGCCCCCGGTGTCGGAAGCACGCTCTGCGGCTTCTTCCGCCCGGGGAGAGAGCCCTCCATTACTTCAGTGCTCTTCCTCTGAGGAGGTTGATGTAATGAGTATGGAGAGTGAAAGCACACACACTGGGGAAAGAGATTCGCCACTTGTTTCCGCAGCATATGAGGAGCTGGTGGAGGTGATGTCTCGGGCTGTAGAAAAATTAAATATTGAATGGCCAGTTGAGAAAAGGGGCGCTCGTCCCAAAAGCAAATTAAGCTTCCTTTCTTCAACCACATCATCTCCACCACGAGGCCTTCCCTTTTTCCCCGATCTTCATAGTGAGCTATCTAGATCGTGGAATAAGCCGTACTCGTCACGACTTTTCAGCCCTCAGGTTCATTTATATTCAGGTATAAGAGGGCTGAAAGAGTACGGATATGAGGCGATGCCCCAGGCTTAAGAGACGCTCGCGAGCTATCGGTCACCTAGTCCAGCATCGTCTCTGAAGGCCTCAGCTTTGCCCACTAATCCGCTTAAAGCAACATCGGTTTTAGTGGGCAAAGCTTATACGGCAGCAGGTCAAGCTGGAGCATGTCTGCACACTATGGCAGTGCTCCAAGCTTATCAAGCTGACCTGCTGGGGGATCTGGATAGGAGTGAGGGAGTTGGTCCTGACGAGGTTCGAGAACTTCGTCGGGCCACCGATCTGTCTCTCAGGGCTACAAAGGAGACCGCCAGAGCAATTGGGCGGTCTATGGCAGCCCTTGTAGCTACTGAGAGACATCTTTGGTTAAATCTGGCCGAAATAAAAGAAAAAGATCGGGCTTTTTTATTGGATGCTCCGCTTGAGCCTTCTGGTCTCTTCGGCGACGCAGTCAATGCGGTCCTCAAGAGATTTCAGGACTCAAAGAAGCAAGCGGAGGCATTTAAAAAGTTTCTCCCTCGCCGTGTCCAGCCCCCTGGGGCTGCTGGGCGTGAGCAGCCCCAGCCGTCGATCTCCTCATATCGTGCGCATTAGAAAGAAAGTGTTTCGTCTCGTGCACCTCCACATAAACACTGGAAACAGGCGCAACACTCTCAGTCGAAGTCTTCTAAGTCGAAGCCGGATCTGAGGACCGTTCTTCAGGCGAAGAAGACTTAGGCTCAAAAAAAGAGGTCCTGACGTCACTGGCGTCAGACCTGTGAGGACAGCCCCGACCGAAGTGAAGCGGTGTACACCTCAGAATACGGTGCCCGTTCCACTTCGGGGTCCTCACGGGACCGTTCTGCCAACCCCGTCACCCTTGGTGCTTCGGGGCGCAGAGGTCTCCAGCGAGTCGCTGATGCTATGCTGCAGCACTGCATCGGTTTCGCGCCCTATGAGGGGGGTTCTAGAGCAGCCAGTCTGGCTGTCTCGTTAATACCAGAGACCAGCCTCGAGAGGCTGGTTCCCTTAGTAGATTTTCTAGCAGCGTGGAAGCTACTGCCAAATATTTCTCGTTGGGTCGTGCGGATTGTAGAGAAAGGATACAGAATCCAGTTCGGTTCTCGTCCTCCTCGCTACAACGGGGTGTTGCTCACAGTAGTGCATCCCGAGCAGGCTCTGGTAATGGAGCAAGAGGTAAAGGCCCTGTTAGCAAAGGAAGCTATAGAACAGGTGTGTTCACTCGACCGAGAGTCGGGTTTTTACAGCCGTTATTTCATTGTTCCGGAAAAGGATGGAGGGTTGCGTCCTATTTTAGATCTTCGTCTGTTAAATCGTTCAGTACAGAAACTCAAGTTCAAGATGCTGACACTCAAACAGATCGTGACTCAAATCAGATCCGAGGACTGGTTTCTCACGATAGATCTGAAGGACGCTTACTTCCATGTCTCCATCCTCCCTCAGCACAGGAAGTTCCTAAGGTTTTCTTTCGGGGCAAAGAATACCAGTATCGGGTACTTCCTTTCGGTCTAGCGTTATCACCCCGCACGTTCACGAAATGCGTAGATGCAGCTCTAGCCCCGCTCAGGCTGCAGGGCATACATATTCTGAACTACATCGACGACTGGCTGATTCTAGCGGAATCAGAGAAGTTGGCGGTTCGGCACCGAGGTTCGGCACCGAGGAAACACTGGTTCTTAACCCAGGGTCCGGTGTTGGGAGCTCTTTGCCATCGAGTTGCAATCTCGACAGATGCTTCCCTCACCGGCTGGGGAGCGGTAATGGAAGGCCGCTCGGTTTAGGGTCTGTGAAGGAGTTATCATCTTTCTTGGCACATAAATTGCCTGGAGATGATGGCTGTCTTCAATGCGTTGAGGGAATTCCTCCCAGACCTGAGGGGCCATCATGTGCTCGTCCGTACAGACAACACATCGGTGGTCTCTTATCTGAACTGTCAGGGGGGTCTCCGTTCGCGTCCGCTTTGCAAGCTGGCGCACCAGATCCTCCTGTGGTCTCTGGGGAAGGTACTCTCCCTGAGGGCAGTATATTCCTGGGGACCAGAATATTGGAGCAGACATCCTGTCGAGGGGCCAGGGGACTGGAGACTCCACCCCAAGGCGGTGGAGAAAATTTGGGAGTTTTACGGCCAAGCAGAGGTGGATCTGTTTGCGTCTCAGCATACGACGCACTGTCCACTTTGGTTCTCCCTTACTCACCCAGCCCCCCTGGGGCTGGATGCTATGGTGCAGACGTGGCCGAGGCTACGTCTGCACGCATTTCCCCCTGTTGCTCTGCTCCCAGGAGTTCTGGAGCGAGTCCATATGAAACACTAAGCTTGCAGGACCAGCAGGGAAACAGGAAACTCTTAGCTGGGCGGGACCATTGGGGACGGGCGAAACAGGGGGATCACCTCCTCAAAATCTTCCAAATAGTTTCCAAACTCCACAAACAATCCCTGTGCGTTCACCAGCTAACACACCTGGCCAGACTCTCTGTGTGGTGCGTGCCATCTGTGAATGGCTCAGATCTGGGTCTGGAGTGGGGCTGGTGTAGTCCTCCGCCAGGCCGATGGTGAACGCCAAATTGTTGTTCACCAGCACCCACTCCACGAAAGAGGTGAAATCTTCCTTAGGACAGTTCACAGAGCGAGCAGTCTGGGTAACGAGTTTGGACTGCTAGATGGATAAATCAATGTTCGGTTTTCTGTCAAGCTTGGTTATAGTACAGAACACGAAGACAAGGAACTAGACGAAACAGTCTTTAATTCAATAATAAAACTCAGAAAACCAGGAAACGCAGAAATGAACACAACCAACAATTCACGACACCGAACAATGAACTCAGGAAAACAGGGCTTAAAATACAATGAGATCTAATGAGATAATTAACAGAACAGATAAACAGAAGTTGAGGGAACAAAGTAGGAAACCAGATCAAATCATGACAGAGAGACAAAATAGAACTAAATCAAAACACACTGAACAAAACCACGAACCTGACAATCACTTTGTATGATAAAGAGATATTTGTTTAGATGTGTGAAGAGATTAAGTGTTTATACACTCTTAAATCAAACCACTGATCAACACACATATATCTATATCAAATACTATATCAAATTTAGTGACATGAACTTCAAACATCACAACATTTGATCACATGACATAAAGAACTAGTTAGACTTGATGTTTGGGTGACCATATATGATGCTGTCTGTGTGTGTTTATAATATTACCATACTTGGAATAAAGCATAACACTTTTTATGATAATTTTATTATCCTTACAACCCACTTTATAAATAGTAAAAGAGAAGATTGGACATTCTTCAAGACATCCAGCTGTGTTCCACAAAAGAAAGACAGTTTTATATCAGATTGGAGAGAAATGAGTGTGAATATGTGACAGAACTTACAGTCTTTGGTGAACTATAGCTTTAATGTCCTTTGGTGGTCAAATCAAAGTTTCGCAGATGTACATTTTTTAACTTTTTCAAGCATTTCAATCAACTCAGTCACTTTGGATCACTCATATCTCAAAAGAAGATCAGGGAATGAATATAGTTATTAAAGAAATCACGTTAGTAGATTTATATCTTTGTAGCACTTCAGTGTTTGATTGATATTCTCTAAGCCAAAAGAGCATTCAATTACTCTAAAAGCACAGGCTAAAGATAGCGTTCAATGACACCTTTACTGAGCCACAAATTGGCCTGTGATAAGTAATAGAGAGTTAATGTTTGTTAATTACATTCATTTCTTCTTTTTCTCGTTACTTGCGTCACCGGGTCCAACAGTTACTGCAAATCTAATGTACTTACAGACTGCTCATTTGACCATTGCTGATCCTCAGATCCACTAAAGAGGTAAAGCAGAAGTTAATTTAGCTGCCAATTCCAGATCATTTAAGCAAGATTAAACCTCTCTTTAATGAGGCTGTCTGGCTAATAATGACTGTTCACAGTGTCAGCCAAAGACATGTGCAAATATCCCAGTAACATCAGAGGTCTTTAAATGAGTCAAATGGCCATTTTGTGATAGAGTACCAGGGGAAGAGATGTATTGATCATTAAGCAAACAAATTCAGCAAATGATGAGACTCGCTTCACTTGATTCGCTTCTTGCAGCTCCACTGTTGTATGTGGCAATTGTATTATTCAATTTGGAATAGGTTTTAACCATGTTGATGCAGCTGGCTTCAGTAAGCATTAACTGTTTTATTAAGACTTCAGTCTGAATTTTACTGGTCCCCCAAATTTCATGGGTCATAAACAGCTATGGATGCTCCATTACGAGCAGTAGTTGTATTTGGGATTTTGGCTGGTCGATATATAGAACAATATTCAAAATGTATTTGTGATTATGTTGCTGAAAACATAAAACTATGCAACATTGTGAATATAGCAAGGTTAAAGGTCTTTTTATGCCTTTTTGACTAAGGGATAGTTCACTCAAGTTGTGTCATCATTTACTCGCTGACATTATTTCTTCTGTGTAACAAAATAATTTGAATGTCTCAATAGTTTTCAACCATTGTGGAGGTGGGGGGGTGCTACCACAGAGACCGAAAATTCTCGGGCCAGCAGCATGTGTCCAAATTTCAATCTTAACCGTTCCATTTCATCAGAAACGATCTTAAAACAGGGCATTCAGTGTAAAAACACTGAACTTGTCCTTTAATGTAGAACTATCTAATGTAAATGATAAATCACGTTTGAGATTTGTGCTGGCTACTGTATACAGGCCACCAGGGCACCATACAGACTTTATCAAAGAATTTGCTAATTTTCTATCAGAGTTAGTACTGGCTCCAGATAAAGTCCTAATTGTTGGTGATTTTAACATACATGTAGATCACTAAAAAGATGCATTGGGATTGGCATTTAAAGACATTCTGAACTTTATTGGAGTTAGACAACACATGTCAGGACCTACTCATTGTCGTAATCATACTCTAGATCTAATATTATCACATGGAATCAATGTTCATCCCGTTGAAATTCTGCAGCAGAGTGGCATCTCAGATCATTATCTAGTCTCGTTTAAACTAAGGCTTCAAAGCCGACTCCGTGTTACAAATATGTTAGACATATCACTTCGGCTACTAAAGATCACTTTATTAACAACATTCCTGATCAGTTTCATCTCCTCAGCATCTCAGATATAGAAGAACTCGATATTGCGACAGAAACTTTTGACTCTCTATTTTCCAGCACTTTAGACACAGTTGCTCCTTTGCGCTTAAAGAAGATTAAAGAAAATAGTCCAATGCCGTGGTACAACAAGCACACTCGGGCCCTTAAGAGAGCAGCCAGAAAAAACAAAACAAAAGTTTTCGCATTTTATGGAAAGAGAGCATGATTGCGTACAGAAAGGCCTTAAAAACGGCTAGATCTGCTTATTTTTCAACCCTAGAAGAAAATAAAAAAACCCTAGGTATTTATTTGAAACAGCAGCTAAATTAACGAAAAATAAAGCTTCAACCCCAGACGTTTCCAAGCAGCACAGCAGTAATGACTTTATGAACTTCTTTACTTACAAGATTGATAATATCAGGAAGAAAATTATAACTATGCAACCATCTACTACAGTATCGCATCAGACAGTGCATTGTAGTCTCCCTGAGGAAAAATTCGATTCATTCATTGCTATAGGAGAGAAAGAATTTTATAAAACTCGTTAAATCATCTAATCGACAACATGTATGTTAGACCCTATTCCGACTCAGCTACTGAAAGAGATGCTTCCAGAGGTCATATAACATCTCCCTAATATCATTAATTCATCTTTGTAATTAGGACACGTACCAAAAACTTTTAAGCTGGCTATGATTAAATCGCTTGTTAAAAAAACGCAACTTTATCCTACAGAATTAGTCAATGACAGGCCGATCTCGAATCTCCCTTTTCTGTCAAAGATATTAGAAAAGCCAGTATCCTCACAACTATGTTCCTTTTTAGAAAGAAATGATATCTGCGAGGATTTCCAGTTAGGATTTAGACTGTATCATACTGAGACAGTTCTCATAAGAGTCACAAATTATTTGCTCTCTCTATTAGTGTTAATCGCTCTTAGTGCTGCATTTGATACTATTGACCACAACATTCTTTTAAATAGACTCACAAATTATGTTGGCATTAGTGGAATTTCATTAGCATGGTTTAATTCATACTTATTTGCCCGTTTTCAGTTTATAGCAGTAAATTAAGAGATGTCATATCAATCACAAGTTCAGTATGGCGTACCACAAGGCTCAGTACCAGCATTGCTGTTCTCTCTGTACATCCTACCCTTGGGAGATATCATTAGGAAGCATGGCAATAGTTTTCACTGTTATGCTGATGATACTCAGCTCTATATTTCTTCACGCCCTGACGAAACATACCAATTCACAAAATTAACGGAATGCATAGCTGACATAAAAAACTGGATGACAAGTAATTTTCTACTACTTAACTCTGAAGAAACAGAGATTCTAATTATTGGACAAAAAACTTCCACACGTAATATCCTAGAATACTGTCTAACACTTGATGGCTGCTCTGTCAAACCTTCGTCGAAGGTTGGGAACCTGGGTGTGCTCTTTGATACCAATCTTTCATTTGAAAGTCACGTGTCTAATATCTGTAAAACCTCATTCTTCCATCTTAAAAATATATCTAAATTACGTCATATGCTCTCAATGACAAATGCGGAACAATTAGTTCATGCATTCATTAGGGCTGTCACTTTTGTGAAAAAATCCTGTTTGATTTTTAAGACGTAAGTGTTCATTGAATCGATTGTAAAATCGATTTTCCATGTCTAAAGACGTTTCCATTTTCAGCACCAAATATCGGCAAATCCACGGACACCTAACAGGCATTAGGACGAGCGTAAAGAGGGCGCTTGAGACACACAAGTCAGCAATATTTCTGATGATTTATTGGCGTGAAGTTTCGTGCACAATGACAAACAGGAGCGCAACATTCAGGGATTGAAATTAACACCCTCCGACCCACCAAATGCGGGTAAAAATGAACTTTGGCGGGAAACGCTGTCAAATCACGAGCCGATCTGGCGTGTTCCGGTGTTTACTCACTTTTTTTGCTGTGGAAGTTCGTGCAAGCCAAATCTGCGTGGATTTAGCGCAAATACGCAACTCGTGAGTCCTCATGATATATTAAATACAGCGTATAGCGCAGAATCTGTGCATTTCTGGCTTACTTGAACACACACATCACTAAGCAACAAATAACGGCGCGCTTGTTCACTTGCATTGAAGTAATAGCGAATATTAAAAAGCATTTGGTTAACAGAAAAGACATTGTTATTTTCCAACATCCTACATGCTCTGTGTGCTGTATTGATCTGTCCACCTAAAACACATTTTTGGTATAAAAAAAAAAAAAAAAAAGATAAAATTAATTCCCTATTTTCGATACTTGTGTTGGTAGGTCCGATCGATTGTGCAATCGATTTTCAAACGTAAAGTGACAGCCCTAGCATTCATGACAACAAGGCTAGATTATTGTAATGCTCTTATGGGTGGTTGCCCTGTACACTTAATTAATAAACTACAGCTGGTCCAAAACGCAGCAGCTAGAATTCTTACCAGAACCAGGAAGTATGACCATATTAGCCCGGTTCTGTCAACACTGCATTGGCTCCCTATTAAACATCGTATACATGTTTTAATATTGCTGATTACTTACAAAGCACTAAATGGTTTAGCTCCGCAGTACTTGAGCGAGCTCTTAACGCATTATAGTCCTTCACGTCTATTGCGATCTCAAAATTCCGGCCTGTTGATAATACCTAGAGTATCAAAATCGACTGCTGGCGGTAGATCCTTTTCCTATTTAGCACCAAAACTCTGGAACAGTCTTCCTAACATTGTCCGGGAAGCAGACACACTCTGTCAGTTCAAATCTAGACTAAAAACACATCTCTTTGATCTAGCATACACATAACACATTATAGACTTCTATAATTCAATGTTAGGCTGCATAGATTAGGTCAGCCGGAACCGGGAACACTCCCCATAAATCCTAAAATCCTAATGTACTCGTTACATCATAAGAAGAATGGCATCTATGCTAATATTAGTCTCTCTGTTTATCCCGAGGTTTACCGCAGTCCGCCGGATCCAGACCGTATCCAGATATGATGAAGGACCTGACCCTGGACACGACGACAACGCAGTCCTGAAGTGTCAACTAGTCTCTCCCCTGTGAAGGCCCCCTTCTCCTTCCCTTTACCTCTGTACAGATAAAACACTGTCAAAATAGTTCCGGTTCACATGGCTACTCAGAAGTGATAAATAATTATGTTTTATAAAACTTGCCAGACAAGTAATTTGTTTAGGTCAATTTGTAAAGAAAGACTATACGCCTGCGCACATATATATTCAAACGTGCATACTGTACCTATAGACTAAACATGTGATACGCATGCACACGTCGTCAGGGTTTTCACAGGTTTTAAAGCTTGCACAGAGATTAATATATATATATATATATATATATATATATATATATATATATATATATATATATATATATATATATATATATATATTCTTTTTTTTTTCTTCAAGGCTTGTACCTTGGAACCTATTTCAAGGTTTGTGTTCTCGAGCCACCAGGCACTGTTGTTGTGCGGATGAGCGGGCCGGAGCGCGTTAAGGGGTTTCTGTTAGAACGGTGTCGTGCAAGCGGCCCCTAAGTTAATTACTAATGATCTTTGCAACGGAAGTGAATCGATCAAAACTAACTTTAGCTGGACAATAACTTTATTCTAGAGCTGCTCTAAAGCCAAAACAATCTCTGTTACTTTAATTTCACGAGTTCGCATTTACAAATAAGTCAGATAGAAGAAATGCGTATTTGGCGTGCTATCCGAGGAGAGGGCTCCGGGTTAGGTATTCAGCCCGAACCCAGAGTACTCCCCCCGTATTCCTGGCTGTGAAAGAATAAGCCAAGAGTGAGGAGTCGGGGTGGTGGAGGGATGCTTAAACTGTCAAGAAATGTTAGGTGAGTTGACAGAGTGAATATATATATAAATGCTTCCTCTCGTGCTGGCTCCTCTCATGGTAATTGTTTGATGACAAGTTGATTGGAATGATTGTTTGAACGTGCTCCTCCCGAACTTTGTTTATAAAACATAATTTCTTATTATCAATGTAAAGCTGCTTTGAAACAGTCCATATTGTTAAAATCTCTATTTCACGAGTTCACACTTACATCAATTAAACAGAGTGAAGATTATGCGTATTTGGCGTGCTGTCCGGGGGGACGGAATTTTTGCCCGAACCCAGAGTACTCCCCCCGTTGTTGTAAGAGTATTTAGGACTAGAAGTGAGGACTCTGCGGGCTCTGGAACAGCGCTTGCAGTAGCGGGCTCTGGAACAGCGCTTGCAGTAGCGGGCTCTGGAACAGCGCTTGCAGTAGCGGGCTCTGGAACAGCGCTTGCAGTAGCGGGCTCTGGAACAGCGCTTGCAGTAGCGGGCTCTGGAACAGCGCTTGCAGTAGCGGGCTCTGGAACAGCGCTTGCAGTAGCGGGCTCTGGAACAGCGCTTGCAGTAGCGGGCTCTGGAACAGCGCTTGCAGTAGCGGGCTCTGGAACAGCGCTTGCAGTAGCGGGCTCTGGAACAGCACTTGCATTAGTGGGCTCTGGAAGAGACGGAGAGCAAGAGGCTCCCCTCTTCCTCTTCTTCTTCCTGGGTCGCGGAGCAGAGGCTGTAGCCGGGCTTGTGACCAGTTGAGGCTGTACAGCAGGGACTGCAGTCTCAGCGGAAGAGGACTCCAAAGTCGACTCCCACGACAGCCGTCTCTCTCGTTTGCCACGGAGATCAGCGGGTGCAGATGATGCCTCGGGAGTCGAAGTGGGACGAGTCTGGTCTCCAAGGGTCACGACGCCTAACATACGACCCTCCGGGATCACCGGCAGACAGGCAGGAGGTGACGACACAATGGGACCCTGCGGCTCCTTACGAGACAAACAGTCCACCATGTCCCAAAACGGGCGGTGGACCAGCCTCTCCCGTTCAGCCAGAGGAGGCGGAGCGTTGAGACCCACGATGAGGTAACGGTTGAAAAGGATCTCAGGTAAGAAAGACCTCCTTGCTTCCACGGCCTGAGCATATCTCCTCAGAGACCTCTTTCCCTGGGGGGGGGGGGGGGAAAGGAAGCTTGCCCAACCTGCTGTCGGTGATAGCTGACTGCCACCATAATTCCTGGTCAGCTGACTGTCGCTTAAGCAGGGAGGACATACTGTCTGCTGGGTTCAGTTCTGGTCGGTTCATTCTGTTATGTGGATGCAGATTGACGAACCCAAAAGCAGACTGAATGCTCTTCACACAATTTATTGAAGACAAAAAGTGGAAAACAAAGCCCACGAGGGGGTAAAACAAGACAGGACTATGGTGACTAACTAGACAATGACACTGACAAAATACTAGAAAACAAACAACACTTTGAGAGATACTAACAATGACTAGACTTTCAATGACAACACTTTCACAGGATACTCACAAGTAACGTTTGGCAATGAACCGACACAAGACAGCAAACACAAGGGGATTAAATAAGGAGACTAATCAAGACATAACAGGTGAAACGGGTGAAGCAATAAAGACTGAATCAGGATAACAAGGGGGCGGGGTTAAGAGACGAGACAACACAAGCACATGGCCTTGACAATTGGCCATGCGCTTGTACACAAAACATGAGTCTGTCATGGTCCTGCCACAACACTAGGAAGATACACAGATAAGAAGGCAGAACCATGACACTCAAACATCTGCTTTTTTCTTAATATTTTTATTTGTTTTGTTCTCTTTCTTTTTAAAACAAAACACTAACGATACCAATTCCTCGGAACTGGAAATCGCAGCACACTAGATCTGGCATGTGAAAGCTGAGATAGGGCGGAGCCTGTCCCAACCCCCGCTGTCAGATCCATTTTCGAACCCCGAAATGCGAGTCGTCCCCGTGCCTCGGCAACAGAGAGACCCGCGCGGGGAACGCGAACCGAACCGTCCTCCTCGAAGAACGCCCGGCGGGAGCGGAGCGTCCTCACGGACAGCTTCTCGCAATGCTCACAGTCAGCTCCCTCGAGAACTGACTGTTGGCATGCTCCACTCCCAAACAGCAACAAAAAGCTTATGTGTGTCCCCACCCGTGATGTAACAAGGGCAGGGAACAACACAACGTCTATAATCTTGCTTGCTCGCCATAATGATAGATAGTGATATGTATTGGGCTTTGACAAACAACAATAAATAGACAAGGACAGATTTCACAGAGAGCGCTTGCTGAAGGTACAGAAGCTGGCGCGGTCTGAATTCAGGGTGCTTTATAGTTTCCTGGTCTATGACGTCACCCGCATATGACGTTTCGGGCTTCCATTGGACTGATTTTACATGTGCTTCACGACGTAATCACGCAGACACGGTGACACTCTTGTCCCAAAAAGTATTGCTATACCGCGATACTCAATATGTTGTCCTACAGTGAGTCATTTTCCACTGTTGCACCTACACAAAGTTTGAGGGTTCGCCCACCTGACAAATCCCACTTTAACCACTGCTTGTACTGATACGCCCGACCCTCGGATGCAAAGTAAAGAAACGGTCTGTTTCGAGGCAGAATCGAGACTATGAAGTACGCGAAAAACCATATATGACAAACCATCCAAGAAACTCCGTCTCAGCATTCTCTAGCCCCAGGGATGTGAGACAGCTATGGCCATCAAATGAAGACAGGAAACAATTGCATCCAGAAACATATAGAGGGAACGGCATCTTTAAAAAGATGCTCGCCAGCCTCTTTGCGCTGATGCACCCAGGGAAATTGCGCTGCACTCAACTGTACACTGCTCTCTTTGTGAATGGTGAAACCCGCTGAATGCGCCATCTCCATCAGCACACTCTTATTGTCGCTTGGTGACTGTAAAAAGTGATCGCTGTCCAAAGCAGAAATCTGAAAGAGTGGATGATTGCCGCCATCATATATGGAGTGGCTCGGCATGCAAATTCCACTCGCCAATTCCATTGGCCATTTTCCTAACTCAGGGGTGATTGGGTCTCCCAAGTGAGACCCCATTTGTCAGTCAACATAACTTTGAAGTGACTGACAGCTGAGGCTTTGCACAGGCTCACCAAAATTGGACAATAGAAGATTAGAAAAATGTTACCTGGTCTGATAAGTCTCAATTTCTGCTGCGACATTCAGATGGTAGTTTCAGAATGTAACAGTTCAGGCAGATCGGTTCAGGTCCCTTTATGGCCACAGTGTACCCATCTTATGGCTACTTCCAACAGGATAACACTCCATGTCACATATCTCAAATCATCTCAAACTGGTTTCTTGAACATTACACTGAGTTCACTATACTCAAATGGACTCCACTGTCACCAGATTTCCATCCAATAGAGCACCTTTGGGATGTGGTGGAACAGGAGATTCACATATGCCTGCATGATGCCTGTTTTTAAATGTTTTTAAATCTGCATGATGCTATGGGCCAAAATCTCAGTGGAATGTTTCCAGCACCTTGTTGAATCTATATCACAAATAATTAAGCCAGTTTCTTACATTATTGATTGTTCCCTGTCTTGTTATGTACATTCTTAAAAAAGAAAAAATGAAGCTGGTTTCTGCTACTAGCAAGGTGTACCTAATAAAGTGGCCGGTGATTGTATATACCTTATCTTACTCAAATATTTCAAATCTAATTAGATAAAATGGTTGTTTGGTTGAATCAATACAACAAATCCATAATCAATCTAATAATTTTAGAGCAAATACATAAATATCAAGATATATATCACACAAATATCCTCAAACGGCTGAAAAATACTGTGTTTTTTTATCTATATTGCCCAGACAGTCCTTGTTGTTGCTGAGATAATCAACTGCAATGCTACAATGCACCAGTATGACATCAGGTAGAGTATAAATCAGGTGCTTTAATATTACAGTCATGACTGAGAGTATTACCATTCAACGGTGAACAGACATCACTGTCATAGTCACTGTGTTTGATTGATTAAGCTTTCAGTACAGGTGACAGTATTCTCTATACTTGAAGATATTTACAAAAGCTTATTAAATCTAAGAAAAGACCATGGTAGTTTGGCCAGGGTTGCTAAAACATATCAGATAACATTATATGTAGAATAATAATATAATGACAAGATAATTAGCATCTGAAAAATAAACCACTTCCATCCAACTAAATATTTTTTGGAGGTTATACTTTTCAGGTAAATACTACTCAGGTAAACAGATGTAGTCTTAGGCAAAAGCCCCAGTTGATGTAGTTATGGTTCATTATAGCATGCTTGTCTCTGTTTTTACCTCTGTAATGTAACATTCACACACTGGAAAGACCTAAAACAGAATCCAACATCAAAAAGAAAAACAAAACAAAAATGAGAGAGAATTCTATTTTTTTTCCTCACTCTTTCGTTTTCAAAGTAATCAGCCCCCTATTACTGGCTGCAGAAAAGACCTCAGAAACCTGAGAGAAGGCTTGTGTTTGATCACCATTGACAGATAGAGGGTATCAAAGGAGAGCAGAAAACAGAACGGTCTGGAGGAAATAAAAAATAAGTTCATTGTGATAAATATATATATATATATATATTAGGGCCGGGACTCGATTAAAAAAATTAATCTAATTAATTAGAGGCTTTGTAATTAATTAATCGAAATTAATCGCATTTTAATTGCATAAATATTTGACCTGAGAACAGTGAGAAGTAATTTTTTTCACATGGATTTTTAGTATACCATTGAATAATGACTGAATACATAAGCTTAAGCAACAAAATATTGTTTATTTTTGTTCAACCAAGTCCAGCAGACCGGTGTTTTTTGCCATTAAGTGTAGCAATAGCATATTGCTACACTACACTAATAGCAATAGCGAATTCCTTGTTGCATAGCTTGCACACAACCATGCTCTTATCGACGCTTCCATCCGTTCGTTTTTGTAAAAAAATTTCCCATTCACCGGCCAACCAAAGCGATCTCGTCAGCTTCTTCGTCATGAACGCTAGTTGGTGCGCCAGTATAATCGGGCTGCCCAAACTCATCCAGTGAGAAACGTTCCGCCGTGCAAAAATAAGTGCGATTAAAAATAATTTTTTGTGTAATTAATTAACGCATTAAAGTCTGTAGTTAATTAATCTTAATTAACGCGTTAAAGTCCCGGCCCTAATATATATGTGTATATATATATATATCAATTATGTTATCAATTTAAATCTGGTGTCCCTGACTTACTTGTCCGCATAGAAGGTGATTAGCAGCCACCATTGTGGGATCTTTCTATGAGAGCAGTGCTGGGAATACAAATCTCTCTTGCCAAGTGAAACACAAATGTATAATCTTTATCAAATAATCTATGTATCTATCCATCTATGGCTGCAGAATTTTCAGCGTCATTACAGTCTGCAGTGCCACATGATCCCTGATAAATCATGCTAATATGATGACTTGGTGCACAATAAATATTTTTGTATTATTATTTAATTTATCAATGATGAAACCAGTTGTGATACTTAATATGTTTTGTGTAAACCATGATGTGTTTTCAGGATTATTTGATGAATAAAAAAAGTTCAAAAGAACAGCATTTATTTGAAGGGGGGGGGTTTTTTGTAAAAGTGTAAGAAAAAAACGGAATTGCTGAATAAATAAAAGATTGAATAAGGGTATACAGATAAAAAAGTGAAAACTGGTAAATTGGGACACTTGGACACTGACAAAATAATAATGCAAGTTTTTGCGTTCCGCACCATCTCTAAAGGTCATCAAAACATTGGATTGAGCCTTCGGCCTCCATTGCGCCATTGAAAAGAGTCATGTGATCGTGGTTGGTGTCCACCTGAGTTGACATCAGTCACCACCGTTGCTTTTTTGACTCACATTGACGGGAATTTCAGATCTGTCCGCAGACGCAAATGCACGTGTCTGATGCATATCAGAGTTTTTCCACATATGAATGAGGCCCGAAACCGATCTGAGAATATCAGAATCCATGTGCTTTTTTCCTGCTTACACGTTCGTGGGTCATATTCGATTTGTGCCACATTGGAGGAAAAAATCGGAATTGGGTCACTTGAACCATTTAATGTAAATGCGGCCTAAAAGTATTTGAAATTCCAAGTTGGTGATGGGTTATCCACAATACCGTTCTTTCTCTTTTCAGAAAATCATTAAATTCACCAGCTTGCTTGGTTTCAGTTCAGGCCAGCATTCTTCTCAAGGCTCCTGCTATTCACACACAAGCTGATCCACAATAGACCGACTGGGGCAAAAGCCAGACTGATCGTGTCTTTGGGTGCCTATCAGTGTTCAGGATGTGCCACAGCTGAATAAACATGAGTGAACATAGTCAATAGAAAAGCAATTGAAAACCGTCCGGAGAAGAATCAACAGCAGCGTAATGAAAGCTCTCCATTGAAAGGACAGTTATCGCTGAGCTGATGTATTAGTGTGAGAGCTGGCAAAAGCATAATGGAAATGCATAAAAGAAGTGAGAGGAGGCACTGATGATATCTGAGCTAATTAATCTGAATCCTTGCTTGGACAAGACCCAAGACGCGTTGATGTGTGCCGAACGACAACCGCGCAAACTCCAGCAAAGGCCATTTCAGGATTGTAAGAGAGGCAGTGAAACTTTCTAAGACTCGTCAGAACTGATGAACTGCTGCAAACTGCCTCAGTCACCATGCAATAATTATTTTTTTAATTCATGTGTCCTTGTAGTCTTTAATCAAAATAACACAACCATCCAACCAATTCCCAATGAACAAAATTCCCGCCCTACATTTTTTTCTTGTTCGAGAAGCCGTTTCACTCGGGTATATCAAGACAAGGAAGAACAGACTAAAACAAATCTCAACACGCATTGACAGACGTTAAGGGAGGCTTGCAGTTATGTTGCAAAACCAATAGTAAGGCCTAAAACTACAAGTGGAATTTGATGACACCTTGCATGATAAAGAGCTTTATGCAGGTGTAGACAGCTCCTAAAAAAGATGGATGGGACCAATTAAGCATCATGCCTCACATTACAGAAAGGTAATTGCTATATTCAGGAAGACTGCAAAACAGGTTGTGTGAAGCTGAGCTTCCAATCCTGTGCACCAGATTTTCGGCTGAGAGCCAGTTTTCACTCCTGTGCAGGCTAGTCTAAATGTATGACTTTCTTTTTCTGGAACAAACCCACTTTGGTGTTACTTGTGCTATAGACATGAATGATACCTCAGACTACACTACTCTTAAAAAAAAGGGGGTTTTCACAGTGATGCCATAGAAGAACCATTTTTGGTTTCCCAAAGAACAGTTGTACCAGAAAGACTCGGTAGGCAAGATGATATCACAATGATATTAATTAATTAATAGACCAGAAAATGAAAACAAAAATATTGGATGGTGAAGTTCTTTGGCGCAGGACCCATCCGTAGTTCACATTTGGAGGGTAACGGACTCTGCACATCCTGTCGAATGTGACCAACTGAAATGGAACCTTTATTTTCTTTAATTCAAACTACAGAAGGGCGATTACATGGGAAGCTTCTCACATTTTCTAGCACTTACGATAATTATTTTCATGATGTGGTTGATAACCGAAAAAACACATTGAAATATCCAATACAGACAAATATAGATAAATTTACAAATCACTAATATTGCTAGAAAACCTGATATATTCTGCATTCCAAACATTTTTTAGAAACTTAAAAAAAACTTTTTTTTTATTCTCATAAAATGAAGAATATTTACTTACATAATTTTGTGTCAGATATTAGACATAACAATTCTTGCTGTACATCAAAGATAAACCTACACTGTAAAAAATTATCGTGATTTTAACGGTAAATGACTGTACAAATGCTACAGTGAAAAACTGTTAATTGGTTAACAGAAACTTTCCTTACTGTATATACGGTAAATAACGTACTCAGTTACTAACGTAACCTCGGTTCTCTCTAGAAGAGGGAACGAGTACTGCGTAATATCTTACGCTAGGGGAAAACCTCTTTTCCACGAGATATTGAAGCCAAAAATGATCCTTAATTTTGTATTAATGTAAAATGCGTTGCGGCAGCATGCAGACATAGGCAAGGCAGCTTGCGTGCCTATTGGCTGTCCTGCGGCAACTGCAGCAGCCTATCGAGAGAGGCCCTTTGGTGACGGTCCAATGGGGGCGCTTCGTGCCCACTGCGTCACCTTCCCGCCGAAGTAGGTGTGGCCTAGCCCTATAAATATAGCTGATATCACTGGTTTTTCATCGCCGAAGCGAACCAGAGCGTGTTGTAGGCACGGCAAGATACGCAGTACTCGTTCCCTCTTCTAGAGAGAACCGAGGTTACGTTAGTAACCGAGTACGTTCTCGTTCGAGAGGTTCTCTCGTACTGCGTAATATCTTACGCTAGGGGAACACAGTGTAAAACGCTGTGCGTGCTGGGATCCAACACCAAAGTCCCAAGGGCAGATGCCCAGGGCTCATCTAGTGCACAATCACCAAGGACTCACAGAGAGTCCGAGAAGAGAGGCTAACAGCGTCATTCCCAATAAGTTAGCATCCCAAAGGAGCTAATAACTGTCACAGTGTTTCACACAGTCAGGGTGAAAACATTCGGCCTGAACTGTTTAACAGTATGGGTCTTACTTTTTGCCCATGGGGTAATTTTATCGGTCAGCGAGCGGTGCTCAAGCGATTGTAGTATTCTGTGCCGAAGCAGCGAGGCAGACAGTACTTGATTTTATACCGATAGTAGTTTAGCCTGTAAGGCGGTAATCCCGCTAGACCAAGGCCGCGACGAGGCCATGCCTCTTGTGGTGTGCGCTCTAACACCTAAAGGGCACGTATGGCCCTTTGACGTGTATGCCAGCGCTATGGCGTCAACTATCCATCTGGATAGGCTCTGTTTCAACGCGGCTAGTCTCTTAGCATGACCGCTGAACGAAACGAAAAGCTGCTCAGTCTCTCTGAAAACGGACGAGCGAGACATATAAGATCTTAATGCCCTGACTGGGCAAAGGAACCTCGCGTCCATCTCCTCGTTATAAACCGGCAGGGCGGACAGGGAAATAACCTGGGCCCTAAACGGTGTGTTGAGGGATTTAGGCACATATCCGTGTCTATGTTTGAGTATGATTTTCGAGTCATTTGGCCCAGATTCCAAACACGTCGCGCTCACCGAGAGCGCTTGCAAATCCCCTATGCACTTTACTGAAGAGAGAGCCATAAGAAACGCTGTCTTGAATGACAGGTGTTTCATGTCCGACAGATGGATCGCCTCAAACGGGGCACCTTTCATGGCTTCCAGAACCGTGGAAAGGTCCCACATGGGGATTGAGGGGGGTCTAGTAGGATTTAACCTCTTAGCTCCTTTTAGGAAGCGGATGACCAGATCATTTTTGCCCAGTGACTGTCCAGTCCCGGGTTTTGTAAACGCAGCTATGGCCGCCACATAAACATTGAGCGTGGATGGGGTTCTGCCCTTATCCAGCAGCTCTTGAAGGAAGGAGAGTACTTCCGTAACCCCGCAGTCTGGGGGTGAAAAGCCTCGGGCTTTGCACCAGCCAGCAAACACTGACCATTTCGAGGCATAGAGTCATCTAGTAGACGGCGCTCTAGCCTGTGTGATCGTGTTTAACACTCCCTCGGGGTGATTTGCGGGTACCCGTTGATGGCCCATGCGCGCAGGGACCACATCTCCGGGCGAGGATGCCAAATTGAGCCCTTGGCCTGAGAGAGGAGGTCTTTCCTCATCGGTATTGGCCATGGGGTAGTGATCGTCAGCTGCATCAGGACTGGGAACCAAGCTTGGTTTGCCCAGAGCGGAGCCACAAGGAGCACTGAGCATCCGTTTTCCCTAATTCGTTCCAACACCTGAGGTAGGAGCGCAACTGGGGGAAAAGCATAGAGCGGGCAGCGGGGCCAGACATGGGCCAGCGCATCCCTGCTCTTGGAGAAAAACTTCGGACAGTGAGCGTTCTCTTGGGACGCAAACAGGTCTACCTGCACTCTGCCGAATGTCTCCCACAGCAGAAGGACCGTCTGCGGGTGCAGAGACCATTCTCCTGCTAGAACATTGTTTCTGGACAGTCTGTCTGGCCCCAAATTCAGGCGACCAGGCACATGTGCTGCTCTCAGTGAGCGCAGATTGTGCTGAGCCCAGACCAGGAGGCGTTCCGTCAGCCTGTAAAGGTTTCGGGATCTGGCGCCGCCCTGGTGATTTATGTAGGCTACCACCGATATGTTGTCCGAGCGGACCAAGACGTGGTGCCCTTTTATACGGGGGACAAAGGCACCTCAGCGCACTGTCAACTGCCATCATTTCTTGACAGTTTATGTGTAGGAGCTTCTCTCATTCTGACCACTGGCCGAAGAACGGTCTGCCCTCGTGGAGCGCTCCCCATCCCGAGGTGGAGGCGTCCGTGGATACCACCTGCACACTCGAGGAAGTCCCCAGGCTTACACCTGACTGGTACCAGTCGGTCGCTCTCCAAGGTACCAGAGCTGTGGCGCATTTCAGATCGACCTTGAGGCGAAACAGACCGGAGACCCAAGCTCGAGGTGGTACTCGTGCTATTAGCCATAACTGCAGTGGGCGCATGCGGAGCAGACCCAGCTGGAGTACTGATGATGCTGAGGCCATAAGACCCAGCATTTTCTGAAACCTCTTGAGTGGGACTACAGTGCCACAGCGGAAGGATTTTGTGATGTGCTGAATGTTCAGTCTGCGCTCTGGCGACAGTCGCGCTGTCATAGACAGCGAGTTCAGTTCTGTGCCCAGGAAGGATATTTTCTGACTGGGAGACAGCGAACTTTTCGCCCAATTGACTGTGAGACCCAGGTTCTCAAGGTGCTCGAGTAATATGGTCCTCTGTTCTATGAGCTCTGAATGAGATCGAGCTAGAATCAGCCAATCGCGTCCATGCACATTGTAAATATACGAGGTGCAAGAGACAGGCCGAACGTTAGGACTGTGTATTGGTATGCCTGGCCCTCGAAGGGGAATCTCAAGAATTGCCTGTGACGTGACGCTACTTGTATCTGGAAGTAGGCGTCCTTCAGATCTATTGACATAAACCATTTTCCTGGTTGTGAGCATTCTGAACTGGCGTTTCATAAGCTCTTTGTTCAGCTGTCTTAAATCTAGAATGGGTCTGAGACCCCCGTCTTTTTTTGGTACCAGAAAATATCTGCTGTATAGACCCCCTTCGCTCTGAGCTTGAGATAAAGGCTCTATTGCCCCTTTGCTCAATAGTGTCGCTATTTCGGCTCGAAGTAGATGGGCTACTTCGGTTTTTACCGTAGATTCTGGTCGCGACAAAGGGGCGACAAGGGAGTTCTGGTGTGCTGTAACGTAAACTCTGTGCTTGCAGTGACTGAGGCGGGGGGGGGGGGGGGCGCCGATCGCGCCAGGCAGCCTGGCCGCGCTCGTTTCCCTTATAGCAGTTTGCTGAGAGAGAGCGAGAGAGGCGAGCCCCGTGGGGCTTAACATATCTGTGAGTGAATGTGGGCGCGGGACAGCGGGCACATTTACTGCACTGAAAACACCGTCGGCCAGAGCTGACTGTATGAGTGTTGGTTTCGTTTTTACAGAAACCGTGGGACATGTGGTGTGTAGTGTTTGTGGGCACTGAGTCGTGGGCACGTTCACTACATTTAATGCACAATTGACATGAGTCGATGTGGCGGGCTGTGTTTGTGTAGAAATGAACACTGGGCTGTGGGCATTTTTATTACACTCATAACACCATCGGCTGTGGCCGGAATACCAGAAAATACATTGCTTATGTGATTTATCTGGGTCACCGTGGAAACGGCATTTGTGTGCAGGCAAGCGGGCCGTGGTACCAGCTTGCTTACTGCAAAATACACTGGAACAGCCGCATTTTCTGGAACTGAACGAGCGAAAAGTTTCGGTGGAAGTCTGGAGACTGAATTGTATCTGCTGCGAGAGCCGGGATCGAACACGGGTCTCTCTCGCTAAGGCTTTGGGTTCCGAACCCAACTGTGTCATCACAGTTTTGTGTGAGTCGGCGTTTGTTTGCAGGTGTGCGTGTTATACAACAGGCTCATTGCTGCAATATTGACATTTTCAGCCGCTCAAACTAAGAGGAGCTGAGAAATGTTTGAGAAATGGAGATTGGTTCGGCCTAGGCGGGACAAAAACACACTCTTTCCTCATTTCGGCGGTGACGCATGCCCACGGGGGGCGGGGGTGGGGTAGCTTTCTTATAACGTAAAGAAAGCTAGCCGCGGTTTTGATGCTGGCCCCTTTCCCTGACGACTCGTGGACAGAGAGGGGGGTCCACAGACCTCGCCCAATCCTCACTGTCCGACGCCAGGGTAGAGCAGCTGGCCTTCTCTACAGATGCAGCTATCTCGTCGTCATTAATGGCGGAAGCGGCGGCCGTTGTCCGTCAGTGAGCGACTCGAGTGAAGCTGGTGAAGCTGACCCGCTGAGTACGGCGCTTTTACGGCGCGGCACTACAGTGGGCGGAAGTGCAGACTCTGAGAAAAAATGCCAGGCGAGTCCTCAGAGTCACCATGGCAACAGCTCGCAATGATGGCAGCCGCCGTCAGCGAGCGCGAGAGCTGCATGATCCTTACCCAGGCGGTAAACGCAGATGAAATGGCGGTGCCCGTCGCTGAGTGCAGCTCGGCACGAGCCACAGAAACGAAGCATCTTTAAAAAGACGCTGCTCCTTTAGATAAAGAGAGAGAGTGGCCGCGAAGCGCCCCCATTGGACCGTCACCAAAGGGCCTCTCTCGATAGGCTGCTTCAGTTGCCGCAGGACAGCCAATAGGCACGCAAGCCGCCTTGCCTATGTCTGCATGCTGCCGCAAAGTGTTTTACATTAATACAAAATGAAGGATAATTTTTGGCTTCAATATCTCGTGGAAAAGAGGTTTTCCCCTAGCGTAAGATATTACACAGTACGAGAGAACCTCTCGTAAGAGAACTGTGATATATATACTGGTACATTTAATGTAATTTCACTGTAAAATACTGTTAAATGTACAGTTTTTTTGAAGTGTCACGCAATTCCCTGCGTGACACTTCACATTTATTGTATTTTTTTTAAATAACTGTTTCTTCATAATTGTCTTAGTTTTTTTTCTAATCAGTTGTACATTAGGGTTTTATGTAACAATCAATGTTGTTAAATAAATGCTTATTGCATTTTTTAAATTTCAACATGTTACCATGATGGTGTTTATTGTTTGTGTGAATGACACTGTGCAGCTTCTATATATTAGTGTTAACTTTCTTGTGGAAGAGCTGCTTATGATGAACTTTGATTGATCATTTGACTCTCAGTACTGCTGTGATTGTTGGCTGTCAGTGTATTACAATGGAACAAAACAGATATGTATACTTCATAAGGTCAGTAAATTAACATCATATCAGATAATGAAATACGGTTTATTGCTGTAAAATTATATGTTTAAAATTCTGTAAAACCAAAAATGTTGCTACCGTATTTTTAACAGGAAAACTCTGGTAACTACAGCTACCAGTTTTTTCCCGTAAATTTTACGGATTTTTTTTTTTTTTACAGTGTAGGTTGTTATTTGTACGTATTCTACAATGTTACATATCCTGTCTGTCACATTTATAGCTGTTGTCTCCATTGGAATCTATGTGATTGGGAATTTCAGATTTTGCAGCAGGTTGAAGTTGGTCACGTGGATTCACTATGTTGAACAACAGAAACACATTCTGTGTGAGCTGTACTTCGATTTACAACACGATTGACAAAAGACAATGTGTAAATTCACCAAAATTCTGCTAATGTGACAGCACTAGTCTACTGTGATATTCAGTTTTCCACATTATATGAAACACAAGCTTCTAAAACACGTGAGGTGAGGCAGGTGCTGCTTTGGTGAAACTGCGGAATAAACAAGGTGCTGGACTTCCAGCTCATCAATGCCTCAGGGGGCACAAATGCTTGTTACTGCCTCACGTTCGGCTCTTGACAGACTGGCATACGTTTTCTCCTCAGGTACTGACAGTGCACGTCTGTTTGAAAACATTTTTAAGTGTTCTAAATTAAACATTGTTTACATGTTGGTGCATATCTCCATCTGTGCACAGGGGAAGGCCTTTATAAATATAACATTTGGGGGAAAAAAATATTATTTATAGAACACATTTTATATAAGATGTTCATGCCCTATGCATCCAGTATTGGGGTGTGGAATGGAGGAGCAGTTTTGACCCGTTTAAATGAGAGATTTACTGCTGATGATGCAAGTCATGCACACTGGGTGATGAAAATTTAAACGCATATCCGGAGAATGTGGAAAAGAAGCAATCAGGTGATCAGTAGGGAACATTTTACCTTTTACATTAGGGATGTGAAAAAATGTATCTAACCGTTGGATATGAACTCACAGGACTAAAAAATAAATGAATAAACAATAATAATAAAAAAAAAATTTTTTGACTATCACTGTCACGCATTCAGCTAGCTCTTTCTTCGTTTGCACCGTTTCTCCCTGCCTCGTTTGATGTCTTCATTACTAATTTGATTTCATCATCTCCTTCAGCTGTGTTCCCCTCACTATCCTGTGTACATAAGTTCTTGTGTTTCATTCTTTGGTTGTCGGGTATTGTCGGTTGTCGGTTGTGTTCCCCCTGCCAGTCAATGTCTGGATTAATGACTGTTTTGAACTTTCATCTTCCTTGTCGTGTGTGTGATTATCACTACTGAGTTGTGACAATCACTCAATATAAGTAAAAAAAATAGTCACATATCATGAAATCTAGCAGTCATCTAAATGAATGAAACGAAACTGCAGGATGGTTTCAAATTGTCTGTGAATCAGTGTTAAATATTTTGCATGTTGCATGTATTAAAAGCAGGAGCCAATCAGTTTAGGTTTTTTTTTTTTTTTTGCAATTTATCTTTTTTTAGGACTTTTAAATTGGGAAAATTATTAAGGGGAAAAGGCATATTTAAAAATATACACAAAATGGTTCAAAATTCAAATTATTTGAAAACATCATATATAAACTTCAAAATACAGAAAGAGGAGCTTCAGGATAAAGGATAGAGAAGTCTTTAAATGATACATACCGGTATTTGTGTATACATATTATTCTGTATGAGAAACTGAGTTATGTTCTGCGGGAGGACAGATGGTTTTAGGGGTATAGTAAATCATAATTTATCATAATTTTGATAAATTAAAGAGAAAATCTAATTATACATGTTACTTGTTAAGAGCAGTAGTGGTTATTTCTGAATAATTTCATTTTCCTACTTAAATTAAAATAAATAATAATAATGGGAAGTTGTGAGATGTTTGTCCCAGCTCCCAAGAATTAGTAAAAAATAAAACGAAAAGTTATATTTTATAGTTTTTTTTTTATATGTGTGTTAGATAAATATACAGTTACTTAGTTACATCTGTCCTGCATTGATTAAACCGGAGACATTTGTTCTCTCTCTGTTTAGAAAACGTCTCAGGTTACGACTGTAACCTTTGTTCCCTGAGAACAGGGAACGAGACAATACGTCATCGACGTTATGGGGAACGCCTCAGACGTGACAGGTGTCTGAAATCACTATCAAATCACGTCAATCACATTGACCGGCGACAGCCCGTGAATCATTAACGTGAATGATTAACGTGCGACCTGGAAGTATATAGGGGCGCCTTGCAAACATGACAAATCACCTTATCGTCTGAAGGGACTGTACGGTAGGCAAGCCCCGAGGCATGGCAGGGAGACGTATTGTCTCGTTCCCTGTTCTCAGGGAACAAAGGTTACAGTCGTAACCTGAGACGTTCCCTTTCGAAGGGAACTCAACAATATGTCATCGACGTTATGGGGAACGAAATACCCACGCCGCCATGCTGAGGGGAGTGCATGCCCAAGGCCAGTGACAACTGTCCGAACCAGCAAATTCAAATGAAATGCTCAAACCACTCACCCTCAGGTCACACTGGGCTGTCAGTGACGGCATCCCCTACGGTCATAGCCTAAGCAAAAAGCCTCACAGGAAAACTTCCATTAACATAGTTAAACGAAAGGCCTACCTGGGCCTGCTCAAAGGCCTAGGACCACCACTTCAATTAGAAGGGGGTCCCTTCTAGGGAATGTGGCTAGGGAACCCGAAGGAACCCCAGCCAGTCACTATTCAGGGGAACGTACTCACCCCGAAGTGCCACCAGGACGGCCTGACCTGGCGTCAGAACGTAGACACTAGTCTGGCCAAATCCTGTCTGTCTGAAGACAGAGCCTCTGGACAAAAGCCTTAAGTAAGGCATCCAACCCGAGGGACTGCGAAGCTGGCAGTGAACCACTCGGCCCGGATCTCAGAGACGGGATATCCCAGAGAGTATGACTCAGCATAGTGCTTTATGACCCTTGCTAGCGAGGGGAGTTTCTCTACTCGATCCACGGATCAACCCAGTGTCTGTGTTTCAAACACTGAGGAGGCCTGTGAAGGCCTAAGGGCTGATCTAACTGGGAGGCCTCTCGAGAGGCCTACGACCGTCTGACCAGACTCAGGAAGCCGCATGCTCCTAGGGACCCTCAGTGAGGGGAGCACAAGGTCTGCCTGGTAGGCAAACCAGGCTGTAGGCAGGAAAAGTTCCGGGAGGGAACCAATAGCAGAGAATAAACACTTTAGCGAGCCAGGGCGCAAGCTCGCCTTCAGCAGCTGCCTATTAAGGCTAGCTGAAACTGATAGCAAGAGGCCACTAGCTTCATAAACCCAGCACCATTAGGGAAATGTTACAGGGAGGCCCGGAGAGGCCTACTACCTGATAGCCAACATAAGTGGGAATTCGCCTTCAGGGAGGCCCGTGAGGTCTACTACCTGATAACCACAGTATGTGGGGTGCTCCACCTTCAGGGAGGCCCGTGAGGCCTACTACCTGATAACCACAGTATGTGGGGTGCTCCACCTTCAGGGAGGCCCAGAGTGGCCTACTACCTGATAACCACAGTATGTGGGAACTCACCTTCAGGGAGGCCCGGTGAGGCCTGCTACCCTACAACCACAGTATGTGGGAGCTCACCTTCAGGGAGGCCTGGTGAGGCCTGCTACCTTACGACCACAGTATGTGGGGAGCTCACCTTCAGGGAGGCCTGGTGAGGCCTGCTACCTTACAACCACAGTATGTGGGGAGCTCACCTTCAGGGAGGCCTGGTGAGGCCTGCTACCTTACAACCACAGTATGTGGGGAGCTCACCTTCAGGGAGGCCTGGTGAGGCCTGCTACCTGATAATCACAGCTGTTCGGTTGTCAGTCCTTGGGCTCGTCTCCAGGGAGGCCTGGTGAGGCCTACTACCTGACAGCCAATGTAGGTGGGTGACAGTTCCAAGGCGGCCTGCTAAGGCCAGCCGGCTGGGGACTCGCCTATCAGGGAGGCCTGGTTGGGCCTACTAGCTGATAGCAAGTCAATTCTGCTACAAAGGAACACTGTTGGGAACCCCCACCTTCTAGTGAAGCAAAAGACGACCTAACCCTGCTCAAAAAAGACAAAAATACCACGGAGGCCTGATTGAGGCCTACCACGTCCTTATAAACCAACCTCTGCACCAAGCTGCATTACTCTTAGTCGCCCCAGAATGCAGAGAAGGGGGCGGGCCATGGCCTAACGACTCCCATGGGAGGAGGCTGTTATACAGGGATGCAGAAACATACATTCACAAAGTGAAGAGTCAGAGGAAGAAATGCTAATTTTAGCAGAACGCCTCTATTATCCCTGGCACAGCCTAGGCCAGCTACAGAGGCGGCCCTGGTGAGGGCCAGCCTGTAAGCATAGATCTATCTGAGGGCTCGGAGGAGCCACAGCCTACTAAAGAATATAGTCTGTATTATTCCATATAAAGGGCTGCAGAAACGCTCAACCTAATGAAAACTCAACAGAGCTCAAGGGGTGAAATACTCAGAAAAGTCAAAGGCGTTCCCCATAACGTCGATGACGTATTGTTGAGTTCCCTTCGAAAGGGAACTGGCTTTAAAAATTGTATGCACAACTTGCTAGAAACAGAAACTAAAAGCATATGTGACTGATGCTAGAGGCTGCAGTGTTTAGCGTCCTTATTAGCATGCCTGCCTCCCAAGCCAGAAACGAACAGCTCGGAGCAGTGCGAGTAGAACCGGAGGGGTTACATTGGAGCTGTGAACCGGATGGGAGTGAGGTTTAGGGCGGTGAGTGTAACGGATGCAAGCTAGTAAGAGCTGTGTGAGTAAACCTCACTCCACTGACCCCGAGAGGCGCACTAGCGACTTACGCTACAGGCTGTGGTGTTTAACATCCTTGTTATCATACCCGCCTCCCATGCCAGAAACGCCAGTTTGAATCCCGCTCAGGGCAGTGCAAACTGGAGTTACATGTTTTACAATATGATAAATCATGCATTGTTCTCAATTTACCACATGTAACATATATAGGGTGGAAATTACACTAAACAGCATGAGGCCTAGGTCTCACTGCACCTTATTTTAGACCAGAACAGCATCTTATGCAGATTAGAGGTTCCAGTTGTGTGAGAAATATGCATCAGACTGTCTGTGAACAGACTATGGGTGGTCTGTGAAAGTGAATTGAGGCCACTGTCAAAAAGTGACCCAATTTACCTGAATTCACCCTAGATTGGTTTGTTTATTTTTAAAAGTAGCTCTGCTTCCTAAAAATGACTTTCAAAGTTTCATCATAAAATGAGGTGCAATTGGAAAAAGTTTTTTTTAGAAAATGAGAGTGAATGTGCAGAAACAGCCTGTTTCTATCCTCCCAGGCCCAGCATGCAATTCACCCAGGCCCCGCCGCTGGTATTGAATGAGATTGCTCAGCACTCCACCTTTCTCTAGCTGACTGAAGGCTAAAAGTGATGGACAAACCCTTAGAGACTGGGGCCAAATGCACACAAATATAACTTTGGAGTAAATGAAAATTGCATTGATTGCTTTTCAATGCAATGTCAGTGTCGCGTTTGTTGAGTGTCAGATCAATTCCATTTGCGACTGTGTTTGTCATTCAGGACACATCCAATGCTAACAAATATACTGTGTGCCTTTATAATTTACAGGCCCTCTCTTCCAGGAAAATAAATGAAAAATAGTGATGACTTCAATTACTATGTCAAACTGTCACACCACATGGACTCTTGTTTTCAATCAGTTCCGTTCTTCCTTAGTTAGTTTGTTGTCATGGACACTCATTAGTTTCAAATGTGCACCTATCAATCATCTCGTTATCCTCTCACTATTGTTCAGTTCTGTTTGTGTGTTTTTGTCTGGTCTTGTCTATATTATGGTTGTGCTGGATCACTTCACTCTGTGTTGGACTATAACCTGTGTGGATTATTAAAGATTACTTGTTTTTTCTCTTGTATTTCTCTTCGAGTGTTTACACAACCTGCTGACATGACATACTACATAGATAATAATAATATACTATTAATAATATATATCTAAATCAGGTCTACTTTGGCTTAGTGTTCGTGCACTCAGCTAATTCTCTTGGAAAAGTCTCATTTAGTTGTCCTGCAAATTGCTTCAGAACCAAGAAATTCCTGAAGAAATATTACTCCAGTTAGAATATTCAGAATGATTTGTATTTTTTTGCCATTTCAGCTATACTGCTGAATTTTTTACTGTTATGGTTTTTTGATTTACCATCAGCTTATATAATAAGTTGCACAATTATACATAGCCTACCGTAGAGTGAGTGGACAAACTAAAAAAAAAAATACACCAACTGCTCCTGCATATGTTCCACTTTAGATTCACATTTACTTATCCAGCAGCACTTTTGCATTTAAGGTAAATGGTAACTAATTTTTGATAGTCTACTTTAGACATGCTAAGTAATAACAGTCATTACCAGTCACATTAGTGGGCTGTCTGCTTGAAATCCGCTAACACTTTATTTTGATGCTCCCTCAACAGACATTCTTCTATGACTAACTTTGCAAGTACATGTAAGCTTACTCTACTAACCTGAACCCTAACCTAACAGTCTACTAATTCTCTAATAACAGGTAGTTGACATGTAAATGCAAATTAATGAGAGTTAGTTGACAGTTGCAATGTTAGAAGCAATGTCTAAAATAGTAATGTTTAAAGTTGAAATAAAGTGTAACCAGGTAAATTATTAAGTAATACATAAGAAATACATAATAAGGAAAACATTATTACAGTAAACAGCCATAACCTCATTGTTTCCCTAGCACAAATATTACATTTTTCGAAGCAGTACTGTGAGGTAAGGAACATGGAACCACAGAAGAATGTGATGGATTCATTGGTCAAAGAATTACTGATGAATTCACTGATGCTTTCAATTAATATTTAATTGTGATATTTATATGTTGTTACAATCCGATTTTCCCAAGTACGATTATTGTTTGAGCATGCTGAAAACAGTCATTTTTATGAGGGGTTATTTTCAGAGTGCCGAGAAGACTGTATCTTCAGCTTATTGCTCTCATTATTAAAGCCCCCTCATCTGAACCATTCCCCATAACTATTCATGAAAATACGCAGACATGAAAACCTTATTGTGAAGGATGCATGCAATAACTACCTGAGCACACTGAATGTGAATTATTCAAATTATTGAAATGAATAACATGAGCCTTCTGTCAGAAAATAATTAATTAAATGGAATAATACCAAGATGATGTTGATAGATAATGAATTAATTAAAGCAAAGCAACACTGCTATTTTTGTACACAACCAATAGTGTCTGAAGCAACAAAATGCATCAAAATGCAAAAAAGCATCTTAAACTTTAAGATTAAGGATTATACGATATGCACAATTTGAAGTACTGTGTTTTCTGGGGAAATCAAGTCTTAGGAACAGACACTGAACCCAAGCATAGACTTAGGGGCTCAAAAGGGCACACTAATTTAATTTCCCTGAAATTGTCCTCTATCAGATACAGATAGATACAGTACTGCAAAGCAGTTTAAAACTTCTTAACTCTTGGGTGATAGAGAGAGATGTCCTTAATACAGCTTGTGTTCGGAAAAAAAGTAAAATAATATAAAAATATCCATTATTTATCATTTTAATGACATTTATATTGTAGATGTTTTGTGTTTAGTGTCTGAACGCACATTAATATGGACAATATCTATGATTTCACCAAGATCTTCTCTCAGCAGATTGCATTATGCTGCCAAACTGTTCAACAGGAACATAAGTCACAATATCATTAAAAAAGTAGCGCTGCTTTCTAATCCTAATCCGCTCAATAGTAATCAGTGAGGTGGAGCATGTTTGAGCTAAGGAGCTTGTCTTGAAGGAGGGTACACGAATTGAATGCAAGAAAACAGATTAGATTAGATGTGATTTTAATACTAAATCTGTGTCTTACGCATTGTGAAAATGGAAGTCATCTCAAGATTTGAATCAAGCGAGTCATCTTTGATCTTGCAAGTGTTTTTATTTTAAAAAAAAATTGTATGTATATTGGAACAAATACTAAGAATATTTGATCAGATTTATGATTTCTTCACTTAAATCAATGATCATTGGGTTATTTGCAGGAAATGCACTGAACTTCAATTCTTACATTGTAAATGAAACAAAATATGTATAGTGAAATATTTTTAGATCATAATTTGTAATTTACTGCATTACAAAGCACACTAAAACTGTGCAAAACTGAAAGAACTGCAGGGTTACGCCTTGGCTTAGTAACAATAGCTACAATAAATAATAGTAACAATTGATAACTTCGATAAATAATAACATTTTAAAATGCAGCAGGTGTCAGGAAACACAGACTCGCTGAAGTAGTGAGTAACAATAAACAAGTTTTATTCAAACAGGTGACTGGTAAGTATATTGCATGTAGACAACAACCATGAAGACAATGATGAAGATGAAGCAGTAGAACACAGGTACGTTGCACCACACGCACACTACACACCAGTATAACGCGGCGTATTGAACTAATTAGATGTTTCATCTTACAGAGAGTTGGAGAACTGGAGATTGAAAACTGGTGACTGGCAGGATTGGAGACAAGGAGAAGAACATGGAGGTAGGTATCTCAGGTAAGGAATATTCACAACTTAGGTGAGTCCTAGTCGACACCAGACAATCATGGTGTGTGTAGTGCAGGCTTTTGAAGAGGGGGCTGAGAAGTGTGGTGATTGGTGACAAGTGGTTGCAATCAGTACTCCGTGAGAGTGAGCATTGTGAGGAAGTGAAGGTGGAGCCTGGCGGATCCCTGACAGTACCCAGACAACCGCTCACGTTGGAGGACGTTAGAGGGTTTCCCAGACCATGGGAACAGGGGTGGTTGGTATCCGAGTATGCACTGGAATGGAGTCAGGCCGGTGCTCCTCTGACTCCCTCTGCCCCACCTAAAAACTGGCTCCAAAAGTTCTGGTGGCTGTGACAGAATGTGCGGAAGAATCGCATGATTGCCTGGACGAAAAGGATTGCCCGTTGGTTTGAGGAGGGTAGCTCGATGACAGACTTACGATCACATCGAGGGGCTTGAAGAAGGCCTTCCAGACTTTAGAGATAAACTGGGGTCCACGATCTGACACTATGTCTTTTGGAAAACCATGGTGATTAAAGACATGATTGAACAATAGCCGTTTTCATGACAATGGGCAATCCCTTGAGGGGAATTAACCGGCAAGATTTGAAAAGCGATCAAACACAATGAACATTCTAGTGTTTCCTTTGGACGATGGCAGGTAAGTCATAGAATCCACCCCTAGATGTGACCAGGGGCGACTGGGAATGGGCAGCGGAAGGAGTTTGCCTGTGGGTAGCTGTTGAGGTGATTTGGAAATAGTGCAATCCATACACCCCCTCACGAATCTTCTGACATCTCTGGCCATACTGGGCCACAAGAAGCGATCTTGTAGCAGCGAGAGGGTTTGATTGGCAGTGGCCTGTGTCCAGTGGTCACTGAAGAATGTGCAGAGTGGCTGAGGTTGTAGCGATGATTTTGAGGAATGTATTGACCACCTGGTGGGCACGCCAGACACTGGCTGGGTTTTCATCTTGAAACTACTGGATAGGAATCGTGATTACCTCAGGATTCAGAATGGGCTTGCGAGATTCAGGAGAATCTTCAGCTGCATGAATTCGGGAAAGTGCATTGGCTCTTCCATTCTTGTCACCTGGACGATAGAAGATTTGGAAATTGAAACTAGTATTAAAGAGAGCCCATCGAGTTTGACGTGGGTTAAGACGTTTGGCTTCCTGAAGATATTGGAGGTTCTTATGATCAGTCAATACCGTGAAGGGGTGTTGTGCTACCTCAAGCCAGTGTCTCCATTTTTCGAGCGCAAGTTTGATGGCAAGAAGTTCTATTGCTGATGTCATTGTTCTCCGCCGGGGTTAACTTACGGAAAAAGAAGGCACATGGATGGAGTTTTGAAGGCGTCCCCTGCTGCTGAGACAATACTGCTCCTACCCCCGTGGTTAAAGCATCGACTTCCACTGTTAATGGCTTGTCAGGGTGAGTCAAGATCGAAAGAAAGCTTGCTTCAACTGCCTGAAGGTCTTTGTGGCATCGAGTGGACCAGGACAGAGACTTGGGCTTACCTCGGAGTCCATTAATAATATTAATGGACTGGTAATGCTGCTGAAATATAACCATAACCATATATTGTCCTGCTTCTATATGCAGGTCAACACGTTGAGTAAAAAGCATAACGCAATACTCAAAGTGGCCTGTAGGGGTCACAAAGGCTGTTTTCCACTTATCTCCATTGCGAATTCTGATCAGTTAAGTGCTATGGAGGTCCAGCTTAATGACGACGATGGTGGCTCCTCGGAGGTCTTCAAGGGCAGCAGAAACGAGAGGAATGGGTTATCTGAACTTTATGGTGATATTGTTTAGGGAAAGATAATCATTACAAGGCTGCAATACTCTGTCCTTCTTAGCCACAAAGAAAAAAACTGGATGCAGCAGGGGATGTGGATGGTCGAATAGAGCCCGGTTGGAGAGCTTCCTGGGTGTATTTATCCATGGCCTTCTGCTCAGGAATGGACAGTGGGTAAATTCTTCCTCTGGGCACTGACTCACCTGGAATGAGATCGATAGCACAGTCCCATCGTCTGTGAGGTGGAAGTTGGTAAGCTTTCTTGGGACAGAACACATCACTGAAGTGGGAATAACACTCAGGAATCTCCACTGACTGCTTCTCGGGAGGGCTTTCAATGGGTGTGGAGTTCACAGGAACAGGTTGAACTGTACAGGAGTATTTCAAAGGCAGTTCTGGAAAACAGGATGGAAAACAGTCATCTCCCCACTTCAAACTTCCCTGATTTAAGGGGTTTCCAGTTCTGGAATGGGCTTGGGAACTCCTTGAAGGTCTTTTGGAGGTTGAGTTGACGGCAGAGGAGATAAAGTTTCCAGCTGACCCAGAGTTAATAAGGGCGGAAACTGAAATAGATACACTGAAGACAGTAATGAGCACTTTGGAAGTAAGTGGAGTAGAACTAACACGTGGAGTTTTGACAAAACTCACCAGAGGACGTGGAGGACAAATTGTGCCACAATATAAGCATAACCCCTTGGTCAGCCGTCGCTATGCCATAGGAAGACGACTGGATTCAACTTGCATGGGTTCTGGTTCTTGAGTGCTGGCTTGCTCTTAAGGTTGAAAATAATCAAAGATGTTTGAAAATGAAAAAAGACATTTGCTTTTACTGTTTCAACCCCCCTTTTTCTTAGCCCAAGGACCATGTGGAATTCCTAAAGACAGAGGTATTGATAGTGCTCAAGGCCTGTAGCCCAAGACATGTGGACATTGGGTGTCTTATAATTGTCACACCTTTAGTACGTTGGGGGAAGTTGCCAATTTCTATTTGGTCAGTTTGAATGTCTCACCATTTGGGTTACATTCACATGGTCAAGGGATAAAAGAAGATTGTAAAAGTTGCTCTGTCTCGTTGATTCTCTGGCTCTTCTTTTCGCTGGGGCTTCTTGTCTTTGGTCTCTTCTTTTTCTCTGTCTTCTTTGCTCTGGCCTTTTCTCTCTTTTCTTTTCTGAAGCCTCTCTCTCTATCTATCCCTCAGGTAACATATTATATATATGCTGGGTACAATTAATGGTATAAGTTTGTATCATCTCATACAACTATTTTGCAACTATTTTAAGTGTAACCATAACCATATATTGCCATTAAACCATTTCAATTACAAATGATGTGCTAACAAGTTTTGATTTGGTATTGACTTTGAAGTGCTACCTATTGGAATACAATATCCTCACACTATAGCAACGCACTCCCACATATTTAGCTATTGTAACTGCGTTCATTTCCGTCGTTGGTATAAGTAGCAGTGGGTGGTAATAGACAAGAAATGTACAGTTTTCTGCCATCTTGCTGATAACGTTTTAATTTTATTGGCATTTTATTTCATTAAAATTATGTTTTCTGCAAGTCCACTTTTTTTTTTAAATATACTTATTTTAGTGCATTTTCAATACAATTAATAGTGCATATCCAACAACACATTTCCTTTTCACAAGGGTATTGTTTCCATACAAAATAATACAAACACTAGCTCATCATTTATCCAGGGTGTGGGACCCACTCACGCTACAGACCTATTACAAATCAGTGGGTGGGACTTCACTTGCAGATACAGAAAGCAATATCAGCCATCTTGTTTGGAAGCTATGCTAACAAGTGCTGTGGAGATAGGAATTTACGACAATGACGGAAGAAACTAAACATGATATGGAAGAAGAGGATTTTGAAATTCTGCTGCTCGAATCCGATGTTCGTGGCCATCTTTATGAGCCGCAATATAGTAAAGAGCAGCTGAGGCTGCTGGAGGAACAGGAGGCGGCTGCCTGTCGCGGACGAGGAGCCTGGACGGGCTCGAGCTGGGCGGACTGCTGGTGCCTGTGCTCTCGCTGTGCGGTGCGGACACAGACAGAGTCCGTCTGCTGCAGAGAATTTCAACGATGGCAATTTCTCCTGGACGAAATCTCTGAATCAGACGAGCACACGGGCGTTTGTGTTGTGATGTGAACCATCCTAGTTTTGCACCGCATATGTTCTGACTGAACATCCAGGTATCATGCAATAATTCACCATATAGAAAGAAATACAAACGAGGAGTTTGCCAATGTAACAAAACGGGGTTCGATGTTGTGGGAAAGAGGCGGGAACCGGCGAACATTTAAACATTTTAATAGTAAAATAAACAAATACAAAACAAAAGTATAAGCCAGCAGCCACACACAACAGAAACAAAACACAACATAAAATCAGGCCTGTTCCTCTCTCAATCTGCCCTGTCGTCACTCCTCCTATTATGCTTCCGCTCCTCGGTGAGAGATGCGAGACCGGTGCGTCTCACAGGTGTCGTTCATTATCACTCACGCCACCGGCCTCGCGCCGTCCTCTCACGTCCCTCGCCCTCGTCCTGCTCGCCAAAGCCAACTAACAAGAAATTTTGTGTGAAATGAATTTCTAACTCTGGTGGCAGCTAACGTTAGCCTTGTAGACGAAAGAGTGATTTATCTGATGTTTGCGCTGTTCTGGATTAGTGGGAGTGGCTTGCGGAGCTGTGCAATGTGGTGCATTGTGGGAGTTGTTGTCTTACATACAAATGCGCCCTAAAGTTATTTTCTGTCCTTTCTCGGTCAAGAGGGCACCAAATTCAAAAATTCGTTTACATTTCGACTACATATATGACCCACTCTCAATAAAGATTAATGTTGAAATGGGTGAAGTGCTCCTTTAAGTAAACACTTATTTAGATGTGTTGACTAACAAACTAAAGAATACAAATTTTAACTGAGTGAGTTTTATATTTGATAACATTTTAAGTTAATATATTTTAAATGTACTAAATTGCAACTTCATTACAAATGTGCAATTACAAATATATTTAAATTAGGGCTGTCAGTTAAACGCGTTATTACGTTAACGCAAACCCATTTTAACGGCGTTCATTTTTTTATCACGCGATTAACGGTCTTTTTGGCCTAGCAAACTTTGTAGTTTTTTTTCCACATGCTTTTGCAACAGGACGCGGCATGCGCGGCGCTGCGCTATGAAACCCATTCATTTCAATGGCTTGCGCAGCGCAAGGACGTTTTGAAAGCGCAAGCTGATCTAGCTAGACCGGAAACAAAACAACAGGCACGCCGCACCTATGCGCCGCACACACTTGTTTGGGCTTGCGAGCCGGATGCGCGAGCGTGAATCTCTCTGCTCGCGCGCGGAATATAATGTGCCGAGCACGAATCTCTCTGCTCGAGTCGCGCGCTCTCAGATACACGCTGCTCTCAGATACACGCTGCTCTTGTAAGAATTTTCTCTGGGCTCGCTCAGAGAATATGTACCTGCACTTAAAGGGATAGTTCGGCCAAAAATGATATTTAACCCATGCATTACTCACCCTCAAGCCGTTCGAGATGCATATGTCAATCTTGTTTCAGACGAACACATTTTCAGTTATTTTAGAAAATGTCTTAGACCCTTCAGTGGATATAATGTGAAGCAATGGGGTCCACCTCCTTCAAGTCCCAAAATGTGAATACATCCTTCACAAAAGTAATCCATCCGGCTCCAGGGGGATAAACGAAGGCCTTCTGAGGGTAATCCGTGCGGTTTTGTCGTAAAAATATACATATTTAAAACTTTATAAATGAAAATATCTGACTTCCGGCAACGATCGACGCGCGTGCGTTCACGCGCTTTCTTGTTTTGTTTTGCTCTGCTCTCTGGCTGCGCTGGCGCGTTCGTTCTACGTCACAACAGTTCCTACGCTACGTCTTACCTCGTACGCCGACTTCCATCACCCGTGAACGCGCGTCGATCGTTGCCGGAAGTCAGATATTTTCATTTATAAAGTTTTAAATATGTATATTTTTAGGACAAAACCGCACGGATTACCCTCAGAAGGCCTTCGTTTATCCCCCTGGAGCCGGATGGATTACTTTTGTGAAGGATGTATTCACATTTTGGGACTTGAAGGAGGTGGACCCCATTGCTTCACATTATATCCACTGAAGGGTCTAATACATTTTCTAAAATAACTGAAAATGTGTTCGTCTGAAACAAGATTGACAGATGCATCTCAAACGGCTTGAGGGTGAGTAATGCATGGGTTAAATATCATTTTTGGCCGAACTATCCCTTTAAAACGTGTTCAGTGCAATCGCGAATCTCTCCTCTTCCCCAGCTAACAATTTTAGGTTATAAGAACGTTTTCATAACCTTCCCATTAAGTTTTAAAAAACGTTATTTATGAATGTTATAGGAACTTTCAAAACGTCCAGTTTTGAGTGGATGACGAGCGCGAGACGCCGAAATGGATGCCAATAAGATTCTGAATGGAAAGTTTACTTTTAAAAAGTTGCCAAATGGTTCCATTGACAAGACCAAAGTGATCTGTGTGTTTTGTCGTTGTGAACTGATCATCATCGCAGCACCTCCAGTCTGAATACCACTTGATGATGGCCAAGCACACACACACACACACACACACACACACACACACACACTCACACTCACACACAGTTGATGCGAATTCTCCGCACCCTCATCAATATCAGGACCTAGCCAGTATTTCTTTCACCCTTTTATTGATGGACAGTGTTACATTGTGTGAGAGATTATTTGCTCCATGTGTGAATGTTTTAGTGTGAAATTGTGCAAATGTTTTTTATTGAAAACAATATTGGCATATACTGTTCAAAGCAAGCCGATCCACTTTTCCATGTTGATAAGAGCATTAAAATGAGAAAAAAAAAAATAATGGGACAAAAAGAAATCAAGAGACATTTAGAACAGATAAAAATATGCGATTAATCGCGAGTTAACTATGACATTAATGTGATTAATCGCGATTAAATATTTTAATCGTTTGACAGCACTAATTTAAATACATAACATACAAGTTTCAGTAGATATTACATTAAAGTATATTTTACCAAAAATACTTAGTACATTTGGCAGTACATAACAGAAGTAATATGAATTTACTTACGATGTACTTAAGTTCTACTTCCGCCCTCACCCTCAACTACTCTGACGTGCCCATGTTGAGCGGGCGATTGCGGTGCTCTTGTGCCTGTAAGAACCCGCCACCTGGAGAAACTTTCAGAGATTTCCATCCATAGCATGTAAGTTCACGTCATCCATGACAGCAAGATGCCACATAAGCCACAGACATGTACAAGGGTAGTTCCAACCCAGCACTGCACTAGGTGACCAGTTTCGCCTATGTGCGTCAAAGGTCACAGTGCAGGCATTTGGTTGGGTGAGGTCCACCTTGGTGTTCCAGGAGCACTACCTGGGGCTCAACCTTGGGGCGATGAAGAATGCTGAGATAGAAGATGGGGCTCTGAGAAAGCGTCCTAAGTGCACCTATTCGCCAACACCGCGGGGACTCTTGCAATAGAAGGC
This sequence comes from Tiaroga cobitis, assembly GCA_030578255.1. Classification (NCBI taxonomy): domain Eukaryota; kingdom Metazoa; phylum Chordata; class Actinopteri; order Cypriniformes; family Leuciscidae; genus Tiaroga; species Tiaroga cobitis. The sequence continues at coordinate 17,713,834 of CM060592.1, read as the reverse complement.
GATAGAATATTACGATGCGACTCGGCCACTAGCATTAAGAGCAGCCCACCGAGGTCCCGCACCCCGTCTGCCCACCGCCAATGTCCTTCGCCAGTGGAGCTGCCTGCTCGCCTTTAAAGACTAAGAACCAAAAGGGCTTCAAAGCATTCCTAACGGGCGACAGAGTTGATGCATCTGGCTCTTACTCATGACAGCCATACATTAAGCACTGTCAGCATAAGTATTATGAAAGCGAGCATATCGCTTGTGCTCGGCTGCAGCGCACCCACAGTCGGGGAAATGCAGTGGTTATAAGGACCCAAAAAACTAATTTCTCTACGGTCACTGACCGATACTAATGCGGGCCTTCAGATCAAGGTAGGAGTTTTAACGCCTTATGGCGCCCGAATCAGGATGCAAGGCTTTCTATGTGGTAACACCAGCGCTGCCTCACCACGAAGCACCCACCACAGGTATGTCAAAAAACGGCTCGGTTACGGATGTAACCCTCGTTCCCTGAGTAGGGAACGGAGACGTTACGTCGGATGACGGAGAATGGGGGTTTCGCCTAGAAAGCCAATCCTCTTCGAGTATTAAAAAACGAGCCAATGGCAAGGAAATGCCATGGGTCTGCGGAATTTGCATAACGTATCCCCGCCTCACCACGTGGGTATAAAGGGAGGATGTGGACGCAAACGCAGCTATGTCTTCGCTGAGGAGCCGAGACTGAACTCAGGCGTCTACCCAGCGGTACACCGGAAGTGGCAGGGAGACGTAACGTCTCCGTTCCCTGAGTAGGGAACGGAGACGTTACGTCGAGACGTTCCCTTTCGTAGTCACTCCGAGTTACGTCGGATGACGGAGAATGGGGGTCCCCGTGAAATCACGCCAACTTCACAGCTGTCTTCCAGTGCCCTGCGAAGTCTGACCTCCCTGTCGTGATATAGGCACGGGCGAAGGAGTCCTACTTAACACAGGAATACCAAGGTACACTGGGAAGCATATCTCAGGGGAGATATGCCGCAGCATGCCTACCCGTAGGGAGGACTTAGGAATACACATATGGCCCGAGAGGGCTTCATATGGAGGAACACTGGAGTGACCAGCCCGTGGGGTGGCAACTTTCAACTCCAGGAGTGGCAAAGTGGCTTGCCAAGGGAAAGACACATGCTCAAAGAGGCTTACAGTGGAAATACACATGTGGGGGTTACTCAGGGGAGGAACCATGCACACAGAGGCACCTAGCCGACGCACAGGCAATAGACACTGGCGCCAGCGTCAACAGTCAACAGTGTAGCGTCAACTCAGGGCTTCAGAGAGGAAGGCTCACCTGAGGAAATATCGCACGTATCCAGTCCGTTGAGTGGAATGGCGAGCAAGCGAAGACACCTGAACGGCTCCCATGTTAGCTTGAAAAAGACAGTACATGGGAGGAGACTGGCTCCACTCGGAGATTGTAGAATCTGGCGAATGTGTTAGGTGTCGCCCAGCCTGCAGCTCTGCACATGTCTGTTAGCGAGGCGCCATGCGCTAAAGCCCAAGAGGACGCCACACTCCGGGTGGAGTGGGCGGTCACACCAAGGGGGCACGATCGACCTTGCTGCTGGTATGCCAAAGCAATGGCGTCCACTATCCAGTGAGACAACCTTTGCTTGGAGAGAGCCTTTCCCTTCAGCTTCCCACCATAACAGACAAAGAGCTGGTCTGAGGTCCTGAAACACTGCGTCCTGTCTACGTAAGGACGGAGAGCGCGTACTGGACAGAGAAGTGCCAAGGCTGGGTCTGCCTCCTCCCGGGGAAGCGCTTGCAGGTTCACCACCTGGTCCCAGAAGGGAGTGGTAGGAACCTTGGGCACATATCCAGGCCGGGGTCTCAGGATCACGTGAGATTGAGCCGGCCCGAACTCCAGGCACGCTTCGTCAACGGAGAATGCGTGCACGTCCCCTACCCTCTTGATAGAGGCCAGTGTAACCAGGAGTGCTGTCTTCATTGACATGAATTTAATCTCAACTGATTTCAGAGGCTCAAAGGGAGCCCTCTGCAGGGCATTTAACACCACTGAGAGGTCCCAAGAGGGAATGAGAGGAGGGCAAGGAGGATTCAGTCTCCTCGCTCCTCTCAGGAACCTGATGACCAGGTCGTGCTTTCCAAGAGACTTAGCTTCAACTGCTTCGTGATATGCGGCGATAGCGGCCACATACACCTTCAGGGTGGAGGGAGACAGCCTTCGCTCCAACCCGTCTTGCAGGAAGGAAAGCACGACACTGATCAAGCATCTCCTGGGGTCTTCTCGGCGAGAAGAGCACCAGTTGACGAAGAGGTTCCACTTCAACGCATAGACATGTCTCGTGGACGATGCTCTAGCGGAAGTGATGGTAGCCGCCACCGCTGGTGGTAGGGTACTCAAACCTGCCTCGTCCCGTCCAGGAGCCACACGTGGAGTCTCCAAAGATCGGGACGAGGGTGCCATAGGGTGCCCCGTCTCTGAGAAAGGAGGTCCTTCCTCAGAGGAATTGGCCAAGGCGGTGCTGTTGCGAGAAGGCTCACTGGGGGAAACGCATATTTGCGTAGGCCCTGCGGCCAGCTGTGCGCCAGTGCGTCCGTGCCGAGCGTGCCCTCGGACAGGGAGTAATACAGGGCGCAATGGGATGAGTCGTGGGAGGCAAACAGATCTATCTGTGCGTCCCCGAACTGGTCCCATATCAGCTGGACTGACTGGGGATGGAGTCGCCATTCGCCAGAGGTTGGTCGGAGCCGTGACAGCTCGTCGGCTGCAAGGTTCCGCACTCCTGGAATGTAAATAGCACGAAGGGACCTCAGGTGCTTCTGACTCCATAAGAGGTGGCGTGCGAGTTGCGACATACGGCGAGAGCGTAGATCACCCTGACGGTTAATGTACGCTACTGTCGGGGTATTGTCTGAACGGACTAGTACGTGTTGACCAAGGAGCAACGCATGGAAGCGGTGCAGGGCAAGGCGTACTGCCACCAACTCGAGGCAATTGACATGCATGAGGCGCTGGGGTCCTGTCCAGGAGCCCGCGGCTGCATGTCCATTGCATATGGCGCCCCAGCCCGTGGCAGAGGCATCTGTGGAGACAAAACATGCCTGGAAACTCGTTCTAGGGGAACTCCGGCCCGTAGAAAGCTAAGGTTCCGCCACGGGGTGAAGGTCTGACGGCAGGTCGGAGTCACTGGGACTCTGAGCGTACCGCGATGCCATGCCCACCTCGGGACTCGATCGCGAAGCCACAGCTGAAGCGGTCTCATATGAAGCAGTCCGAGTGGCGTTGCCGTGGCTGCGGATGCCATATGCCCCAGGACCCCCTGAAAAAGTTTCAGTGGGACCGCACTCTTGCCCTCGAACTGTCGAAGACAAGTCAGCAGTGAGTGTGCGCGCTCGCTCGTAAGCTGTGCGGACATGGCGACCGAGTCTATCTCCATACCGAGAAAAGAGATCCTCTGCACGAGGCAAAGTTTACTCTTCTCCCAGTTGACCCGAAAGCCCAGACGGGCTAGGTGCCGGAGCACTAGGTCTCTGTGACAGAGCCAGCCCGAATGGGAGAACCGCGTACTGGTATGCCTGCTCCTCAAAAGCAAACCGAAGAAACGGTCTGTATCGAGGTAAAATGGAAACATGAAGTAGGCGTCCTTCAGGTCTATCGCTGCAAACCAATCCTGGGGCCGAACACATTCGTAAATGTGTTTGGCCGTAAGCATCTTGAACGGCAGCCTGTGAAGGGTGCGGTTCAGGACGCGCAGGTCCAGGATCGGCCGTAACCCACCGGTTTTCTTGGGGACAATGAAGTACTGGCTGTAAAACCCTGACTCCACCTCGGCTGGAGGGACAGCCTCGATTGCACCCTTCGCCAGCAGGGTGGCAACCTCCGCTCTCATGATCGGGGCATAGCCACCGACCACAGTAAAGCGGACTCCCCTGAAGCGGGGAGGAGACCGTGCGAACTGAATCGCATAGCCGAGCCTGATCATTCGGGCGACCCAACGGGACAGATTGGGGAGCTCTAACCAAGCCACCAAAAACTGATCCAGTGGAATCATCTGACCCACAGGCGTCCCCCCGGAGGGGCAGCGGAGCGGAGTGACCGGCACAGGCGAGGGTGGCATAGCGGCCCTGCGTGCGTGCACAGTCATGCTCCGCGCCCTGACAGAGGAGACCAGGGAAGGACCAGCGTTCCACGGGGGTCTGCTCTGCCAGGGGTCTGGCGATAGAGGGGGACGAGAGTGGTGTGGTCCGGAGACGGCACGCACTGTCATCCGCACCCTCAGAGACAGAGGGGAACGAGAGTGGCGAGGCTCGGGGGCGTCGCGCACTGCCGTCCGGCTCTGTGTGCTCAGAGATGGGATGCAGCTCTTAGGAGAAAAGATTCTCCCCCAGCCCTCCACCGGGGGAAGGAGTGGGCCTGCAACCACTCCCTGAAGAACTGCAAGCCATAACTGAGCTGCCCGTAACGGGAGCGCCGCATAGCCTGGCGTACAGCGGGGCTGCGGGGCTGGTACGGGCAGGGGCACCTCCCTGCGACCACCTCCACGGCCCGGCCCGGTGCTGCTGGGGCCGGGTGGGAGGGGGCGGAAGTCGCAGGAGGGCGCATTCGACAGCAAGCGGACTGAGGCGTCTGAGCCGGCGGCTGATTGGCAGCAGGAGCAGCAGGGTCAGAAAAAAAGCTACAGTCCACATCTGGGCGGCCGAGAACTGTTGGGCAGAGTTCTCGACCGCGCCGCCGAAGAGGCCAGCCTGGGAAATGGGGAAGTTGAGGAAACTGGTTCACTCAGCCTCGCGCACATCAACCAGGTTAAGCCAGAAATGTCTGACCACGCATGTGGACATCACCTGACTCAGGGAGCGTGCGGTCACCTTCGTCGCTCGTAGAGAAAGGTCGGTGACGGCAGGCAGCTCAAGGATGAGCCCTGAATCAGCCCTACCCTCGTGCATGTCATTGAACACCCAGAAGGATGGCAATAACAGACAGTGAGGCGGCAGCCTGCCCCACAGCTCTATAGGTCCCCACCACCGGAGTAGACAAGAACCTACAGGCATTGGAGGGGTGCTTAGGGTTGCCACGCCAGGTGGAGGCGCTGTGGGGACACCTAAGTGTTGCCACAGAACACTCCACAGGGGGGAACCCCAGTGTACCGTAGACTGCGGCCTCGACGAGGGCAGAGAAGGTGGAAGAGGCCGCTGAGCAGTCCTAAAAAGTCAAAGGAGACTTCCACGATCTCATGGCCTCTTCATGCACATCCGGGTAGAAAGCATTTGGGTTCGCCACCCCCAAAAACCAATCATCAGCCTCAAGTGCTCGGGATATGGCAGAATTTTCCACACAAACCCGAAACTCGTGGCAGCCCGGGAAAGCATAGCTGTGAACTCTGAATCAAACTCGCTATGCTAGTACATCCGAAGACAGCAGCACAGACGAGCCATCTCCAGAGGTCTCCAGCTCACCTTGTGATGCCTTAAGTAGGACTTATAGCCTAGAAGTAGGACTGATTTTAACATTAAATTGTATAACTTTGTTACCGTGACAACATACATAAATCCCTAAAATGATCTTAATGATAACAAGAACAACTTCCATATAGTCAACATCTTGTAATGATGTCAATTTAGCTTAACTTTTACAGAATCTAGAATATTCCTTTAAAAGGTGACAAGTGATATTGATTGACAATTTTTCAGCGGGATAGGCCCACTTTTTGATACGCTTTTATAGGGTTTAATTCCTGAGTTGAATATCCTGTGACATTTGGATAAAGCTAAAAATTCACTGGAGGGAATAATGACAAAAGGAAGAGAAGTTTTGTCCAGAGAGGTCTTCCAAATATGGTCATATATGTAACCCCGTCATCTCGCAAGAGATGAGGAGAACTCAAAAGGGCCACAACCACAGTGTGTTTCGTTGCAAAGATAACAAAGTGTTTTGCACAATATTCACAAGGATCACATGGGGTAATCAGAACTGGGAAAGAGAGAAAACAAACAAAATTGTAACCGTTACAGACAACAGTGTTCCCAATCCTATCCAATGGAAATTGCTCTGAAACTGTGTGCACACTCACAAGTTCACCAAACACAAATTCACTCCAACTTCCACAATTGTAAAGTATATCAAACCACTACAATCTATTCCCAAAACCTTAACAGAGTAAACCATATACAAGAACATGGGAACCCCACCGTCAGTTGTAGGTCCAAAACAAACAAAACAAAACAACAAAACAAAACACAAAAACAATTTCATAAATTAAATCAATCACTTTGCCAGTTCCATACACAAGACTCAATTCAATATTAAAGTCATCTCTTCAGACACCCATTAAGCCACCAATGCTTTCACTAAAGTAAACGGCAATCATTCATCATCTGTAAATAAAACAAAGAAAGAATACAAATTGATGATTGCCCTATAAAATATTTACAAAGATTAAAAAACCTTAAAACATAACACACAAATTACAATTATAAAATGAAGCTTAAACCCAAATTCAATAATTCAATCAAAATCAGTACCTGTATTCTCAAATATATCTGCTAAATTCACCAATCAACATCATTCTCATCAGAACACTAAAACAGAAAACAAATAAAAACATGTTAAAACTAGACAAACTCACTCTAGACATCATAAATCACAACCCTTACCTTCCCAATTCAGTTATATGCTGCTCATTAATCAACTTAGTTTTTCATCTGCATTACACAGCCTTGAAAGACACCAAACAGCTTTTCCTGCTTAACACATGGTACCACAAAGAAGAAGTCTAAACAGTTTGGTTTCCCTTTATAGCGTCTTAAATCATGGGATTTGTAGTCCATCTAGTTTGTAGTCCATCTTCTACCCCATTACATATATAAAGGAAAGCTTCCTTTAACTCTAGATCTGGAAAGATCCCAATGTCAATATTTCCCACACAAGCAAATTTTGCAAACTTTAACTTCCACGGTCCAGGACTCTTGCCCAAATAGATACTGTAGTTCTCCTTACCACACTTGAAATTAATAATCTTTCTCTTCCTGCTCTTTCAACATCATTAAAAAGAGCAATCTATAATTATAACTTCCCAAACAGGCAAATAATTACACAAAAGACACTGTCAAGCCTTTCTGGGCTATGGGTTTTGTCCAATAATAAGACTCCCTGAATAGTGAATGATATTTCTATACCCAATGCAAGTTCTCTAATGTCCCATGATTTAGCCATAATTTATATAGCTAATGTTATAATTGCCATCCTCTGTCTATCTTTCATTGAGATGACAGTACACTCGGTTTACACTGAGGATTACTAAAAGCAACATCCTGTTTCTTGTTTAAGGACACTAGAGGTTAAAAATGTCTCTCAGCCAAGTTGCCTTATTAGTGTAGACCTTTCGTCTTGAAGTCTCATCTGGGGACTTACGTCCCAAGTTCAAAATGATACAGCAGAATTCTGTCTTTGGTTTTAGGCCAATGCAAAGTAACAAAATGTGAACAGCAGCGAGAGCTCCAGGGCATCCCAGCATGACAGAGGAAAGAAAGCCATTTTTATAGCATAATTAATGTATAAATGCATGCTTTGAAATGCATTATTTAAGCTTAAACCGTTATGATGCATACATCCACCTCAATTTCAAGAAGTCATCCAAATCCCTGAACAGACACAAAGAGAAACGTTCCTTTAAACAGCACTTGCGCTTTTGAGTAATTGTAGTCATTTCCATTCACCACAGCAAGTTGTGACAACAAACCAGCCCACGTTTGGTCTTTTTCAGTTCGCCCACTCTCACAATGCTATAATTAGTTCGAAATGGAGCCAGGAAGTCCATTTACAGCATATGGAAAATAATTGGTGGTGGTTATATTCCCTTGGGATCCTGTCTTTGATTATTCAGGGGGAAGATGAGCCCACTAAATGAAGTGCCAACGACTCAAATCACCTGGCTACTTCAGTATGGCACCTCTTTTTCTTCTCACTGACAGAAAAATCTATGGCTGGTCACCACAAAACGATGTAATTTACGTCTCTTTTCAACCCATGGAGCCCGATGCAGAGTCGCTATAATTGGCTAAGTTTCCAAGTGTCATACACTGAGGGTGTGGAGAGAACATTTACCGGAGAGGGTTTATCTGACTTAGAGATACATTGTTAGCAAACCCTGAATCGTTGCTGCAGAAGTCAATGTTTTGCATTAAGAAGAGATAGCAATATACACTTATCTTAGCCTCTATTTACACTAAACTAAAAACAGAAAACTTTGTATTCATTTGGCCATTCATTTAGATGACAACAGTGTTTCGGGGGACTGAAAACGCAAACTTTTTTGAAGAGCTGCATTTATTTTATCAAAATACAATACAAAACGTAATATTCTGAAATATTATAAAAAATAGTTAAAAAAAAAAAAGTTTTCTATTTGAATATATTTTGAAATATCATTTATTCCTGTGATGGCAAAGCTGAATATTCAGCATCATCACTCCAGTCTTCAGTGTCACATGATCCTTCAGAAATCATTCTAATATGCTGATTAGATGCTTTAAGAAACATCAGTACACTGTAAAAAATCAAATGATCAATAAGTTATGACATCATATATTTTTACATTGCTTTAATTCAGAAATTATTTATAAATTATACAAGAATCAACTAATTCCTTTGTCTGTTTAATGTTATTTAAGTTAAACAGTTCAGCTGCATAATTTTTTGGGAAAAAGTTAAGCCTATAAATTAAAGAAACAATAACAATGTGTCAATAAAGGCAATAAGTGTCAATTGGAGCAATATAAACTTAGAAGAGCTTCTCTTATTGCTTTTGCAATTGGCTATTTTAAAGCCATTTAGAAATGATGGTTATTACAGATGCAAAACATCAAGAAAGGATATACTGGACTTATGCATCTAGGTATTAAGGACAGGACAAAACGTCCCCGGTATAATGACAAAATTAAACGTACAAGGCTCTATCATATTAGAGTAAAATTGCTGGCACAGAATCCCTGCCAATGTACTGTAAGACAGCTGGAACCTATTAAACATCAACAAGATGTTCTGCATGAGGCCCAGCTGAAGTGGCAACACATTTAGTTCAGTATTAAAAAGTATGCAAGAAATGCAAATTTCCTCATTTCAGTGCTAAAGTAAAGGATTTGGATCCATTTTTACTTTAGATTCCTAGAATACTTTTTATTCATAAGGCGCTCCAATAGAATGATAAAAAAAAAATCATCAAAATACTTTAAAATCATTTTCATTTGGCCTCAACCTCAATTCCTTCATATTTATTGCAATATGTTATTTTTTATTTATTACTCCAACGGTTTCCTGCCACAGACTTAAGCATCTGGAACTAATTACCGTAAATTGTGCTCATTAATGTACCAGTGCATTAGTGTGACAATAATCTGACCCTCTCCTCCCCACTCTCACTCCAGTGTGCACAGTGTCCGCCGCTAATGTGAGATTCAACAGTCTTAAAATAGCGCAATTCTCAGAAGTAATTTGTGATCCTGATCTTCTGGAAGTGTGAGACTATTTAATGAGCATTTCTCTCTCTCTTGTAAATATTGCTGCAGATCTCACAATGACATTAATGTAGGCATGATGAAGTAAAATACACATACAGTATATATTTCTGGGTAGATTACTCAGAAATTGCAGTCTGCTACTAATTACAAATCAATACAAATTACATAACGAAAATTGTAGTTAGCAATGCAGTCAATTAGAATACACATTTTAGGTAAAGTAGTCAGACTATTTTTGATTGTTTTTACATTATTTGTGACCTAACTCTAACGTTTATCACATAGATTTGAAAGAATTATTTTGTACCATATTGATCTAAAATTACAAAGAGAAAGAAAGACTGTGCATTCTTTGCTATCAACAACATTAAACATCACATCACGTCAGCGTTTCCCAAACTGGGCTTTGTAATTAATTCAACAATCTGTCCACCCACCCTTTCTCCAGACCGCCAATCCTTGCAGGGTTGCAGGTCAATTATAACACTGTCTAAAATTAAAATAAATCAAACATTCAAAATACAACCTGAATGTCCCGTGACCATCAGAGAACTGTGAACATGCAAATGGGCTGTTAAATTATTATTTTACTTTAGGTCAAATGGGTTTTGCCGGAGTTTGGGAATCTCTAATGATCAGGAAAATGACATTACACCAAAGTCTTCCAGGTTTTATATATTTTTGTTCAGATTTCCTGAATCAAGATTGAAGATCACAAAGTAACTGTAATCTGATTAGGAGTATGTATGCATGCATGCATGTATACTGTGATGTACAGTGTATGCATGCATGTATGTATGTGATGTACAGTATGTAGGTATATATAATGCATATACAACTATATAATATTTATGCATTTGTGCTTTATTTGGATTTGTGTGTAATCATGCCAGTGCACAAGACTGCAGTGGTCCTCTCCAAGGAGCTCGCTCTGCATTTGAGGAGCACATATTAATGACTGTGAAAATCACTTTACCCTTCACGAGCCCTGCATCATACACAGAAGCAGAAACAATCCACCATCCAGTCACAGCCGATTTAAGAGGCATCTCTGAGGAAATCAAATCGCATTCGGATGTTGACACTCACATTCTGCATTAATTGCAGGCATTAATAAAGACATAGGCGAGTGTGCGTCCATGCGTACGGTAATTAAAGAGCAGGTCTCAATCTTCTCTCGCTCACTCTGCGCAGTGCAACGGATAACCTCGTCTGCTACAAAAACATGACGGATGAAATATTGCATGAGGATTGCTCAGCTCACTCTAATATGAAGAAACGAGGACCTCGATGTGCCCTCTGCCATGTTCCACTATCGCTCCCCCTGTGGCTGCACACTTGTCCACCAACTGCAGCCAGGCAGATCGTTGGCTACACGGTCGCCCACGCACAACTGGCAAAGTGGGTGGGCGACAGGTGTCATTTATAATGTATGGCTTCACCTGAGGGGGCGGCATGATTTCCAATTACTCCTCACACCTCTAGGGCCTCGCTGAGTAATTATGCAGGAGCCAATCCAGAAACTTGGGCAGATAAAACTCAGGTCAACTTAACCAGATTTTGAAACAACGTTGCTGTCAGTTATTGAAATGTGCACTGGAAATTTTAAAGTCAGTATGCTAATGTATAGTGTCAATTAATTATAAACAAAAAGTTGCAAAAACAGTGTTTCTAATAGTAAAAGCAGCTGTTAAAAACATTGTTAACTGTGAATCCTAAATTAGCATATAAATACTCTGAAGATAAAACACTTGTAATGCAAATTAAAGGGACATTTTCTGACGCTCATCATTTTTGCATCTCTTTTCCATGTGTCTTTTTTTCTATTGTAATATACTGGGTCACATTGTTTGGAATAATTAGGGTTTTTTTTATTTATGTTTGTGTCTCTTTTGCTCACCAATGCTCTATTTATTTGATCAAAATGCAGTAAATCAGTAATATTGTGAAAAAACAAATGGGAAAAAATATTGCAATTTGAAATAATTGTTTTCTTACATTTTAACATGTAATTTGTTCCTGTGATGCAAAGCTAAATTTTCAGCATCATTACTCCAGTCTACAGTGTCACATGATCCTTCAGAAATCATATGATGATTTACTGCTCAAGAAACATTTATTATTATTAGTATCAATGTTGAAAACAGCTGTGCTTCTTCGTTTTTTGTGGAAACACCGTGATACATTATTTCAGAAATGTTTCATGAATATTAAGTTTAGAAAAAAACGTAAATCTTCATTCTGAGTCCTAATCATAAATACAGTGCATGTTCACAATAAAAGTTTAAATAAATGAAAGAATTATTTAAACCAAGTTTTACTCCTGATATAAGCATTTAGATTAAATATGCCATTCTCATTAATGGAGTTAAACACTTAAATTACATGAAATCATTACTGAGAAGTTACAACATTGTTTTATATTCAATCAATATAAATATTTGTAGTGGATGCGATGCTTTTGAACACTTTTCCTGTGGCATGCTGTGTTTTAATGTTTTAAAGGAGCTGTATGTAAGACATTTATTTCAATTAATCATAAAAAGGCCCTGAAGAAATCATGTTCATTTCAAATACTTATATCACTGACAACAGTAGTATGGCTAGGATATTGTCATTTAAAAAGTGGACTTGCAGCCCTCAACTGATGTTGATGTTGTCATGTTGTGTTTTGGTCTGATGCGCCACCCTCCACCTATCCACCAATCACGAAGTCAGTAGTGTTTCGGGATCCGGGTTGCCAGCTTTGCTCTAATCTACCCTAACTGTAGTCGGATAAAGATGTCTAACGTTACTAAATCAAAAAGACCTCGTTATGATTCAGAAATTCGTCGTGACAAAGTCAGAAATAAAACCAGAATTTGCATTGGAGATGCTTTTGAAAGACGGAGACGGCTGAAAACAGAGAAGAATTTGAACACAGACACCAACGTTGCTAATTTTCTCCTGGACAGGTAAGATTCATCAATGCTTGGCTAACTTGTACTTGATGTCAATGGACATTTCATATATTCATGACAGTCGACAAAGTTATGCATGTTCGTGCAAAGTAACGTAACGTAAGCTCACATGGACGTATGCTAACATGAGCAATGTATTATAGGAGCTAGTTTCTCTGTCCTTATGCTGAGACGCAGAGGAAAACAACATTAGCACTCCCATTATGGCAATTTGAAGCGTAATTGAGACAGAAGCCTAACTTTACCTCAGAAAAAATGATTCGTCATTCGTTCTTCGCGTATATCGTGGACTAAGTTACACATGCTGCAAGTTGACCTGTATGAACATTGCTAATCAAGTTTAGTTACTCTTACAATATTTTATGATGAAACTGAAAACAACCCTGTGATAGCCATTGGTGATATTGAATTTGTCCGGCGTTATAATTGCTGTGGTAAATGTTTTGGTTATTTGTTAGCCCGCTTATGACAAAAACTTTAGCACTTGTAAATCGATTTTTTTTTCGTCTTTAAAAATAAGGAAGTTTTATGTTGTGGTTATATGTTTTTTGTTTTGTTTTACTATTATACATTTATTTTTCCATAGACTTTTTTTAAATTGTAATTGTATTTATATGTTCAAAATAACTAAATAAAATAAAATTAAATATCAAATCAAAAACGCTTATCTCTTCAGCTATTATGGCCCCAGCACCTCAACACCCAGCTCAATACTCAACACACCAAAAACTTACTGTGTACGTCTCGTCGTCACTTGCCATTGGAAGCAGCCTACGTTTCTGCTGAATCCTGCAGCTAATCTGGCAACCTCGAGTGAGGGGGTAGGGGGAGGGGATACAGCGCTCTATGGTATTTTTAAAGTGATTGCAGTACCAGTTTTGGCCACAATCCTACATACGGCTCCTTTAACTACAGAGATGATTGCTTATCATGATAATGGCAGATTGTCTGAGAAAATATTTGTGTGGAAATAATGTACAACAAAGGTCTATCTGTCTCCATTAAAAATATAAATCAATTAAAAATACTATTTGGCCAGTGGAAAAGATTGAGAAAAACTTTCTGAAATGTATTTTATACTATTTGATTTATTTGTTCAAAAACAAGGCAATGATAGCCTACTTAAAGATTTTCATTAATGTAATGTGACGGCACATCCGTATTTCATATTTTCCTAATGTCTTGTACTGTTAAACATGTTGTCACGTGGATGAATTATCATATGCAAATGATATGCAGATGAGGATAGTAAAACTAGGCGTTGTAAGCTCCATACATGGATATTTCGGGGAGGAGACGCATGTGCACACAATCTTCCGCGGACTGGGATTTATAAAAGTGAATTCTGCGCAGGTTCTGGCGTACGCACGGTTTTATTAGACTGAATATTTTTGGGCTTTCGGGAGCACGTACACTTTTAGTAAGGATCCTACGCACAGTTTTATAAATGAGACCCCAGGTCTGAAATGCAACACTCATGTAAAAAGAATCAGGTGGACTCAGTTCTGTCTTTCTATCTCCAAGGTGGTCCATAAACTGAAATCTGTAAACCATCTGTTATGTATGTAATACTGCTATTCCCCCATTGTGCCTTTAGGTGGCACTGCCACTTGTAATTATTAGTTGTGTTCCGTAATAATACATTCAGAAGAAGTAAAATCATCCCCATATATAATATATATATAACTATTGGCTTCATCACTCTGTCTCCTCTCCACCAGTAAGCTGGTGTGTGGTGGGCGTTCTGGTGCAATATGGCTGCCGTCGCATCATCCAGGTGGTGCTGCACATTGGTGGTGGTTGAGGAGATTACCCCTTCCATGTAAAGCGCTTTGAGTGCCGAGAAAAGCGCTATATAAATGTAATGAATTATTATTATTATTATTATTATTATTATTATTAAAATATCCTTGAATGTTGGCTGTGTTATTTGAAAGTGATTTACCCCAAGTGTTTTATACATGTTGTCAGTGGGAAACATAACATAATTGGCGACGAGGTGGATTAAATTACCACAAAGCTATTATAGTGAATTGTGAGTAGTTAGGCGTAACGTAACTACAACTTTTATATTGTTTTCTCAGTGTAGCTAAAGTGATCTAGGTTAGCTAGGATGGCTGCTACCATTGGCCACATGGAAGGTTTTGATGAAAGCTTCGAACCGTGGACCACTTACATTGAAAGATTTGAACACTTCATAGAAGCTGAAGAAAGTGCACTCACACTCACAAGAAAGTGCCTGTGCTGTGTGATTGGAGGAAAAACATATGGACTACTCCGAAGTCTTATCGCACCGGACAAACCGGTAGAGAAAAGCTTTAAGCACATCACAGACAGGCTACAGCAGCATTTCTCCCCGAAGCCCCTGGTCATCGCGGAGCGTTTTCGTTTCCATCGGTGGAATTAGGAGAGCGAGTCGGTGACACAGTATGTTGCAGTGCTTAGAGGATTGTCAGAACACTGTGAATTTGGGGGACATTTGGATGATGCACTTCACGATAGATTTGTGTGTGGCTTGAAGAGTGAGGCTACTCAAAAGCGCTTGTTGACTGAGTCTACACTGATGTTTCAGAGAGCGGTAGAGTTGTCGGTCTCCATGGAAACAGCGTCACATGTAGGGGCGTCATGCAAGCCAAAATTCTGGGGGGGCACAATCTGAGACGTTGCAATTGTTTTCCGACGGGCGATATGGATCATGTTAGGAGGGGTCAGGGGGTTTCTCCCCCTGAAAATTTTTAAATTCTGGCTGCTAAACATACCATTTCAATGCAGTTTGGGAGGGACAGAAATACCTTAACGGAGCTAGCAGCAACCCTCCTCTATCCGATGACTAAGTTAAAGTATCTATTTTTTAAGTTTATGTAAAAGACAGGTTGATGAAAGAACTGTAAGCTCAAATTCAAAAGCTTTTTAAGTCTACTTCATTAAAAGCATGTTTACACACACACTTACTGTACACTTAGGCCTACTATCATTGCAGTTTTTATGTTATGATTTTAAATTGGTATGTGAGCTAAGAACGATCTTACATTAAAGGTACATAAAGGTGCTGAGGTCTGACTTTGTGGTGCTCTGGAATCAAGTTATTTTAATATTAATATGTGATGATGGACTTTGAAAGAAATTTGACAGATTTCAGTGCTGACCCTGTTTATTTGAAAATGGTTAATATTTGACAGAAATGTAAAAAAGTAATCAAATCAAATGTAATATGTAACATTACTTTAGTAAAATCATTGAAATACTGTAGTTACACTGCTCATTATTATATTTTAATATATTCAGATATTATATTCAGATAACGTTACTATGGCTTCTTGGCTTTGTGTGGCAGGCAGTAACGTTAGCCAACAAGTTTACGGTTAGACTATCGATAACGTTACACTGACACAACTTAAGTTAATGCTCTGAATTCGCAGCTAATATCAAATCCATAACTTTTTGATCAAGGTCAACCACAAATAATCCCACTACCTTTTAATATCATTCGATAACTAATTCAATGCCGATTTGTTGCTTTGCCCCCTTACCACTTCAAGACCATCTGTAAAACATTGCCAGCTCAACGTGCGAGACGAGTGAGTTGCTTGAACATACACACAGCACAGATTCTAGAGCGCTATACACAGACACCATATTAGAAAAAAGGGGCGGGCTGATGCTGACCGATTTATTACACATCCAGAAGAATACATTTGAGTCGTTATAGGCTCTGGTAATTATGGAGCATAATAGGAATAAAGTTGTAACAAAAAAATTATCAGGGAGGAAAAATCTGAGGGGGCACGTGCCACCTCACTTTGAATGGGTATGACGCCACTGGTCACATGAAGCACACCAACTCAGCGGATCACTGACGGTAAATGCACTGTCTTTATCAAAGAGTATGACTGCAAACAAATGCAAACGATGTGGAAAGAATAACCATAGTGACGATGACTGTTGGTTTAAAGACAAAAACCATAATGCTTGTGGAAAAAAGGGCCATATCAGTCGTGTTTGCAGGAAAAGTAACGTTAATGATGACAGAAGAACAAAGAGTGGATACACAGCAAAAGCTGCACGGCCAACGAAAGCATTTAAGCATTTAAGCTATTGATGCTGACATTGAACTATACGTAAAAATGTGACAGTCATGTCAACAAATACAGAAAATGCCATCCCAAGCACCCCTCCACCCATGGGAGTGGCCAAGCAAACCATGGGAGCGCATACATGTAGATTTGTACCTAGTCGTGGTTGACGCACATTTGAAGTGGCCTGAGGTGCAATCAACAACTCCAGAAAGAACATCTGAAGTTTTGCGGAATCTCTTCAGCCATTATGGACTGCCTGAAGTCCTAGTGAGTGATAATGGACCACAATTTGTCTCTCGGGAGTTTGTAACTTTCCAGAAGGCCAACCATGTGAAACATATCCGTTGCGCCCCATATCATCCAACAACCAAGGGGCAGGCTGAAAGTTTTGTTTAGTCGCTAAAACAAGCACTGATGACATCTAAGGGCTCTTCTACTCTTCAGAGATGGCTGGAAACATTCTTGCTGACGTACCGCAACACACCACATCCGACGACAAGAGAGTCCCCTTCCTTGTTGTTTTTGGGATGACAACTGCTTACAGTTTTGGATGCCTTGAAACCCAGTGTGACAGCTGCCGTGCGACTCTCACAGACCTCCCAGGTCCTCCACAGAGCTGGCCGTTCGAAGCCAAGACAGTTTGGAGTCGGTGATGCTGTGCTGGCTCGTGATTACAGAGGGAGAGAAAGATGGACATCAGGTGTGGTGACGGCTCAAAGTGGTCCATCGTATACTGTGGATGTATGAGCTTCTGCGGAATGGCGACGCCATGCTGATCAACTCTTGTTCATTCCAAAGCAAACAGCTGAAACTCTGGTGACACAACCACCTGACATCAGTGATGTGTCTGTTCCTGTACAGACCTCTGTAGATGACACTTCTTCGGCACCACCAACAAGGGAACAAGATGTTAACAGTGACACATCTGTTGAGTCTCAGATAAACCATGGCAAACTCAACATTCCATCAGTGCAGGTCAGACTTTATACAGCCAGAATGATTTAACCGCCCAACCGTCTGACATTATAGAGCCATGAGACACCCCTGCTGGACTGAACTGTAATTAGTTATGTTAGTGAGCCTGTTCTGATATGGGGCAGAATAATCTCCGAACTGGCTCGAGGCAAGAGGTAGTCTACCCTCTACCTCTAGAAAAAAAGAAATGCATATTTTTTTGTGTAGCTGAGAATGCATTGTTTTCTTTGTTTCTTGATGAAGAGGGGAGGAAATGTCATGCATGTAATACTGCTATTCCCCCATTAGGCCTGTAGGTGGTAATTATTAGTTGTGTTCCTTAATAATAAATTCAGAAGAAGTCAAATATCCCTGAATGTTGGCTGTGTTATTTGAACGTGATTTACTCCAAGTGTTGTATACATGTTATTTCAGTGGGAAACATAACACCATCTATTGCAGAAAATCTCCCCTATTGTTTGTACTTTTGGAACCACAGTGGTCCACTGCAGAAAATGCCCTTTACAGTTAATTGTATTGATGCACTTAGCTTCAGCATGAGCTTATTGTTCCACACCAGCTCCTAAACCCAACAACACTTCATATTCCATGGAAAAGGATCTCACCTAAATCCTTTGCACAATCATTGGATGGGGAAGAGAAAGAGACAGATGTATTACAGATTAAAGGATTAGCGTCAGACCTGCCTCTAACTCCTAATTCGAAAGCCTTAAGCCTCCATCAGAGCCCAGAAGGGCTCATCCAAGGTGCTGATCTGGCTCATCCGTGCTTGTTAAGAGAGCTAGATCCTGACAAAGCCACATCATAAAGCTAGGGAGATTTGGCAACATCCATATTACTGACACAATTTTTGAGTTCTGGAGAAGATGCTATGGTCCTTGATGCCAGTGAGCTCATGGATAATCGCGAAGAAAGAGTAGGAGTGTGGAGGAAAACACCTGTGTCAATCGATGGAGAACTGCATCAAGGATTCTGTTTAATTTTGACCAACTGCAGGGGAGCACAGTTTATCTCATTTTGTACTTACTAAACTTTTGAGGTAAAACATAGTTTGAACTAACTTACTACTGCTTTCTGGTGCTATTTCTCCTTGCGATCACAGTAGTCATTCTTGTTATAGATAGATGCACTTAAATGATTGAAAACCACAAGCTTCTCAAGCCTGGCCTATGAGTCCATGCAACCCCCTAGTTTTGATGCCTGGAGGAATATGACATGTTGAATATACTGTAATTGTTTAGCAACTGAAAATCTTATGACTTCTGAAGTGGTCTAAATCCCATGTGTAAAATGTAGTCTGGCAGGAACATGGCTGAGAACTTTTAACAACTTTCTAGTAATAATATTAAGAGCTGTTGATCAGTGTTTCTCAACTGGTGGGTCGTGACCCAAGGGGGTATAGTGTGTAGCCAAAGATTCAACATCCAAAAAAACTTATTCTAAATGGTTTTCTGATGCAATACTTTTATTGAACGCTGTTGACCCTTCAGTTTAAGTAAAGATTGCCTGAGGAAAACGCATTGTCCTGATTTAGTATATGCTATCAGATCATGAGTTATCAGGCTATGTCAGTGTCATTATTGTAATGTGATTTTTAATTAAAAATTCATTTAATATTTTTTATTGAAAGGCCATCAATGGAGAAGATGCATTTTACAGCAAGACTGTAAAACCGAACAGTGAAATTTATTAAATGAAATTAGTTAATTTCTCTCAAATATAACTGACAGTTCAAAACATTCAGATCGTAAAATAAATCCATATGAATCAAGCGGTTTAATTTAAGTCTAATTTAAGTCAAGAATAGGATTATTTAATTTATAGCCTTTATTTCACATCTGAACATTGATCAGCTAACATAAACAGAAGCTCAACCGTACATGCTTGATGTACGAGAATAAACTGTTCTTGCAGAAGCTCGTGTGACACGAGAGAATGAACCTCATTGGTTCTCCCGCATCAAGCAAGCATGCTTGAGCGTCCGGTCACCATATATAATGTGCTATATGTACGTTTGCTGATCAATGTTAAATGTGAAAAAAGAGGCTAAATTAAATCTTCAGAGGACTTGGATTAAAATACTTGATTCATGTGGATTTATTTTACAACGTTTTGAAGTGTCACAGTTTTGAGTGAATAGACTTTCAATGAAGGAACAGAAAGCTCTTATATTTCATTAAAAATATCTATATTTGTGTTATGAAAATTAACAAAAGTTTTTTTAGGTCTTTTAAAAAGTCTTTTACATTTTTAAGTGAACTAACCATTTAATAGAAAAACGTTATGTGAACTCAATAACCTTATAACTCAATAACCTTGTAGAACTTGTTATTTCAACCGTGACTGTTATTTAAACTCAGATTTTTCTGAGAGCTCTGACTTGCACCATGTGACCACTGTACCACTGTACCACCTGACCACTGCAGGTGCATTTTAGCGTTGCTAGTATTGCCATAGAAACGCATAAATCTGAGTACAAGGGCATGAACAGCTCTGAGTAGAACATCATGGGTTGTCATATCATAATTACGGTAACTACGACATGGCGTGAATGCAGCATTAAGACAGTTCATAGAATCAAACTGAATTGAACTTTAGTTCTGGGTTGATGATGAAAGACGCACATACGAAGCAACACGCACAGTCCTTGTGCAGCACCTAATAAGCCAATGAACATGTACTGACGGATTTATTATTGAACCAAAGAACCGGTTAAAACTAAAAAATCAAAAACAACAGACTCGAAATGAACCAAAAAGATGGTTTCAACTGTCTACGTTTTTCTAAGGGTTATACTAGTTTTCCAGAGGTTTATCAAAGGGTCATTTGGTTCTTTATTAATTGTACATGACCGAAAAGATGACTTTCAACTGTCTGTTTTTTATTCATTAATTTCTGGAAATGCTTTTTGGGTTCTCTTTCATCATCTCGTTTCGAGATCCACCTATGGGAAGGGCATCCGTACCTGACCTCTGCAGAAGCATCCAATTGCACCAAGTCTGGCTAACAGACAGAAGCGCGCACCCAATGCCAGGTGAGGGCACACCCCTTTACCTACGGGCATATCACAGCTGGGCGCGCTGCTATTCCTCAGTTGACATTCGCTTCTCGCGATCTCTGCATTGACACAGTTCGGTTGGATTAACGTTACGCTGCTCACTTTCGAGTCTTCAGGAGGACATATCGCCAGATCAGCCTCCGCCAGACGTGAGTGACAGTCGTTTCTTCAGCCTATCCGCTGTGTTTTTTGCATCCGGAGCCGAGCTCTCGCTGTCCTTTACTTGCTCCTCCTTTACATGGCTGCCCGCCACGGATTTTTCCGAGTTCTTCACTGCTGGCCCACCCATGGCTATGTGACCGTCTAAACAGCCGCTTCCCCCGGGGAACAGCCTATCACGACGAGCCTGCTCAAGCTTTGGAGAACCAGGAGGATTGCGGTCATTGTAATTGCTGCCCATGTAGCTTTTACAAAGCCGTCTTTTAGTTGCACGACACAGCGCGCCGTGCTCGGCCTTTCTGACTCGGAGGGGAGACACGGTGATGATGACGCGCTACCGGGGGACTCCCGGAGCGCCACCTCTCTAAAATATTTGAGCTGACATCAGCCCAATCCGCATTCCCTGAAGAGGACATCTTCGCGGGAAAACCTCACTCTCGTTGACGAACCGGTCGGTTCCGGCGACGGGGATGACGCGGTCCTTTTAGCGTTCCCTAGGCTAGCGCTCACGCGGCTTTGCCTCAGTCCATCCTCCTGGAAGTTTGTGAGCGAGCGGCCGTTCATCTCAACATTGTGTGGCCAGCTCCACAGAGCGCCACCGACCAGGATAGGAATATTTACGACGTGTAAACGCTGGGACCACCGCCCAGTCGGAGGAAACAACTCTTAAGAACGTTTTTTCCCCAAAAAAAAAAGCCGTTCACGAAGCTCATAAGCACGGCTGGAGCGTCACGCTAGACTGTTAACACGGTCTCACGGGCCTTGATGTGTTACTATTACGCGTTGAGGTTTTCAATTTATGCCTTCCTAGGAAGGCGGTCCCGGACGCAAGCGGCCTGCCTGTTGTTCGACCATTGGGATTAACGTTAACTCAGGGTCTCCCACCTACGGTCAGTTAATCCCGTCTCGTGGCTGCCCAGCCCGTGTGTTAGTGGACGTTGTGTGTGTGTGTCCCCCTCCCCCCACAACAACAAGTTTCAGGGGGGGGGCTGTCGTGAGGAAAAGTACATAGCAGTGTTACCACACCGCACGCACTTGGTTCCCCTCACCTAGTTATTAAAGGCTTCGGCCCCAGTGTTTCCCAACACAAACACACACATTACTAAACAACACATTTAATAAACGAATCAAATGAATTCGTTCAGATTTATATATCTGCCAACATAAAGAGCAAATCTCTCTTGATCCCATGCATGTCGCCCTGAGTCCGTCCACAAGAGGGTGCCATTGCCTCACAAATCAACCAACTGGGCTCACACAGCTCAGTTGCGGCTGTCCAGCCGATGTGTTTTTAGTGGACGTTGTGTGTGGAAGGCCCCTGTGTTCCCCAACACAAAACACACACATAACTAAATAACACTTTAAAAACAACAACAACAAAAAAACAACGAATTAAATAAATCCGTTACAGAGAGAGCATCTCTCTCCGCGGATATTATTTTTCTGCCTGCACTTGTGACTACCCAGTTCATGTGTTCAGGAGATGTGTTCACTATGTTCCCCTCACTCTGTCAATAAAGGCTTCGGCCCCAGCGTTTGCCCAACACAAAACACACAAAGCTACAAATCAAATGAATTCGTTTTGGAGAGAAGACCTCTCTCCGCAGAGAAAACTTCTCACTGCAAAGAGAGGAAATCCCTCCGAACCCCTGCATGTCGCCTCTAGTGTGCCCACTAGATGGCGCCTTTGCATCACAAATGAACCAGCTGGGCCCATACAGCTCCACTCTGGCCCGAGCGGGGGCGCTCGCGAGTCACAAAGCGGCTTGGTAAGCCGTTTCAGCGCCCGAGTGGGTTTTTGCGTACCGTAACCCAGGGTTACAAGCTGCAGTTTGCAATTAAACCTCCGCTTTTCAACGGCGTTCTCTCTTCTCACACAGAAGAAAACGCCTCACACATTCTGAAAGAGAAAATTTCCTCCCTCCTAACAAGGGAGCGATTCAGATGGTGCCACCCAATCTGATAAACCATGGTTTTTATTCCTGGTATTTTCATGTTCCAAAAGGCGTGGCGCCCCCCGCCCTATATTGGACCTTCGAGTGTTGAACAAACATTTGAGGAAATACAATTTCAGAATGTGACACAAGGCTCTCTCGCCTGTGCCATAAAGCAGAACGACTGGTTCACATCAGTCGATCTGAAAGATGCTTTCTTTCACATCTACCCTCCACACAGGAAATATCTTCGTTTCGCCTACCAAGGCATTTGTTACGAATTCACAGTTCTTCCGTTCGGGTGCAGTTTGAGTCCCCAAACTTTTTGTCTGTGTGCGGAGGTGGGCGTGGCGCCCCTGAGACTATCAGGGCTGAGAATTCTGACTTACTGGCTCATCATAGCCAAATCAAAGGAGAAGGTGTCGCTGGACACCGGCCGGGTGCTCGCGCACATCACATCCCTCGGGTTCAAGGTGAATGCGAGCAAAAACAATCTGACTCCCAGTCAGAATGTCATTTTCCTGGGCTTGGAATTGAACTCAGTCTCCATGCGAGCGCGTCTCTCTCAAGAGCGCGTTCGCTCGCTGATGGACTGTCTGTCTCAGTTCAGAGAAGGGGCGAGAGTACAATATCGCACATGCCTCAGGCTGCAGGATCTCATGGCTTCATCTATCCAAGTTGTGCCATTGGTCTCCTGAAAATGAGAGCGTTCATGAAATGGGTTTTGTCACTACATTTCAGCCCGATTCGCGATCTCTGCCGCTCGGTAACGATGACGCGCGCCTGCTCGACGGCCATGCGCCATTGGGAGAGCGAGAACTTTTACGCACAGGGAACCCCCCTCGGGACGGTACGATGTGAAAAGTTTTGACGACAGATGCGTCCTTAACAGGCTGGGGAACCACCCAGGAAGGCAGAACAGTGAACGGTCTGTGGCTGAGCAGACTACGTTCAGCGCACATTAACTATTTAGAGCTTTTACTATTTGGAAAGCTCTGAATCATTTTCTGCCTTGCCTGCAGGGACATCCCGTTTCTAGTACGGTGCGATAATACCACGGCAGTGGCTTATATCAACCGTCAGGGCGGCATGCGCTCGTCGAAACTCCACGCTCTAGCTTACAGGCTTTTGTTGTGGAGCAGACAGGTTTTTCTGTCATTACGCGTGACTCATGTCCCGGGCATTCGGAACAGAGGCGCGGATCTGCTATCGAGGGGAAACCCAATCTACGGGGATTGGCGTCTTCACCCGCAGATAGTGGAGAGGTTATGGATGAGATTCGGACAGGCAGCCGTAGATCTTTTCGCCTTGCGCGAAAATCACCATTGTTCTTATCGCTAAAGGACGTGGACGCGCCCCTCGGGGCAGACGCACTGGCCCACCCATGGCCCAAAGTGCTGCTGTATGCTTTTCCTCCCCTGTGCCTGATAATTTTCCCACTGGCCAGGGTGAGAGAGCACGGCCTGTCTCTCATTCTGATAGCACCCAGGTGGCCCAAAGCCCCGTGGCTGGCAGAGATAATCCCTCTGTTATAGGCTGAGCCATGGCGCCTCCCCCCTCGCACGGACACACTGTCCCAAGCCAACGGGGAGATTTACCACCCCCACCCGGACAGGGTGGCTCTCTGGGCCTGGCCCGTGAGAGGACGAACCTAAATGCACTGGGGCTCCCGCCGCGTGTAATCGCCACTACTCAGAATGCCAGGGCCGTTTTCACGCGATCCCTATATGGCTGTAAGTGGCAAGTGTTCAAAGGGTGGCATGATGGGCGTGGTTTCACATCTTATCAGTGCTTGGTGCCTGATATTCTGTGTTTCCTGCAAGACCTTATGGAAAGAGGCAGGTCCTTTTCCACTATTAAGGTCTACCTGGCTGTGTTTTCACCGGGGCTCCACCGTCAGGCAGCACCCTCTAACCCGCAGATTTATGGAGGGTGCACGCCGCTCTTTGCCGGTCATCAGGAGATCTGTTCCAGAGTGGGACCTCTCCATGGTGCTGGAAGCGCGGTCTCTGTATCCTTTTGAGCCTCTGGGGAGTATTTCCCTTAAGCTGCTGTCCCTCAAGACAGCTTTGCTCTCAGCCTCGGCATCTGCTAAACGGGTCAGTGAGCTACATGCACTCTCGGTTCACCCCTCGTGCGCCAAAATTCTCCCTAAGTGGAGATAAGGTTTTCCTTAAGCCTAACCCGGCCTTCATGCCGAAATGCTTTCCTGGGTTCACTTCGGAGGTTTTGGAGCTATCCGCTTTTCACCCTCCACCCTTTGCCTCCCCGGAGGATCAGGGGCTGAATGCTCTGTGTCCCGTCCGTGCTCTGCAAGCATATATGACCAGGACCAGTGCTTTCCGCAAGAGCGACCAGCTCTTTGTTTCGAGGGCTCCTCTGCACAAGGGGAGTCCCATTTTAAAGCAATGCCTCTCACATTGGCTCGTGGATGCTATACTATGGCTTATGAAGCAAAGGGAGTGCAGCCCCAAGGGGCATCAAAAGCTCATTCCACAAGGGGCTTAGCCGCCTCTTGGGCTTTGTTCAGGGGAGTGCCACTGCAGGACATCTGCTCCGCGGCCAGCTGGGCCTCTCCTCATACCTTTGAGCGTTACTACCAGTTGGATGTCACCAGAACTTCGGTGGCACACTTGGTCCTAGGGGTAGGGTCCTCTTAGCCCTTTCCCACAGCCCCGTTTGGTTAACCAACGAGGAGTGAATGGGCCGGCTGGCCATGTTCATTCCTGTCACCAAGCATTCGCATTCCTTCTTGGGTTTAGCTATGTGCATTGGTGGTGCGGGGGCCATTATCATGTATGTGTCTCATGCATGTTTCATGCCCTGCTTGTCCACAGCAGTTAGCGTGGCGGAAAACTTGCAGG
The DNA here is from genome assembly GCA_030578255.1 of Tiaroga cobitis. NCBI lineage: Eukaryota > Metazoa > Chordata > Actinopteri > Cypriniformes > Leuciscidae > Tiaroga > Tiaroga cobitis. The sequence goes on along the minus strand of CM060592.1, from coordinate 17,688,310 downwards.
GTCATGTTTGTGGGACGTGTCAGGCACCGCCTCTCTGAGGTGACCGTCCTTCTCTGGCCTTCAGAACCTCACTGTGAGTGTATTGGGCAATCAGGGAGCTGTCCATGTCTCTCCCATAGGTGGATCTCGAAACGAGATGATGAAAGAGAACAATAGATTACTGTCGTAACCCCGGTTCTCTGAAACATCGAGTGGAGAGATCCACCAGCTATGCCCCGCTTGCCGCACGAGAAGCGAATATACTTACTGAGGAATAGCAGCGCGGCCAGCTGTGATATGCCCGTAGGTAAAGGGGTGTGGCCTCACCTGGCATTGGGCGCGCGCTTCTGTCTGTTAGCCAGACTTGGTGCAATTGGATGCTTCTGCAGAGGTCAGGTACGGATGCCCTTCCCATAGGTGGATCTCTCCACTCGATGTTTCAGAGAACCGGGGTTACGACAGTAACCTATTGTTACCGGCTGATGGTTACCGGCTGAAAAGAATGATTCGTTCAAGAATGAATATCAAAATATAATAGAAGAGTTTGTCAAATATTTTGATGTGACTGATTACCTCAAATGTTTTGAGTTCTGCAAACATATTAGGGTTTATAGGGGCTAATGGGGGCCACGCTAATCTTGACCTATTGGCTGAAGCAAATATGTACCTTAAAACGCAGATAACTCAGTGTAAGCTGATTTCACCTGCACACTATATCCTACCATCCAAATATTCACAAAATTGGGATTCTGTTTATTGACACTCCTTTTCAGGTGTTTGTACATTTGTGGAAATGCTTGCCAAAAAGTCCAGTGAGGCCTCTCCTCAAGCTTCCTTCCAGGCTGACAGGCAGTTTTTGGAGGACATACTGTGGTCATGAAATGCCTGAATTTTAAGCAGAGCGAAATAATGGACAACCTTTGCCTCAAGTGTTTAATTAACATAAGGATAGGGTCTTTCACCTGCAAGCTCGGCCCCACTGGGACATCTGTCCGATTTCTCCATATCTAGCCCACGGGTTATGACTATCTGGAGTGACTTCTCTTTCCAATGACGTCTGACTTAGGACTCACTCAAGAGCCCCCGAGGACTCATTAGCAAGACAGAGCAAGAAGGTCTCAGCTTTCTATTTCTTGCCATCTTGGGCAGATGGACAGGCAGCCTTGGCAGAAAGAGTATAAAATACTGATAATCCATGCAGTTTCTTTAAAATCCCTTGATCCTAAGCCCACATGAGAAATAGTGTCAGCTACTATCGTGAACCTGTTATTGCTCTGGATGAGCATTTTAACTGCTTATTGGCTCATAGTTATTTAGCATTTATCATAAATAAATAATCATCAATAAGTTTATTTAGCATGAGATTGTAGTGCATGAGGTATGATATTTTAAATAACACAAGGACAACTTTCTGAGAACTAAAATGGGACCAATCTCACAATCTATCCAAGAAAAGTGAACTGTGAGCTTCTGTGAACATACATACAATAACTTGTCAATGCAACCAAACCTTTGATTTGTTGTTTTTAGTCAAATTCATTTACTGAAGGAAATATCTTCTTGACTGAATTTAAAAATACTGTCAATCATAAACCCGAACATAATTGTACTTAATGACTTAAGTAACTAGGAAAATGTATCAACTGTATGAATTATGAATTATCCAATATTGTGTGCTTCATTGTATTTTTCTTTTCTTTTTTGGCAGAAATGTACATATCAAAGAGAACATAGTGTAAAGTCTTAAACTACACCAGCATATTATTGGAATTAAAAGTTGTTACCACCTTTGAATTATTTTAAATGTATTGTGCAATCTGTTTTAAAAGAGTCTTGCAAATGCTTTTCTTGACCTATTTTTATCAACTGTTTTGTTTGAGTACTGTTTTGTCCTTGTTTTTTTAGTGAAACTGTGTGTGCTGCCATCTTGACCAGGTCTCCCTGAAGAAGAGATTGTGATATCTCAATGGGATCTCCCTGCTTAAATGATGGATGGATGGATGAATGGATAAATACCTCGTAAAAAATTAAAAAAAGACCACACACAGACCACAGACATGTAACAGACAGTCAAACAAGTGTTCATCCTGATACCGCAAGACACGAGACAAGACAAGTTACTAGACATTACATTAAAATCAGCAACAATAATCCTAATAACACTAGCAAATGGTTGAATAAAGCATTGTTAAATCTAAAGAGATTAATTTCATTTGCTCTGCTTGTTGGTTCCAACATGAGGAACTAAAGCAATAGGTATCACACAAGCAAGATGCTGGTATATGATGGCCATAACTTACACCTGCCAGTGTAATTTTGGAGAGCTCAGTGGACAGGTAGGAAGGAGAAGAAAGGAGTGCCTAAAATAACCTCCTGAGCATTTAACTTCTTACACCAGAAATTCAGAGTCTGTTGTTTGCTAGTTCAAAAGATGTCCAATCCTCTGTTACAAAATTAATTTTACAATTGTGTGATATAGCTTTTAACATAACACTTCAAAACATAAGAATGAACAAGATGTTAAGAATAATAATGACAGGCAGTTGAATTATTAAAAAAATGTCATCACCTCTTTGTGTTTTTGAACAAAATCAGTTAATTAAATGATTCAATGTCCCATTCATAAAAATGATTTCCTGAATAAATCAGCGGAGCATGAGACATCCAACATTTGGTACCTTTATATCACCTTAGTGGACACATGAAATGTTATTAAGGAATTAATCATAATCGTTATCCTTGGCAAATGAATATAGATGCAAAATCATTAAAACATTATATCATTACATTGGATTGCATCCTCTGTACATATGCAAATCGGTTTGCTCCATTTTACAGTGAGGTCACTTCATCATGGCTCATGGAGTCTCGACAGGGAGCTTGTTTGAGGAGCAAGATGATGTTCCTGTATCATTAAAGATTACTGAAATACAATGAATTTTATTTTGACTTGAATCAGCAAAAGTCAAGTCTTTTCCCTCCAGTGACCAATTGACAAATGACAGAATCCTTGAGTCTGTGAGTTGGAGAACTGGTCTGATCAGTCTGATTTGTAAATGAATCATTCAGACCACTGAACTTGTCACTTTGATTGACTGACTGATTAATTGACTGATTAATTGATTGATTAATTGATTGATTAATTGATTGATTGATTGATTGATTGATTGATTGATTGATTCACTGTAAAAAACACAACTTGAAAAAAGTTGAAATGACTGATTTTGTTGTGTTGGTTCAGCAAAAATCCACACTGTTAAAATCTCGTACAACAAAAAAAAATCTTGGTACTAATTTCCACTAGCTTTTTCTTGTTGACTCAACTTTTGTAAATAACTGTTATTCAAAGTTGTCTGTGACACACACACACACACACAAAAAAAAACAAAAAAACGTTTAGAGTCAACTTGACATTATTTGTTTTCTGGAGAGATGCAACTATTCTGTAACAAATCTTTTGTAGTTGAACCAATTCAACATTTTTTTGTCTATTAGAAACAGAAGTTCTTTTTTTATGTTTGGTCACCATTTTGGTGATGAGCCTTTAGTTGGTCAGTTTGACTCTTGGCATTCATGCGATTTTGTGGTCTTTGCAACAGTGTTTAGCAAAACATATATATTTTTTAAAAGAAAGCCATAAAAAATGATCAGGTGATCTAGATAACAGCATCAAAAAGGGACTGGTAAACATAGCCATGTTTATTCCTGATCAAAAGATATTATTTGTGAATAATATATTAGTTTTACCAACAAAACTTTTATGCAACAGATTAGACATTCTGAATTTTGATTTTTAAGGCGAGACACTACAGGTGAATAGGGTAAATTTTTTAAATAATATATATCACCATGAAACTTTCTCAGTTGATTACTTACACAAGTATATAAAAAAATGTATTACAAGTTTTTAAATTTGTATGTTTAATTATGCAAATTAGGCATTATCTCATTAAATATGCACAGTTTTGCATATATTTTCGGTAGATAGATCTGACCATATGATAAAGCCAGGTGCAAAATTATTTTTTCATTTTGTTTACACACAAGATGAAAAAAGAATTTCAGAGGGATTTAAGGATATGCTTTCATTACCTAGAAAATCAAAATATACTGTCCATAGCCTTAAAAAATCAATTCTCGCCATATTTTTTTTATTAAAATGTCACATAAATCAGGCCAGGAATGATTTATAAACAAATCCCTCTGAAAATATCTTCAGAATACTGCTAAGTGTATAACTGGAAAGTTTGGTGTAGGTGCTACACAGGCTGAAAAGTTTCTACTGGAGAATGACAAAAAACTCATTTTGAGAAAACAGCATTTAAAGATTTGTATAAATGTAAAAATGCATACTTTTTTTAGTGAAACAACTATTTACAGACACAATATCTTATCAAATCATTAGCAACAACAATACAAACCACCTAAATCACATTACAACTTATAACACAGCATTTATGGCCTTCAAATGAACAGAAAAACAGTCAAAAACAAACATCTAAATGCCAGAAGCACGTCACGTGATGCATCTGAACGAATCACGTTGTCAGAAATTGACATCAGCCAATGAGATTTCGGTTTTAGAGTTAAATGCCCATTGTACTTTCACGATTGGTTGCTGATTAAAAGGAAATGACCATATTTGGATTCGACAACAATGTGTGTGATGACAGGGTGCAGATCGCGATCGCAGAGCAGCATGTTGATTTAGAACGACAACATTTTGTTGAATTTAGGAGAAATCTACAGACGCAAACAGGCAACGCGTAGTAAAATAAAGACCTAAATGTGTATTTTGGAATTTTTTTCACCACAAGTCTGAAAGAAGACATGTTATTGAAGACAAATAGCCCACAATCTCAAAATTGACCAGTGAAAAAAAAACGATGTTTTTGCCTGCCGTGTCTCGGCTTAAATACATTGTGGAATGGCCTATTAAAGAATGGCGGGCATTCTAGGGTTCTCAGGATGCTTAGAACACAACAATGTTATCTGGCAATGAATTCAGTCAGCTAAAAAGGAGAGGAAGGAGCTCTATGTGACATTCCTGGATTTGGCTAATGTATATGGTTCAGTGCCACATGAGCTTCTTTGGGCAGCATTTGATTTTTTTCAGAGTACCAATGTCAATAACAAATTTAGTGAAAGCCTATTTTGGAGATTTGCAATTTAGTTTCTCAACTCCAAAATTCAGCACTGCATGGCAATGCTTAGAGGTTGGAATAATGGCAGGATGCACCATTTCTCCACTGGCTTTTACCATGGCAATGGAAGTAATCATTGGGGCATCAAGATGGGTAATAGGAGGAGAGCGCTTGGCTTCTGGGATGCGACTACCACCAATCAGAGCATACGTGGATGACATGACAACCATGACTACAACAGTAGCCTGCACTAATCAGTTATTGGGAAAGTTAACAGATAATATTGAATGGGCACGAATGCAATTTAAGCCCTCTAAATCAAGGAGCATCTCGATAGTTAAAGGAAAGGTAGTAGATAAAACATTCTTCATTAATGGTGAGGCAATACCAACAGTTTCTGAGAAGCCAGTGAAAAGTCTTGGGAGATGGTACGATGGGGATCTAAAGGACACAGTTCGAGTGGGAGAAGTTAGACGACAAGCAATGGAAGGGTTGAAGAGCATAAACAGCTGTGCTCTACCAGGCAAACTAAAACTCTGGTGCTTTCAGTTTGGTCTACTGCCAAGGTTGCTGTGACCACTGGCTGTGTACGAGGTTTCTTTGACAACAGTGGATAAGCTGGAAGCGTTAATAAGTTCATACATCAGGAAATGGTTGGGAGTTCCTCGCTGCCTCGGCAGAGTGGGACTTTATAGTAAAGGAATATTGCAGCTGCCAGTCTCTGCTTTAACCGAGGAGTTTAAGTGTGCCAAGGTCAGACTGGAAATGACCTTAGTAGAGTCACGTGACAAATGTGTAAGGGAGGCAGCCCCTGTGTTAAAAACTGGTAGAAAGTGGTCAGCAAAGAAATCTGTAGTAGAGGCAAAGGCTGGCCTTCAAATTGGGGATATCGTGGGACAGGTACAGCATGGAAGAGGGGGTTTTGGGCTCAGTTTAGCTCCTCCTAAATGGCACAAGGCAGGCCCAGCTCAAAGGAGGAAGCTGGTAGTCAACGAGGTGTGAAAGCAGGAGGAGAGGATGAGGTGTATAAAGGCCATTTCCCAGGCCAAGCAGGGAGAGTGGATGAGATGGGAGAGTGTGGAACAACGCAAAATGGGCTGGCAAGACCTTTGGTCAATGGAAGATAGTAGGATTAGTTTCCTTATTAGGTCAACATATGATGTTCTCACATCACCGCAGAACCTAAACCTCTGGGTAGGAGAGGATCCCTCTTGTCCTTTGTGTTCATCACCTGCCACATTAAGGCACATTTTGACAGGATGTAAGGTGGCTCTTAGCCAAGGTCGGTTTACTTGGCGCCATGACCAAGTATTGCTATGTTTGGCTTTAGCATTGGAAGGCAAGCGTATTATGACCAATAAGTTGCCGCCTGTTCTAGCAAAACATTACACGCAGAAGACAATATTCCTCCGCCCAGGCGAGCAACCACCAAGAAAAGGTGCTAACACCAATTCTCGCCCAGGACAACTGGAAGCTGCTGGGGACTGTAAGATGCTGGCTGATCTTGATCAACGGCTTATTTTTCCACCTGAGATTGCCACCACTAACCTACGACCAGATATTGTTTTGTTGTCTGGATCAGCACGCATTGTTCAACTGATAGAGTTAACAGTGCTATGGGAGGATGCGGTAGATGAGGCATATGAGAGGAAGAAACTGCGGTATGCTCATCTGGCCACTGAAGCAGAACAGCGAGGATGGAGAGTCCAGGTTTATCCAGTGGAAGTGGGTTGTCGAGGTTTTGTGGCACACTCTACAACCCGGTTCCTCAGAGACGTCGGATTCAGTGGCCAAAAGTTGCGTCGCACAGTAAAGAACTTATCTGAAGCAGCAGAAAGGAGCAGCACACTGAGACGAAACACTGAGGACGGAAGGTGCCCACTTGAAGACCCTAGAGATGTCCCCTACTTGGCTCAATCCATACGGTTGTCGTGCTGGTCCACTAGGGAGACCACACTGTAGTTGCAGCCATCGTGTGTGCTGACGCGCCAAGTACACTGCAGTCGTTAACGCCGGACAGAAGGGGAATCACACCACCATATGGAAAAAAGTGTAAATGGGTGAAGCATAGTTTACTGTAAAGCTACGTCTTAGTGTTGCTTATCTTGGCGAAAGCCGAGTACAAATCAGCATGAAGTTTTAACATCTACTCTCGTGTAATGGAAACACACACCGACATCAAGAACCAGCATATGAATCTCATTAATGGTGACATGTTGCATGCCACAATGCATGCTGGGAGCAATGATTTTAATACTATGGTGGCTCCCAGCATGCATTGCGGCATGGAGCATGTCACCATTGTTGAGATTCATATGCTGATACTTGATGTCTGTATGTGTGTCAAAATACTTTTTTCCCCATAATGTATTATCCAGAAAGTCTGATCTCATGTAAAAAAGTTTTGCTGGTAAAATATTAATTAAAAAAATCACTTATGGTCAAAAATAAGATTATGAATTTATTATAGTTTATGAGGCTGAAAACTTGATCATCTTGGTTTCTTTCTTATAGCAACAAATTATGTTTTTTTTAAACACTGTTACAAAGACCACAAACTCTCACAAAAAGCCAAACTGACCAACCAAAGGAAACGCTCATCACCAAAATGGTGATGAATGATTTTCAATAAAAAATATTCCAATGGACAAAAATGTTGAATTAGCTCAACTACACAAGATGTGTTACAGATTAGTTGCACCTCTCCAGAAAAAAAATAATGTCAAGTTGACTCAACTAAACGTTTTTGTGTGTGTGTGTGTGTGTGTGTGTGTGTGTGTGTGTGTGTGTGTGTGTCACAGACAACTTATTTTCAGTTCATATAACTGTTATTTACAAAAGTTGAGTCAACAAGAAAAAGCTAGTGGAAATTAGTACTAAGATCTTTTTTTTTTTGTACCAGCTTACATTTTTTTTTACAGTGTTGATATGCTTAATTGAAAACATGAAAACAATGCCACAAAGACTTGTCGTTCATATTGGGGTAAAATATAGACACATTTTCTCTACACATTTTGCTCACATAAGTTCACTCATAATACTATAAGACATACTGATACAGTCTTGATACATTGATTTGAATTTTCCTGACTTCATCCTGTTCCGGTTAGGGCTCAGGACAAATCTCTCAGTGAGCTCCTCATAGCAGACAGGATTCCGGCAGTGATTTCATATCTGTCAGTTTTATGACTCACCGAAGCTGGCAATGATCTGCAGAATACTCAGCCATACAGAGACTATTATCACGTTTTATCTCTGTGGGGTGATGTTGGATTTGGATTTAGTGTAATGATTGCTGTCTCCATTTACACATACAAGCTTTGAAAAATCGAAGCATTTGACACTAGAAGGATCTTACATAAATTGAGTTGGAAGTCATGGAAGTGACGCTTCCAGTCACAAGTCTCTCTAGTAGTTGACATGAATGTTTGTGTGTTCCCTCTGATCTGTCATATCTGCCTTTTTAATGAAATATGTTGATACATTTTATATAAATAGAGTACCGATACCGGTGCTCATTATTAAACTAAATACTACCACGGAACAGTGATAATGTTTTATGTATTATCATATAGTTTTACATCGAGTAGTATCTGATAGTCCTACAGCAGATAGTAGCCTATCTTCTGAGTTCTAAATTGATGCCATATATATGATAGGAATTGGTTGCAATTCATCATACTGTGATAAGTGTGTAGAATTTGAGGTCGAATTTTGACCAAGGACGGGGTTATAAATGTGTCACGTGTTTTAAGTCATGCACACACACACTGCACACTCAAAAGAGAGAGAGAGAGAGAGAGAGAGAGAGAGAGAGAGAGAGAGAGAGAGAGAGAGAGAGAGAGAGAGAGAGAGAGAGAGAGAGAGAGAGAGAGAGAGAGAGAGAGAGAGAGAGAGAGAGAGAGACGTGTAAAAAGCTATTTCCGAAAAAATTTGTCTAAAAAGGAACAAAGACAGAACTACTCACTGATGGGATTGTCTTGTAAATTGACAGGAAGAATGTTTTATCAATTCTTAAAAATAGTTTATACAGGAAATTCCATATTTGATTTTGGAATCTAGAAACGCTTATTATTAACTTCCGGACATATTTGTATGATTGTGATAATATCTCATCACAAAGGTCAATCCTTCAAATTAACCCTAAGGGGTGTGTGAGCAGATCAAACAATAATGATATGAATTTGCCACAACTTTGCAAAATTGTTACATTTGTGAGTAACACAATAAAAAAAAATGACAATAAATCTTCCATTCAAATCCAAAGAGGAAGTTCATGACCAACTGGCATTCTGTGGTCTGAATTTCTTCTGTACATTTTTATATAGATGGTCATAGAGCTCATCTACAACTCTGTTCAATATTAGTAATTACAGATAATTACATATTAGACTAATTTGTCATGCAGCAGGTGTACGAGCCCGTTCTCATCATTTGGCGTCATATAGGTGACGCCATATGACAAAACGTCGAAATACTACGCACATGGCACCCTTTAGCGTGAATATAACAAGGCGAACCCAAGGCGTCATAAAGTTGACTGGCATCCTTTAGCGTGAATATGAGATGCAGACCCTACCCCACACCTAAACCTACCCATCACAGTGCGTGTTATATTGACGCTAAAGGGTGCCATGTGCGTAGTATTTCGACGTTTTGTCATATGGCTTCACCTATATGACGCCAAAGGATGAGAATGCGTTGGGTGTACACACACACTAATTTGCATGGAGTTCTTCTTAGGCAACATGCGTTTTTAGCACTTTGCTCTCAAGTCATTTCCAGATAATTGATCAAATGTAGGCCTATCCATATTGAATATATATCAATATCCATATCAAATCCCTTGTGTATCATTCATAGCACAGAGCCTTGCCCACTAGTTTAGCCCCACCTTGTGGTTTGAAATGAAAATGCATTTGTGTGAAGTTAATAGTACTTAATATACACTAAATTGTCTCACTAGACATAGATTTACTCATAAAACAGAATGTTCCTGTAATGCTATCATATGGTTCCAGATTGAGCATTTTTGGAAACCAATTCCCAATTTTCTAGAAATGTTCTCTTAAGGTTCTAATTGTTGTCAACATAAACATTCAACAGTATTAAATTTAAATTTCATTGTATGAAAAAAAAAAATGCAGGTTTGGAACAACATGAGGGTGAGAAAATAAAAACTTTCTGGTGAACTACTCCATTATGAATGGAACAGAAACATCTCTGGCTAATGTCCATGATATAAATTGCCTTCACGGACATTAATTTTTCTCAGATAAACCTTCACTTCCTTTCTACAACCATCAAAACAGAATGTGTACTGCATTCTAATAATCAAAGTCTAATGGTGATCAGCTAATTGTAACGTCTAAGCTCAGTTTCTGTTTCCTTTTCCAATGTCATTTAGGGCCGTTTACCCAACACCGTTTTTAACCAAAAACGGAAATATGCATTTTGGCTGTTTTTTAGGTGCCTGAAAATGTAAACTTTTGAAAACGAAATCCGTAGTGCAAGCTTTGAAAGCTGTTACGGTTATGTTAAGTTAGTTTCTTTATCAAGGACTTTTAGGTTGCTCATCTTTTTTTCCTGTTTCCTGTGTTCTCTGTTCCTGTTTGATCATAAGTTGCTATGACAATTATTAATTTATTATCACACACCTGTTTGCAATTCAGTTCGTTATCACTGTGTATTTAAGTTACTTATGTTACTATTCAGTTGTCGGTTATTGTTTGTGTGTAGACACAATGTTACATTACCTGTGGATAATCTGAGTTTGTTTGATTAAATAGTTTTATTTTTGAATTCTTCTTCATCTGATTTTCTGCTCTGGACTATTCACTGCGATCGTGTTATTGTCTATGCGTTTTGTGTATGCGTATTACATGTTCAGTCTATAGGCGCATAGTTTCTTCACAAAGTGACATCGCCAACTACTGGCCTGGCATGAATAATACAGTGATTTAAGTCATTTTCGCGGATCCGTATGAAAGGGGATCGTTTTGACAACGCTGTCACCTGTACGTGAAAAATGTAAAGGAAAAACTATTCCTTTTTTAGTCCATCGTAAACGTACCCTTAGTTTGTTAGTTCCTGATTCCTGCTTTCCCTGTGTCTAGTTTGTTTCCATGGTTACCAATTATGTTCACCTGTGTTTTTGTTTAGTTTGTAGTTATCCTGTGTGTATTTAAGCCCTCCGTTTGTTTCAGTTTATTGTCCTGTGTTGTCTTTGCAATGTTAGTAAAGCTGTTTCATTTGTTGTCTTTGATATTCTGTTAAAGTACATCTGCAATTAGATCCGCCTCTCATTCTGCCTGTAATACTTTGGCTATGTTCAGACTGCCAGCAAGTAAGATTTTTTGTAAATCCAGATTTTATCCAGATGGCTTTTTGAAAGTCTGGACAGCAAAAAAAAAAAATAATGAAATCTGATTTTTTTTTTTTTTTTTTTTTTATCTGAATGAAACCACATTTGGAGGTGGTTGGAAATGCGATTCCAATCCGATTTTTACAGATGCGTCTCCGTCTGGATGCTCTAGCTAGCAGGTCAAATCAGATTTCAAATCATCTTTTGCCTCACTCTTAACACAACACACAATGACAACATCAAAACCGGTGGCTGGTATGCCGGAAGTATTCAAACGGTATGTTCAAAGATTTCGGCTGTGACTACAGCATGGAACATATTGTATATCCCTCATGTTTCTTGGTGACACGTAAGTGGATATGCAAGCATATGCTTTAGATAACATACGGTTCCTCATGGGATGCTGGAGATCCTGTGGAATAGTGATAAATAGTAGACTCATGTAACACAGTCCTGTCATCTTTGCACACAAGCATGGCACAAACATTATAGACTGTAGTTCACATTCCCATCATGCCACTAACACTCTCACACTTTGTCTAGCCTAAATTCAGTAAAGTGTCATGATGCTCCTAAACTGTGAAATGATATGAAACCCACTAGAGGGACAACAGCTGAGGGTTAGTCAAGGACAAACACTCCAATGCTGCCGACATTCCCTCCTCAACAGTCCAGCTCAGTTAAATTGGTTCTGTCACTTACAAAGCTATGTGAATCTCTTGGGAGAGACTTGGGTGATAACAGGCTTATCACATGGGGATAAAGAAACAAATGCAAGCCCAGCCTAGATCAAATAAAGCATGGAGATATATGACTGAGTGCCAGGTGAGAGAGAAATAAAGATTGTATGAGATGTGTATGTTTAGTGGAGTGATAAATAATGCAATGATTTGGTTTAGTTATAACCACACATGGACAGAGAGACATATTTATGTGGAATAATATTAAGTAGACCTGGCTTGGATCATGTGACTGAAACAGATGCTTATATGTGAGATTTATAAGAGAAATAAATGAACAGTATTTTTTTCCTTGAGGAGAGTAAGATTACTAATTAACAACCCAATTACATCAGATTTTTTCTTTAATACTAAATCCTAAAGTAAAAGGCAAACAGGCATAAAATCGACACACACTCTCCCTTAACAGTCGAATTGAATTCCTATTCAACCTTGAATAAACTGTTAGCCAAGCATACTCTATTTCATGCCCTGCCGGCTCATGAGGGTCCTTTATATTTTGTTGTAAAGTATCTTGCACGTAAAACTACATCATGACTTTCCTGAGCAGTTGAGTGGAATAAAATAACACCAATGGAAAGTTTTACCACTAGCATTTGCAGCCTCAGTGGTTTAATGTTGTCTGTCAAATAGCCAACAGTTTTTGGCTACTTTGTTCTAACATTTTACAAATTAATATCAGTTTCATACCCATTGATCCAAATTAGGCCTTTTCATGACACGTCACTTGTTTCGCATTTGGACATTTGTTTAGTTTGAGTTTACAGTTACTGTTTTATTGTATTTTATAGTTGTATTGAGGTTTACGCTGTTCTGTTCCTGTGTTTCCTGATTCTTGTATCTTGCTACCTTTGTAATAAATATTTATTAAATTATCTGCACTTTAATCCTCTCTTCGTCATCTTTGAGTTCATCCTCGTTATAATCCAATACAGCAAATCCACATTGATATAAATGTAATAGTCATTAAGCTTAAATGAACTTTGTCTATCTTTCACATATTTTATTACATGTATTATTATTTATTTATTAAAGAAATTGTGTACACCAAAAATTCAAACATCTCAGACTTGCGTCAGCTCCAGTTTGGATCCAGCCGATGCCAAATTTCAGACGACGCCAATGAAGATTCCAGACGGTGCCAACTTTGGACAAACATACAAAACTGTCAAATAGTATTGCCTAACATATTAGTTGTGCCTGCTTAACTGAAAACATGACATTAACTAACAACATGATAAGTATTATAATCATAGCTGTAAATTACATGAACATTATATGTATGCAGAGACTTGACTTATCAACTTACTAACCACCCTAAAAACCATATATATATATATATATATATATATATATATATATAAAAAAAAACACTTAGCAACCACTCTCAACATCGTGGTGTCAAGCTTTGCATATACATGTGCCAGGAGTCAAATCACAATTTACCATTACTACAAAACTGATCATTTTAATTAGACAAAGTTGTATGTTAAAATATATTATTGACAAAAAGAAAAAAACTAATATATGCTATTTTCATAAATATTCAGTCCTTGTGGTGCAGAAGCACACAAGTTAAAACAGATGGGGGGTGGGGGGGGGGGGGGGGGGGGGGGGGGGGGTGGGGGTGGGGGGTGGAATAATGAGGACACAATTGCCTAACAATTGGCCTTTACTGGAGAATCATTAAAATGACTTTAATTATTTAAATTGTGAATCTGAAGCTTTTTAATGTATGAAGAGATGTTTCAGAGATGTTAGAGATACATTTTAGCAAACACATTAGGAAAGTATACAAAACAAACGTGTTGAGCTAGTGGCAACTCTGGGTGAAATTAGAAGTAAAACTAGCATCAAACCACCTTGACACTGGCTAAAAAAATTCTTTGAAGGAGACTTCTGAAAGAAGCCAAAAAGAGGAGGCTTTAAAGCAGCTGCAGACTTCAGAGAGCTTAGAAAGTAAAGGTGCACCATATGAACCATGAAGAGTTCTGCATATCACAGAGCCACAAGAGTGGAGCCACAAAAGAAGTCCTCAATGGCACAGTATCTTCATTCTGAGTTTTTGACCAATCTGGTACTGCGTAATTAGAAAATATCAATACCAAGTTAAAGGTGGCCTTTTATGGAACTTTTACAAAGTCTTAATTTTGTTTTTGGGGTGTAACAGAATAGGTTTTTATGTTTGAATGTTCAAAAACATACATTTTCATAGATTGTTGCAGAACCTCTCTTCCTAGTTTATAAGGCTCTGTTTATTTATTTATTTTCTCTATGAAGCCCCTCCTTCCGAAAAGCACAATGTGCTCTGATTGGTCAGCTGGACCAGTGTGTTGTGATTCGTCAATTGCTTTAAGCATGTTTCGGAAATGTCCCGCCCCTTACCATAATCGTGAGTTTCAACACTAACATAACTTAACCAGGTGTCACCCCCTTTTTTTGCATATGCCTTGGACAGGAATTATCCGAAACAATCCGAATTTTCCTAACTCCTACTTGGAAATTACATCTGGAACGCTGCGCGAAGTCGGATGTCTGACCTGTGAACTCAGGGCAGATCGATTAACCACGACCTCAGCAGGACATGTCATGTGATGCCAACTGCAAGATGGCAGCAAGTCCTGCAACCTTATGTTAACCATAAAAACAAGCTTTAACATTAGACATTTTGTAATGTAATGATAGACATATAATGATACCTTATTTTTTTGTTTTTCGTCAGCTGTTTTTTAAAAAGTTTATGTAAAGTTTATGTTAAAGGGGTCATATAATGATACATGCACATTTACAAGTTGATACTGAAATGTGTGTTGGCAGTGCCTGTACACAACCATCATAAAAGGATAAAAAACCATCCAGTGTTTTTGTTTTAATCTCCTTATATGTTTTTCCCTGCCTCAAATCGAGCCGTTCGACCGTGTGACGTCACACGGTCGGACGCTCCTCCCACGATAGTTGATTGACAGCAGCGTTTCAACACAGACCCGCCCTCGCTCGTGAGCGAGCTGTCAATCATAGTCCGCCCGGACCGGCGCGGTCATTGTTGATATGCTGGAGCACTGTCTAGCAGAATGCCGTCTAAGCGATTGTGGTGTTCTGTTCTTGGGTGTAATAAGGAACACAGCAGTCATTTCAGCCCGTTCTCATCCTTTGGTGTCATATAGGTGACGCTATATGAAAAAACGTCGAAATACTACGCACATGGCACCCTTTAGCGTGAATATAACACGCGAACCCAAGGCGTCATAAAGTTGACTGGCATCCTTTAGCGTGAATATGAGACGCAGACCCCACCCAACACCTAAACCTACCCATCACTTTGCGTGTTATATTCACGCTAAAGGGTGCCATGTGCGTAGTATTTCGACGTTTTGTCAGGCGTCACCTATATGACGCCAAAGGATGAGAATGCGTTGGTCATTTTTATGTTCCTAAATCCGAATCGCTGAAGACGCAGTGGCTGAGTTTTGTTTTCGAAGGGAATATTCCCCACGAGCAACATCAATGCTTTCATGTTTGCGCGAATCATTTCTCACACCAGACTGCTTTATAAAGGAGGGTCAGTATAAAGCTGGTTTTCTATGTACGACGTTCTCAATATAATTCATAATCCCATAATCATAATTTGCTAAGAAGCTGCTCCTGAATAAAGGATCGGTACCAACTATTCGTGTTCCTGCTGAACCTCCAGAAGAACTGAAGTGAGTGTAACGTTTTATTAACCTTTATATTAATATTTATGTTAATCTTTGCAAATCGCTTGCATGCTTCACGATGAATGCGTCGGTTTACACTCAGGGTACATTACGGCATGTTCTCTATGTACGACGTTCTCAATATAATTCATAATCCCACATTTATAATGAACAACGCGTTATGGTTATTGTGTGTTACAAACGGTGTACGCACAGAACAGAGAGGCGGGGTGAGCAAAGCTCATTATCATTTAAAGTCATATGCACTGAAACGGCGTGCTGAAAACAGAGCTGTTTTTGACCAGCTAAAATAAGTGTTTTCTTACAATACTAATGAGAATTTTTGATTAAAGTATATTACAAACTTTTAATTTAGACCCTAAAGAATCATATTAGCTCGTACAAAAATGATATTGTATGACCCCTTTAACCTAGCTTTTTCTGTTTTCTGTTCAATACAAAAACAACAGAACTACTTCACTGTTTTTGATCCCTGTCATTTTGCTTTATTCGATGTTTGATTCATCGCGCGATCCCTTGCGCATTTATGCACATACGCACTCTTCAAAAACGATGCTGATCGCTGACACACTACAATATACTGTATATTAAAATGTATAAATGAGTGAAAGATATAGAATGTACTGAATATGAGCTTGCTTATTGTGCCTAATTGCGACCAGTTGGCTAACAATGCTTTTGGGAAACGCACCACAGGTTGGATGTCCGCCTTTGAGCAGCATTCCAGACATAATTTCCAAGTAGGAGGTGGGAAAAATCCAAATTCCGAGTTGTCTGAAAGGCAGCATAAATCTAGGTGTTTCAGAAAGAGTGCAGATATAGAGAATAACTGCCTTTGGAGTGGAATTTGTGCTTTGGAACTTTGAAGACCTTTTTCATGCTCATACAGCAAATACACACTAAACAAAGTTGAAAATGTAAAAAAGCATATGTCCTCTTTAAACCTCTTTGTCAGAGCATTTTTTTAATTATTTACTATTTAAGTAAATAAACTACTCTTGAGGTGTGCTGCTTACTTAAGATAACCAAGTGTGAAATAGCCTTAGTTAAATTACAGTGACCATTAGTGTTCAGCATCAGCCTTAGCTTTATCCAGTTGACTGGTTAAACTGATTTAAATCAAATCAATGGATTAAGGAAAACTATTGATTTCTGCACCGGGGACATTACTGCTGACATTCTCAAACACTAAACTAAAACTAAAAAGCTCAGAGTAATTCACCACTACATTAATGACACCCTCAGTTTATATTCATATGTATTTTCTTTTAATTATTTGAAATGTACAAAATAAGGACAGACACAAGACTTTGGCTCACAGAGAGGAAATAAGTGGAATGTATCAGACATGAAAAATGCAAGTTCTTAAATTAAACGAACAAATTAATTGGTGATATTTTATTTAACAGCAGTGAGATGACACACAACTGGTGTGCCGCAGTGTAGTCAGTATGTACATTTGTAGTGGATTTTTTAACTGAACCTTTCTGCTGGTTACATTGTTACACCAGAAGGTGGTGACAAATGACTTTGAGTCATTGAATCATTGAGTCATTGAATCATTAATTCAACCATTTTTGTATAAACTGATTAATTGTGTAACAGTGAATAATTTGCTCAACTGATTCTTTCAGTACGGATTCACTTTCTGATCTACTACTGTGAGTTGCTCTGAGATGCGTAAAGGTTGATTCTGTATGATTCTGCATTATTTGTGTGAAGAAACTATTGCATTCGAGAGCAGATTGTATTTGCATTCTCTATAAAACGTACTCGGTTACTAACGTAACCTCGGTTCTCTCTAGAGAGGGAACGAGTATTGCGTAAGTTTAGCTTACGCTACGGGAAAGATTCATCTTCTCGAGATATTGAAGCCAAAAAATGATCCTTAATTTGTATTCATTGTCAACGCAGTGCAGCAGCTAGCAGACCTAGAGCAGGCAGTCTTGCGTGCTCATTGGCTCCCCTGCGGGCATCTGCTGCAGCCTACCAGTGAGCCCCGCGTGACGTCACGCCCAATGAAGGGCGCTCGCGCCCTCATAGCGTCATAGCCCGCCAGAATGGGCGTGGCTTCACGTATAAAAGAAGGGGCTGTAGGCTGCTTTCCCTGGTTTTCATCGACTGAAGCGAAGTCGCTCGTGGCGCGAGCACGGCCGGTTACGCAATACTTGTTCCCTCTCTAGAGAGAACCGAGGTTACGTTAGTAACAGAGTACGTTCTCTTACGAGAGGTTCTCTCGTATTGCGTAAGTAGCTTACGCTATGGGAACTTTTTGTCAACGCCGTGCGCGCCAAGCAACCACCCATGAGTCGCCGAGGTTTCTCGGGGAACCCAATAAGCGGAAAAATAAGGTGGCCAGCCACGCGTGCCATCACTTGTACATAAGCACACATAGGGAATACAGAGCAGAGCACTGGCCTGTATAAGCATATAGCACATCCCTACTAGTGCAGCTCAACCAGGAGAGCTGAGTCGCGGGAGAGTGGTCTGAGCATGATATATCTGGGCAGAACGCACAACTCGCTTAGACTGACAGAAGTTTAGCCTGCAGGGCGGGAACTTCTAGGTTATAGAACCTGACAAAGGTAGACGGGGAGCTCCAGCCCTCCGCTACGTATATGGCCCGCTGGACCACGCCCACGATGAGGCCATGCCTCTAGTGGAATGAGCCCTAATGCCCAGAGGGCATTGCAGACCTTTTGACGCGTAAGAGGCCGCTATAGCGTCCACTATCCATCTGGACAGGGTCTGTTTCGAGGCAGCGAAACCTTTGGTGCGCCCGCCAAACGAAACAAACAGCTGCTCCGTGCGCCTGAAAGAGGCGGAGCGCGTAGTGTAAAACCTCAGCGCCCTGACCGGGCAGAGGAGATTCACGTCTGTCTCATTGTCTCATCAACCTCGCACGCCCGCGGGTCCAGATCTCTGTCGGTGCACCACTTGGAGAACACCGACCATTTAGACGCGTAGAGCCTTCTCGTGGAAGGAGCTCTAGACTGCGTGATCGTGTTCATCACTCTTTCTGGCAGGGAGTACCCGTTGTACCCGTTGATCAACCATGCGTGCAGAGACCAGCGCTCTGGATGGGGATGCCAGATCGAGCCGCGAGCCTGAGAGAGGAGATCTGCCCTAACCGGAATCGGCCACGGAGCTGCATGTGACAGCCGTGCTAGTTCCGGGAACCAATTCTGATTCTCCCAGTGCGGAGCTATGAGGAGCACCGAATGGCGCGTTTCCCTGATTCTCTTGATCACCTGTGGTAACAGGGAGACCGGAGGGAAAGCATACAGAGGGAGGCTGGGCCAGACCTGGGCCAGCGCGTCCTCGTTCTTTGAAAAGAACATCGGGCAATGAGCGTTGTCTTTTGACGCAAATAGGTCGACTTCCGGTCTGCCGAATAGGCGCCACAGTTTCTGGACTGTTTGGGGGTGCAGGGACCATTCCCCTGGGGGAACGTTGTCCCTGGACAGTTTGTCTGGGCCGTCGTTCAAATGGCCAGGCACATGCGCCGCCCTCAGCGAGCGCAGGTGCATCTGGGACCAAATAAGGATGCGTTCCGTCAGATTGCAGAGGTTTCTGGATCTGACACCGCCTTGACGGTTTACGTAGGAAACCACCGACATGTTGTCTGAGCGGACGAGAACATGCTGGTCCTGTATGAACGGGAGGAAGCGCTTCAGCGCGTTCTCGACCGCTATCATTTCCAGACAGTTTATGTGAAAACCCTTCTCTTGGTCTGACCACTGGCCAAAGGCCGGTCTGCCATCGAACAGCGCGCCCCAACCCGAGTTGGACGCGTCTGTCGAAATGACTTTTCGATAAGAGATGGTTCCCATCATCACTCCCTGCTGGTACCAGTCGGCTACTAACCAGGGCTGCAGAGCCGCTGCAGGTCTGAGTCACTCTGATTTTCTGGCCGCCAGAAACCCAGGCTCGGCGAGACACGCGAGCATTCAACCAGCGTTGGAGCGGGCGCATGTGCAGCAGGCCCAGCTGGAGCACTGCTGCCGCTGAAGCCATACAGCCCAGCATCCTTTGAAACGTCTTCAAAGGGAGAAAGCTGCCCTTCTGGAAAGACGCGGCTAGGCGGCGAACACGGTGCGCGCGCTGTGTCGACAGGCGCGCCGTCATGGCCACAGAATTCAGCTCTATTCCTAAAAAGGAAATTGACTGACTGGGCATTAATGAGCTCTTGGTCCAGTTGACCGTGAGACCCAAGCTTTCCAGGTGACTGAGAAGCACTGTTCTGTGAGACAACAGTTCCGACTCTGACTGTGCCAATATCAGCCAATCGTCCAGATAGTTCATTGTTCGCGGCCCCTGAGTCCTCAGGGGGCGAGTGCCGCGTCCATGCACTTCGTAAATGTACGGGGTGCTAGAGACAGGCCGAACGGCAGGACGGTGTATTGATATACCTGACTGTCGAAGGCGAATCTTAAATATTGCCTGGGACGGGGTAATATCTGAATCTGAAAATAGGCATCCTTCAGATCTAGGGAAATAAACCAGTCCCTTGGGCGAACGTGCGCAAGAATTTTCCTGGTCGTAAGCATTTTGAACGGTCTTTTTGCAAGCACCTTTTTCAAATGTCTCAGATCTAGGATGGGTCTGAAAGCTCTGTCCTTCTTGGGTACGAGAAAATATCGGCTGTAAAAACCTGACTCGCTCAGAGAAGGCGGGTACTTTCTCTATAGCCCCCTTGCACAGCAGTTTTGCTATTTCTGCGTGAAGTAGGTGTGCTACTTCCGCGTTCACTATCGTCTCGGTCCGGGCTCGAAAGCGCGGGGGACGGCGAATGAATTTAAGGGTATAGCCCTGCTTTATCGTGCTCAGAACCCATTCTGAAATCCCTGGGATAGTTTCCCATGCAGCTATGTGAGTCGCTAGGGGGCGAATGGCCTCCGGGTTCAGATCGCCGCCATTTGCGGGCTTGTGAAACTGAGCCGGAGCCGAAAGCGAGGCGCGCGCTGTCGGTTCTGGGCAATGGCTGCTCGCTGAAAGCCGAGATCGTCTGATTTATGTGAGGTGTCCCAATCATAAGGGATGGGGAGCGTTTCATTCTCACTTTTTGACGCGCGAGCAGCGCTTTGGGCGGAAAAACTCTCTGTAAGCGTGAGCGCGGGCACGAGACTTACAAGTATGTTTGACGCTTTGAACATAACGGATGGGGAGCGTCTTATCAATGCCTTGTGTTTTGTGATAACATTTAAACACGCGGGCGGCGCCCTGGGGGAGGTGTGTGTTAGTAAGCATGAACGCTCTCCGGCGGGCACGAGACTTACATTCATAACCTGTTTCTTTGACCGTGTAACAGAGCAGGCAGATAGTGGGCACAGACCTGTGGACACATTTCTTATATTCAACACTCGAGCTGCTTTTCTGCGCTTTATGAGAGTGTGCTCTGTGAGTGACACGAGATTTGATGTGCTTGTGTGTAGGGGTGAACACTGGGGCGTGGGTACTTTCACTACACTTAAAACACCAACGGCGTGAGCCGAATCAGACATTATACTCTTTTTGAGATTTCTCTGGGTCGCCGTGAAAACGGCGTTTGTGTGCAGGCGAGAGGGTAAATGAACCGGCTCGTTGGCTGCTGAATGAACCACTGCAGTAGCCTGTTTGAAGGGGACTGACAGGGAAATAACCTTCGACGGCGGTCCGGCCGCAGCGGGACGCGCGCGTCTTTTCTCTCTCTTGGTTAGGACGGCTTCGTGTGCTCAGATTTCAGCGTGATCTTTTGCCGAGGCCCTCTGGGGGGCGGCGGTCTGTGACGGCTGTCTGAGCGCGACCTAGGGCGGCCGCCCTGGCGTCGCTGCGAAGGCTGGGGCTGTGCTGGACGCTGGGTGCTGGATCGCACCGGCGGCTGGCTCTTCCTCTCGCGAGAGCGGCCTGTGGCGGAACTTGAGCGTCGCGGCAGGAAAAGGTTCATGGCCTGCGTGGTCTTCTGTACTTAAGAAAAACGGTCAACGATCCCGTTCACCGCTGGGATCCCGTTCACCGCGTTCATGAAGGTGGCGCGCTCAGCCTCTCTCATATCCGCGAGCGTTAACCAGAGGTGCCTCTCTGTCACAGTCAACGCGGCCATGGCCCGTCCGATGGCTTGAGCTGCGGTCTTGGTGGCGCGGAGAGAGAGATCCGTCGCGCTTCTCAGATCTGTAACCGCAGCTGGGTCCCGGCCCTTCTCGTCCCATTCACGGAGGAGGTCGGCTTGCAGGATTTGTAGTACAGCCATGGAGTGCAGAGCAGACGCGGCCTGGCCGGAGGCGGCATAAGCGCGGCCGACGTGGTTCTGCAAGCTTTGGACGGGAGGGCTGACCTTGGCCGCCATCTCGCGGAGGGCAGACAAAGGTGCGCTGCGACCGCCTCTTCCACAGTAGGAATAGCCGTGTATCCTTTCTCGGCGGCACCGTCCACTTGGGAGAGCGACGCGGAGGTCTGAGACTGAAGCCTCGAAGAGAAGGGTGTGTTCCATGACTTTGTTAACTCCGTGTGAAGCTCCGGTAGAAACGGAGCGGGCCTGCTCGCTGGGGCTGAACGGCGGCGACTTTGAAGAAAACATCCGTCGAGCCTGTTCGGCGCGGGTTCCTTCGGCAGCGACCACTCGAGCCCGAGTCGGATGGAACAGCAGTCTCTCGTGGCGTGTCCCTCGGCCTCATCCTCTGACGCGATGGCAGTGAGGCTCGTGAGCGGCAGCTGCGCGTCGGTGAGGGGGGGCGGGGAAGGCAAGAGCGAGGCTCGAGGGAGGTTCTCCGGCGAGCGCGTCGCTGTGGCCACAGGTTCCAGCTGTCTCTGGGAGCGGCGCTTCTTCTTGCGAGGTCCCACGAAGGGCGGAAAGACTGCCTCTGGGTTGAAGGCTTCGAGTCGAGCCCGCAGGGTTGACAGCGGAAGCGCTTCACAGAACTCGCAGCCCCCGGACGCGAGGGCGAGTTCCGCGTGTTCCTGGCTCAGGCAGAGAGCGCAGATCACACGAGCCACAGGAAGTGCGAGGCATCTTGAAAAAGACGCTCGCTGCTCTTTTAGAAATAGAGAAAAAACAAGCAATGTAAAAGGATACGTCGCCGGATAGCGTAGCTCGCACGGATGGCTGAAGGTGGCGAAGACGGACGGCCTACATTCTACATTACATTAAAATATATAGCTCACAGGTCACAGGAATCAACAACTTAACTCCCCGTGTTATTGGGATACTAAAAAAAACATGTAGCAGACATGTGGGGGGAAATATATTCAATTTTGAGATACATAACATTAAGTTTCAGCTTTGTTGAATATTGTAGATATTCTTGACATTTTTAAAGTTTAAACATGAAAAAATATTTCTGCTATGTCTTAAGCTCACAATATGCTAAACAAGAATCTTTTTTCTGGAAATTGCAGTAACAAGGCATGTGGCCATGACTTTACCTTGGCGAGGCTTGTTGCTTTGGTAACGAGATTTAATGAATTAAATGTGTAACTGCCTTAATTTTGTGATGTTTACATCCTTGCTCTCCTAAAGTATATTGAGCCAGGCTGTATTTGCAGTTCATCTAGTTTTATGGTGTATTGAGGGACTCGTTTTCCTCACCATTACTTCACAAGCCTTAAGATGTTTCTCTTCATCTGCAGAGCATCATGTAAAATCATACCGTTTCAGATAGAATTATTTAAAGTGGTTTGAAGACATTTCAAAGTGGTTTCTTTTTTATTTGTATTACTGTCTGATGGAGGAATATTCAGATGGAGAATGGAACATTGATACTGATAATGTATTATTTCCCACCACTTTTATGTGGTTATAGCCATTATATATATGTATTCATTATATACTGTATATATATATTTTTTTTTTTTCAAATTTATTTATTTGTAGATATTTATACCTACATTTTATTAATTAGAAACACACACTTTGTATTTTATTATCTAATTAATAAAATGTAGGTTGCAAAATTTTCCCACTATTATAATTAAATATACAACACACTGTAACAATGTGGCTATTATAGTCATGATGTTTATATGTAATTTATTTATTTTTAATTAATAAATGTAGGTTGCAATAGTTTCCCATTAGTTTAATTAAATATACAACACATTGTACAAATGTTTTGCAGGGAAACTAAACTTTACTTAAATTAATTAGTTTTGTTAGAAATATTATCAACCTGACTAAATGTGATCCAAAACAGCCAGCAAAGAGTAGGCAGTGACCGTGTTGTGTCTTTGGCATGCTGGGACATTCACACTGTTAGTATTTTCCTTGCCAGACGTGTTGCTATGATACAGTTCAGAGAATGAGCTGCTTTTTATATGTCGTTTTAACCCATATTAAGTGAAAAATATGTGTTTGACTTTTAACAAGTTTTGCCATTTCGCCAGGTCTCTTAGGGTTAAAGCAGATGTATGTTCACATATGCAAAGCACGGCTGAACAGGCCAGGCTGAATAAATCTCGATCCCTCCAGATGACTGTTGGATTTTCTGCCAAAACATTCCCATAAGGCTGCTTATAATGCAAATCAATGCAGATTATTCCGGAGTCCAGACAGTAGCACGGATTACATATCAGATTATGCCTCAAGCCAGGAGGGTTAAGAATGTAATTTGACATAATATGACAGCGCAAATATCCGAAATATTTGCTTTTTACAGCAAGATTGAACACAAATCGATGGAGATGGAGGAACGGTAAACTAAAGGTCAAAAAACACAATCACACACAGAATTGCCTCATTTTTTTCTGTCGCTTTATGGTCTCAGAATCCATCTCATCACCTGCTGGGACTCTTACACCTGGATGCTCCGTGAATGAGGATTCATTTTCTGTTCGCTTCTCCATATTCCCGCAGACCGCAGCATGCTGAACATTAAAAAACCCATTGCATATTTTTGTTCTTTTTCTTTTTCATTTGTTAAAAATAGTTACATTAATCTCATGACTTCCCATGTCCAATTTAAGGCTCACGGCTTCTGGTCATTTCAAACATTCAGATCTCCAGTGGCTGTTTATTTGTCCTGCAGCATTATGTTGAAGGGCTCAGTGACAGTGCAGCTCCGTTGTTCTGGGCTTTATTGTTAATTTGCATATAAACAGCATTTTAAGAGCTATTGATGCATCGGGAGACATGGTGTCCATTGTAATTCATGAACGTTTTCCTGAACACACTGTTTCTATTCCTATTCCTCAGCTATCGGACTCTCATTGACTTTCATACAGGCCATGCAATAGAGCAGGTTCAAAACAGTTGATCCCTCACAAAATGATAACTGTGTGTGTTTCAGGGAGAAAAGGACGTGTGAGCGCATGCTGAAATGGATTTCGGATGGATGTGTTTGCAGGTGTTTGGTGTGCTTGCTAGAAAATCCATTTCAAATTAATAGCAATCATTTGACTTTTAAATTGACATTTCCCCCGTTTAAGAGACAATAAAGAGTCTTTCACCCTGAAAGTATTTTTTTTTTTTTTTAATGACACTTTTATCTTGCTTATAATACCAAATCAATAAATAAAAATGTCGGCATCAAATATCGATTTGAAGTAATTCATCATTTGTAAATTATCTTAAAGCTTCTGCCACAAAAATAGCCCATTCTAATGTACAAAACAATCTGCCTAGCATCAAAACAAAAATATTACAGTAAAAAAATAAGGAAAGTAGTGCTTGTTTTACTCTGTAAAAAAAGTGTATTTTTCAAAGTTGTAAATGAAGATTATTACACTGTAAATAAAACAAAGATGGAGTCTGTAAGTTGCAAATACCTTTGCAGCGATATAGATCTTATATAGCCCCAGCTCGTCGTATTCTGTCTTCCAGTTCCATAGCATGAAGGTAAGAATTTAAGGATATTTGAACCATTTTAAAATCTTCCCGGTCTACTGACATTTGCTATGACATTACAATGCCCATGATAACTTTCGTTAACTCTACAAGAAGTAAATCCACTTCACTAGCTAATTACACTTCGATAGTGATGCCATATAAATAAACGTCACGGGTTACGAATGTAACCCTTGTTCCCTGAGAAGGGAACGAGACACTGCGTGTATGACACTTTGGGTAATGCCCCCAGCGTAACACGTCTGAAGTATGTATAAAACAAATCCAATCCTGATTGGCGCTGCGTCATGACGTAACATGTGACGGCATACACGGAAGATATAAAGGGACGCCGGCACACAGCAGAGTTAGCTTTTGTGATGAAGCAAGTCGCTCCCAGGCAGCGGGAGGCATGGCAAGGGGACGCAGTGTCTCGGTCCCTTCTCAGGGAACAAGGGGTACAGTCATGACCCGAGACGTTCCCTTTCGAGGGAACTCGCACTGCGTCGATGATGACACTTTGGGGAACGAATACCCACTATGCCACAATGAACCTTGCATGTCTTAGTGTGAAGCTGTCTCAGGCACAACTTAAGACGAGAGCACTCGTGCACCCGGTGTAGAAGGGAGATCCAGACTGTAAAATCTTGTGTATGTGTGCGGAGTGGCCCAGCCAGCTGCATCACATACCTCTTGGATAGGGGCCCCTGAAAGGAGGAATCTAGAGGCCCCTTAAAGCCAAATATGAAGGCAGACTCTGCACTTGATAGGCAAGGGAAATTGCTTGAACTATCCAATTGCTGATGGTATGCTTAGAAGCAGGGAACCCCTTCCTAGGTGGCCCGAAACATACCAACAACTGATCTGACTTCATCCACTGAGAAGACCTCTGAATGTAGATATGTGACCTGATCCAGAAAAATGAGTCACAGTGACCCAAATTTCAAAATTGAGATATGAGATAATGATATCCTAGTCAAAGTCATGCCTTGAATGGTTGTGAAGATATACACATTTGAATTATGGTCGTCTGCCCTCTTCATTCAATTGAAAACCTGAGAAAATCGCTTTTAAAGTTTTTTGCCCTTTTTTTGTTGATATCTTTCAAAATCCATTGCATTTAAAGGGATAAACTATTTATTTTACAGCTTAATTTGACCAAAGACATTAATATATATATAAATGCTATTAAACCAGGCTGAAGCTCAAATTATTTTAAAGTTTTTATTTGAATAAATAATTTAAAAGTACCTTTTACAAAGATTTACTAAAATCAGAAAGATTGAACAGAGGTGCTACATTTTTGCTTGAGAGAGAGAGAGAGTGTGTGTGTGTGTGTTTGTGTGTGTGTGTGCATGTGTATATATATGTGTGTGTGTGTGTGTGTGTGTGTGTGTGTGTGTGTGTGTGTGTGTGTGTGTGTGTGTGTGTGTGTGTGTGTGTGTAAGAGAAAGTGAGAGAGGCAGAGAGACAAGGAAACAGAGATCAAATAATGCTAGTCTATGCAATCATATCTTTGTGTAGGCTAGTTGACAATAACAGTGTAACAAATTCATAACGGAGATACCAACAATTAAATTTTGGGTTAATCAAACACATTGTAATGGATTCTCCTTGCAGATAAATACACTCACTCACATTTGCACTCACTCACATCCATACACAGTAAATGCGCTCACTCAGATTCAAATTTGACATTAAATTCACCTTTCAGCTCTTTTCTTCTAAGCTGGGCAGGGAGAGGAACAACTTACTTTCTCAACTGGCGGTTTTGGGCAAATCTCACGGATATTTTTGTACAGATAAAGGCCATTGCACACTGAGTCTGAAATTCGCATCCGAAATTTTCGCACGTAAAAAAAAAAAAATCGACCTCACGTTATGTCAATCACGCTTGCACACTGTCTACGAAACTTTCATCCGTTATATATATATTAAAAAAAACGTAAGTTTTTCGCATCCGTAGCAAGCAGTTTGAATGGTGTTTTGACAATTCGGAGCCACCGAATCAATACGAAAAAACGCATATTAAAAAAACGCGGACTCAAATGTGCAATGGCCAGGGGGCTTGATGACGCTTTGGCAACTTTGCTCTCTTTTGACAGCGACATTTCTCAAATTAATAATATTTAATCTTTCTGAGGAGATCTGCTAGCTTGTTTATTACACAGAGCGCTCGCTGCGAGTCTTGACAGGAGGGTGGCTGAACCAATCGCGTGCCGGTCAGTCGAAACGGCTTCCCATCGACAAATGATCAGCATTTGTGTACATTTCTAAGCTTTTTGATTGGTTCTATACAACGTATAACACCATTAGGAGAGCAGAGATAGTGACGTTTCAGAGGATACCCGGGAAATGCTCAGAGGTGAGATAGGAGTTGAGAAAAGCAATGTTAATTTCCAGCGAATTTAGTAAAACTTTGTACACTTTAATAGTAATTTAAATACCTTTACTCAATTATCTGGACTACGAAACTTTGGGAGATTATTTTTAAATGTCTGTTCTTTGAAATTAGCAACAAAAAAAAAATCTATTATTTCATTGTTTTTCCACATAATCGGCCCATATCTTAAAATGGAACGTTGCGACTTCCGACTCATTTCGCCAGATCGGGTCACATATTAAGGCAGGGCAGAGCAGATGAAGTCTCTCATCTTCCGCCGTCAGGTGGATAATGAAAAGCCTGCAGAACTGTAGACCGTGCCATATTAGAAGGCACCTTAGGCACATAGCCTAGTATGGGATGCGAGATAGCCTTATCTCTACCAGGAACAAACTCCAGTCACTCAGTAGATATAGAAAGGGCCTGGAGATCTCCCACTCTTTTAAGATAAGTGATGGCTAGGAGAAAAGCTACCTTGTGTGTGAGGTTCTTGGCCGCAGCCAAATCCAGAGGTTTGAAGGGGGCAGCAGCCAGCCTTTCGAGAACCACTGCCTGATCCCATGTGAGGACACTGGTCCCAATCACAGGCCTCATTCTCCATGCACCACAGAGGAACCATATGACCAGCTGGAGCCTCCCCAAGGGTCCGTCACTTAAAGGAGTGTGGAAAGCCGCAATAGCAGCCACGTACACCTTAAGTGTGGACGGGGTAAGATCAGCAGAGAAGAGATTCTGTAGGCACTGAAACCACCGGGCAGTTAACTGGATCCACACCACGCTCTTTACACAAGTTCGTGAAAACCCTCCATTTCAGGCCGTACAATTTCCTTGTGGTTGGAGCTCTCGACCACTCCTGCCGACAGACCGGCTTCTGGGTACTGGGCCCCCTCAGGGGCCAGACCCATAGTTTCCACAGCTCTGGACGAGGGTGGAATATTGAGACCTCCGCCTGAGGGATCCCTCCTGATGGGGATCTCCCATGGAGGGCTCTCCAGCAGAGATATTATGTCTGTGAACCATACTGGGGCCGGCCATAACGGGGCTACTAGAAGTAGACTGACCCCGTTTCGCCGGACCCTCTCCAGGACTCCCGGGACCAGAGTAATCGGGGGAAATGCATACATAATCGCATCCAGCCCCAGTGGAGCTGGATTGGTTAGAGAGAACCACAGAGTACAGTGGGTCGTCTCTTGGGACGCAAAAAGACCCACTTCCACTGGGCCGAACCACTCACACATTGACCTCACCACCTCGGGGTGAAGTCTCCATTGCCAGTGCCTCAGCCCCTGCCAGGGTGTCTGCTCCCCGATTTTGGTCCCCGGGGATGTACACTGCTCTGAGCACAGGAGGATCTGATGCACCCGTCTGCATAGAGGGCGCAATCTCAGACCCCCCCAGATGATTCAAATAAGAGACCACCGACACATTGTATGTCTGTACAAGAAAGTGGTGTCCCCTGAGATCTGGGATGAAGCTCCTTAGAGCCCTGAAAACGATGGTCCTGCCACAGGCCTCTCGCAACTCAGCCTTCCATGACCGTGCCCCAGCCCGTGAGGGATACGTCTGTCGAATCGATATTTCGGCGACATGGCGCTCCCAACACTGGGCCTTGGGACAGGAACCAAGGTTTCTTCCAACTCATAAAAAAGATCTGCAAGGTTACAAAGCTCAAAGTCCACTCCAAAAAGAGATATTTTATTTAACAGAATCCCATTTTCAAGAAATACAACAAACGACTCATTTGGACTACAACCCAATTTTTCCTGATCTTATGAAATCACAATGTTACTCATTTAAATAATCTCCACGCACGAAATACGCAAAAAGGGGACGAGGCCCGGTTGAGCTGCATTAGAGAAGACTGAAGAACTTAGAGTGGTTAAAATTGATTTTAAACTTATCTGTGTGCTGCACATTTTATGGAGAAAAGCTTGTTTACTGTTGCTATTGTAAGCTCTCGCTTTTGTAAAACGGTTCACTGCTCCATGGGAAAATGAACCATGGTTTTGTGATCGATTGTTTGTATAGTTCTCCAACAAATATCACGATTAAATTGTGGATAACTTCGTATCTATAATGTATAAGAAACTTACAAAAAACATACTCTCTGAAACGTCCTGTGAATTCGTTCTTGCAAAGTCTGTGCATGAAATCCATTCTGTACAGTCCTCTTGTTCGTTAACACTGACTACGCTTGCATGTGCACCAATAATGCGATTATTTCTAATAATCAGAGTAAGGTCTTCGCAGTAAGATGATTATATAACAAGAGCAGATGAACATCACAATCCTGGGTTTGCCTACGCTGCATTGCGTTATTTGCGCCGTCAGGATGAAGATACGGAGCAGAGACTGTGCAGCGAGTTGTGCTGACAGAGTTCAGCGATTTGGAAAAGAGAAAACTTTAGAAAAATGTCATAGAGTTTATTCATGAAGTTGTGTGAACAACACACGGCATCCGTGTACCATCATTGCGATTAAAATCGGCGTAGGCCACATAGTGTAATGAGAATATGGTTACTTTGATAATGAGCTTAATCGCATTACTTTGATCGAAGTATTGTGTTTACATAAAGTTTAATTGCAATATCAAAATCCCTATATAAACCCAATTATGAGGGTGCGTGTAAACGCACTGTTTGTCAGGGTCTGAATCGGACTCGAATTGGTTTGAAATTGACACCATCCTTATTCATATTTACACTAGAAAAGAACTCGCAGTTATGGAGGGGTTTGACATTTCCCGAAACCCACTCTAGGTGCTGTTAATCACAACACACTGGGCCAGCTAACCAATCACATTACATTTTGTATTTTGGAAGTAGGGGCTTAATCGAAATCGGCGTGTTCAAGCCTGGCTGGGAAGAGAGATGCTGTTATAATGTAAAATATGTGAAAAATAATACTTTTTTTAACAATCAAGCATGAAAACATATTCTAGTAGACCCCAAAAACAAAATTATGACTTTATAAAAGGGCATAATAAGACCCCTTTAAATCAGGAGAGTAGACCACAAATGTGCAGTATTGTTACAGTGGAATACAAAGGGGTTCATTTTTTGAATGTAAGTTCCCCAAACCGGAAGTGTCTCCCATAATCTAAAATACAGTAGGCTCGTCGGGAAAAAGGTGGATAGTTTAAGTGAATAAATGTTTTTTTTTTGTTTTGTTTTTTTGCATGATACATTGACATTACTGTACAGAATGGCTCTTTCGACATTATCTTGAACATTGCATAAGCATGAGTCTTAGAACAGAAAAGAGGCTCTCGAGAGCACATAACCATCACATTTGTTTGGTTTTCTGAATGTTACTTATTTTATTTTAGGTATATAACTAAAAGAAAACTTCAAATGTTACCTTCTGTAACACTGATCTTAAGGTGTAAACCCTTTCAAATAAAAATAAAAAACTGTAAAAAATGAAATCCGTAAAAAAATGAATAAATAATAATTCTAAAGCAAATTTGTGTAACTATCCAAAGGTTTATTTTTTTTTTAAAGGTGGATAGCCTACATCCTTCATTAGTCAATACAACTCTAAATGTGTAAATCCACTGCACTCATTCAGTTTACAAGTCCTTGCAAGTAGATAGCTAGACTTGGGTATTAAGCTTAAAAAAAAAAAAAAAGATTATTCTGATAAATGAAGTCAGACTATGTCCTTCAGGGACCTTCACGGTACATCAACCTACATGTTTTGCCAGCTTTTATTGGCCTGAAATATGGAGGAGGTTTTCATTAGGACCAACTTCATCAACTATAAACTGAAAAAGCTTTATTGCACACACACACACACACACACACACACACACACATCACATCACATCAGCGCAGGTAAGAAACTGTCCATATGTGCCCGCAGTGACGAGCATTTATTATCTCAATGGGTGATTTATTACACTAGTAAATGATTTATTACTTGATAGCAAGACTTTGGTATTCCTACTTTAAAAGCTTAAAATATATAAATATAGGAAAAATAAGAAAACATAATCTGTATGAAGAATTGGAATGGCCACCAATATAGCCTCTCCCACATCCATTATAATGAGACAGACCACATGTTACTGTTGTAATGCAATGGAAATCACCATTGTGGTGGGGTCAGAGCTTCTCTTTAGGACATAAACATGTTTGTTGATTTCGATGCAAACTATCATCAAGTATGTAATGTCTTCATTGTTTTCAGAAAAACAGCATCTGTGTTGATGTAAGAAATGGTGATGGTTCATAATACAGCTCTGAATTGTCAACTGGATTGTCCTGCAGTAGAGGCTGTCAGTGTGTTTTAACAAAAGACGAGTGAGATATATCCTCCTAATCTACATTATTAATAGCCCCGCTCATAGAGCGTGTGTAGAACCAGATATTTCAAAGTCTAAAAAATGTGTAAAAATATACATTGTCTTGCTTTGTAAATTAAACATCTTGTCTGGATATGGAAATGAGGTGTAAGGTATTGTGTTGACAGGTTGTTCAATATCTCATCATATCCAATTATAAAGCTGTCCCATGTATTCATCTGAAGCAAGTCTACTAAATGGAAGAACAAGATTTGAGTGAGATGCACATAAACTTTAAAAAGTTTTGAAATAAATATTGAATGTTGAATTAAAAATATCACACAAGCAAGAGTGCTGTTCAAAATATTGGCATAGCTAAATATTGTATGGCTGAATAATTGCTGTGCTATATTGTTATAACAGCAGCATGATTGTGAGTATAAGTTTCCTTTTATACAGCAATTCAGTAAACTAAAAGTTAATTGAGTAACTTAAAACTTAATATATTGGCAGATATGTTTGCTTCCCATTGTGAAAAAGCGCACGTCAGCATACAAAAAAGTACTTATTACAGAAATAATACTTAAGTGTAAACTGAATTTAATGTTTTCGGACACTTTCACAATTAAATGAAAATGTATTATAGTTCAAATTTATATTAAATGCAATTAGCTGAACTTAAGAGTGCTATTTTGACCCTCTTATTTAGGACTTGTGTAATGTGTAAGTTGAAATTTAGTACATTTAAACTATGTTAACTTCAAATGTAATACAGAATAATAGCATACAGTTAAAATTACAGTCAAGTACTTTACATGTGCTATGTTAGTTATGTAGTACGTCTGTAAAGCATAACAAACGTTTATTAAAACATTTTTCCCTTGTTTCACAGACGAGGCTTAAGCTAGTCCCAGGCTAACATGCATGTTTGTGCTATTTTAACTGAAAGCAACTTTCCCTGAGATGTCTTAAAATATGTCCGTGGCATTGTTTTGTGCCATTGAGGGTTTTTTTTTTTCTCTAAGGAACATTTATAAAAGTTACTTAAATGTCCTCATGGAACTAAGGCCTAATCATGGCTTAATCTAAGCCCTGTCTGTGAAACCATGCCTATGATATAAAAATGTCAAACTTTGAATTTAACATTATTACAAAGTATACTTACGTGTGTCATGAAAGTGTGTGCTCTTAAGTGGCTTTTTATTTCATTAATATTATATTATTATCTGTAAGTACAGTCTTTAAATACTTTCACATTTGAAGTACACTATAAGTGCACATTCAATAACAATAACAATAATAAGTTGCCAATAAAAATGGTTCCAAACAAACCCCAGAATATGGAACACACACACACACACAAATTGTTCCCATGAACAATTGTTCCCTCGTTTTAATTACACCGTGGCCATGACTTAACCAAATTAAAAAGAAGAAACAAACTATTACAACATGGTCACAATTTAATAAAACAAGAGAACAAATTAATCAAATGTGGCCACGAATTAATACTTATAACTTATAACAACTTATAACAATATCTATTCTTTCTACTTCATGGCGCGAGTCTCCGTACCAGACAGAGTCAATGGTTTCGAGTAGTGGAGAATACATCAATCTAAATGTAAGTTCACTTCAGATTTCTTAGATGCATTGTATACAAGATTCCTTTTTTCTTTAATTACACAGCCTAGCAGAATCACTAGCTCGTGAGCCACATTGATTGACAATATTGTCACAAATGATGTTCAAAGAATTGTTCAAAGTGGACTACTGATGAATGATTTAAGTGATCACTTGCCTGTTTTTACCATATATGACATGCAACCTGAGATGTATAAGAGTTCACATCAGCCTACATACTTTAGAGTGAGAACTGAGAACACAATAAATGACTTTAGGAGTGAGCTTTTACAACAGAATTGGTTAGGTGTCTATGTGACTGATGTGAATGCAGCATATGAAACATTTTTAAACATTTATATATCTAGCTATGATAAATGCTGTCCACTAAAGCGGTCAAAGAAACCCCCTAAAAATGTTAAACTGTGGATGACGTTAGGATTAATTAAAGCACGCAAAAAGATCAATTGTATGAAGACTTTGTAAAAAATAGGTCATCTAATTGTGAGGCCAAATACAAAGCATACAAAAATAAATTGACGACAGTTTTAAGAGAAACTAAAAGGGATTATTACAATAAACAATTGAAAGATAATAAAGGAAATATGAAAACAACATGGAAAATATTAAATAATATAATGAAACCAAACTCACAACATATAAAGTTACCTGAATATTTTATGTACAATGAAACTGTTATGAACAATAGCATAGATGTGGCTAATTAATTTAACTAATTTTTTATTAATATTGGGGAAAATATTGTCAACTCAATTGACATATCTAACCATATAGTCAAAATGCTATGTATAGAATGGAAAGTAGAATAATGCAGTCCATGTTCCTGGGTGAAGTTCAGGAAAATGAAATTGTCAATTGTTAGCCAATGTGAAAATAAAACATCTATTGACAGTGACGGACTTGACATGACTATTGTAAAAAGGACCATTAACTGTATTATTAAACCAATGATACAGTCGGGTGTATTTACTGAGAAGATGAAGGTTGCTAAGGTCGTTCCACTTTTTAAAAATGGAGATGTACACCACTTTAACAACTACAGACCGGTGTCATTGCTCTCTCAGTTTTCTAAAGTTTTCTTATGTTTTTTTCTAGAAAAACAAATTAATTACTGAAAACTCATAGAAAAATGTACATCTGCAACTGAGAATAAGCAATACACAGGGGGGGGGGGGGGGTCTTCATTGACTTAAGCAAAGCATTCGACACCATAAATCACAGTTTGCTATTGTCAAAATCATTCAATTGTGGCATTAGGGGTCAGGCTTTTCAATGGCTCAAAGGTTATCTCAATAATCGACAGCAGTTTGTTCAAATTAATTGTCAAATATCAGAGTTAAAAGACATAATATGTGGAGTTTCATAAGGGTCCGTTTTAGGCCCACTACTTTTTATTTTGTTTATTAATGACCTCTGCGAAGTGTCTCAGATATTACAGTTTTTTTATGTTTGCTGATGACACTAACATTTTTTACTCTGGAAATAATCTGTCAGAAATTACAGAAAATATAAGTTTAGAAATGGTAAAAATTAAGAAATGGTTTGACCAAAACAAATTATGTTTAAATTGGGAGAAAACAAAATACATGATTTTTGGCAATCGCAAAAAGAATGAAAATGTAAAAATAGCAATTGAAGGAACTGATATTGAAAGAGTTAATACGCTAAAATTGTTAGGTGTTATTTTGGATGATAAATTGAATTGGAAAGATCTCCTAGTCTATATTAAGAGTAAAGTGTGTAAAAGCACTGGGGTCTTGTATAAAGTTAAAGATGTTTATACTCTTCATTGCATATTCTGTACAATTCCCTAATACTTCCATACTTTGGATACTGCACAGAGGTCTGGGGTAATACACACCATAGTTACACAAAACCTCTGTTTTTGTTACAGAAAAGGGCATTAAGGATTATCCACAAGACAGGCTACAGAGAACAC
Source organism: Tiaroga cobitis (assembly GCA_030578255.1). Classification (NCBI taxonomy): domain Eukaryota; kingdom Metazoa; phylum Chordata; class Actinopteri; order Cypriniformes; family Leuciscidae; genus Tiaroga; species Tiaroga cobitis. The sequence continues at coordinate 17,652,320 of CM060592.1, read as the reverse complement.
AACAATAGTTTATTTGTAAATTCAGGACTGCTAAAATTCAAAGATTTGGTTGATTTGAAGATTTTGATTTTTATGTGGAAACTAAGCAAAGCAGAGAGTTCTGCCTAGGGTGTTAGAAAATGTATTTACTTTTGTATCAGAAGATGATGGCCATAAAAGGCAATATTATTTAAAAACGATACTCGGTTACTAACGTAACCTCGGTTCTCTCTAGAGAGGGAACGAGTATTGCGTAAGTTTAGCTTACGCTACGGGAAAGATTCATCTTCTCGAGATATTGAAGCCAAAAAATTATCCTTAATTTTGTATTCATTGTCAACGCAGTGCAGCAGCTAGCAGACCTAGAGCAGGCCATCTCGCGTGCTCATTGGCTGCCCTGCTGGCATCTGCTGCAGCCTACCAGTGAGCCCCGCGTGACGTCACGCCCAATGAAGGGCGCTCGCGCCTTCATAGCGTCACAGCCCGCCAGAATGGGCGTGGCTTAGCGTATATAAGAAGGGGCTGTAGGCTGACTTCCCTGGTTTTTCGACCACTGAAGCGAAGTCGCTCGTGGCGCGAGCACGGCCGGTTACGCAATACTCGTTCCCTCTCTAGAGAGAACCGAGGTTACGTTAGTAACCGAGTATCGTTCTCTTACGAGAGGTTCTCTCGTATTGCGTAAGTTTAGCTTACGCTACGGGAACACTTTGTCAACGCCGTGCGCGCCAAGCATCCACCATGAGACCCCGAACTTTCAGGGGAACCCTGTAAGGTGGAGAATAAGGTGGCCAGCCACGCGGACATACGCACACATAGGGAATACAGAGCAGCGCGCCGGTCTGTATAGGCACATGGCACATACCCTACTTAGTGCAGCTCAACCAGGAGAGCTGAGTCATGTGAGAGTGATCTGAGCAGGATGTCTGGGCAGAATACACCTCCCTTTTAACTGACAACAGTTTAGCCTGCAAGGCAGGAACTTCTAGGTTATAAAACCTGACAGAGGTAGACGGGGAGCTCCAGCCCGCCGCTACACAAATGTCATGGATAGAAATTCCACTGGACCATGCCCACGAAGAGGCCACGCCTCTCGTGGAATGAGCCCTGATGCCCAGAGGGCATTGCAGACCTTTTGACGTGTAAGCGGCTGCTATAGCGTCCACTATCCATCTGGACAGGCTCTGTTTCGAGGAGGCGAGACCCTTGGTGCGCCCACCGAACGAAACAAACAGCTGTTCCGAACGCCTGAATAAGGCGGAGCGCGTAGTGTAAAACCTCAGTACTCTGACAGGGCAGAGGAGGTTCACATCACTTTCGCTGTCAGACGCTGGCAGAGCTGACAACGAGATAACTTGCGCTCTGAACGGAGTGCCCATCACTTTAGGAACGTAGCCATGTCTAGGTCTGAGGATGACTTTAGAGTCATACGGCCCGAACTCAAGACACGATGCGCTGACAGACAGCGCATGCAGGTCCCTCACACGTTTTACTGACGACAGTGCAGTCAGAAAGACGGTTTCAGTGATAGATATTTCAACCCCACGGAGTTTAGTGGTTCGAAGGGAAAAGCTTTCAGGGCCTCTAGGACCAGTGAAAGATCCCACATGGGAACCGACGGGGGGCGCGGCGGGTACATCCTCCTAGCTCCTCTAAGGAAGCGGATGACCAACTCATGTCCTCCTAATGACTGGCCGTGCGTCGATTCTGCGAACGCTGCCACGGCCGCCACGTATACTTTGAGCGTGGATGGGGACCTTCCCTTATCCAACAGCCCTTGTAGGAAGGAGAATAGATGCGCCACCCCGCATGTCCGCGGGTCCAGACCTCTGTCGGTGCACCATCCAGAGAACACCGACCATTTAGACGCGTAGAGCCTTCTCGTGGAAGGGGCTCTAGACTGCGCGATCGTGTTCATTACTCCTTCTGGCAGGGCAACGAGTACCCGTTGATCAACCATGCGTGCAGAGACCAGCGCTCTGGATGGGGATGCCAGATCGTGCCGCGAGCCTGAGAGAGGAGATCTGCCCTCACCGGAATAGGCCACGGAGCTGTATGTGACAGCCGTGCTAGCTCCGGGAACCAATCTGATTCTCCCAACGCGGGGCTATGAGGAGCACCGAGTGGCGCGTTTCCCTGATTCTCTTGATCACCTGTGGTAACAGAGAGACCGGAGGGAAAGCATATAGCCGGAGGCTGGGCCAAACCTGGGCCAGCGCGTCCTCGTCCTTCGAGAAGAACGTCGGGCATTGAGCGTTGTCTTTTGACGCAAATAGGTCAACTTCCGCCCTGCCGAATAGGCGCCACAGTTTCTGGACCGTTTGGGGGCCCAGGGACCATTCCCCTGGGGGAACGTTGTCCCTGGACAGTTTGTCTGGGCCGTCGTTCAAATGGCTAGGCACATGCGCCGCCCTCAGCGAGGGCAGGTGCATCTGAGACCAAATAAGGAGGCGTTCCGTCAGATTGCAGAGATTTCTGGATCTGACACCGCCCTGACGGTTTACATAGGATACCACAGACATGTTGTCCGAGCGGACAATAACATGTTGGTCCTGTATGAACGGGAGGAAGCGCTTCAGCGCATTCTCGACCGCTATCATCTCCAGACAGTTTATGTGAAAACACCTCTCTTGGTCTGACCACTGGCCGAAGACCGGTCTGCCCTCGAACAGCGCGCCCCAACCCCAGTTGGACGCGTCTGTCGAAATGACTTTCCGATAAGAGATGGTTCCCATCCTTACTCCCAGCTGGTACCAGTCGGCCACTAACCAGGGCTGCAGAGCCGCTATGCGGGTCTGAGTCACTCTGATTTTCTGACCGCCAGAAACCCAAGCCCGGTGGGACGGGCGAGCATTCAACCAGCGTTGGAGCGGGCGCATGCGCAGTAGGCCCAGCTGGAGCACCGCTGCAGCTGATGCCATACAGCCCAGCATCCTTTAAAATGCTTTCAAAGGGAGAAAGCTGTCCTTCTGGAAAGACGCGGCTAGGTGGCGAACACGGAGCGCGCGCTGTGCCGATAGACGAGCCGACATAGGTCACCGAGTCCAGTTCTATTCCTAAAAAGAAAATTGACTGGCTGGGTTGTAATGAGCTCTTGGTCCAGTTGACCATGAGACCCAAGCTTTCCAGGTGACTGCGAAGCACTGTTCTGTGAGATAGCAGCTCTGTCTCTGACTGTGCCAAAATCAGACAATTGTCCAGATAGTTCAATATTCGCAGCCCCTGACTTCTCAGGGGGGCGAGCGCCGCGTCCATGCACTTCGTAAATGCACGGGGTGCTAGAGACAGGCCGAACGGCAGGACGGTGTATTGATATACCTGACCGTCGAAGGCAAATCTCAAAAATTGCCAGTGACGGGGTATTATCTGAATCTGAAAATAGGCATCCTTCAGATCTAGAGAAATAAACCAGTTCCTCGGGCGAGCGTGCGCGAGGTTTTTCCTGGTCGTAAGCATTTTGAACAGTCTTTTCACAAGCACTTTGTTCAAATGTCTCAAATCTAGGATAGGTCTGAAGGCTCCGTCCTTCTTGGGTACGAGAAAATAACGGCTGTAAAGCCTGACTCGCTCAGAGAAGGCGGCACCTTTTCTATAGCCCCTTTGCACAGCAGCTTTGCTATTTCTGCGTGAAGTAGGTGTGCTACTTCCGCATTCACTATCGTCGCGGTCCGGGCTCGAAAGCGCTGGGGACGGCCAATGAATGGAAGTGTATAGCCCTGCTTATTGTGCTCAGAACCCATTCTGAAATCCCTGGGACAGTTTCCAACGCAGCTATGTGAGCCGCTAGAGGGCGAATGGCCTCCGGGTTCAGATCGCCGCCATTTGCGGGCTTGTGAGACTGAGCCGGAGCCGAAAGCGCGGCGCGCGCGCTCTCGGTTCTGGGCAATGGCCTCTCGCTGAGAGCCGAGACCGTCTGATTTATGTGAGGTGTCCCAATCATAAGGGATGGGGAGCATTTTATTCTCACTTTTTGACGCGCAAGCAGCGCTTCGGGTGGAAAAGCTTTCTGTAAGCGTGAGCGCGGGCACGAGACTTACAAGTGTATTTGACGCCCCGATCATAACGGATGGGGAGCGTCTTATCAATGCCCTGCGTTTTGTGATAACATTCAAACGCGCGGGCGGCGCCCGGGGGGGAGGTGTGTGTCAGTAAGCATGAACGCTCTCCGGCGGGCACGAGACTTACATTCATAACCGGTTTTATTGACCGTGTAACAGAGCGGGCAGATAGTGGGCACAGACCTGTGGACACATTCCTTATATTCAACACTCGAGCGGCCTTTCTGCGCTTTCTGAGAGTGTGCTCTGTGAGTGACACGAGATTTGATGTGCTTGTGTGTAGGGGTGAACACTGGGGCGTGGGCACTTTCACTACACTTAAAACACCAACGGCGTGAGCCGGACCAGACATTATATTCTTTTGAGATTTTCTCTGGGTCGCCGTGAAGACGGCGTATATGTGTGCAGGCGAGAGGGCAAATGAGCCGGCTCGTTGGCTGCTAAATGGACCACTGCAGTAGCCTGATTGAAGGGGACTGACAGGGAAATAAACTTGAATACGGCGGCTCGCTGAGGAGAGCCGCATACATTTTATCTGCTGCGGGAGCCGGAATCGAACACGGGTCTCCGGGGCAAAAGCTTAAGGTTTAGCCCCTGAGCCACAGGGGAAACAACATAAGCTCCAGTTGGCGCGATCAGATAAAAGAGAGAGCGTCATCACAGTTTTCGTGTGCGTGTCGGCATTGTCTGCAGGCGTGCGTGTTATAACAGGCTCTCTACTGCAGTATAGACATTACCAGCCGCTCGAACTAGGAGGAGCTGGAAAATGTTTGAGAAAGAAAGAGGGGGTTTGTCAGGCCTCGGCGGGACAAAAAACCACACTCTCTCCTTCTTTCGCCGGGGGCGCGCGCTCGCTCTCTGTACGTAAGAAAGCTGGTCGCGAGCTCAGAGAGGAGAGCTGCATAATTTTTTTTTTTTTTTTTTTTTGCTGCGAGAGCCGGGAATCGAACACGGGTCTCTGGCGCGAAAGCTTAGGGTTTAACCAGTGAGCCACAGGGGAAACATAGTAAGCTTTAGTTGGCGCGAGCAGATAAGAGAGAGAGCGTCATCACAGTTTCCGTGTGCGTGTCGGCATTGTCTGCAGGCGTGCGTGTTATAACAGGCTCCTGCAGTACAGACATTACCAGCCGCTCGAACTAGGAGGAGCTGGAAAATGTTTGAGAAAAAGAGGGGGTTTGTCAGGCCTCGGCGGGACAAAAAACCACACTCTATCCTTTCTTCGCCGGTGACGCATGCGCTCGGGGGGCGCGCGCTCGCTTTCTGTTCGTAAGGAAGCTGGTCGCAAGCTCATAGAGGAGAGCTGCATACATTTTTTTTTTTTCTGCTGCGAGAGCCAGGATCGAACACGGGTCTCTGGCGCGAATGCCTTGAGTTTAGCCACTGAGCCATGGGGGAAACTACGAAAGCTTAAGTAGCGCGAGCAGATAAGAGCGCGCGCGGCAGCTTCCTTGTAACGTAAAGGAAGCTAGCCGCGGTTAGAACAGCAGTCCATAGCGTGTCTCTCGACCTCATCCTCAGACGCGACGGCAGTGAGGCTCGTGAGCGGCAGCTGCGCGTCGGTGAAGGGAGGCGGGGAAGGTGAAAAGCGAGGCTCGAGGGAGGCTTTCCGGCGAGCGCGTCGCTGTGGCTACAGGCTCCGGCTGCCTTTGGGAACGGCGCTTATCACTGCGCGGTCCCACAAAGGGCGGAGTGACTGCTTCTATGGTGGGCGCGGTAGCTTCCTTGTAACGTAAAGGAAGCTAGCCGCAGTTAGAACAGCAGTCCCTTGTGGCGTGTCCCTCAACCTCATCCTCAGACGCGACGGCAGTGAGGCTCGTGAGCGGCAGCTGCGCGTCGGTGAAGAGAGGCGGGGAAGGCGAGAGCGAGGCTCGAGGGAGATTCTCCGGCGAGCGCGTCGCAGTGGCCACAGGTTCCGGCTGTCTCCGGGGCCCTAAACGAGCCGCAGGAAAAGCGAGGCATCTTTAAAAAGACACTCGCGCTCTTTTAGGAGTAAGCTAGAAGAGAATACAACAGTGTAAAAAGGATACGTCGCCGGATAGCGTAGCTCGCACGGATGGCTGAAGGTGGCGAAGACGGCCGGCTTCCTCAGCGCTGTCCTAAGCTGGCTGTTCGCTGTTCGACGGCGGCGGTGGCTTCTCTCTGATCCAGCGATGCGGAGAGCTCGCTGAAGAGTCGAAAAATCAGGGAAGTCAGCCTACAGCCCCTTCTTATATACGCTAAGCCACGCCCATTCTGGCGGGCTGTGACGCTATGAAGGCGCGAGCGCCCTTCATTGGGCGTGACGTCACGCAGGGCTCACTGGTAGGCTGCAGCAGATGCCAGCAGGGCAGCCAATGAGCACGCGAGATGGCCTGCTCTAGGTCTGCTAGCTGCTGCACTGCGTTGACAATGAATACAAAATTAAGGATAATTTTTTGGCTTCAATATCTCGAGAAGATGAATCTTTCCCGTAGCGTAAGCTAAACTTACGCAATTCGAGAGAACCTCTCGTAAGAGAACTCTTTTCGCACGTATTACACAAAAAGAGATGTGTTTGTCTATTTATGGAGTCAAACTGTGGAACACCTTATACTATGAACTGAAGTATTGCAAAAGTGTTTATCAATGTAAGAATTTATATGAGAAAAAAAAAACAGGGATGTTACAATAAAATTATGTCAATGGTGATAATTAAGTGTAAAGATAGGAATTACTGAAAATATTTGGTGATTGGGGTGAGGATTGGGGCTGATCCATTCATAAAGTAGCTGTTTATTGTTTTTGTTTTTTTTCTGTTTTGTTTTCTGTTTCTTTTGATGTGCATAAATAGCGACAGGTATTACAAGATTTTTTCTTCTTCCTGTTCCTTTTTATTCGTTCATGGAAACAAAAACAAAAATGTTGTAAAACGGCATGAACAAATGAATAAATAAATAAATAAATAAATACACACTAGCGTCTGAATTCACGCACTGACAAAGAAGGTTCTACATTTGATAAAGGACCTACTTCACAACTGTTAAAAAAGTATGAATGCAATTCTGCCCAGCCATTTACAACTTCTCCCCTCATGGGAAAGTGAAGTGTCCGTCAGATGCGGACTTCAGAATCTCCGGGATACTAGGTCATCAAGGTACTTTTCGAATACTGTTGTTCGAAAACTGTGTATTTGGATATACAATGTCTACTGTTTTTCACATACCATGTAATAAGGAAAGTATGTATATTCAGACACGAGGACTGTGATGTGTCATTACTGAATGAATCTGCATTTATGAACAAATCAGTTGAGTGAATGAGTCAATGGCTCACTTGTAAACACAGCCTCTTATGGGCAACTCCTGGCGTAATGATGTAACCTGCAGAAAGAGTGATTAAAAAAATCCCTACCGCTATGTGCAGACTTATTCATTATGTAACTGGTCCGACTTGACCCGCTCAAAGTGGGATTCAAAACGGCTTCTCCGGCATGGGAGGTGCACTCTCTAAAAAAGACGCTAAAGAAAACAGTCTCTCGGTGGACATGTCAAACTAAAGTTCAAAGACTTCCGATTTTAGCCGAAGATCAGAAGATTCTTTTAGGATTTGCCAAATTTGGTCTCAGACGGCCAAATCGCGGCCAAAATCGCACAGTGTGCAATGGCTTTACACTTACACGATTACAAACTTTAAAACCCATGTTCATATCCAATCTTTCCTGAACACTGAACACTAACTTTTGCACTATACACGATTACATGCAAACTCCACAAAGATACCAGAAAGGGACTGTTGAGTGATTACACAAAGTAAACCCACAGAAATGAACATCTGCAACATATGAAGCAGAAGTTTATTAAAAATTTACATTTCAAAATTAGCACACTGATTTACGGAGGAATTGATAAGCACTCAAAATTATTTCCATGGCAATCAAGAGATTTCGATGTCACGCTCATTTTGTGCTTTTAGAAGAGCATGGAATTAAACCCATTTTGGAAGTTCAGGTAGAGCTTTAACTGAATGTGCAATGGCATTAAAAGCAAATCATCAATGATATTTACACTTTGATATTTCATACGTAGCATCTGCGGCTTTCATTTTCTCCCTCTTGGATTCTCACACTCACAGGGATCAAACAGGCTGAAATATCTAGTGCGGAAGAGAACATCTGGTGAGCGCAGAGTCAGAAGAGTTTCCAGGAAAGTCTGGCCTTTTTTCCCAACATGCTCAAAGGACACGAGCCCCTCTGCTAATCGAGTTATTTTAGGTAACGAGATACCATGTCGGACACCACAAAAGAAAAAAAAAAAAGTATCAACAGGCCTACGAAAGATTACTTTGATAAATGGAGTTAGTCAGGCTGCAGGAACCTTCATGGGGTATTGGATTGTTTGAAAACATAATGGCTGTTTATGAAGCAGAAATATAAAAGTTTTCATTTGCATCAACTGCACCAACTATAAACTGAAATAAGCTTTTATGGCAATCAAACCTTTGTTTCACCCTTACATCCCATCAGCAGAGGTAAGAAACTGACAATAGGCACTAGTGATGAGCATGTATTACTTTGAAGGAATATTCTAGGTTCAACACAAGTTAAAATAACAGCATTTGTGAAATACTGTTGTTTATCCCTCATTTTCTTATGGTGAGGCACTATGATGGGGCCAATTTTTTGGGACGATTTAAAAGAAGAAATATAAAGCTTATAATTTTATAAAAGCACTTGCATTCACTCTGTTGTCATGGTTATTAAGTTGTTCAGTTAGATACAACTTTACACAGAAAAGCATATAGTGAATATTTTACAATAAAATCATGGTAACGCATACGGTCTGGTCTGTACAAGCCGATCTCAAGGCAATTCGTACATATTTTTTGGGGTGGCTAATTCGCACGACATAACTCGTACAATTTATGCTAAATCGTACATATTTTACGATTTGCCAGATTATTATGAATTCGTACGAAGGACCTAAACCTGACCCTGCCCCTAAACCTACCCGTCACTGCGGTTTAGACAAATTGTACAAATTCATACGACCTCACTCATACTGTCACATTGCCCCCTGCCTTTTTGTTTCTATAGATTTTGATTGATTGTTAGTTCAGTTCAGGTGTGTCTTGTTCATTTGCTCTTCAGTTCTGTCTGTTTAAACCCTGGCTGTGTCCGAAATCTCCACTCAAACCACTACTCCCTAACCCCTATGTAGGGGGTAGGGAGTAGAGCACTATATAGTGAGCTTCCAGCATAATAGAAACACCACTTTCGGACACTACTCGATCGTCTCGGCGCCGTTGATTACGGCATTACTGTCGCACTATTTAAACGCGCCATCATCTGTCAGCTGGTGCCGAGCCAGCTCTGGGCTAAATAGATTTTTTTTTTATAAATACTTTACATCATATTGAGCTTATTTCTCCAAAATTGTAAAATTAAAAGTAATTTCTGGCCGTTTCTGTTATAATGCGTTACTCCACACATGATTATAACTTATAAACATAAATAAAATTAATACACATATTTCATATATTTTCATTTTCGCGCCACACCGTTTTCACTTGCCTGTCGACATTAGAAAAAAACAGATCTACGTTATCAAATATCTTGCTCATAATACTCTTAATAAAACAGCTTTTAGACTCTGTGGAGATGCCACTCAATATTTATCTTTTTTGTTTGTTTGTTCTCGTGATTCAGAAGATTTCGCGGATTAGCAAAAGAAACAGGATTTCTAGACAGAAAACGTACATAACTTACATTTGTATGACAAATTCGTATTGTTGTCGCGCTGCTCTCCTTGACGTCCATCCGCCTTTTTTACGATCAGCGCAATGCATGATGGTATGTAGGGCTTGGGTTAGTGACCATCGGTTGTACACTACTTTTCAAAATGCATTCTGGGATACATTGAGTGGACTATATAGGGTATAATAATCATCACTATACATTCGGACAGCACTACAAAATGGCGAGCTCACTATATAGTCCACTATATAGTGAGTAATGGGAGATTTCGGACACAGCCCGTGTTCTGCCTTGTTCTTTGTCAGTTCTTATCGTTGCATTAGGTTGGCTGTTCTGTCCCCGTTCCTGCTCTTGGGAATCCGGAGTTCTTTATAAGATTTTGATTTCGTTTAATTGCAATTAGATCTTCCTCCATTGCTGCAACCATTTGTAACACATACGAATGTGTACGATTTGTCTACGAATTAGCCACCTCATAAAATACGTAAAAATTGGTCATGAGATAGCGTTGGTCTGTACATACTTTGTCTATACACTGAGTAATTTAACGTTTAGACTTTATGTATTTAATCTCACTTTATTAACCAATGTCTTTGCTGCAGATTTTCGATGATCCAATTCAATCATATTAATAAGCAAAAATGACGGTAACACTTACATGAATACAATAACGTACATGAATAATCATGTTCTAATACCTGAATTAATAATTACTTTACTATGAACTAATGTTGAGTTAAGACAGGTAATAATGAAGAACTTACCTTAACTACGATATGAGTCATATGAATCATCAGATATTAAATCAGTCATATTTAATATTTACATTTAACCTTACTCATTGAACACACAATTATGCATTTATCATTAAAAACAATTTAATCTCATTCCGTTTTAAGTGATTCCATTGCTGCCATCAAGAGTGAAATACCTACACTAACATATCCATTTGATTAAACAGAAGCAATTTTTCAAAATTAATATCAGTGTTAACACAGATGATGGTTATTTCTTTGGTTATTTTGGGGATTGGTTTACTGTCTTTATATCATAATGCATTCGGATGTTAGCCTTGTTTTCTTGCTCTTCTTTGGGGCCATTATTGACCCTTCAAAATGTGTCCACTTTCCTCCTACCGTTCAGTTCCTCCTCCATCCAAATTCGGGCACACCAGCTCTGCTCTTCCACTTCTTTACAAACAACCGAAAAGTACCAAATGATATCTGATTTAGAAGAGCTGAATATGTATAGAACATGTGTAATTGATAACTTTTTAAAGATGTACTCTTGGAGGGCCAAGACAAGAAATGACATAATGATACATTAACAAGTCATGAATTCATGTTACTTTATAAGTAATTAATGATAAGTTAGTAATAATGTGATAGACATCATAATTTGATAGACATTCGTAGCACCCAATAAACGGCTCTGGGCATTCGTAAACCACGCCTCAAATACAAGAAAATGAACATGTGGTTCCCAGACCACGTCTCACGTGGTCTGATGTTAGCCAGGCTAGATGTGCCCCCGCCAAGTAGTTCCCTTATATATTATTTATACAATTAAACATATATGGACTTAAAAGAAAGTCCAAACATACCTGTAAAGACACACATAAGACACGTTTACATGTAAAATATGGAATAAGCTATAAGCTAATACTGATTGAAGCATATATATGCAAATACAAAAAATACAGTTAATTATGGTACATAACCTCCTGAAACCTCCCAAATACAACATACATGCAAACATGTCTTTAATTATTCATTCTGTTTACCAAAAAAGTCAACATTTATGAGATTAAAATGCCAGCAATACCATAGGAACACAACCAACGTGCCGAGCGAGCACCGAGTGCCCCACTAATGAGTGTCCCACTCGAAACAAACCGTAGTTCCAGAAAAGTAGCTATTACTAAACATAGGCCTAAATAAACTATAAAAATCAGAAAATGGTTTAGATCATATTAGATTTATTAGTGCTCGTTATTAATCTATTTTCCACGTTTGATTAGACGGATCTATGTAATGGCTAAAAAATCATGTGCCATTCCAATTATTTGTCACAATGCTGCAGATAGATTATGATATTGCAGTATTAAATGATATGTTTAATTCAGATTTAGATTACTTATTTATTCTTACGGAGACTGGTTGATTTAGTTTACCCCTTTACGTTAATTAATGCATTAACTATCAAACATGTACTAACATGTTTAAGGCTGCTGTTATTCATGCATGAATCAGTATATGACTCCTGTTGTAGTTAAGAATTGCTCTTCATTGGTTCATGATTAGTTCATATATTCACTAATCATGAGTTAATGTTGAAGTAACTATTAATTCAGGTGATTATTCATGCCCTGTTATTGTAAAGTGTTGCCGCTATTTTTCAGAATTTATTCACATCTCTACTATAAAATGCAATGTATCATCAGAGCTCGGATTCGCTTCCATGGTGCTGTCAAGTACAACTTGCAGTCTGTGAGTTAAACTAAATGCTATTGGCTATCTGAAAAGGAGGAGGAGCCATTCAATAGCGTCCTGTTTCCGTGGAAATTAGTCAACGCATTATACAAAGCTGCGTGTTCCAAGGCACTTCAGTGGGCCTTTAAGGTTGCAGTGACTGGTAGGTTTAGGGATCAGTGTTTGGTGTAGGCAATCAGTACTGTGATTGACATTACCAATACAATCTTAAGAATTGGCTGCAGGGTGGAGTTCCCGCTGAACTTGTTTGGATAAAAAAAATCATGTTCATGAGAATGTGATGTATTTGGACATGGGCGTGTCTTCTGATGTCACACTTAGATGTGGGCTGGGTTGGATGTCCACTGCAGGCTGCAGTGAGAAGTTTCTGGAGCAAGTTAGCAGTGGAGTGTACGTTAATATGGTGATGAACAACGCTAAAATCTGAGCCACTTTCATGGGGCCAAAACCCAGGGTTGGTGCAAACTAAACTGAAACACCTGGCTACCTAAACCTGCCCCAGGTGAGAAAAAGTAACGCAAAAGTTTGTCAAAATAGTAAAATTTAAAAATTGTCTCATGAGATTAGGTTGATTACATAAGGAATATTCCTTTAAAGGGGTCATGACATGAGAAACCGAATTTGCCTTGATCTTTTGGTATATAGAGATCTATGTACTATTAAAACTTCCTGCAAGTTTTATAGCTTAAGACGTCCTCCCCATTATAAACGAAGCATTTATTTAATCAAGCTCTAAATACAGCTCGTTCTAGATCCTCTGAACTTAGTGATGTCACGGTACAAAGTGACGTACTAGTCGTTTGCATATGACCGCCTCCAGCGCAAGACAACTACGCCTCATTTCGCTCGATGGTGTTTTTAGCACCCAATGGCTCCTTCCAGGCAGCTAACCCTAACCTCATCCCTAAACCTACCCATCCCCTCGCTGCCTGTAAGGCGCCGTTGGGGGCTAAAAACACCAAACACCCCTCAGCTCACATCATCGCATGCGTTGACGTTCAGCGAGGGGGTCTGTTTACAAGATGACTGCGATGCCACGCAGATGTGCTGTTCCTGGCTGTGAACAAACAACATGTTTGAATGCTGCCGAACGATCCGGACGTCAGGGAAAGCAGTTGGATGCAGTTGATTTGCAGAATATGCAGCCCCCCAAAGCCTTATTTGTTCTATGAGTGATGTAGATGAGTGTGACAGAGCGCATGTTACTGAAAGAACGAGCAGAGCGAGAGAGAGCCCCGGCCGCGCGCGTGTGCGCCTTCAAACTGTCTTGCTCTCCCTCTCTCTCTCTCCCTCGCGCATATGAATCAAAATCAATTGAGAATTGACACGATGGTAAAAGATCGGAAGACCGACGTTTCACGTGGCGGAGCATTGTGTACATGTGATTCAAAATGAATAACGTTAATAATTTATGCATAAGCAGCACTGATGTTAGCCACTCATAACAATGGGCGTTAACACTGAACTCTTAAATGGGAAACACCTCCAAAACAGACTGTTTGAATCAGAGGGGGAGAAACAGGGTGGGAAAAGGTCATAAATCACTACATTTAAGTTTTTTTGTACAAAAACTATATTAATACTATAATTGCACCTAAGGGAACATAATAAAACAACAAAAAACCATGTCATGACCCCTTTAATGGGCTGGGTGATTTATTTTTATTTACATTTCCCCCCCTCTCATCTCCTTAATTTCTTTATTTACTTTTTTATTTTGGATCTATTCTATCTGTCTGTTTCTGTACTATAAATACTTTATAGGCTATGGCAATACTGTAAATATCAACAATCATGCCAAGTTCTCAATTGGATTCAAAAATATCTTGCACAGTGTGTGATGCATTGTATGATTTGTAAGCATACTGTGTTGCAGTAATGAGCTCTGTTGAAAATGCATTTGCTGTGTTCAACATTTCCCGCAGATGTTATAAGCTTTTCAAGGTATAATGGAGCTGAATAATATTCATACATGAACACGCAAATCCATGAATGCATAAATAAAAGCAACGGTAAACAAGCTGTTTTAATTGGCTCTTCTCAGCTTACATAAGCTGAAGCTGTGACCCTGTCCATTTGCCCCCCAGCGTTTCTTCAAGCTCAGAGGAAAGTGTGAGCCATGGGTAACGTCCTCTTATTTACCTCTCCATTAGACGGGCTTCTAAATAAATTCACACATCCTTCGTTCTTATTGGTCATCCCTCGCTCTGCATATTGATGTGGATTATAAGTCTACAGAGCTACTGACCCGCTCGGCTGTTTTGACGGACAGCTGCGTGTGGGTGGTTGGTTTGTGGAGATAGACCCAGAGCTTGCTGGTAGACTGGCACTTTGACTGCTTATACATATTTTATATTGCTCAGATCCAACCATTGGCATGTCTACAGTGGACAGTGAACGGATGCCTGGCTGCTTTGTATTTGCACAATGCGATTAATAAATAAACGGCAAGCAACTTTCCCCTCTCTCGCACTTCACATTCCTCTTTAATCCGTGGTTACGTGGACAGCATAGGATGAGAGTTTTTGAGTACTGAGAGCAAAAGAAACAAAAGTTATCTTGACTGATTGGAGCTTACAGCAAGAGCTAGAGAGAAGGTGTTACAAACACTTTTAGCGCAAGCTGAAGAAAAAATAAGGTATTTATCCTAGGTGTATTAATATAGTATTTTCCATGATTTTTTTCGAATCCGATATTGGCACCAGAAAATTATAGAGACTTGAGGGTGGGCTCTTTGACTAGGGCCTGTAAGCAACCATCCAGGGTTTCCCAAAAGCACTGTGAGCCTAAGTTGATCGTAGAGACCATTGGTGGCAATTGTTAACGATCAACCAGAACATCCTATCACACCCTACACTGGAAACAAATGAGTGTCAGCATTTTTCTTTCTTTTTTTACATTACAAATATCCAAACATTCTTAAATAAAAAAGCATTTACTTGAGAAGCAAAATGACATATATATATATAATATATATATATATATATATATATATATATCATAATTGAGCTTTTGCTTAAAACAAGAAAAAAACATCTGCAAATGGGGTCAGAAAGAAATCTTGTTTTAAAAAATCTTGAATTAAGTATATATATTTTTATATATAAAAAAAAAAAAATATACGCTCTTCGACGCTCTTCATGGGGCTCGCAAATGGATCTGTCAGGGAATCCCGAGGCTTCTGAGACACCTTCTCGTGATTCTTCTGACAGTTCCGATGTCCTCGAGCCTCGCGTGGAAGCCCGCCCGGTGGCTTCTTCTGCGCGAGCCGAGGACCCAATGCTTGAACTGTGTGCCTCTGAGGAGGTAGACGTGCTCAGCATCGAGGGCGGGGATTTTGGGGATGATTCGCCACCCCATATCCCCGCATATGAGGAGCTGGTGGAGGTTGTCTCTCATGCTGTGGCCCGTCTGAACATCAGTTGGCCACATGAGAAGCAGGAAGCGCTTACTAAGAGCAAGTTGGACGAGCGCTTCCTGCAGCACAGAGCGCAACCTCATCACCGGGGCTAACCGTTTTTTCCCGACTTACACAACGAGTTGTGTAAGTCGTGGAACAGACCGCATTCATCTCGTGTGTCCAACCCCCCAGTACTTAATTATAGTAACATCTTGGGGGCACGAGAAAACGGTTATGGGATGATGCCACGGGTGGAACAGCCACTAGCTAATTATTTATCCCCCGAATCGGCGTCACTACCCCTGTAGGGATACATCTTCTTTAGTGGGCAGGGCATATATGGCTGCGGGTCGGGCTGGTGCGAGCTTTCACACCATGGCTCTGCTTCAGGCGTACCAGGCCGACCTTCTCAAAGATATCGATGAGGGCGAGGGTCCAACTCCCGATGACATCGCGGAGTTGAGAAAGGCCGCTGACCTGTCTCTCCGAGTCACCAAGGAGATGGCCCGTGCTATCGGCCGCACCATGGCGGCAATGGTGATCTCGGAGAGTTCATTTTTGGTAAATCTGTCGGGCATTAGGGAGAAGAACAGTGCTTTCCTCCTTGATGCCCCGATTTCGCCTTCTGGCCTGTTCGGCGACGCCGTAAATACCGTCGCCGACAGGTTTCAGGAGGCGAAAAAACAGTCGGCGGCCTTCAAACAATATCTCCCTCGCCGCTCGAAATCTAAGAAGTCTGCCCCTAGTGGGCAGCCGCAGCCACAGCCATCCACCAGCTCCTCCGCCTACAGACAGGCCCAAAAAGAGAGCGTTTCATCTAGAGCCCCCCCTCAAGGAGCCTGGGGGCATAGACGGCGCTCCCAGGCGAAGCCTCAACAAAAGGCGAAAAAGGCTTCGTCAAAGAGATCCTAGCCAGTCTAGGATCTCTGCGGGCGGCCCCACCCGTGGTGGAGCGACCGAGGTCGTCTTCTTCGCGGAGCCCACAGGAAATCGATGTTGCTCTCCCGCCGTTAAACACACTTCGGGACACATCGGTTTCCAGCGAACGCAGGTTGCACTGTCCGCCCCACAGGCTTGCGGTCAGGCAGCATTCGCGTCCGCCCATCGAGAATTGTTTTCGGCTCATCCCTGCCGGGAATCCGCTTCAGGGGGTCGAGAACAAATCCCGATTAATACCCGAAGCCAGGCTCGAGAGCCTGGTTCCCTTGGTAAAATATTTAGATGCATGGAAAAAATCTGACGAATATTTCTCCTTGGACCCTGCGCACCATTCAAAACGGGTACAGGCTGCAGTTCGGTTTCCCCCCAACCAGATTCAACGGGGTGGTCTGGACTGTAGTCGACCCAGTGCAGGGTCGGGTATTGGAACAGGAAGTAAACTCCCTGCTGGCAAAGGAGGCTATAGAACGTATTCCTCCACCGGACAGGGAGTCCGGGTTTTACAGCCGCTACTTCATAGTTCCCAAGAAGGATGGGGGGTTGCGTCCAATAATAGATCTCAGGCACCTGAACCGTTCTCTGAGGAGATTCAGGTTCAAGATGCTCACTATGCCCATCACTATGCCCTATGCCGTGAGTCAAATTCAATCCGAAGATTGGTTTGTCACGATAGATCTAAAGGACGCATACTTCCACATATCCATCCTTCCATCTCACAGGAAGTTCCTGAGGTTCGCTTTCGGGGGCGAAGCGTACCAATATCAGGTTCTTCCGTTCGGCCTAGCTCTCTCCCCTCGCACATTTACCAAATGTATGGATGCAGCTCTGGCACCACTGAGGCTTCAGGCTCTCGTCCTAAGTGTGCCTGTGAGCAGCTTCACACTAGGGTAGGCAGGGCACGTTGTGGCGTAGTGGGCACTCGTTCCCCCAAAGTGTAATTCGACGCAGTTGGAGTTCCCTCGAAAGGGAACGTCCTCGGGTTACGACTGTAACCCTTGTTCCCTGAGAAGGGAACGAGAACTGCGTTCCTTGGCCACGCCTTCCCCTGCCTGGGAGCGCTTGCTTCATCACAGAGGCTGACATTTCATGTGTGCCGGCGTCCCTTTATAGTTCCGCCTATGTGTCGTCACACATTACGTCATGACGTTGCACCAATTGGAGATTGGCTTAGTTTCATTCCTGCTTCAGAGGCGCTACGCTGAGGGGCGTTCCCCCAAAGTGTCATTCGACGCAGTTCTCGTTCCCTTCTCAGGGAACAAGGGTTACAGTCGTAACCCGAGGACGTTTTTTTCTGTTGTGTTATTTTTTGCCACGGTGTAATCCTTTTAAATATTGTTGTTTCCTCAGCCAGACCTTTGTGAAAATAGTTCTACTGCTCTCATGGCTCTTCAGTCCCTTGAATGGCTATTAAAGCACCCCTATTATGCTATTTTAAAGGTTCCTATTTTGTTTTGGGGGTTTCCTAGGTTTACATGCATCCAAGGACAAAAAACACTTTAGTTTTTTAATTTCTTAGAGAGTCTAAAAATGGTTTGTTTCGAAGATTCAGTATCTCTAAACCCATCCTTTCAGGGAGCCTGCTCTGCTCTGATTGGTCAGACGGCCAAGTCTGTTATTGTTGGTCAACCGCTTACAGCACGTGTCAGAAACAAAAAGTATATTGCCATATCTGAATTTCTACTCTGGAGACTCGGTCAGCACTTGATACACAGACCTTTTACAATCACAAACAGCTATATTACTCATGAAATGTGCTTTTCGAATTTATCCTTGTGTACTGAAACTGTCTTCAAGTTAAAATTTTGAAAGTCTGAAATCCTTTCATTATTTATTTTTAATTGGTGACCCATTTACATTTATCATGAGAGATCTCTTCATATTTATAGTCTGTTAGTGAATATAAAGAGATCTGTGTACTTTTGACTGTGTAAAATTTAAACTGACCCTCTTAACACACATTCGCGAAAGGCCCATTAATAATAGACAATAAAAAAATGTATGAAGCAGATGCACACTAACACTTTTCTCCCGATCTCTGGGACTTTATTTTGGCGTAATGCAGAGCATTTAACCGGAGTACTCCACAGCGTTGTGCACATGCGTTTAGCGTCTACATGTGTTTGCCTTTTGAGGGAACTCAATGCTGCATCATAACATTGATGCTTTGGGAACGCCCCCAGGCGTGACCTGTGTCTGATACATGTGTGGAAACACTCCAAATGATTGGTAGATGGCATCCCTATGGCATCATATGGAGCACCCTTGAGTATAGGGATGGCCCGATACCATTTTTTTTTCAAACCGATACGAGTACGAGTATTTACATTTATGTACTTGCCGATACCGAGTACCGATACCGATATTTCTACCGCAAAAGTAACTATAGGCTCCCAGAAAAGAAGACAGAAGACTATTTCAGAACACAGGTTAGAAGACTGTTTTTATTTTCTTCTCTGCTTGTTTTAACAAGTCAAAAAATAAATAATAATGAGTAAAATAAATGTATTAACACACAAACCACTGTTAATTTAACAAAAACAAGCAGCTACTGCGTGCATGGTCTGGCATGACTGAATGCGCGCAAAGTGCGCTCCCTTAATAATTCCTAAAAAGCTGACAGTTCATCGCGGTCTCACACATCTCTATAATTATCAATGAAGCTGACTGCACAATGAATCTTTCATAATATCCACACTTTGTTTGTTATAATTAGAGGATTTGCCAGCATACAGAATTCAGCTCTGAACAAAAGTCAGTTTAGAGCGGTGAGGGGAGTCTATCTTAAATGCTTCTGATTGGCCATTGCGTTCAAGAAATCAACACATATGTCTGTGATTGGCTACATCGCTCAACGCTGCAGACATGTTATGAATAGAAACTCTGGCCTTTAAATCATTTCTATTTTGTTTTAGTTGTTCTTGTTGCTTTTCTGCAACAGATGAATAAAAATCTATTCGTTTTTATATGTTTTATTCAGAGATATTTCTAGTTTGCGGGAGTCCCGCGAATCGTTTTACTCTCCCGCAACCCGCACACACAGAGTGAGTGCATTACCGCCCGCGCTCGCACTCGGCCATCAAATCTAGTGCCGCGCCGAACTCTTTTGCGTTGGGAGTGCACGTCTCTCAAGGGCCCGGCTCGAGGATAGTGTCGGGAAATATCGGGCTCGGGCAGAGAATATAAGCTCTAGCTCACTCCTCCTATGCTAAGGAACCGAGAGTTGTCATCCAGCAGTCTCCTTGCGAGAGACGAGGAAAACAAAGCAGCATGCAAATGGAAAATTATCGCGGCCGAAAAAAATAGAGCTCATTTTTTTTATCGTGCGATTAATTTATTTATTCACTATCGATTTGACTATTGATTTACATGCCTAGCAATTCCTTCTGTTATTTTTAGTGCCCGTGGATTATCTCGCATCTTCTCGTGCTTCAGTGTTAATGTTGGCTGCTGAGTTGCTTTAGCTTTACTAAACTGTGTATTCACCGCTATGAAGCGTCTTCAGATGTTTAATTAGATTGCTTCCCTCCTCTCGACACCTTAGCTGAACATAACTTACAGTCTGCCTTGCTGTTGTCATCATCCTTTATCTTGAAATGAGCCCAAACTGCCGACATTATACTCTCCTATGCCTCAGTTCACCTCGACAAAGCACTCGCGGCGGCCAGTTTCGTTTCGTAAAATGTACGTGGTACGTATGTGGTGCGTGGTATCGGCAATTTTTTTATGAGTACGAGTATATGAGGACAGTATCGGGCCATCCCTACTTAAGTATAAAGGCTAATTCACACCGCGTCGACAGACGGCAACAGACACTTCGTCTGGTTTTGTCAGATCAGTGTGTTTCCCCCTGTCGGAGTCTTTTGGCGTCTGACGGAGCTTGTTTTTGCAGATTGAACACACTGAATGGATTTAGAATGTCTGAGAAGTGACGTGCTGTAATCTAGTGACTGTCGGAGCAATGTAAATTGACCTTAAAAGGGTGCCTGCCTTAGACGTCATCAGCTCTTTTGTTTTCAGGATCCGCTTGTCTAAGTGGGAGGAGCACATTCAGATAATTAACCTAATCAAAACCTTTTTGCATCTAGTTCTGAGGGATTAAACGCGGAGAGAGTTGAGGCGGATATTATAAAATAAACCGCCTCCTCCCCTGCATACAATTTTGTAAGCCTTCATTTTGTCCGTATTTTCACATTGATATGTCAAAATCGTGGAATTTTGTGTATCGCTCCCACAGTCAAATGGCTTGTGTGATGGTGTGCGAGGCGAGCAGCGATACGCAAGAATGTTCTGGGTTGAGAGTTGTTTGCGAGCCATCTCTCCACACGTTGTATTCTGTTTGGAGCCTCCAATTCAAGTTACTTGGCTCTTGAGGGAGCTGAATGCATTCACTGTGACAGAATGTGGTGAGAAAGCTCAGCTCTCGCTCAATTCTTTTCTTCAGAGATTAGAATCGACTCGTTTGCATCTAGTAGTTCAAAATATTCTTTCCTTTCAGTTTGGTCATTTTTGTTGTTTTAATCATGTAGTTACATACAGCCATCTCAGAGCTTAAAACTTAATGTATATCAGTGGTGGACGAAGTACACATACCATGTACTTGAGTAAAAGTAAAGATACTCAAGGTCAAATATTACTCAAGTAAAAGTAGAAGTGCAGCCTTTAAACATTCACTTGAGTAAAAGTACAAAAGTATTTGCCTTCAAATGTACTTAAGTATCCAAGTAGCTACTTTGATTTTTTTTATGGCTATAATGTCCTATTATACTTTGTCACAAGACTCTTGCTTAACTCAGTCTAAGTGAAGACTAATGTCACTCTTGGCTCACCAATCTATTAATGAAATGACATTAATTAGTCTGAGATATATATATATACACATATATCGTCGCTGTCCGATGAAAACCGCGTATGTCCATTTTGCCGATTTTTTTTATTTTTCGATGGATAGAATGTCCAGATTCATTTCCGTATACAGTATGCTTCACATTATCTAAATGACCAATGCAAAGTTGTGAAATCATGTCATCTGATTTCCACGTATATCCATTTGCTGTCAAAGCTGTCAATCACGCCGCGTATCTCCCGCCCTGTGGAGGCATCTCGCCGGTCTCGGGAAGTTCGTCTCTGGAAGCTCAGCATTGGATAGCCGAATAGCTAACACTGTGAGGTAAAGTATCAGCAAACGTTTGTTTTTGACAACTGTTCTCAAGTTTATTATATATTCACAACTGTTATTTACCGGTAAATGGTCTAGATGAAGTAATTGTCCACAGGCTTACTTAGTTCTTCACAGATTAGCTTGCTTGCTAGTATGTAAATAAACTTGGTCTCATTGATAAGATTTATACTTTTTTTTTTTAGTCAAACTGATCAAATTATAGCGGAGCAGAGGGATGATTTATAACGACAACTTGATGAATTTATGAGAAATCTACAGACGCAAACAGACAAAGTGTAGTAAAAGAAAGACCTAAATGTGTATTTCAGACTTTTTTTCACCACAAGTCTGAAAGAAGACATGTTATTGAAGACAAATATCCCAAAATCTCAAAATTGACTGGTGAAAAAAAACGATGTTTTTGCCTGCCGTGTCTCGCCTTAATAAACTGAGCGTAGCCTATTCATCTGTTATCTGAAACGCGACTTGGTCATTCTAATTAATGATCGGAAGAACGCGTATCGACCACCGTTACTGTAAAATATGCACGTATGTCCATTTAAACTCGATTTTGGTCAAATGTGGATTATATCATTACACTGGCAAGAATATGGTTACATTTAAAGATGCCATACCAAGTATTACAACGCTACGTTCAACTGCTGTGAAATTACGGTGTTTTTTTCACTTCCTGAAAAGTAACCGTTTTGGACATACGTGAGTTTCATCGGGCAGCGACGATATATATATATATATATATATATATATATATGTATACACTGTATATAGCCTAGCAGAAACACTGCATTAATACGTTTTTGTGTTTAATTTTGGAGGGAAATTGGCTGCTCCCATAACATAGAATGTGTGTGTGTGTGTGCGCGTGTGCGTGTGCGTGCGTGTGTGTGTATATATACCGTAATTCCTCAAATAAAAACCGGTATTCAAATAAACGCTGGGCCTCTGATAGTGGCCGGGTGCGTGATCAACGCGGACAAATAAATCCAAATTAAGGCCGGGGGAAAATTAGTGTGGATAATCTCCTAAATGCCTTCCGTTGAAGAGATGTTACACCTGTCCACTTCATGCATGTTCTGTGATCTGATCGTGAAAAGACCATGTATAAATGCCATCCGAAGCGCATTCAAGACAATTTAAATCCGATCGCTCAAACCACTTCTTCACGATCAGATCAGAGACGAGATTCCAGACGAAACTGCACAAGTGTAAATCAAATGCATCTGATTGCAACAAAGCCACAGCCACGAACGTCCCTGCCCCTGCTTTTATCCCTTTTTAATTTTAATAAAAACTTACCTTTTAAACTTACCTTGGTTGTCTGCCTCTGGTGTCTGTTCCTCCGTAGTGCGGTAAATAACCCTTTGTTATGTGGATAGCAGATGAACCCAAAAACAGACAGCAGATAACTTAAACAAGGGGTTTATTAAAGACAAAACAGAAAACAAAACCCACGATGGGGCAAAACAAGACAGGATAGACTAAGACTCTGACAATAAACAAACAACTAAGACAGGAACAAACACTTCTGTTAACAAGACTTCCAACAAAGTAACTCACGGTTTGAACACACACAAAGTATGTCTCAACATCAAACAATGAACCGGCACATGACAGCAAATACACAGGGACTAAATAGGGAACACTAATGATGAGGACAGGTGAAACTGACTAGACAATAATGACAAGACGAGGATAACAAGGGGGCGGGGTAACGTAATGAGACAACACAAGCACATGGCCCAAACAACAGACCATGCGCTTGTACATAAAACATGGGTCTGTCATGATCCTGCCACAATACTAGAAGAATACAAGGACATGATGGCAGAATCATGACACCCTTGGCCTTAACATCGGTGACACTAGTGTAACGGTCTTTTCAACAACTTTATTGAAAACGAAATTGTCTTAAGGAGCATGGAACCCAGACGGAAATTTGATTTTGATTTTTTTTTTTTTAAATAAAGGCCTGCCTCTAATAAAAGCCTGCTTCAAATAAAAGCCTGTTACCTTCTGCAGTTTAGGTAAATAAAGGCCCGGCTTTTATTTGAGGAATTACGGTATATATATATATATATATATATATATATATATATATATATATATATATATATATATATATATATATATATATATATAGGCCTATACTATGTATATATATATATGTGAAGTGAACTAATTTTTTGTGTTTAATTTTGGAGGGAAGGGTATGGAGCGAATTATGTGCCAAAACCTCACACACACACAAAACGTGTTTTACTCACACCCAATGATTCACAAACAAACTCAATGTGGTTTGTAAATACAAAACATCACTCAAAAACTAATGCATATTGTTCTGCAAATAAAAAACGTACCTATCAAACAAATACAGTATGTTTTACATATACATAGAAACGTATTTCTTCAATGACAAAAATATCCTCCAAGTATGAAACAAAAACCTTCAAGTACAAAGCAAAATTCTACAAGTATGAAACAAAAACTTTCAAGAACAAAACAAAACTCTACAAGTACGAAACAAAAACTTTCAAGTACAAAGCAAAATTCTACAAGTACGAAAAACTGTCACGTGACTTTTGACACTATTTTTCCGCGTCCAGTCCAGGCAGATTTTCTCACAAATATATCCACGCTGATTTTCTCACAAATGCAGTTGAGCAACTTCCTCTTCCAAAACAGTAGATGGCGCACGGGATTAATTTAGCGCTAGTCCTCCCGGGAGAAGCAGTGATTGTTTGAAACAGGTTCGTGCTCATAGACAGTAAAAGAAATGGACACAGCGACCCCATTGATTCAACGGAGAAGACTTGAAGCCCGATTATTGCACTTCCTGTCTGATGTCTGAGCGACTGCGCAGGCTCAAACTGAGCGTGACGACAGTCTGACAGTTGAAAATCTTCTAGTAGCTGTGCCAAGACAAATCTGAATCACCTAATTCCTCAAAAACGTTGTTGAAATATTTTGTCCCGTTGCTTTTATGGACTCTCTATTTATGGGCTTCTACCTTGACTTTGTGCCTCCATGTCCCCCCGATTGCCTCATAGACAGTAAAAGATTGCCGCGAGCTTCTCCTCCGGTCTATACGGTAACGTCTCTATTGTGCGACAGAAAGTCCCGTGGTTATGACGCAATCTTTAGCCTATTTTTACAAAAACGGCTTCTACGGGGCCGTAAAGTAAGATACAAAGTAATGGAGCATTTTATACATTGTCGTGTTTCTTTAGAAATAAATAATCGACAAATTAAGCCTTTGTACGCCTCAGATGTAAAGTTATTCGCTGTCAAAGTGACGCCAAAATGAATGGGAGTCAATGGGATGCTAACAGCAGGTGAAGTTCTGCTACAATGGCGGCTCCCGCGAGGCTTCAACTTCCGGCTGATGGATTACCCCCTTGTTCGTGCTTCACGTTGCCACAGCGGGGAAAATGAGCGGTGAACAACAGGTGAGTTTCTGTCTTACAGTATCTATAATTTACCTTTTGAGGTTTTCTTTGCCAAATGTTTATTACATATCTAGACAGAAATCCACATTAGTACTCTCTCTAGGATAGGGGAATCTATAAGCTGAAAGCTCTGTCATCATTAGGGATGGGAATTGAAAACCGGTTCCACTCGAGAACCGGTTCTAAGTTTTACGATCCATCGATATTGTATGCCCTCGACGTTAACGAGTCCTCTTATCGATGCTCCTGCTCTGAGTCAGTCAGCCATAAAATGTAACATTAGGCTACAGACCGTGAACTCACAACTGTCCCTTTTGTCCTTTATCAAGCACCAGGCACGGCGTCTTGATAAAGGACAAAAGGGACAGTGGTGAGTTCACGGTCTGTAGCCTAACGTTACATACTATGGCTGACTGACTCAGAGCAGGAGCATCGATAAGAGGACTCGTTAACGTCGAGGGCATACAATATCGATGGATCGTAAAACTTAGAACCGGTTCTCTTCTAAATGTATGCCTAGCCCCCCTAAAAATGTGTGATTAATATGCTACACAAATTCGTGTTCGCTTCGGTCTTGTTTTAATCAGATTCAGCGCGTTCTTCATCTTAAATTCGCAGTGGCGCCGAGCAGAGAGCGCGTCAAAAAGAGAGGAAAAAGTGTGTGTGTGTGTGTTCATCTGAGCCCATTGGTCTGTCACTGCTCGTCAATGTCAGAATATTTGAGATGACCAATCAAATCAAAGTAGGCGGGCTTTACATTCATAGACGCTGAGCGTGAATTTTAGCAGCACAACTCGACGCTTCAGTGCACGGGCAAGTGCGAGATAAGATGTAAGTAGCTAAACTTATAACGTTATATATTTGACCGTTTTTTGAGGTCATTAAAGTTTAACGAATGACAAAAAATAATCAGGAAAACTAATATAGTTTTGTCTAATTTCGCCCTTTTGAACTGAAATTAGGCAGGTAACATCAGCCTAATGTAATCATTCGTTTACATTGTGAGTGGACAAAAAACATTAACAAAGCCGTTTTCATCCTGTTAGGTACAGGATTAATAATGAATGTGTACATATTGAAAATATACCTAATACAAATTGTAGCCTTTAGTAAATAAAAAAAATAAAAAGCTCAGCTTTAGGAGGGGAAGAGAAAGGGCACGATGAGTAGACTGAAAAAAAAGAAAGGAAGATGGAGATGAGGAGAGAGCAGGTATTGACAAATAGTCTACTAAAATAGTTTTAAAGCTATTTCTTATCCTTTTTTTTTTTTTGGTCTTCAAACGTCTTGAAATGCACATTTCAGAGATAAAAAAATTTAACCCCCAAACCTCCACCTAAAATGCAGGACCTCTTTGATTATGAAGCCCTGTCTACAGCCCTGTATTAGGCATCAGAATCAGAAAGAGCTCTATCCCAAGTGTGCTTGCACACACAAGGAATTGGTTTTGGTGCTGATGCTTCCAGTGCACATATACAAATATGTGATAAGGCATAAGATCAATAATGAATGTGTAGCCTTTAATGTGAATTAATTTTATAAACTTAGTTACCTTTCCTAGTAGTTTTCAGTAAATGAACACGTCTGAGAAAATGATTCATAGGCAAAATCAACCAGTTGACCCCCAAAGAGAAAAAGAGTGTGATGCTGATGAGGAGAGAAAAATAATCAGCTGCCAACTGAAATGGTTTTATCCCAAAAACATTTGCCTTCAAAACATCTTAAAATGCACATAATAGTTCAGAGAATTAAAAATTTTCTCAGGGAAACCCCGAACCCCCCTACTAACACAACTCGAATTCAGGACTACCGTACAGTGATTATAAAACCCTGCAATTGCATGGTAATGAAAGTGAGCATTAGACCCTAAATTAAACTTTTACCTTGTTTTTTTTTTTTTTTTAATCATACCTTCATTGGGGGCTTAGCCCCCCTAAATGGAAAATCCTATAATCGCCCCTGCCGCCAAGGCAAGTTCAAAACAAAGCGCGCGCGCTGTGCTGTGATTGGTGGCTCGTTTGACCAGTTACGTTTTTATCCACTCATAAATAAAAAGGAACGACTGATTTTGAAAATGTAGTAGAGTAAAAAGTCAGATATTTAAAATTTAAATACTTGAGTAAAGTACAGATACGCAAAAAAGCTACTTAAGTACAGCAACGAATTACATTTACTTTGTTACTGTCCACCACTGATGTATATTGATTTAAATCTACACAACCCATATAATCATGTTCCGTGTTTGCTTGCAACTTCGATCAGCCGAGAGCAGCATAGGCGAATGTTATGGAAAGACCTGTGCGGTAGCAGGTCTGGCCATGGGGCTCTGCAGATGACGGGATATGTCTAATCTCTGCTCAGTAACGCTGCTGGAGTATGATGTTAATTGGTGCAATAATCTTGCACTCTGGCCTTATCAGACTGCTTGTGAGATGGTCGTTGAGAAGTTTACAGAGTTGTCTTAGCTAGCAGCTTTTCAGGAAATACCCCTCTCTGGAGGAAACATATTTCTCTCTTGCTTTAGGTTCCTCCCCTTTCAGCGTTGGGGTCGGCTTTCATGGACCTGCAGGGTTTTTCCTATGGAGAAGTTTAGGAGCAGATAAAGCTTTTCTCTGCTCTGTTGACCTTTTCAGTCTTCTCATTAGAGCAAGGTTATGTTCACTCGCTTCTCTAGAAGAACCTTGATTAACACTTATGTGCTGTTTTCTGCCTTAATGTGTCGAGGGGTTAAGGGGCAAGGAGAGAGAGATGCTAACTAAGATAAGCAACCTGGGAGTTCACATTAATAAAACTCTAATAAGGTTTCCAATGTAGCCAACAACGCCACCTCAGGACTTTCACCCAAGGATATGTAATACTCAGACAACACAGGTTAGTTCTTCCCAAGGAGGACTGAGACAGTTCTGACAATTAAAAACAATTTATTACATAAAATCTTTTCACATTGAGAAACAACACATTCACTAATAAATACCTTTTGGAGGAACTAATTTAGCTCCTACTTCAGAGTAGGGTCTAAACCAGCACTATAGAAACTACCAGTGATGTTAGAGTATGCTGATTGGCCGAACGCATGCGAAACACCAGTACCCGCCATTTTTTTTTTTTTTTTAAAGCTGTGTAAACACACAGATAATAATAATAATAATAATTTGTCACATGTATATAGCGCTTTTTCTGGGTACTCAAAGCCCTTTACATGGAAGGGGTAATCTCCTCAACCACCACCAATGTGCAGAACCGCCTGGATGATGCGACGGCAGCCATATTGCGCCAGAACGCCCACCACACACCAGCTTACTGGTGGAGAGGAGACAGTGATGAAGCCAATCAGTATATGGGGATGATTAGGAAATACGGGGCCTATATTATAGCCTATATATTTACTCCAGAAACTAACTCTACGAACATGGAAAAAAGTGATAGATGGGCCTCTTAACCTTTGCGCTATGGAGAAAATCCAACGCAACTTTGAGGGGACCAAGCCAGGACTTTAGACAGGACTGTTAGACAGATCATAAACTAATGAACAAGGAGAATGGATCTTCTCAGCACCGTCAAAATAAAGGTCTGCTGCGCCGTCAAAATAAAAGAGTTCACTTCAGAGTTCCTACTGGCGGTGCGAATGCTTGAAAAAAAACTTTAAATAAATAGGGGTAAAGGGGTAATCGGATGCCCATTTTTCACAAGTTGGTATGATTCTTTAGGGTCTTCATGTAAAGTTTGTAACATACTTTGGTTAAAATTCCTCAATGTATGTGTAAAACAACACCCTTTTACCTCCTCAAAAACAGCTCTGTTCACAGCGACCCGTTTCGGTGCATGTCTCTTTAAATGATTATGAGCAACTGCTCACCCCACCCCTCTCTTCCGTGGGGCGTGTCAACACAAGACAAGTAAAGTACTGCCTTGGCAGACAGAATACAAATGGCTGAGGGCGGAAATATGCAAATATGGGACAGTGTATCAGTGGTTGTGGGCGGAGCATGAGCAATATGACATCATATTGCTCAGAAAATCCAAACGGCTTGATTATTGAGAGTGTTTAGGCTTTTTGAGGATAAAAAAGGAGTGAACGGATTTTTTTCATTGTATGGTGGTTGTGTCTACACACTGCAAAGACACATTGATATGCAAACACCATATAAAAGTGAATTTTGCATCCGATGACCCCTTTAAGAAGGCATCTACCTCCAAAAAAAAAAAAAAACACACATTTTTTTAGAATGTCCTTGTTAATCCTACATGTACTTAATGCATGTCAACTAAATATGTCAACTTTACGTAGATTAAGGGTTTGACCCTTACATCCCCACCTACTACCCCATGAATTATCCCATAACATCCATATTTGCTCCTTCCCATACACATCATTACTGTCGATTAATAGATTGCTTCAGTGGTGGAAAAAAAGCATGTCATATTCTGGCTACAGACGAAGCAATAAGAACCGTTGGAAAAAAAATGTGGAAATGAAAGAATGAAAGAAAGAATGTGGAAAAAGGAACAAATTTTAATAGGAATAAAAACAAGCACAAATAAATAACAACATTGACGTGGAAAGGATATTACGTTTAAGTTTGAGGGTCACTGCTACATACAATTTACCACATTTAAACAGGAGACGCACCCCCAGCACTCAACCTAAACTGGCCCGGGTCTGTATGGCCATATCTCACCCAAAATCAGACCAGCCCTTTTGATCCGTAATGTGGCTAAATATGCCGTGTCTCAGCGCAAATCAGGCCAAATCCGCACATCCAAAGCCTAGCCAAATCTGGCAACCATTACTGGGCCCGAGCTGACTCAATTTTGGCACTCACGACCGAGTGAGCCAACACACACAGCCGCAATTGACCCGATTGTGCTGGCTAACACCATTAATGTTTTAGAGCAAAATTTCAAGACACTGAAAAAAAACTTTAAAAATAAACTACAAGTATCATTCAACACTGGTTCCTGAATCTGTCCTGCAGAACCTAAAGGGGTCTTGGGTACAGACTGTGAAACGACCAGCTCAAACGGAATTCTGGACGTCCTGAGTGCAGTTATCCTGACATAGTGTGCTCAAACACACTCTCACTCTCAAATATTTATGCTCAAACTCAGGGGCGGATCTACCGGGGTGGCATAGGGTGGCAAATGCCACCCTAAAAGAAGGCCATGCCACCCCTGCTGCCACCCCAGTTGGCAGCAACGAATTAAAAGTTATGGCCAATTTGACAATTTACGAGCGCGAATCTCCAATGTCCGACTGCAGTGAATTCGCTCCGTGCACAAATGGCAACCGTTGACGTTCGAACTTGAGTGTGTGGGCCAATACTTCCGGTAAAAACTTCCGGTGATCTGACAGCGAGAGCGGGAGACAGCGAGAGCAAGAGACAACAGCGACCGAGTTCCATTACCAGAGAGATAAGTTTTCAACCCGACCAAATTTTTAAATGTATATAATTTTCAGTTTATTTCACCAGTGCGTTTCTATGCTTTCTATTACTGTTTTTATTTTGTGCAAGTAAGATGAGTAAAGAGCATCTGTTTCATAAATCATTATCTGTCTGGTGTTTATAAGCAGCACATACAGTATTTTACTATGTGTAAAATATACAAAAACTTAGCTATATTAAATTGTTTGTGGTACCTACAGTTAAAAATATAAATGTAAAATATGTGATAATAATATTGATCGAGCAATTGATGTAAGTGAATTAAGAAAATTAAGAAAATAGTATTTATGGAGATAAATTGTAGCCTATTACAAAGCAAACGTGTGAATGTTCACGGGGTATTTTATTTAACAACTCTAATCGTAGTTGTAACTCTATAATTACAGTAGGCATAATTGTGATTGCGAATGCAGCATGAGTCCAATACATTCTTCTGTTCGTGAACAGTTGTATTTCATTCATTAATCTGACTATGCATCCGTGCATTTAATTGGCATTGGCTCGTGTGATACTGTAGTAATATGGATCTTAGTAGTATTTTAAGTGATATAATTGATTCTATAAACAACTATAAGAGATAATTTTCGGCTTTCTCCGGCTCCCTGCACCGGGTGTAATGCGAAACCGGAAGTGTCTATCCGCACACTCGCCTGTGTCTTACCTTAATGCCTTTCATGTGATAATGCCCCTTACTTCTATCATACTTCTATCTCCTCTTAAGTGAGATCACATTGTATGGCCACTTATAAAAAAAATTAATCAGATCCAAAAGCACGCACATCCACAGCAAAACACTCAATTTGGGTGCTCAACAGAAAAAAAATATATAAAAAAAGGGGAAAAAACGTCGGCACACCTTGGCTCCAAAATTGTGAAAAATTGAATGGACTCACACACAGGTGGTAACGTTTCAAGCACGTAGGTAGGCTCTTCGTCAGACAACTAAAAGTTAAACACACCCCGCCTTTATACTCACAGGTGACTCTAGGTGAGTATAAAGGTGTGCCGACTTTTTTCCCCTTTTTTACACTTATTCCTAATATAAAGTTTCACCTCAAATGCAAGACATTGATTGCATGATATTGAGTTTGTAAATGGCAGCCTGAGCCCTTTTGTAGTGTGTAGGCTACATACTATTTCTCATCAAACTGTGTTAACTGTGATTAAATTCAGTGTATATACGTCTGCCATATATTGCCACCCCTCAAAAATTCCTGCCCCCCTCTCGCCACCCCATTAATATTTTTCTAGATCCGCCCCTGCTCAAACTGTATGAATTTTAAATAAAATGTCACTCATCGTGCATTAATCAAACACTCTTTAGCAAAAACCCCAAATGCTAACCCAGTGCTGAGAAGAGCACTTAAAGTGAATCATTTGGAAACCTCTTTAGTGGATAGTCCTTAACAAAGTTTTTATGCAGGCTAAGTATTAATCTGACATGGTTCCAACCCTATATAATGAGACAACACAACTATTTTACCGGTTAGCGATTTCCTATGAATTTGTACAATTTGATTTCTATGAAAATGTACGATTAATCTGACATGGTCCCAAACCGGTCTCAGGAGAAACTCATGCAGTAACTACTTTGAGAGTTGGTGGTTTCATATGAGCTGATACAATTATATTTTTTTTTTAAAAGAAAAGAAATATATATATATTCTGACAATTTGTACGATTTTATTTGTATGAAAATGTAAGATTACTCTGACATGGTTCTGTATTGCAAAGCGCTCTTTTTAAAGGTGTACTTAAAACTTGTCATGGACGTATACTCTCTTCAAGTGGAATTAAGGCTCTGTGTGTTTCACTCCTCAGACGTGAGCCTGAAAAGACGTGCTCGGCGTGTGCAGACTATCTAGTGGATTTTGTTTTCAAGCTCTCAAGTCACTCATAGGTGCGTAGTTGTACGCAGTTGGACCCTCCTGATGAAAAATGCAGCCAAAGTATACTTTAGGATTTAAGTGGCTTTTTTTTAAATTGCAAATTATATTATCTGCAGTATACTGCAGATAGGCTAGCCTACTTTTATAAATTATCATTTTAATATTTGAAGTACACTACAAGTGCACATTTAATACAATTAAGACTTTTTGTTTCACAAGGACAATTTGGCCGAATGCATGTCAAATTAGCTGACTGTCTGAAAAGTGAAATGCTGGAGTTAGCCAGAACTGATGAAAAACATGTACAGATGTAGCTATAATTCACTAACTTGCATGGGAAGTCAAAAATTGGTATGGGTTTCCATAAGCTTCGGTTTTCACTCATTGACCAAAGGCAGTATATTATATGCAATGTTTGGCTAGCAGCCATTAGCCTGCAGCTCTCTTCTGTGTTTACCCAATGAGGCTTAAGATATCCAGTGGTTATTGGGAAAACTATAAGGTTGCTGCTCACTCTGTGGTCATTAAACGAGTAGGCCTCTTTCACTCATGGCCTCTTAACAAGCTGCCTCCTATGAACTGGCTGCATCGTTCTGTCCCTCTCTACTGGCAGTTGTGTGCTGCATTATGACTGCCATTGCATCATCCAGGTGGAAGCTGCACACCCACTCTCTATAAAATGCTGTAGTGTTAGGATGACAGGTAGGCTATGTCACTCACCTGCTGTGACTAATAATAGGTCTGTGTCTGAGTATCACTCCGCTTGTCTGTATTTGACCATTTCAGACAGACTCCATAGGGATTTTTCAGGGACTCTTTCTGGAGGTTACATCGTTTTGCCAGTAGGTGGTGATAAGTGGCTGTCTTTATGAGTAAGTCATTGAATCATTCATTCAAACAATTTATTCAAAATGGCGATTCATTCAGGAATGAAACCAGTCACTCAACACATTCTTATGGCAGTTCTTAAATATTTAACGTTTTGGTGAATTGGTGGCTAATTCGTATGAGTTTGTACAATCTAATTCGTAAGTTTTTGGACAATCTGTTTACGCCCCACAGACAGTTAGGTTCAGTGGTGGGGTTTGGGGTAGACCGCTTCATGTTTTTTTTTGTTTTTTTTTCTAAAATTCGTACATTTACGTATGAATCACATCATACAAATTCATACAAAATCTTAAAATAGTTAGTAGAGATGCACCTATACTGAATTTCTCAGTCGATCGCTGATTATTCAAAGTGATATCGGCCAATACCGATATTGATAGTTTGGTGACTGCCTTTTATGCCTTCTTTTAAATGAATAGTAATTCATTCCACAATTCTGAAAGAAAATTCAAATAAAAACTTTATTCTCTCCATTTCAACAAGCTTCACAGTAACTGGTCTCATAAACAGAAAACACTTTACTCAAATTAACATAAACACTAACTAAAATCTGAAGTTAAATTAAGATTGAATGTTATTAATTCATATTAACAAAAAATAATTTCTAAAATAAACTCCTGTTAGGCTCACATTCACTCACTACTACAAACAAAAGCATTGAACATCAAACTGATAATAATGTAAACTTTTTTGATGATATTAACTCATATTAACATTAACAGGATTTCACGAGTTCACACTTACATATAATTAGATAAAGTAAAGAATACGCGTATTTGGCGTGCTGTCCGATGGGAGGCCTCCGAGCTCGGGGTTTGGCCCGAACCCAAAGAACTCCCCCCATCCCAGGTTTGGGATAGGACTACAAAGAGTGGTGGAGGGATGCTGGAAATCTGTCATAGAACAGCAGTAAAAATTGCTGTATACAGTATATACTGTATCTCCTGATGTTAATTGAGTTGACTGGATGAGCTCCTCCCATGACAATTAGATTAATTATCTGAGCGTGCTTTTCCCAAACTTTGTTAATAAAACATAAAAAAGCATCTTGTTCTGCTAACAAAAAGCATTTCCCTCAAATAAGTGTGTGGGGAAAATCATTCTTCACAAACACGCTTTTCTGCTTTGAACATTGAACATCAAACTGGTAATTTTTAATATAAACGTTTTTGATGATATTAACTCCTATTAACATTAACTGGATGGCACCTGACGCACAGAAGCCAGTGGCACACGTCGCTATGCTTTGTGGCACATCCGGTCTTCATTGGCATGTGCCAGGGAATAGTGTCACTGACATTATCGTGAAACACTGACACTGACACCGACACAGAGTTGCGGAACATGTCACCGTATGTTGTGACACCTCCAGTAGTGACTGAGTGTCCAGAGGCTCTGTCTTTGGACAGACAGGAAGTGGCCAGAATAAGTGTCTATGCAACTGATGCCAGGTCAGGCCGTCCTGGTGGCATTTCGGGGTGAGTACGTTCCCCTGAATAGTGATTGGCTGGGGTTTCCTTAGGGTTCCCTAGCCACATTCCCTAGAAGGGACCCCTTCTAATTGAAGTTGTGGTCCTAGGCCTTTGAGCAGGCACAGGTAGACCTTTCATTTAACTATGTTTATGGAGGTTTTCCTGTGAGGCTTATAGCTTATAGCTTGGGCTATGACCGTAGGAAATGCTGTCACTGACAGCCCAGTGTGACCTGAGGGTGAGTGGTTCTAGCATTTCATTTGAATTTGCTGGTTCGGACAGTTGTCACTGCCTATGGGCATGCACTCCCCTTAGCATGGCAGCGTGGGTATATCGTTCCCCAAAGCGTTATTCGAAAGGGAACGTCTCAGGTTACGACTGTAACCTATGTTCTCTGAGAACAGGGAACGAGACACTGCGTCTCCTTGCCATGCCTCGGGGCCTGCCTGCCGTACAGTCCCTTCAGACGATAAGGTGATTTGTCATGTTTGCAAGGCGCCCTTATATACTTCCAGGTCGCACGTTAATCATTCACGCTAATGATTCAAGGGCTGTCGCCGGTCAACGTGATTGACGTGATTTGATAGTGATTTCAGACACCTGTCATGCCTAAGGCGTTCCCCAAAGCATCATTCGACGCAGTGTCTCGTTCCCTGTTCTCAGGGAACATAGGTTGCAGTCGTATCGGCCAACAATCGGTATACACTCACCTAAAGGATTATTAGGAACACCTGTTCAATTTCTCATTAATGCAATGATCTAATCAACCAATCACATGGCAGTTGCTTCAATGCATTTAGGGGTGTGGTCCTGGTCAACACAATCTCCTGAACTCCAAAGTGAATGTCAGAATGGGAAAGAAAGGTGATTTAAGCAATTTTGAGCTTGGCATGGTTGTTGGTGCCAGACGGGCCGGTCTGAGTATTTCATAATCTGCTCAGTTACTGGGATTTTCACGCACAACCATTTCTAGGGTTTACAAAGAATGGTGTGAAAAACATCCAGTATGCGGCAGTCCTGTGGGCGAAAATGCCTTGTTGATGCTAGAGGTCAGAGGAGAATGGGCCGACTGATTCAAGCTGATAGAAGAGCAACTTTGACTGAAATAACCACTCTTTACAACCGAGCTATGCAGCAAAGCATTTGTGAAGCCACAACACGCACAACCTTGAGGCGGATGGGCTACAACAGCAGAAGACCCCACCGGGTACCACTCATCTCCACTACAAATAGGAAAAAGAGGCTACAATTTGCAAGAGCTCACTAAAATTGGACAGTTGAAGACTAGAAAAGTGTTGCCTGGTCTGATGAGTCTCGATTTCTGTTGAGACATTCAGATGGTAGAGTCAGAATTTGGCGTAAACAGAATGAGAACATGGATCCATCATGCCTTGTTACCACTGTGCAGGCTGGTGGTGGTGGTGTAATGGTGTGGGGGATGTTTTCTTGGCACACTTTAGGCCCCTTAGTGCCAATTGGGCATCGTTTAAATGCCACGGTCTACCTGAGCATTTTTTTCTGACCATGTCCTTCCCTTTATGGCCACCATGTACTCATCCTCTGATGGCTACTTCCAGCAGGATAATGCACCATGTCACAAAGCTCGAATCATTTCAAATTGGTTTCTTGAACATGAACATGAGTTCACTGTACTAAAATGACCCCCACAGTCACCAGATCTCAACCCAATAGAGCATCTTTGGGATGTGGTGGAACGGGAGCTTCGTGCCCTGGATGTGCATCCCACAAATCTCCATCAACTGCAAGATGCTATCCTATCAATATGGGCCAACATTTCTAAAGAATGCTTTCAGCACCTTGTTGAATCAATGCCACATAGAATTAAGGCAGTTCTGAAGGCGAAAGGGGGTCAAACACAGTATTAGTATGGTGTTCCTAATAATCCTTTAGGTGAGTGTAGGCCGATAAAGGAAAATTGTCCCGCCCTCTTTTGACTGACAGGATACAATCAGCCCTGATCATAGGATGTTTTTAAACAATCGGACGATGGCGTGAAAATTTTCCTTTATCGGCCTATACTAGGGCTGGGACAACGCGTCGACATCATCGATGAAGTGGACGCAAAAAAATACGTCGACGCAAAATATGCGCGTCAATTCGTCAGACCCAAAACAAAGATGGCGGTGCCGGAGAGTAGTAGCTGACTGTATTGTTGACTAAACTGCGCGCATAACATACATATCGCGCATACGGCAGAGAGGGAGAGAGTGAGAGACACACGCAAGGTCTCTCGCTCTCTGCCGTGCGCGCTGTATGTTATGCGCGCAGTATGTTCTGTCTCGCATGCGGGCTCTAGATTCTGGGAGATTTGAACTAATTTGTGGGCATCAGGGAGACGCTATCAATATGCGGGGACTCCCGGAACTTCCTTATTGGGATATCTGAGTGCGGGTTTATTTCAAGGCTTCAAAGTTTTATTGAATGCTACCTCTGACTAAGAATGCATTACTTTGCACTTGTATAGTCTTTTATTTTGGAATTTTAAGAGCAATAAACATATATTGCAATGTTAAGGAATTCATGTTTTTTCATTCAGATATGTAAATCAACATGTATAAATTGCTATTAGTCAATTAATGGGGAGATAATCGATAACCGAATCGAATCGAAATCGAATCGGACTGGGAAAATGAATCGGTAGATTAATCGATGCATCGAAAAAATAATCGCTAGATTAATCATTTAAAAAATAATCGTTTATCCCAGCCCTAGCCTATACCGATTGTTGGCCGATACATCGGTGCATAGTCTTTGTTATATGCGAGGTATGTCAACAAAGTTTAAACCTTAGATAAAACTGTATTTTTTTTTTAAACACATGTTTATTTCTGATGGCTATACTATTTAATGTTTATGGATTGGCCTCATTCATTTCCACTGTAAGTGCCTCACTTTTTTTTAAATAAGAAGAGACTCCTCGAAACTCAATGTGCTGCAAGAGATGTTGATTGAGCTTAACTTGTATTAAACCTGGAATATTTCTTAAGTTTACTTAGAATCATGAAAGCATAGTTCATGGATGAAAACTTTTTGGTTACTAACTAATAATTGTAACTACTAGCTACACCACTGTCAGTAATATGCCTATAATTTAAATCAGAAGATGCAACTGATTCGCCCACCTCTGTCTGTGAGCACTATAGGATACAAATTGAAGAATCTAATGATGAGACCCAGCATATTAAATGACTGCACCAACTCAGTGCTTTATTAATTAGCTTCAAGGGACTAAATGCTCTCGGTGTACAGAGGTTGAGTAAGTGTTTAACGCCATTGAACAACAGTGGATTGTGGCTGTACTGTATGTGAACGGTGGTGAGTTGTGGGTGGAGCTGCATGAGGTGAGACCTTTGGCTGCTGTCATAGACACATCAGAGGACAACATCAATCTAGCCCTTTCATTAGAGGCTGTCTAGGTCTCTCTGCGCCTCCATCAGCAGATGAGTCCTCCATTATTGATCAAACCAAATACATCCAGCAGCCCAGCTACCACTATTTCTCCCAGCTTGTAATTTTACAAGCATTCTCCAGAGCAAGAGGTTATATAGGAGGGAATATAGGGTTGAAAATACCTTTGAATATACTGTTGAAACTGACTTGCATTTCAAGTGCATTAGTGCAAATGAAAATTTAATTTGTTTTTACAAACTGAGGGATGAGTCAGAATTATTAAATGTGTTAACTGATAGAATTTCAGAGACATTAGAAATGAACTGTCGTTCACAAAACAAGAAATAGTCACCCTGTAAGATTTTCGCTAGATATAAAGCCACATTGTGACATAAAATCACAAATACAAGAAATAAAGTAGCACTGTAAGATATGGAGCTGTGGTCAGAATTATTGGCACCCATGGAAAATATGATCAAAGATGGCTGTAAAAATAAATCTGGATTATTTATCCTTTTGATCTTTCTTTAAAAAAAAATCCAAACAATCTAACCTTTCATTGAAGTAAAATTATTGAAATTGGGGGGGGGGGGGATCACATAATGAAATCAATGTTTTTCTCCAAAACACTTTTATTGGCACATTCATTATTGGCAAAATATATAGGGAAGTATGTCTGAAGTATATTCCAATTAATATTTACATTTTTTAGCACGCCAGGGTGTATAGGAACATGATATTGTCCAGCTATGACTTCTATGCTATGACAGCTATGAATATGTTGAGTATAAATATGAGGAAACACAAAGGCCAAATTCCCTTAATCATCCATCATCACAATGAGTTAAACCAAAGAATTTAGTTCTGATGTGCAGCAAGAGATTGTTGAGCTTCACAAAATAGAAAGTTGCTGTAAGAAAATAGCTAAAGCAAATTCCCATTTCCACCATCAGGGCAACAATTCAGAATCAACTTAAGATGTTATGAATGTGCCTGGAGGAAGATGCAAGTCTATATTGTCTTAAAGGGTTAGTTCACCCAAAAATAAAAATTAAGTCATTAATTACTCACCCCCATGCTGTACCAACCCCGTAAGACCTTTGTTCGTCTTCGGAACACAAATGAAGATATTTATGATTAAATGTGACAGCTGGATCACTCCTCCATAGGCTGCCTAAGGGAATGAAACTTGACGGCCCAGAAAGTCATTAAAGAAAATGTTTAAATATTCCATGTCGCAACAGTGGCTCAACTATAAGTTTATCAAGCGACGAGAATACTTTTTGTGCGAAAAAACAAACAAAAATAACGACTTTATTCGACTATTCCTTTTCTTCCTTGTAGGCCTGAAACGAGACTTCAAGAGATTTCCACAACGCATGCGCGAGAACTTAACTGAAGTAGTTGAAGGAGATCGCAATTCTCACGCATGCGTCGTGGAAATCTCTTGAAGTCTCGTTTCAGGCCTACAAGGAAGGCCTATGTAGCAGTCATCAACCTCTCAGATTTAATCATAAATATCTTCATTTGTGTTCCGAAGACGAACGAAGGTCTTACGGGGTTGGTAAAGCATGGGGGTGAGTAATTAATGACATAATTTTCATTTTTGGGTGAACTAACCCTTTAATGTACAGCGAGGAGGAAAGTTTGAGTGGCCAAAGACTCTTCAAGAATCACAGATGAAGATTTGCAGAGATTAGTTGAGTCTTGGGGTCAGAAAGCCTAAGAAAAATATAGCATTTACATCACCACATGTTGTTTGGGAGGGTTTCAAGAAAAATCCTCCTCGCTCATCTAAGAACAAACTCCAGCATATCCAGTTGAACTTCAGTTCAGTTCAGACTGGAACTTCAAAAGGGACTGGATTCTTTGGTCAGATGAAAAAAAAAAAAAAAAAAAGCTTTTTTTCAGAAAACCCACTAGATGAGTTTAGTGGACACAGAGATAAAAAGTACGCCATGCCCACGGTTAAATATACTGCTGGATCTTTAATGTTGTGGGCATATTTTTTTTTGCTGGAGGTCCTGGACATCTTGTTCAGATACATGGTATCATGGATTTTAGCAAACACCAACAGATAAAAAACAAAATCAAAACCTGACAGCCTGTGCTAGAAATCTTATAATGGGCCATGGTTGTATCTTCTATCAGGACAACGATCCAAAACAAACATCAAAATCAACACAAAAATGAGTCACTGAGCACTAAATGAAGCTTCTGCCATGGCTGTCCCAGTCCCTGACCTGAACCCTATAGAAAATGAGTGTGGTGAACAGAAGATGAGAAGCACCAACATGGATCTGGGAACGGTCATGAAGTCATGAATGGTCTCTGATCTCTTGTCAGGTGTTCTCCAAACGCATCAGGCATTATAGGAGAAAACTCACAACTATTATCTTAGCAAAAGGAGGTTGCAAAAATTATTTAATAAAAGGATGCGAATAATTGTGGCCAACATGTTTTGGAGAAAAGCATTTATTTCATAATGTGATTTCCCCCCACTTTCAATTCTTTTACTTCAAAGAAAGATTAGGTTTTTGCTTTTTTTTTTTGAAAAATCAAAGGGATAAACAGATTTATTTAAGCCATCTTTTATCATATTTACCAGGGGTGCCAATAATTCTGACCACAACAGACTGTAGTCGCAAATAGTCACATCAGATAGAAATAGTCACATCACAAGATACAGTCACATTTTTAGACATGAAATCAAGCATTGTGAGATAAAAAGTTGCAAATACAAGAAATAGTCACTTCTTATCTTGGCTATTTACACATCTTGAGAACAGAATAATATTTTACCGTTTACTGCATACAGCACAGTGTGCACTGTAACTGATGATATTTGCAATAGTGTAGAGGGGAAAGTTTAGGATGACATGCTCCGGTCTTCAAAAGGTTTAGAGTAATGCAGGCAGACAGGAATAATTCATTTAACTTATTTTATTGTCAATGAATTTCAGTCCTCTCAGTGTGTCTGTTTTGGATCTTATAATAATATGTAATATAGAACACATTATGCATTGACTTACATTGCACACAGCAAAATGCTATGCTGTGGTATCCAGTTATTATTTCAGAAATAAATATGAGTAAAAAACAGGTTTCAGGTTCATTCGCCACACTGGAAATAAAAAGTCACATGCATTGCATTATGGGATACGGTTTCCCACACAGTGTACTCTAGTTGTATACTCACATTTTGGCACATTTGGGGTATTCTATGCATGC
Organism: Tiaroga cobitis; assembly: GCA_030578255.1. Taxonomy (NCBI): domain Eukaryota; kingdom Metazoa; phylum Chordata; class Actinopteri; order Cypriniformes; family Leuciscidae; genus Tiaroga; species Tiaroga cobitis. The sequence continues at coordinate 17,610,785 of CM060592.1, read as the reverse complement.
AGACATTTTGCATACAGTGAACAGCATATACACTGCACAATCAGTACAATTAAAATGTAGCATACTATTATGAACATAGTGCATTTATATAAAACTAAAAGGTGAATTTCAAGGGGACCTTCTCATTTTTTATTTCTAAAGCTGTCCTTAGTTGCAACTCTGAAAATAATTTATTTTAGTGAAAAGTCTACAGATGAACATCTATTTTCCAGGATAAGACTAAGGACTCTTTTAAGGATCATTTGATTCCTCATGGAGTGTAAATGAGGTGTTGTTGCTGAGCAACGTTAAAACTTGAATAACAGGAAAGCAAAGGTAAAAAAGTGAAAGTGGTATTCATTATCTAATGCCTCCTTAACTTCCAAGAAGGCATAATGAGGAATTGAAGAGCACTTTGGGGAAAAGGCAGTAGGTGCTAAAAGAAATGTTATTTTTAATAATGAGAATAATTACACAGTTACAGTATATTTATTATATGCTTATTTCAACTACTTTTTACAATATAAGATTGTTGAATATAAAATCAGTGATCAGTAATAAATAGACTGTAAAAAGTGGTAGCCTGCAATTACCTTAAATAGCCATTTCTACCTGATTAAGTGATGTTAAATATTATTTTTGACATGATTAGTTAATTTAGATATTACCCCTTTTCCACTGTGGAATAGATGAAATTTTGTCTTCAACAAAAAAAAAAAGAGCAATGACCAAAAAACTGACTAAAAAAAACAAAAACAAAGAGCAAAAATTATCATTCATTTTTCTTGCTACAAGTGTGTTTATATTGTGTTAAAATGCCTTAAAGTTTTAAAGGAAGTTAATTGTTTGGCAAAAGCTTCCAGAGCAGGTACTTGATGCTGAAAACATCTTAACATTATAGAAAAAGAATTGCTGTCACCTAGTGGTGACTCAAGAACATTAATACAACACTATATAATATTGTGCATAGTAATGTGTAAAATATAATTGTAAGCTAAGTGATCCACATTTGCATCCATGTTCAGAATAAGGAGTTCAAATTTCAACCTGAAATATTAATTGAAAGACAATTGTTAGAATCACGTGTTGACAAATCATGCTGTGGACATTTTCAAAATACTCCCATATGCAATATAAGTGTACTTACATGACATCCGGAAAACTATCATTTATTTACTCTGTTCAAAGAACATGAAGTCCTACAAGAGAAGAACAATATCAGATTATTCACTATGCTGAAACACACAGAGCCTATAGAGGGAATGCATTAACGTCACTTTCCCGCCGGAACACGCCCCCTCACCCGGACTGAGTGGCAAAAGAGCTGCTGCGTGGCTGGAGTTAATAGGGGAAACTGCGAAAACGCGAGTAAAACAAACTATTATCAGTTTAAACTAAAAGTTGGACTCGATATAGTGTTCCTTACAACTTATCAAAGATCCAGTGATCCATGGATATTGACACGCAGCCATCGTGTTTCCTGACCCTCAAATGTGCCTGATTTCGACGCCGGGGAAATACGCGAAGCGAATTTGCCTGTGAACGCTTTATATAAATACAATATAGGTAGGTCTAAATCCAGGTGATCACATCAATGTTATATATAGGCTATAATCATATTGTCCAGCCCTAAAACTTGTAGCCTATAGCTTATTGAAGTGCGCATGTGTGAAATGTGACAGAAACGCATCCTTTGTGCAGATTTAAACACATCCAGACAGAGCGTTTTGCTGGAAAGGAAGAATAAAATAAATCACAAACGCTTTCATGACACAGAACAATATAAAAATGCCCTCTCATCTCGTGCAGCAGAAGTAGAAATGGTTCAGTCAAAACTCTGCATCTGTAACTGCATGAGAGGATAATATACAAACTGTAAGTTTCCCGCTGACATGTTGCAAGCTTTATTTAACAGCAACCGATATAACAAATGAAATACTCAAAGTCAGATACGCAAATGATTGTTTTGTCGTTACAGGTCATGGCCTGATTTATTAATAAAGTCATGTAAACATGCCGCGGTTTACTTGCGTTGTTATGGTTACTGGTGTGCATGTAAACGTGCTCAATGATAACTGCAAATCCAATTTTCTCTGCCTGCCCTGGAGTCAAGTTGTTTCTATGAATTGCATCGATCTATTTGCTTCTCTGTTCTGTAGCTTTCGGCAGTCTGTAAAAATATACCTCAGATTTCTTGTCAAATGTAGTTGTACAGTCAATCGCAAAGCTCTTTCCCATTTTAGATGTGTTTTTTGTTTTTCACGGCATTCACGCTGAAAACCAATGCTGCCGCTCAGTCTTTTTGCCACTCAGTGGGCGTCACCGCAATCACTCCAGCTGGTAGTGACGTCACGCGCATACCCTCTATAGAGGAAGTTTAAAAAACTGGTCTAACAAGAAACATGGTGATGTGCAATAATGCCTTATTTTTGCTTACTATGAGAAAACATGCTCCAAAAAGAACAGCTTTAATCTTCACATCCAGATCCATAGGAAAGGAGATTCCAAAATTGTCTGCGTCAGTGAAAGCTTCTCTCAGCATACCAGTCCACTGTTTAGAGATTTTGCCCACCTTTGTTGACTCATCCATTGACAAAACCTATTTAGATGCAAATAAATAGCTATTTATGATCATGCAAAATGGTTCAAGAACATGTTAACTCAAAAGATCAAACTATCATCAATATGTCGGTCTTATATGGTTCATACATCAAAGTTCACATCAGAGCAGCATTTGCAGACGCAGAACGGTCCCACGATCTTCAGAACTGCTTCTCTTTTCTCATTCTGTATGGTAAACTTGGGAATATAAGGATGCCAATTCTGGATCACGTATCCAATCGGGTTGCCTGGTGGAGACTGGATTTCAAGCTATGAGGCAGACAAAAGACACATCAGAAGCGATTGGAGCAGTTTAGGCATAACTATACTTAAAATATAGTAGACCTTTCACAACTAATAGGTGGCTTTTAAGCTGTTAATTCAATCACAGACATGACAATTGATGGTGGCATTGCTGTGTACCCATCATGCAACACATCATTCCTGCAATAGTCAAGGTGATTTAAACATTTAACAGACAACTTCCTCATTTTACAGTTAAACATGACATGCATAGGCTGGCTGCTGATTCAGCAATGTTGTAATGACATTTTAAGAGAGTCCATGAGTGTTAGAAAATATTAAGTGAGAAATATATTTTACACATATCATAAATCATTAATATCATAAAATCATGATATTAATTATTTTGGTAAGTCCCACATGATATTTTAGAAGTCAACCTGAACTAACCTTGCCTTGTCATAAAAAGGTTGAATTATCTGATATTTTATAAGACTTATTGTAATGTCCCTGGGCTGATCTGTCCGTCCTCCCCGGTCTCTGTCGTGTGTTTGTGTTTGTTTGGAGTGTGTTCCCCCATCTCTTCAGCCTATGCCCTCCTACTCCACCTTGTTCTGGCTCATCAGACGTTGTGAGTCTACTGAGGACCCTACCCTGGGAGTTCCTCTGAATTTGTTCAGTTTGTATTAAGTTCCTGTCTGGATTATCGACAGGCTTTTGTGTTTCCTATTTTTGAAGAAAAATAAAAGCTTTTTGTTGTCTGCAGTTTGAGTCCGTGTCCTGACCTGACATAACGATCTGGCCAATTATGGACTCAGCGGGCGCAGATCCCCTCAGATCAGTGGTCACCCAGCAGTATCTTGGCCCAGCATGCCTCCCAGCTAACAACCATATCTCGAAATCACAGAAGTTGGGTCCTTATGTCCCCAGTTGTCAGATCTAAGCGTCCAGCTCCAGGAACTACACAGGGAGACTTCAGCTAGCAGAACTGATGCCACCGTCGGTCTATCCACTCTCCGTCAATAGCAGGAACCTCATGCTAACAACCCGCCACCCTATGATGGTAACCCTAACTCCTGTCGAGCGTTTTTGTCACAATGCTCTTTGGTTTTTGCCCTTCAGCCTCGTTGGTACGCCGTGGAACAGACCAAGGTTGTGTACGTCCTAACTCTGCTGACAGGAAAAGTCTTTGACTGGGGTACATCTGTATGGGAGGCCCGAGCTCCTTTTTGCACATCCTTTGAGGAGTTCCGTCAAGAGATGGTCAAGCTATTCGACCGGTCTGCTCAGGGTGAGCTGGTACGGCTACGTCGAGGAGGTCGGTCAGTAACAGAATTTGCAATAGAATTCAAGACGTTAGCAACTTCCTGTGGCTGGGACGATGGACCGTGCAGAGCCAAGTTCAGGGCTGGATTGGTTGAGGAGATCCAAGATGAGATTGCCACCCACAAGCTCCCATGTGGCTTTGATGAACTTTGATGAACGTTAATTTGGCACTTAATGTGGAAAGTCGCCTTCACCCACGGTGCCAGCGTCGGGCTGTGTGCTCTCCCTGGAGGTTGGGAGAGCTTACTAGCGACACCACTTCTGTTTTGCCCTTGCCTTCTCCGGATGATCCCCAAGCAATGCAGTTGGGATGCCTGCATCTCACTCCCCAGCAGAAATAAGAATGATTTGCACGGGGCCTATCCCTCTACTGTGGAAAGGCCGGACACTTCGCCAACAAGTGTCCGCTAAAAGCCAGGGCCCATCAGTAGCCAGTGGGATCCTGGTGGGCGCTTCTTCCGTTATTTCCTCCCCCTCGTCCCGCACCCTTCTTCCTGTGACGGTCCAGTTCGGGGGGTTTAATTACTCCTGCTCGGCTTTGGTGGACTCTGGGGCCGGTGGTAACTTCATGGACAGTGGTATGGAGGAGCGGCGGGGTATTCCGGCCACTCCTCTTCCTATCCCCATCTCCGTTCGGTCCCTTGACAATTCCCCGATCACTACCATCACTCACGTCACTCCCCCTGTAAGTCTTGTTGTCTCAGGCAATAACCGTGAGATCACCGAGCTGTACCTCCTGAATTCCCCGAGTCCGCTAGTGCTCCTGGGGCACTCGTGGCTGGTGCAGCACGGCCCTCACGTGGATTGGACCAGGAATTCTGTCTTGTCATGGAACCAGTCCTGTCTTGCGTCTTGTATGGGTGCTGCCTCTTCTCCTGGCTCTGTGTTTCCTGTTTTGCAGGTGGAGGCGGCTGATCTGTCCGGGGTCCCGGTGAGATGCCATGATCTTCGACCAGTTTTCAGCAAGTCCCGGCCCATGTCCTTGCCTCCTCACCGGCCTTATGATTGTGCCATCAATCTCCCCCCAGGCACTTCTCCACCGAAGGGTCACCTGTATTCCCTGTCCGGTCCAGAAAGAGAGGCTATGGACAAGTATATTCGAGAATCTCTAGATGCCGGCCTCATCCGCCCCCTCCTCGTCTCCGGCTGGTGCAGGGTTCTTCTTCGTAAAGAAGGATGGCTCCTTGCGTTACAAAGGTTTGAATGACATTACTGTCAAGAATAGGTATCCCCTGCCGTTAATGTCATCTGCCTTTGAACTCTTGCAGATACCCAAGGTCTTCAGTAAGTTGGACTTCCGCAACGCCTATCATCTGGTTCGGATACGAGAGGGGGATGAGTGGAAGACAGCATTTATCACTCCCTCGGGACACTTTAAGTACCGGGTCTTACCAATTGGCCTAACCAATGCCCCAGCTGTCTTCCAGGCCCTGGTCAATGACGTGCTGAGAGACATGGTTTACAAATTTGTCTTTGTGTACCTTGACGATGTTCAGGTACACACTCAGTACACCGGTGCTACAAGGGCTGTTAGAGAACCAGCGGAGAAGTGTCTTCCACACAGAGTCAGTTTCGTTTCTGGGCTACATTATTGCGGCAGAGGGAATCAGAGCTGATCCCGCTAAGGAAGGGCTTCTGTGGTTACCGTCTTTCACCAATCAGCCTATATCTGACATTCAAATTAAAGGCTTTGAAACCTGAATAAACAATTCACTTAAAGAGCCCCTATTATGCTATTTTAAAGTTTCCTAATGTTGTTTTGGAGTCTCCTATAACAGGTTTACATGCACCAAAGGTCAAAAAACGGTTTCATTTCCTCATAATATACATTTGCACATCACCACATTTTCAATGATTCTCAAACGACTCGTCAGTTGAATCAATCTCTCTAAATCCCTCCTTTCCGTGAGCTACTCTGCTCTGATTGGCCAGACAGCTCAGTCTGTTGTGATTGGTCTGCCGCGTACAGCGCGTGTCGAAAACAAAAACGCCCATTGCCATAACAATGTCAGCTCTGATTGTCCTGAGGCTTCCTATTTTGTAAACCAGAGGTCTTCAATCCTGCTCCTAGAGGGCCACTGTCCTACAGAGTTTAGTTCCAACCTGCTTCAGCACACCTGTCTTTGTATTTTCAAGCAATCCTGAAGAGCTTGATGAGCTGATTCAGGTGTGTTTGATTAGGGTTGGAACTAAACTAAGCAGTGGCCCTCCTGGAGCAGGAATGAAGACCTCTGCCGTAAACTAAACACAGTAACCAACAATGACGTTGATTTTACCATATCAATCCGAGCACGAGTGCGATGATGAAACATTGGAAGAACTAGTAATTCAACCCGAACCTCCATCGCAAGGACAACTCTAGCAGGACGTTTATCAGTGATATACTGCTCAGTTTGAGGTAACGTATCGGTTACATTATAAGATGTTGCAACTGTAATTCCTCACCATCAGCATTAACAAGTGTATGTCCATCAACAAACAGATTATTTTACTTGTACTTATTTACTTACAGAGTATTTTTCTAATTTATTGCGATGAACATGTGGAAACTGTATCAATAAGTGCATACATTATCTGACCTCTAGCGTAAATGACTGATGTAACATAAACGTTGGTAAAACAAATCTTGCTTCATGCTTAATCTCTCCTCAAAGTTGTGAGAACGACAGACAATTTGCATTGGTAATAGTGGCCCAAAACTGATTAGCAGAAGTATTTCAGTAAGAGAGTAATAATGTGAGTCAACCAGTTAGCAGGAGACCAACACAATATAAAACTCAAAACTAAGTATTTTGAACACCATCTTTCAAGAGCAAGCAGTTTGCGAATCCTGCATTTAACTCCGAGATTTGAGAAGCAGTTGTCAGTACAATAAAGGGAACACTGCAAAAGTTTAGGATGCTGTGATATTGTGGTAAAGATGAATTTTAACCACTGATTCTTCACATGCTTGTCCTTGGGCAGTGAAAAAAAACTGGCTTTACCGTCACATTGTAGAGCACAGGGTCTTCTCGACATGATACTGTCCAGTATCCACAGGAATCAGCTGAAGTGTTTGAGGGTTCAAGTTTTCCCTGGTGTCTGTGCGCGCAATAAGTGGGCGGTCAATATGCGAATGTTTCGTCTTGACATCACAACGAAGCAGTTTATGACTCGTTTGAAAACCGATTCATTTCATTGACTCAGAGTTGACTCTTACTTTTGAAAGACAATAACTTTATATACAGTGCCCTTTCAGATTTAAAACTTTGCAGGATGTTTTCATTCATTCAAAAATCCATAATAGGGACCCTTTAATGAACAGAAACGTGTTTTACCTCTTGCAGGCAACAAGGGCAGCAGCAGCCTCCACATTTCAAAGGGCGTGTGAGCGTCATCACTTCCTGTCCCAAGTTATCCTGAATATGGATGATGAATGAGCGCAATGGCCCACAGAACTGTCTGTTACAGCAGTCGTTTTCCTCAGCCGCATAGAAAACCTGTTGCCCCAAGCTGTTCTTCACCATGTACTTGTTATTGGTCTCCCAGCCCAATATAACTGTGATATGAATCAATCACACAATAAAAACAAAACATACCTGTGTATATCAAGTTGAGTGCACTGCATTAACTGACCCATCTGTAAGCCCCGCCTTAAAAAGGTTACTACCAATCTTACCTCAGCAACTGTTGCCATATGCCATATTATTAGACAAAATTTTTTTTTCGAATAGAATTCTATGGAAGTCATGTGTGTTTGGATAGTTTAATATTACAGAATACTGTAATAATAATACAGATTCATATTACAGAAGTTTTATAAGCAAAAATAATATTGTGACTGGGCCTTTTATCACCTTCTATAAAATAAAATTAATAAATAAATATAAATTATAAATAAAAAAATAAAATAAAAATAGATATGTAAATTTTCTGAAGAAAATGTGAGTGGTGCTTTCCATGGCAATACTCGGCACTGTGGTTGCTAAGAAATAGCTAGGCGGGTGTTGCTAGGTAGCTCCTAAGGTGTTGCTAGGTGTTTGATAGGGCATTTCTAAATATTGCTATGGTGTTCTGGGTTGTTGTCAGGGTGTTGCTTGGTAGTTGCTATTGTGTTTTGAGTATTTACTAGGGCACTGCTATGTGGTTGCAAAGACATGGCCTTACGGTCACTAGGGTGCTGTAAATTGTTGCTAGGGTGTAACTAGAGTTTCCAGGGAGATTTTTAAAGACTATTTGCCAGTCCGAATCCAAAAACAAACAAATAAACAAACAAACCAACACCGTGATTCTACAATGTTCTGGTGCCGAGATATGGCTGGCTCATTTAACTATACGGTTGCTAGGGTGCTCTAAATCAATGTTTCTCAATTGATGGGTCGCAACCCAAGAGTGGGTCACAAGACTGTTCTGAGTGGGTTAACTAAAAAGTGGACTGCAACTTGATGACCATGGGAAAATGTGGGTCCCGTGGCCAAACCAGTTGAGAACCACTGCTCTAAAGCTGCGTTCACACTACACGCGACCAAGCGACACGATACCATTCATTTTCAATGGTGAGCGGGCGACTTCCAGCGACACGCGCGGTCGCGACCGTTGGCGACTGGATGAGGCGTGTCTGACGCCGCGATAAAGTTGAGAAATTTTTAACTTTATGCAAATGAAGAGCGATTTTCTCGAGCGACAACCAATAGGAGTGAAGTCAGTGGAGCGCGTCACTCTTCAGTGCTGAGTCTGACCGAGGCAAGTTGAACGAGAAGGTCATTTTAGCAGTCAGAAACTGTCCTATTATTTATGATATATCTCCGTATACATACAGTGGTATTCACCGTACTGACTCCGTGCCTGAATGGTTTCGGGAACCCAGATAGACCGGTATTTGCCCATTTGCTGCAGTTAAATAGCCGCGATGGCAAAGAGCACTCACTGTTTCTCGTTCATCTTTAATATTATGCATTGTATGTACTGATTCCATTTATATTTAGACTTTTCCCTCCAAAATATTTGTTTGTAGCGGCAAGAAAACGTATTCGTATAAACACATCCGTGAATGTCACTCACAAACATTACTAGGCAACCAGCAGTGGTAACGCTCTCCAGCGCAGCCACTGGCGACCTGCAGCGACAAAGTCGCTTGTAGTGTGAACGGGGCTTAAATGGTTGACAGGGTATTTAAAAACTACTTGGGATATTTAAAACTACTTGCCAGTCTGATTCCAAACATCCCACCCCCTTATATGATGTTCTAATTCAAATATATCCCTCTCATTTTGTGGAAGTCTATGAGTCTATGTTGCTAGGGTGCTGTAACTGGTTGCTAGGGCATGGCTATAAAGTTGTCATGCCACTACTTGGCTGCTTGAAAGGCTGAGTCAATATTCTATGAAAACATTCATTTTACTGAAAATCATATTGTTCATGTACATTTCCAGTTCATTCCTATGGGATGCTGTGTAAAGCTGAAGTAACCAAGGGGGCGGGGCTTATAGAAAGTTAATATGCCTTACATTTAAACACATTCAAAATATTCAGTAATTAAATTTGTTTACAAAAAAAATATCAGTGGAAAAACTACAACAAACATCACAATATTACCTTCAATTAGCTCAACTTTCTGCTTTACAAGAAGTTGATCAATCTGTGTTGTAAAAAGGGAACAAATGTTGAAAACCATCTTTAGGATTATCTTTACGTTTACTTTGGATGGCATGGATGTCAGTGTTCCTCTAGTAATATTCATTCTTCCAAGAAGTCGAGCATTTCAAAGCCACAAAACTAATGCAAGCTTAGCCACCACTTCCTGAGAAGATACCATCTCATGCAAGAAAAATAAAAACATCAGTGTCTTCAGTGTCATTCAGAGCTGTTCATTCGCAGCAGTGAAGCTCTACCTGGGTCAGGTACTCCAGTCCTGGTGGACAGCCTTCGGGTCTCTGTGGAACTGGCATCATTGGCACTTGACCTTACAAAACAATGAAAATTACGTCTCAAACATCAGGATCTGAAAAAGTGAGATACGATTTTGAAAAATCACATTTTCAATAGATTCCCTTACCGTGGCCTGGTATGGCTGGTCTCTGGCTACAAGGAGGGGTGGAATTAATTGCATTTGTCTGTGGTTGGAGGTCAATGGGTAAACCTATTTTATAGAGTATCAAAAAACAGGGTGTTTTTTTGTGTGTGTGTGTGTGTGTGTACTGTATAACAGCAAGAATGCTGTCAGGATCAGGTTACTGATGATAAGGTTTTGACACACATACCATTATTTGTTGCCATGGCGGGCAGCTGCAAATTACTCTCTGGAAACCAGAAAAGCAAGTTATGCAAGTATTTTCCTGTATGTTTTTTCCATGCATTGTAAGGAATTGAATTTTGGAAGCACAACAGAGTTTTTAATAGCTAATGAATCCGCAAAACAGGAGGGCATTAATATACATCATTTAGGCTAAGAACACCCGGGAATTGACCAGTAATTACCCGGGAAGTTGAACCACAGGTGCAGAATCCAAACTACATGTTTTGTGATAATTCACTCACAAGCAAGAGATTTGTAACATTAGTTGTACCACTTTTAAAATTGCACCCCCCAAAAAAGAGCAAAGCACCCCGATAGCACCCCCAAAAATAATTTTTGGAAGCAATTATATTCAGGCAGTATTCTATGGAAGCCCGGAACCACATGGTGAAGAAGAAGAAGAAGAAAAAAAAAACTTGTTATTTCGAGATACGTTATTTCAACATAATATATCGTTATTTCGACATAATAAGTCGTTATTTCGACATAATATCTCGTTTTTTCGACATATGCTGGGACATTCTAATCTGCATTAAGCGTTCTTATAAAGGTTTTCTATGGGAGGAAAATGCTTAATGTGTAATTAAACGCGTCTTCTTTGGGTGAACTAACCCTAAACCATGTTGATCATTTGCCAGTTTATTCCCTTAGGCTATCAACAAACCTTGTTACACTGGTGCCGAAACCCAAGAGGAATGAAAAATGCACTGTCAAAGAGCCATCGCTGGTGTGGGAAATCAGCTGCGTTTATTTTAAAATTAAAGTACTGCACGTTGATCGTTTGCTACTAGCTCCTTCCCTTATCAACAAACCTCGTTACAGTTAACATTTAAGGACACACAATATTACCAAATAATCAATCAGTTATTTACATAATTAATAACTGGATTACTTAATGATCTAAATCATCATCTGCAATCCGTTTGAAAGTATCTTAATTCATATTTTATAGCATTTTCATTATGTGATTAATAGAAACTTATTGATCATTTATGCTGTTTACAATACGTTTAAAAATATTGACTTTAGTTGGCTACATGCTAATAATGAACAATAACAATTCATCTTTAGAATGTTTTAACCTTAGTTAGCCTAATGTTAATCTCAACTTGACTATTTTTAAGATCACAATTTTATAGGTTAGCAAGTTAATGAACTGATAACCAACACGAACATTTGTATTAACTAACATTAACAAAGGTTAATAAATGTTGTTCAAAAATATACATCATTCATTTATGTTACTCAATGAATTATAATGTTAAAATGGACCTTGTTGTAAAGTGTTACCATTTATGCTATATTTTGTTTTCTAGCAAGTGCTACCTTTTAATAACACTAAGCCTTCAGTATTTTGGCTGAATATAGCCTAGTTGTAGTGAAGAAAAGGCATAATTGTGTACATAATGATATGACAATTCTATATTTCCAGAGGAAATTAAACTATACTGTAACAGATGTAAGGTGCAGTTACTTTAAGTATATATTTCTACCCGATCTAACTGTTAAATATGCTACATTTGTTAGTGTCGTGTGTGACCTAGTCCGATTGATTCAGTCTTAAATACGTTTTTACAGTGTAGCCTATATGCTGCATGAATTTCATAAGCCTTACTAACCTGCTGTTCAAAGAGAAGTAGCCTACTGTGGATGTTGATGCTGTAGATTTCTTGTTTTGTTACTTAACTTGATTTTCTTGAAAAGCCAGTCGAAGAGAGGTAGATATAGCCTAGCCAATGTATTCACTCTTTATATTGCAACACTGCCCATGGGTTTCCTATCCGGGAAACAGTGCTTCTGATCGCGAACACACCCCTTATTAACAAACTGACAAATAAAATATCTTCATGAACATTTTCCATGACAACTCTTGGCATTTCTCAGGTCCTCTTATGTTTTAAAAGAACAAATACACCTTTTGATAAATCTCTCCTTCCTTTACGTTTTACTTCCTTAGGAAAAAAAAAAACTTTCCTTGTGACTTGCAATCTCTTGCAATTTCCTTGTGACTTGCAATTCCATAATTGACAGGAAACCCCTTATTAAAACAGTGCACAGTGCAATTAACGCTTTATTGAGAAAAAAAACATTTTCCTAACAGTGAGGCTATTTACACCTCATCATAACTTCCTCTCATGAGAATAGCAAGTAGCCTATGTATCACTTTACAACCGGTTCTTATTAGCATTTATTACCACATAAAACATTGTTCCATATCATAAAACCATATAAAAAATATAACAAATAATATAGCTGCAAGCAGCAATTATCAGGGCCAAGCGCAAGCAGACGATTAGACATGCTAACATGGCTGGGAGTGTCAGACAAACTGCAACAATGAGCAATTAAAGACATTTAAAGAGGATTTTAGGCGAAATGGCTGAAACATCAGTAATGAAAAATATGATTTAATGGATTACCACTTTTGACCAATAGGTGGCGCAGTTACGAAATTGATGTGGTGTGGTCAGAGTGAGGTGACAATGACATACAAAGTTTGGTGTCAATATGTCAAGGCATTGCAGAGATAAAGCCTGAATAGTCATTTTGGCTTCATGCCTCAACTTTGCTGCTGCGTTCTACAAAAACGGTTTCGTCTATCGACACGAAATCCATAACTTTTATGGTGATGGTGATGATACGATTCGATTTTGGTGAAAATCGGACGAACGGTCTAGGAGAAGTTCGAAAAAGTATCATTCATATAATCAACTCTGATAAGCGGATCTTTATTTACCATCATGAGTGTAAAATGCAATAGAATACCTAACAGAGGGGCAGGCAGCTTTCCTCTAGAGCTCTGTCAATATACACCAAGCGAACGTCCCGGGTTACGTATGTAACCCTAGTTCCCCGAAGGGACGGACGCTGCGTGTAATCGCAGTGGGAACGCCCCCCCCAGCGTAACGAGTCTGAAGCATGAATGAAATCATTCGATGGAGCGTCACAGCGACCAGGAAGCTATAAATATCCCCTGAATACACAAGCCGCCAGCTTCTAATGTTACTGAATCAAGAGATCCAAGGGGATGCCGGGAGTATGGCAGGACACGCAGCATACGTAACCCGGGACGTTCCCCTTCAGGGACTACCGCTGCGTGTAATCGCAGTGGTAACGCAATACCCACATCCCCATATGACCAAATCCCCGTCGTGTGTCATTAGGAGACACAAACCGACGAGAGAACCTGAGCCCCGGGAGTGGAGCTAATATCAAGGGAATAGAATCTAACGAAAGTGTGCGGTGAGGACCAGCCTGCCGCATCACAAACGTCCTGAAGAGAAGCTCCTGAAAGAAGAGCTGTAGAGGCAGCCATACCCCTGGTGGAATGAGCCCTTACAGCCAAAGGTGAAGGCTGATGGGCCAAACCGTAAGCAAGCGAGATGGCCTCGACCACCCACTTGCTCATCCTTTGCTTAGATGCCGGACACCCCTTCTTAGGTGACCCAAAACAGACAAACAATTGTTCCGATTTCCTCCACAGGGCAGCTCTGTGTAAGGAACTTTTCCGAAACTTCCTCGATGGGCTCGAAAGGAGCTAGGGAGAGACCTTCTAAGACGATGGCCAGATCCCAAGCTGGTACCCTCGTGCGAACTGCAGGCCTCAGCCTCAAGGTGCCACGAAGGAAGCGAGATATAAGTGGGTGTCTCCCGAGAGAACCTCCGCTTGAAGGGGCGTGGTAAGCAGCTAAGGCCGTCACGTACACCTTCAGTTTGGAGTGGGATAACCCTGTGGAGAGACGGTCCTGCAGGAAATCCAGCACTGTACCAACCGGGCAGTTAACCGGGTCCTGCTGGCGCTCTCCACACCAAGAGGTGAAAAGTTTCCACCTCGCGGCATATAACTTCCTTGTGGCGGGAGCTCTGGATTGGAGGATGGTCTCAACGACCTCAGTCGAGAGACCAGAATCTATGAGCTGGGCCCCCTCAGAGGCCAAGCCCACAGCCTCCATAGTTCTGGGCAGGGGTGAATGATCGACCCACTCGCCTGAGAGAGTAGATCTCTCCTGATCGGTATCTCCAGGGGAGAGCCGTCGAGGAGAGACACTAGGTCCGCAAACCATACTCGGGCCGGCCAGAACGGGGCTATTAGCAGAAGACTGAGCCCGTTGCGGCGAACCCTCTCCAGAACTCCCGGGAGCAGAGCGATCGGGGGAAAAGCGTACAAACGTGACCTCGGCCACGGATGTACCATCAAGTCCAACCCCAGTGGGGCTGGCAGGCTGAGAGAGAACCACAGTGGACAGTGTGATGTCTCTCGGGAAGCAAATCGGCACAATCGAAATGTTCCCATAGGAGCTCCGCCACCTCGGGGTGAAGACTCCATTCCCCGGGCCTTGGCCCCTGCCTCGACAGGATGTCTGCCCCCTGATTTAAATACCCCGGGAGATAAATAGCTCTCAGAGAAAGAAATCTCCCCTGGGACCTTAGGAGAATCTGACGTGCCAGTTTGTAAAGTGGGCGAGAACGCAGACCCCCCTGATGGTTGATATAAGAGACCTCCGATGCGTTGTCTGTTCGGACAAGAACATGGTGGCCCCTTAGGTCTGGGAGGAAGTGTTTCAGAGCCTGAAACACTGCCAACATCTCTAGACAATTTATGTGCCATAGATGGTGATGGTCCTCCCACAGACCCTGAGCTGGGCGACCACTCATGATCGCCCCCCACCCCGCGAGAGAGGCATCTGTCGTTAGCATAACGTGACGACAAGGAGCTCCCAACACATTGCCTTGGGACAGAAACCGAGGATCTTTCCACATAACCAGGGCGCGATGACACCGTCGCGAACTCATGATCATGCGAAGCGGATTTCCCCTCGGGGAGAATCCCCTGGTTCTGAGCCACCACTGTAACGGTCTCATGTGCAGGAGGCCAAAAGGTATCACGTTGGACGCAGCTGCCATGAGACCTAACAGTCTCTGGAACTGTTTTACAGTGGATGACTGGCCTAGCTTGACCTGATCTACTGCGGCGAGAATCGAAGCAACACGAGCAGGTGACAACTGTGCCTGCATCGTCGTCGAATCCCACACTTCACCGAGAAAAGTGGTTCTCTGTAATGGAGAAAGAACACTCTTCTTGGCGTTGAGCCTCAACCCCAACCTCTTGATGTGAGCAAGAACGACATCTCGATGCCGAACCGCCTGTTGTTCTGATAACCAATCGTCTATATAGTTCAGCGTCTATATAGTTCAGCGGTGCTATAGCTGCATCCATACACTTCATGAACGTGCGGGGTGACAGTGCTAGGCCAAACGGAAGAACCTGACATTAGTACGCTTCGCCCCCGAAAGCGAACCTCAGGAACTTCCTGTGTTGAGTGAGGATGGATACATGGAAGTAAGCGTCCTTTAGCGTCCACATAGTGGCGGCAGTGGCTCAGTGGTTCATGTAGGTTTTCTACAAACCAGAAGGTTGGTGGTTCAATCCCCGGTTCCACCTGACCAAGTGTCGAGGTGTCCATGATCAAGACACCTAACCCCAGCTGCTCCCGACGATGCAGTCCATTTACCATTTACTCAAGTCTTGCAGGAAACTCCTGTGTAGGCGTTAACAAACACATTCTCGGCTATACGACCTTGTCTAAACCGCTCGCTGAGGAGGGTGGTGACTCAGCCATCCAATGGCACCTCATTCAAATCCTGTTGCGCAGGAAACAAATCCGGTGCGAAAGAAAATGGTTTTCAAGGTTATAGAATCTAGCAAAAGTATTCTGCGAAGACCAACCCTGCTGCTAAGCAGATGTTCTGAATAGACATGCCCTTTAAACAAGGCCAAGATGAAGCCAAACTCCTAGTGGAGTGGATGTGACCACTTATAGGACAGTCTGCCTCTTAAGGCAAGGCAAGGCAAGTTTATTTATATAGCACATTTCATACACAATGGTAATTCAAAGTGCTTTACATAGAAGAAATAAAAAAAATCAAAAGAAATAACAATAATTAAAACAGTTTAGAATAAAGAAATTAAAATAATCAAAACAAATAAGAATAATTAAAACAGTTTAGAATAAAAAATAAAATAAAGTACAGTAAAAACAGTCGGACGAACAGTGGCACAGTGGTCATTCAGTAAATGCATAGCTAAACAGATATGTTTTGAGTCTGGATTTGAATGTAACTACTGTAGGAGCACATCTGATCTCCTCTGGAAGCTGGTTCCAGCTGCGGCTGGCATAATAGCTAAAAGCAGACTCTCCGTGCTTAGAGTGAACCCTTGGTATTTCTAGCTGATGTGATCCTAATGATCTGAGTGATCTGTTAGGTTTATATTCAGTGAGCATATCTGCAATGTATTTGGGTCCTAGGCCATTAAATGATTTATATACCAGTAATAATACTTTAAAATCAATCCTGAATGTAACTGGGAGCCAGTGTAAAGACCTGAGGACTGGTGTGATATGTTCATATTTTCTGGTTCTGCTCAGAATCCTGGCATCAGCGTTCTGTATGAGCTGCAACTGTCTTATGGTCTTTTTAGGAAGGCCAGTGAGGAGTCCATTACAATAATCCACCCTGCTGGTGATAAAAGCATGCACAAGTTTCTCTAAGTCTTGACTGGAAACAAAGCATCTAATTCTTGCAATATTTTTCAGGTGATAGTATGCTGATTTAGTTATTGCTTTGACATGACTACTGAAACTAAGGTCTGACTCTAGAGACACACCAAGATTCCTGACTTGATTTTTAGTTTTTAGACCCCTAGCGTCAAGGTATGCATTTACCTTAAGAACTTCCTCTTTGTTTCCAAACGCAATGACTTCAGTTTTGTCTTTGTTTAACTGAAGAAAGTTTCGGCACATCCAACTGTTTACTTCATCAATGCATTGGCACAGGAAGTCAATGGGGCTGTAGTCGTTAGGCGATAGGGCTAAGTAGAGCTGTGTGTCGTCTGCATAGCTGTGGTAAGAGATTCGGTTCTTTCTCATTGTTTGGCTCATTGGGAGCATATACAGGTTGAATAGGAGTGGTGCAAGAATTGAGCCTTGAGGGACTCCGCATGTCATGGATGTCCACTCAGACTTATGGTCTCCTATACTCACATAATAACCTCTCCCTTCTAAGTATGATCTGAACCATTTTAGGACTATCCCAGAAAGCTCCACCCAGTTTTCCAGCCTGTCAAGAAGTATGTCGTGATCGACAGTGTCAAATGCAGCACTGAGGTCGAGTAGTACCAGTACTGATAATTTGCCTGAATCAGTATTTAAGCGAATATCGTTTATTATCTTTATGAGCGCTGTCTCTGTGCTGTGATGCAATCGGAATCAAGATTGAAAATTGTCAAAAGTATCCATTCAAGCTTAAGAATTTGTTCAGCTGATTGAAGACAACTTTTTCAATGATCTTGCCTATGAAAGGAAGATTTGAGATCGGTCTATAGTTGCTTCATATAGTCTTATCCAGATTGCTCTTTTTCAAGAGGGGCTTGACAACTGCAGTTTTCAGGGAGTTTGGAAAACTACCAGAAAGAAGTGAGGCATTAACCACTTTTAGGAGATCTGCTTCTAAACTGTTTAACACACTTTTGAAGAAAGATGTGGGAAGTGTGTCAAGGGCGCAGGTTGATGTTTTAAGGTGCTGTATGGTTTCTTCCAAAATTTTGCCATCAATTTCTTTGAAATCAGACATAGTAACTACATTCTCAGGTTGTGGTCTGAACTGTCTGACCCCAGTGCGGCTCAATGATGTGCTGATCACCTTTCTGATATTATTCATTTTCTCAGCGAAGAAAGAAGCAAACTCACTGCACTTGCCGTCAGAGAGCATTTCACTGGGAATCTGGCTTGGGGGGTTTGTCAGTCTCTCTACAGTAGCAAAAAGAGTGCGTGTGTTGTTTAAGTTTCTGTTTATAATATTTGAGAAGAAAGTCTGTCTAGCTTTGCCTAGTTCCATATTGAAAGCATGGATGCAGTCTTTGTAGATGTTATAATGGACTACAAGTTTTGTCTTCGGCCACATGCGCTCTGTTTTTCTGCATGTTCTTTTCATATTTTGCACAGCTGTTGTGTTTCTCCAAGGTGCTTTTTGTCTACCACTCTTCCTGACTTTCACAGGAGTATATAATCTATTACACCTTTAACCTTTGAGTTAAAAGAATCAAGGAGAAAATCAACAGAGTCAGCAGATATGCTTGGTTTTAAAGATGTAGCCTTCATAAATAGCACACTAGTGTTCTCATTGAAGCATCTCTTCTTGACAGACACAGATCTAGCTTCAATGGCAGGAGAGATCAATATATCAAAGAAAATACAGAAATGATCAGACAGTGCTACATCCTTAATAACAATCGATGAGATGTTTAAACCCTTACTAATAAGTAAATCTAGAGTGTGTCCACGATTGTGTGTGGGTCCATGTACATGCTGAGTCAGATCAAAAGTTTTTAAAACAGTTTTGATTTCTTTTGCCATATTGTTTTCTGCATTATCTATGTGAATGTTAAAATCTCCAGTAATAGCAACACAGTCAAACTCTGAGGAAATTGTTGATAGCAGTTTTGTAAAGTCCTCAGCAAAGGCTGGAGAGTATTTTGGAGGCCAGTAAATAATGATAAGTAAAATACGTGGGGCACCTTTTAACACAATACCCAGATATTCAAAAGAGGGGTAGTTACCAAATGATGTTTGCTTACATTGATAGACATATTTAAAAAGAGCAGCTACTCCCCCTCCTCTCCTAGCAGCTCTGCAGACACTCATAAAAGTAAAGTTAGGAGGGGATGTTTCATTGAGGACTGTTCCACTGCAGCTGTCTCCTAGCCAAGTTTCATTTAGAAGCATAAAATCCAGGTTGTATGTGGTTATTAAGTCATTGACTAGAAGTGATTTATTTTTAAGTGAGCGGATGTTTAAAAGTGCTAACTTAACAGTCTTACTTTTTGTTACTTTTGTCTTAGTTTGGCGTGCAATAGGCACCAGATTAGATGGGTTTGCTGTACGGCTTTTGAAGGCCTCATGGTGCGTTCACACCGGATTAACAGCGCGTCAGGCGCGAGTAATTTCAATGTTAAGCCAATGCAAAGACGCGTTACGCGCGTAAAAAAATTCCTGCGGCGCGAATGAGGCGTAGAGCGCGGCGCGGTAGACGCGAATACACCTCATTCGCGCGTCAAGTTCGCGCGAATGGCGCGAATTGAGCATCTGGCGCGTTAAGCGCGTTACGTGTACTTATTTAGTTAGTGCTATTTGTGCATTCACGTGTTTGACGCGAATTCGTCGAGTTGAAAAATCTGAACTTTGCCGTCAATTCGCGCCGCGTTAACCAATCAGGAGCTTAGCTGCTTGCTGCTGTCACGTGGTGAAGTGTCTGGATGCCTCAATAAATTATTTTGTAATATGACTAAATGCCTGCGTGTGGTTCTAATGCACAACAAAGCAAATATTTTATCACTTAAAACTTTATTTCAATATACGAGACATGTTAATTTTGTATTGAATGTTATTTATTCCATATCTAGATTATATGAAATATTATGATGTAAAGACAACCAACATATATGTGCATAAGTTCGTGTCTGGACGTAAGAGAGAAAAAAATCATAGGACAGGTTAATAACTTTTGGAGGCTGGCTCTATTTATCATCAAAACAAAAATAAATGACAGATTAGGTGGATGAGGGCGAGGGTGATCCTCACTCCGATGCGGGACAACAGTCATCAAGCTGGGCGCGGGACAGGCGGAAGTACCGCTGACAGCGGCCGTCATCCAGCCGCAGCTCCTGAAGCGAGCAAATGTGAAACTCGCCAAACGGTTCGCCTCCGAAGGGGTCCAGTGGACACAAATATGATCCCCACGCCGCTGTTCTGCTCTCCAGAGCAAATACAGAGACTCTCTCGATGAATGCTCGATCAACATAAAAACGATGGCCGCCAACGGGTTTCGATTCCGACGCGCGTGACGTGCGTAAATTTCGCTTCAAACTTTTGTTTTTACGCACGTCAGTTTCACTCTTGACACGCGAATTAACACAAAGTGGTCAAGCGTCAAACTAGATGCGGTAGACGCGAATTTGAAGCGCTATTCGCGTCCGGTGTGAACGCACAGTTAGACTTTCTATCATTTAATCGAACAGCAATAGAGAAAGATACAGGCACACTGGGTTCCCGCTTGTTCTGTAAACATTTGAGAAAGTTACTGTTATCATAGCGGGGACCCGGCACATATCACTGAGAGCTGGTATCAGTTGTTTTTGGTTTACCTCGAGCCAATGGAGGAGGGTGTGGGCCCTGGCGTTTTTGCAGAGGCCGAAGAGCTCTCACAAGCGGAGAGCGAGCTGGGCCCGCAGGCTTTCGTGGTTTTGGGGCCTGACTTTTTTTGGTTGATGTCTGGGGGCTTGCAGATAGTTTGGTTCCAGCAAACACCAGTTTTTCCATTTTCTCTGAGAAACACAGAAGATGCTGTGGAGATGCAGGGCTCAGCTGAGATTGTGTCCGTGAGCAGAGGTTGTTTTGGCTGAGTGGTGTTATCATTGTCCTTGTTTGACGTGTCAACCGCATGTCCATCCAGGTGCTGAAGTGAAGTCCTGTGGTCATTCATACTGTGTCCAGGTGTGTGTGTGCCATTCAGGTTGAATGTATTGGCACACACTGCAGAAGGATGATTGAGGGAGAAGTAGATATTGTCCTTTAGCACTCTTGAACCAAGTTTGTTTGGGTGGTGGCCATCCTGTTGAAACAGCTGCCTCTGACTCCAGAAAAGATTGAAGTTGTCAATGAAGTTTACTCCTTTTATATTGCAGGTTTTTTGGAGCCATGTATTAAGCCCAAGCAACCGTGAAAATCTGTTTGTTCCTCTTGCTGGGAGTGGTCCACTGATGAATGTTTGTACTTTCAGTCTTTTAAGTGTTTTAAAAAGTTAATTAAAATCCTTCTTAAGGAGTTCTGACTGCTCTTTATGAATATCATTTTCCCCCACATGAATGGTGAGTCGATTTGCAGTCTTATGTTTCATCAGAATGTTCTCAAGTTCCCTGTTTACATCAGAAGTCATTGCTTGTGGAAGGCAGCATGTAGTTGTATCCCTGCTAATAATGTTTCTGATTATGGAGTCACCCACTATTAGAGTCCTGTGCTCGGCTGCGCTCTGAGCTAAGTGACGCTGTCTGCTTGACCTTGAGCGCCAGTTAGCATCAGTGTTAGCTACTGGCTGATTCAGTCTTTGTTCAAACACATTCATCACGTTTGGGGATTCCTCATTTACATTCACTAATACTTCAAATCTGTTCTCAAGATGCATAGGCGGTGGTAGGAGACCAGTATTTGCAATCCTTGTCAGAGCCGTATCTGGGGTAGAGGAGGCTACTGCGGCAATATGTGATACTCGTGTCAATCTGATGTCTCGAGTGCCTTTGGGTCTCGCTCCCTGTTTGTGCCACCGATTTGTAAATCGATCGGCTTGTTTCCCTACACACAGTATGGCCTGTCGAAGAGGACTATATTCATGGGACTCACCGGCTCTAGGCTGAGGGCATCCATGACGAAGCTCTGTTGTGTGTTCCGTCTGGTTTGGTGGTCCCACAAGTAACTTTGTTTCAAGAGCTACAATCCTTTGTAAAAGTCTGTGGCAGTTAGTGCAGCAAGTAGATTCCAGAAGAGGCATTTTCTCTTATCCTTTAGAATGTAGGCAGTTGTGTTTTCCTCCCCGGAATGTAAGCAGTGGGAGGCTGGTTGAATAAAACTATTCTGCTTTTTTTGTAGTAATCCAAGCGTTTGAGCACTGTGTTGATTAGCTGAAGTTAAAATTAGGTGATAAAAGGAGATAAAATATAAAAATATAAAAGCGATAGAGCATTTTAAGAAGCATAAGCCAAGTGGATGGCTTCCACTATCTTTCCACTACTTTCTTAGCACCCCCATAGCAGACGAATAGCTGCTCCAACAAGCCAAAGGAGCTAGTTCTGTCCACATAAGCACGCAGCGCACGAACGGGGCACAGTGGGCGTTTACGTGACCCTCCCTCCATGGCTGGGTCGGGAGAGTCAAATGCTTGAAGTGTTATAACCTGTGCTCTAGAGCGCTTTGTGTGTATACACTCCAAAACTCTTTTTAGAGGCAGCACGTCCTGTAGAACGCAATTTCTACTTTTACTTTGTGAGCTCGTCGTGGACTTCAGGGAAAAAACGTGCTGCTCGCTGACGAGGGGCCTGATGACGCCCCGGCAGGAACCACTCGTCTAACCGGCTGTGTGTGGGCTCTTCAGGGACAGCCCAATCCAGTCCAAGCTCTTCAACAGCTTTGGAAAGGACACAGAGAAACTCTGCGTCAATCCCAGCTGTTGCGTCAGTTGGCTCTCTGAGCAGCGAGGGGGCGGGGTCATCTACCGAGCCCGACCAATCTTCGCGTCAGAGGCCGCCAACGACATGCTGTCGTCATGAAGATCCTCGTCGGATCCTATGAATGAGACCACACCACTCGCGCTCGCAGAGGGGCGTTGGTCTGGGCGGGAAAACAGCACAGGTGAAACCTCTCTATGTGGAGAGAACGAGGCACGCGGGACGTGCACCGGTGTGAGCTCGCTCAACTCCGAGGGTTCAACCCCTTTTCCCCACTGTTTTTTCCTCCGAGGTTCCTGGGAGGAAGAAAACGAGAGAAAAAGATAAAAAAGAAAGCAATCTTTCTTTTTTTCTTTTTAAAAAGAAAGCGATCCGTGAACGCAGAGAGAAGAGACTCACATTCTCGCAGTGAGAACAGCTGGTCTCTGTGAGTTCAGCCTCAGGGTGGGATTTCCCCAGGCACAAGACGCACTCACTTTGCTTGTCTTTAACGTTCAGGGGCTCACTACACGAGCCACAGTGGCGCGACATTTGCATCAATGTCGTAATTTGCTCTTTTAGACTCGCCGGATGGCGAGCAAACAGTACGTGGGCGGGATCGGCGAAGAGCTGATGTTGGCGCTCTGATTCGTCTGGTTCCCTTGCTTTGCTGGTCAACAGCGAGAAGGATTGAATCCTCAGAGTATCAGCGAAGAGAAGTGCCGTCGCTGAAGGAAAATTAATCTATAGATTTTAATCTGATTGTCCTACGCCAGATCCCCTGCTTTTATAGCCAGATGCCACGCCCATATTGGCGTGCTTCCCTGCCATAGGCTCGTGCAGCTCTGCTGCCTTGCCATTGGTTCGTTTTATTACTCTGCACGAACCAATGGCCGTGCAGTTTCACTGCGTGATTAAAAAGGCTTCAGAATTCGGAGAAAAATTACTCCGTACGAGTAAAGTATCGAAAGGGACCTGCTGTATATATACCTCCTGATGTTAATTCAGTTGACTGGATGAGGTCATACCATGCCAATTAGATTAATTATCTGAACGTGCTTTTCCCAAACTTTTTTAATAAAACATCATACAAAAAAGCATCATGTTCTGCTAACACAAAGCATTTCCTTCAAATAAGTGTGTGGGGAAAATCTTTCTTCACAAACAAGCATTTCTGCCAAAGAGCCACAGGGGAGGCGCGACACGCGAAGAAAAAATAATTCTGTATGCAGCTCTATTAATATCGCAGGGCTTAAAGTATTCCGGCAGCGCATGCGATACATTTTTGTATATGATCACGCTCTTATTCACGCAAATGCTTTTAAACCATTCATTCGCGACAAGACAAAAGAGAACACGCTGTCAGTGAATGTCCTCCTGACACACACACGCACGCATGACGCACAGAAAGACGCGCGCCAGTATCGAGTTCTCTTTCGCGCTTGAACGAACAATAACCCACACATTTATGCCAAAATGTCCATTTTGTCGAGTATCCTCACAAGAACAGTCTTAAATAAGTTAAATAAAATCTTAAACAGAAGTAAAGAGTAGTGAGAGAATGAGATCCGGCAGATCTTAAAGTGACAGCAGCACTCATTCTCTCTGTCAGTAAAGTTAACCAATGAACAAAGGGAACAGAGAAAAGTACTCACTGCTCTTGACTAAAGAACGCTTGTAGCTTCTGTCACCGTCCCGCTACCGGGACGCCTAACTTTACTTCACTATATTTCTATTAAATCCTAATCTAATTATGACAAATTATATATCGTTGGAAAGGTCTAAGACTTCTAAATAGATATTCTACCCCTGTTTTGTGTTACAAATTATGTAGGAAGAGTAAATGATGAATTTATGACAAGAGTGAACCTCAAAAAATCAGCATCATAACTGTCACGGTTTGGGTTTTGTGTCTTGTTCCTTGTTCTTGTATGTCAGGTGATTCCCTGTTTGCCATGTGTCTTGTCTATTGTTCCCAGGTGTTTCTCGTTAGCCACGCCTCCTTGTTATCTCGTTTAGCTTGTTTGTCCTTGTATTTAAGCCCAGTGGTTCAGTTCAGTCCTTGTGAGTTCCTATGTTGTTGTGACGTGGTAATGTTTGCCTGTAGCTGTCTCCTTGTTCCTGTTCTGAATTTCCTGTTCTGAGTTTTCACTCTTTGTCTCTGCTTCAACGTTACAGAAGAACTCACCAACACTGAATCCAGCAGCATGTTCGTCAGCATCTCTTCTCCAGCCACCGAGTGGGGGAGAGGCCACTCTTTTGAGGGGACCCGGTTGGTCAAGTTTCGCAGGACACGTGGAGGCCTCAGTAGAGGAGGTGGTCGAGAGGAGCCCCGACACCCCTTTCCACGCTGGCCACTCTTCGACCCTGGGTTGGTGATGTCCAGCCCAGGGCCCCATTCACCACTGGTCCCGTCCAGCCCAGAGCTTCACTTCAGCCACGTCCAGCCAGAGCTTCACGTCAGCCACGTCCAGCCAGAGCTTCACGTCAGCCACGTCCAGCCAGAGCTTCACGTCAGCCACGTCCAGCCAGAGCTTCACGTCAGCCACGTCCAGCCAGAGCTTCACGTCAGCCACGTCCAGCCAGAGACCGTCCAGCCAGAGACGTCCATGCTTCTCTGGAAGACGCTGTGCTCATTGTGGGGTCCATGGCTGTTTTGTGTGTATGGGCAGCACACACATCCGATACAGCCCATCAACCCAGCACCAAGCCCTCTTCGCTGCTGGTTCCGTCCAGCACCAAGCCCTCTTCGCCGCTGGTTCCGTCCAGCACCAAGCCCTCTTCACCGCTGGTTCCGTCCAGCACCAAGCCTTCTTCGCCGCTGGTTCCGTCCAGCACCAAGCCTTCTTCGCCGCTGGTTCCGTCCAGCACCAAGGCCTCTTCGCCGCCAGTCCAATCCAGCACAGAGCCTTCACCGCCGGTCCCGTCCAGCACAGAACCTTCACCCCTGGTCCCGTCCATCCCAGAGCCCTCGCCGCTGGTCCTATCCAGTCCAGAGCCGTCTTTGCCGCTGGACCTGTCCAGCTCAAAGCCCTCTTCGCCATTGGTCCAGTCCAGTACAGAACCGCCTTCATCACTGGTTCTGTCCAGAGCCCTTGCTTCACGTTGCGCCTGCCGAGCCAGAGGCTGTCCACGTCACGTCTGCACAGCCAGAGACTGTCCACGTCACGTCTGCACAGCCAGAGACTGTCCACGTCACGTCTGCACAGCCAGAGGCTGTCCACGTCATGTCTGCACAGCCAGAGACTGTTCACGTCTGCACAACCAGAGACTGTTCACGTCACTTCCTCCGAGCCAGGGTCTACGGACAAGATGGCTGATCCGGAGACTGTTCACGTCACTTCCCCTGAGCCAGTGTGTGTGTTTTCTGTTCCTGGTCCCGAGCCAGAGTCTGTGTGGTCTGTTCCTGAGCCGTGGTCTGTTCCTGAGCCGCGGTCTGTTCCTGTTCCCGAGCCCGCGCCTGTTCCAGCCTATAACACCATAGCTACCCCCAAGAAAATTTTGGGGGGGGGCAGTAGGTACTCGCCATGGCCGCCCGAAGGGTCCTCACCGCCGAGGGGTCTTCACCGTCCTGGCCGCCCGAGGGGTCTTCACCACCCTGGCCGCCCGAAGGGTCTTCTCAACCGTGGCCACCTGAACTGCCTGCTCCACCCTGGTCGCCTGCACAACCTGGCCCGCCCACGCTCCATGGCCCAGGTCCGCCATGACTATATCCTGGTCCCGTTCCCCTGTGCGGGCCTGGCCCTCCATCCCTCCCCTGGGACCACCTCCGCGTCACCACCCTCCTGAACTATGTTTTTTGTTTTTTATGGGCGTCTGGAGCCGCCCATAGGGGAGGGGCTATGTCACGGTTTGGGTTTTGTGTCTTGTTCCTTGTTCTTGTATGTCAGGTGATTCCCTGTTTGCCATGTGTCTTGTCTATTGTTCCCAGGTGTTTCTCGTCAGCTTGTTTGTCCTTGTATTTAAGCCCCGTGGTTCAGTTCAGTCCTTGTGAGTTCCTATGTTGTTGTGACGTGGTAATGTTTGCCTGTAGCTGTCTCCTTGTTCCTGTTCTGAGTTTCCTGTTCTGAGTTTTCACTCTTTGTCTCTGCTTCAACGTTACAATAACTGGAGGTCTGACCTCTGTCACAAAAAGTCGATGCACCCACTTTTAATCATTGAAACTTTTATGCTAAAAGTTCATAATAAAACATATAATCTAGTATTTTTCAATAAAAAAAATATAATATTATCCTCTAAAAATTATTATATATATATATATATGTGTGGCCTCAAGATAGTATCTCGTGGCCTCAAGATACTATCTTGTGGCCTCAAGATAGAGATACTATCTTGAGGCCACGAGATAGAGATACTATCTTGAGGCCACGAGATAGAGATACTATCTTGAGGCCACGAGATAGTATCTTGAGGCCACGAGTTACTATCTTGAGGCCAAGAGATACTTATAATTAATTTTTTTGACAAAGTGGGACTAGGGGGGCTCCGTACACCCCTGTCAGTTATATGCCTATAATTTAAATCAGAAGATGCAACTGATTCGCCCACCTCTGTCTGTGAGCACTATAGGATACAAATTGAAGATCCTAATGATGAGACCCAGCATATTAAATGACTGCACCAACTTGGTTCTTTATTAATTAGCTTCAAGGGACTAAATGCTCAGAGTGTACATAGGTTGAGTAAGTGTTTAACGTCACTGAACAACAGTGGATTGTGGCTGTACTGTATGTGAACGGTGGTGAGTTGTGGGTGGAGCTGCATTAGGTGAGACCTTTGGCTGCTGTCATAGACCCATCAGAGGACAACATTAATCTAGCCCTTTCATTAGAGGCTTTCTAGGTCTCTCTGCGCCTCCATCAGCAGATGAGTCCTCCATTATTGATCAAACCAAATACATCCAGCAGCCCAGCTACCACTATTTCTCCCAGCTTGGAGGTTTACAAGCCTTCTCCAGAGCAAGAGGTTTTCTTCCTCAAAGACGCAGAATCTACATACATTGGTGTACACTGGACTAAAAAATAAATGACAAAAGAATCAGCTCCAATAAGCAAAAAAAGAATATAGGGTTGAAAATACATTTGAATATACTGTTGAAATTGACTTGCATTTCAAGTGCATTAGTGCAAATGAATATTTAGTTTGTTTTTAAAAACTGAGGGATGAGTCAGAATAATCGAATCTGTTAACTGATAGAATTTCAGAGACATCAGAAATTAACTATCGCTCACAAAACAAGAAATAAAGTCACCCTGTAAGATTCTGCAATTTGACATAAAGATAGTCGCAAATTAGGGCTGTCACGATGTTAGATTTTTCACACCACGGTTAGTGTGGCCAAAAGAATTCACGATATCGATATATCGCGATATCCATTGAATCTATGTAGGACAACTCGAGGTATCACACACCGGACGCACAATTTCTCAGTTTATAGCCAGCAGTATTCTTATGTTTAAGGACATTATGAAATTATTACGTTATTTTACGCAAGAATGTCTGTACTATGTTATTATTTTACTGTACAATTAAATACAATAGTTGCTGAGTCTGTGATCTGAACACTTTAGCTCAGAGCATCCATTAACTGAATGAATTGAGAATATCACCTGAAAATCCGATAACATCAGCAATTTTCATTCAAGCAGCTGATTTCTGTAAATGAATGTAAAACTAAATGTATATTGCAGCACAGGGTGAAGTCATTTACGATGATTGAGACAAATATAATGTAAATTTAATATAAAACTATGTAAATGACGCTCAGGATTTTGAACAAGGTCCTGAGCTGTTGCTGGGCACCGCGGATAGACGCCGAATGGCACCGCCGGTGTGTGTACACTCGAAGAGAAAATTTGTTTGAATTTTAAAGACGTGGCGCTGCGCTTCTCGTACAGTGTGCGACCCCCTTTAAAGTGCTGTTTTCTTTTGAGCCGAAGAACTCCCATACAGGCGAGCTTACTTATTTCTCTGTGGACAGAGCGTTTCACTCTCTCGCTCAGACGACATTCTTCTCAGAGTAGCTGCGCGGCCCGGGCTGCATCTTCTTGTTTGATAGGTGTCAGCGGGTGCAATACAGCCACCCGAGGTCAACCAGGTAGGCCTACTCGCGCTGGAGTATTTATGTGTCATGTTATCATAACAGTCCTATTCATTTTAAACATTGTGGTTATCGCCAATACCGGTATATTGCCACACTCTAAATTAACACGATGTCGATATTTCATGCTTTGAATATCACGATTATCGTCAACACCGGTATATTGCGACACCCACAAAGTCACACTGTGAGAAATAGTCACATTGTGAGATATAATGTTCAACATACAATAGACCGTCACATCGCTAGATATAGTCACATTGTGATATAAAATCACAAATACAAGAAATAAAGTAGCACTGTAAGATATGCAGCTGTGGTCAGAATTATTGGCACCCATGGAAAATATGATCAAAGATGGCTGTAAAAATAAATCTGCATTGTTTATCCCTTTGATCTTTCTTTAAAAAAAAACTTTCTTTGAAGTAAAAGAAAGGCAATTGGGTGGGGAGAAATCACATAATGAAATAAATGTTTTTCTCTAAAACACGTTTTTTGGCACATTAATTATTGGCAAAATATATAGGGAAGTATCTCTGAAGTATATTCCAATTAATATTTATATTTTTTAGCACGCCAGGGTGTATAGGAACATGAAATTGTCCAGCTATGACTTTTATGCTATGACCCCTATGACTGTTGAGTATAAATATGAGGAAACACAAAGGCCAAATTCCCTTAATCATCCATCATCACAATGAGTTAAACCAAAGAACATAGTTCTGATGTGCAGCAAGAGATTGTTGAGCTTCACAAAATAGAAAGTGGCTGAAAGAAAATAGCTAAAGCATTGAAAATTCCCATTTCCACCATCAGGGCAATAATTAAGAAGTTCCAGGAGGAAGATGCGAGTCTATATTGTCCTAATGTACAGCGAGGAGGAAAGTTTGAGTGGCCAAAGACTCTTCAAGGATCACAGATGGAGAACTGCAGAGATTAGTTGAGTCTTGGGGTCAGAAAGTCTAAGAAAAATATAGCATTTACATCACCACATGTTGTTTGGGAGGGTTTCAAGAAAAATCCTCCTCGCTCATCCAAAAAAAAACCACCAGTATATCCAATTGGACTTCAGTTCAGTTCAGACTGGAACTTCGAAAGGGACTGGATTCTTTGGAGATGAGGTCCTGGACATCTTGTTCAGATACATGGTATCATGGAGAAAAGCATTTATTTCATAATGTGATTTTCCCCCCACTTTCCATTCTTTTACTTCAAATAAATTAATGGCACATTAATTATTGGCAATATATATAGGAAAATATCTCTGAAGTATATTCCAATTGATATTTATATATTTTAGCACGGCTGCTAATACAGAAACCTCCCCGTGGTGCAGCCTGGGACATGCTAAAGCACAACAGATACTCGCCCTCCTCGGGGCCTGCACTGTCAATCGCCTCAATCAATATTGAAGGTTTTTCCTGATGCAAGGCAGACATACTAGCAACAGCGGTCAGATGCTTCGACATAGTGTGCATGCAGGAAACCCACATCGGCCCTCCACAGCACCGACCAGCCATCCCTGGAATGAAGCTGGTGGCCGAGATCCGACACAGACAGTATGGGGTCAGCTGTAGTCAGCAGACCAAACCTTGCGATCGAAGAGGTCTGCACCCACATCACCGAAGGGGAAACCATCACAGTTGCCCTCCCGAACGTCTCTGTCACATCAGTGTATAAACCCCCCCAAAGTCCATTCCTCTACTCTGAACTGCCAGACAGAGGAAATACCACATCAGCATCGGGGACTTTAATGCCCATAGTACATGGTGGGGTTATGAAGCGAACAATCAAGACGGAGATGAAGTCGAAACCTGGCTCGAGTCGAAACACCTGACTCTGATCCACGACGCGAAACTGCCAAAATCTTTTCACAGTGCCAGATGGAAACGAGGATATAACCCAGATCTCGTGTGTGTGAGCAGTGAACTAACATCGAGAGTTGTGAAAGACGTCCTTGACCCTATCCCCCACACGCAACACCGGCCAATCACCATAACCATCCGATCCGTTCTCCAAGCAACAACCGTCCCCTTCCGAAGAAGGTTCAATCTGCGTAAGGCAGACTGGCTGTCGTTCCAACAGGAGATTGAAAACTCCATCTCCAGCATTCCATCACACCCCAACAACTACAGCATGTTTATAGACCTGTTGAGAAGGTCTGCCAGGCGACATATACCAAGAGGATGTCAGACTGAGTACATCTCCGGGCTGTCGGAAACATCTAGTGACCTATTGAAAGCCTTCCACGGGGCATACCATAAGGACCCCTTCTCTCCCACCACCATGGAACTCGGAGAGATCCTGCTGAACAAAGTCGGGGAAGATCGAAGGAAAGCCTGGAAGGAGCTGTTAGAAAACACCAATATGACCAACAACAGCAGGAAGGCATGGGCCACAATCCGCCGCCTCGGCGAAGACCATACCACACCGCCCACACTTACAACAGTCACAGCAAACTAAGTTGCAGCACAGCTGGTGGCAAATGGTCACAGCCAAAACCGGCGCAGACCCAAAGGAGAATACCGCCTGGACAGCGGTACCGGACCACCCACAACCAGCCAGAGCACTCACCAAGCCAGAACTTGAAGCTGCAATGAGCAAGCTGAAACCTGGGAAAGCAGCAGGAATCAATGATGTACTGGCGGAAATTATACAGTACCTGGGACCTAAAGCAAAGACTTGGCTCCTAGAAATGCTGAACTCATGCATGGAAGAGAAAATAATCCCACCGGTATGGAGAAAGGCCAAGACTGTCGCAATTCTCAAACCTGGAAAGGATCCATCATCCCCAATGAGCTACAGACCAATTTCCCTCCTCTGCATCACCTACAAGTTCTACGAGAGGCTATTACTCCAATGCCTTATGCCACTTATAGACTCTAAGCTTACTAAAGATCAAGCTGGTTTCCGTCCTGGCCGCTCCTGTACTGGACAGCTACTAAACCTCACCCAACACATTGAGGACGGTTTTGAGAGCAAACTCATTACCGGAGCAGCTTTCATAGACCTGCTGCCTACGATACTGGGTATTATCACGGGGTGTATAAAGACAACGCCAGTCCTGTGCCTCTACGCCCTAGCTGGCTTTTTTTTTTTTAAGATCAAAGGGATAAACACAGACTTATTTTTACAGCCATTTTTTATCAAATTTACCAGGGGTGCCAATAATTCTGACCACAACTGTAGTCGCAAATACAAGAAATAGTCACATCACAAGATACAGTCACATTTTTAGATATGAAATCAAGCATTATGAGATATAAAGTTGCAAATACAAGAAATAGTCACTTCTTATCTTGGCTATTTACACGTCTTAAGAACAGAATAATATTTTACCGTTTACTGCATACAGCACAGTGTGCACTGTAACTGATGATATTTGCAATAGTGTAGAGGGGAAAGTTTAGGATGACATGCTCCGGTCTTCAAAAGATTTAGAGTAATGCAGGCAGACAGGAATAATTCATTTAACTTATTTTATTGTCAATGAATTTCAGTCCTCTCAGTGTGTCTGTTTTGGATGTTATAATAATATGTGATATAGAACACATTATGCATTGACTTACATTGCACACAGCAAAATGCTATGCTGTGGTATCCAGTTATTATTTCAGAAATAAATATGAGTAAAAAACAGGTTTCAGGTTCATTCGCCACACTGGAAAAAGAAAGTCACGTGCATTGCATTATGGGATACGGTTTCCCACACAGTGTACTCTAGTTGTATACTCACATTTTGGCACATTTGGGGTATTCTATGCACGCAGAAATTTTGCATACAGTGAACAGCATATACACTGCACAATCAGTACAATTAAAATGTAGCGTACTATTATGAACATAGTACATTTTTCTAAAACTTAAAAGGTAATTTTCGAGGGGACCTTCTCATTTTTCATTTCTAAAGCTGTCCTTAGTTGCAACTCTGAAAATAATTTATTTTAGTGAAAAGTCTACAGATGAACATCTTTTCCAGGATAAGACTAAGGACTTTTTAAAGGATCATTTGATTCCTCATGGAGTGTAAATGAGGTGTTGTTGCAGAGCAACGTTAAAACTTGAATAACAGGAAAGCAAAGGTAAAAAAGTGAAAGTGGTATTCATTATCTAATGCCTCCTTAACTTCCAAGAAGGCATAATGAGGAATTGAAGAGCACTTTGGGGAAAAGGCAGTAGGTGCTAAAGAAATGTTATTTTTAATAATGAGAATAATTACACAGTTACAGTATATTTATTATATGCTTATTTCAACTACTTTTTACAAAAAGATTGTTGAATATAAAATCAGTGATCAGTAATAAATAGACTGTAAAAAGTGGTAGCCTGCAATTACCTTAAATAGCCATTTCTACCTGATTAAGTGATGTTAAATATTATTTTTGACATGATTAGTTAATTTAGATAATACCCCTTTTCCACTGTAGAATAGATGAAATTTCGTCTTCAACAAAAAAAAGAGCAATGACCAAAAAACTGACTAAAAAACAAAAACAAAAATTATCATTAATTTTTCTTGCTACAAGTGTGTTTATATTGTGTAAAAATGCCTTAAAGTTTTAAGTTAATTGTTTAGCAAAAGCTTCCAGAGCAGGTACTTGATGCTGAAAACATCTTAAAGGGTTAGTTCCCCCAAAAATGAAAATTAAGTCATTAATTACTCACCCCCATGCTGTACCAACCCCGTAAGACCTTCGTTCCTCTTCAGAACACAAATGAAGATATTTTTGATTAAATGTGACAGCTGGATCACTCCTCCATAGGCTCCCTAAGGGACTGACACTTGACGGCCCAGAAAGTCAATGAAGAAAATGTTTAAATATTCCATGTCACAACAGTGGCTCAACTATAAGTTTATCAAGCGACGAGAATACTTTTTGTGCGGAAATAAAACAAAAATAACGACTTTTATTCGACTATTCCTTTTCTTCCTTGTAGGCCTGAAACGAGACTTCAAGAGATTTCCACGACACATGCGCGAGAATTGCGATCTCCTTCAACTACTTCAGTTAAGTTCTCGCGTGCGCGTCGTGGAAATCTCTTGAAGTCTCGTTTCAGGCCTACAAGGAAGAAAAGGAATAGTCGAATAAAGTCGTTATTTTTGTTTGCTTTTTCGCACAAAAAGTATTCTCGTCGCTTGATAAACTTATAGTTGAGCCACTGTTGTGACATGGAATATTTAAACATTTTCTTCATTGACTTTCGGGGACGTCAGGATTCATTCCCTTAGGGAGCCTATGGAGGAGTGATCCAGCTGTCACATTTAATCAAAAATATCTTCATTTGTGTTCCGAAGACGAACGAAGGTCTTACGGGGATGGTACAGCATGGGGGTGAGTAATTAATGGCTTAATCTTCATTTTTGGGTGAACTAACCCTTTAACATTATAGAAAAAGGAATTGCTGTCACCTAGTGGTGACTCAAGAACATTAATACAACACTATATAATATAATGTGCATAGTATTGTGTAAAATATAATTGTAAGCTAAGTGATCCACATTTGCATCCATGTTCAGAATAAGGAGTTCAAATTTCAACCTGAAATATTAATTAAAAGACAATTGTTAGAATCACGTGTTGACAAATCATGCTGTGGACATTTTCAAAATACTCCCATATGCAATATAAGTGTACTTACATGACATCCGGAAAACTATCATTTATTTACTGTGTTCAAAGAACATGAAGTCCTACAAGAGAAGAACAATATCAGATTATTCACTATGCTGAAACACACAGAGCCTATAGAGGAAGTTTAAAAAACTGGTCTAACAAGAAACATGGTGATGTGCAATAATGCCTTATTTTTGCTTACTATGAGAAAACATGCTCCGAAAAGAACAGCTTTAATCTTCACATCCAGATCCATAGGAAAGGAGATTCCAAAATTTTCTGCGTCAGTGAAAGCTTCTCTCAGCATACCGCTCCACTGTTTAGAGATTTTGCCCACCTTTGTTGACTCATCCATTGACAAAACCTGTTTAGATGCAAATAAATAACTATTTATGATCATGCAAAATGGTGCAAGAACATGTTAACTCAAAAGATCAAACTATCATCAATATGTCGGTCTTATATGGTTCATACATCAAAGTTCACATCAGAGCAGCATCTGCAGGCGCAGAACGGCCCCACGATCTTCAGAACTGCTTCTCTTTTCTCATTCTGTATGGTAAACTTGGGAATAAATGGATGCCAATTCTGGATCACGTATCCAATCGGGTTGCCTGGTGGAGACTGGATTTCAAGCTATGAGGCAGACAAAAGACACATCAGAAGCGATTGGAGCAGTTTAGGAATAACTATACTTAAAATATGGTAGACCTTTCATATTATTCACAACTAATAGGTGGCTTTTAAGCTGTTAATTCAATCACAGACATTACAATTGATGGTGGCATTGCTGTGTACCCATCATGCAACACATCAGTCCTGCAATAGTCAAGGTGATTTGAAGATTTAACACAACTTCCTTGGTAAGTAGTACCACATGGTATTTTACAACTCAACCTGAACTAACCTTTCCTAGTCATAAAAAGGTTGAATTATCTGATATTGTATAAGACTTATTGACCTTGACACAGTCTATATGGGTTTTCACTATGATTTCCTTTCCTGTTTTAGTTTTTTTCCTGCACATTGGTCTCACCACATAACTTTGAAATATTGAATACAATGTCCACCAAATCAATCATTTAATTTTTTTGATGAGGATTTTTTTCCTTCATCAGTTGTATCACCTTTTTACAGGATGAATGTGAAAAATAGATTTTAATGATGAAATACAATAGACATTTAAAAAAATTATATATAATCACAATTACCAAGTGTTATGAAGGTGAGGTTGAAGCAAGGAGGAAGCAGGATCCAAATGCAGCACGTTTATTTAAATACACTTAAACTATACAAAGACTCAGGCAAAGGAACAAGATATCGGGAACAGAACAACCTACACCGACGTAACACAAGAACTGGACTGAAACACAGGGCTTAAATACAAGGGCAAACAAGCTGAACAAGATGACAAGGGGGCGTGGTTAATCAGGGACACCTGGGAAACCTAATAGACATGACAGGGAAACTCAGAACAGGAAAATACAGGGGAACACAGGCCAGACAAGAACAAGACATGAACCCACACCGTGACATAGCAGCCCGTGCAGGGGGACGGGACACGGGATGTGGCATGGCGTGGACGGGCCTGAGTCGTGGCATGGCGTGGGCGGACCTGGGTCGTGGCATGGCGTGGGCGGACCTGGGCCGTGGCATGGCGTGGGCGGACCTGGCAGTTCAGGTGGTCAGGGCGGAGCAGGATGTGCAGGCGGCCAGGGCGGAGCAGGATGCGCAGGCGGCCAGGGCGGAGCAGGATGCGCAGGCGGCCAGGGCGGAGCAGGATGCGCAGGCGGCCAGGGCGGAGGCGTGACGCGAGGCTCTGGCTCGGCAGGCGTGACGCGAGGCTCTGGCTCGGCAGGCGTGACGCGAGGCTCTGGCTCGGCAGGCGTGACGCGAGGCTCTGGCTCGGCAGGCGTGACGCGAGGCTCTGGCTCGGCAGGCGTGACGCGAGGCTCTGGCTCGGCAGGCGTGACGCGAGGCTCTGGCTCGGCAGGCGTGACGCGAGGCTCTGGCTCGGCAGGCGTGACGCGAGGCTCTGGCTCGGCAGGCGTGACGCGAGGCTCTGGCTCGGCAGGCGTGACGCGAGGCTCTGGCTCGGCAGGCGTGACGCGAGGCTCTGGCTCGGCAGGCGTGACGCGAGGCTCTGGCTCGGCAGGCGTGACGCGAGGCTCTGGCTCGGCAGGCGTGACGCGAGGCTCTGGCTCGGCAGGCGTGACGTGACTCCTCCTCGCATGCAGTACCACCACTGCATAAAAAAGGAAGACAGCCCTCTGGGCCGTGGCAGGACTGATAGTGGGCAGCTCCGAGACGCTCTCAGGGCTGACATCGGGCTGCACATCATTTCGATGGAGGTGAATCAAAGTTAACTTTAGCTGGAAATAACATTATTCAAGAACCGCTATAACGCCAAAATAATCTGTTACCTTAAATTATATGTTTATCTCTGTAAAGCTGCTTTGAAACAATCCATTGTTAAAAGCGCTATATAAATGAAGATGACTAACTATGACTACACATCAGGGATGGCAGTCACCCCCGGGATGGTCTCTGGGTTAGGAGCCACCGGACAAGTCGTTGAGGAGGCCTTTCTCCTCCTCCTCCGTCTCCGAACCACCGGACTCGGGACCCCCGGACTCGGGACCACCGGACTCGGGACCACCGGACTCGGGACCACCAGAACAGGGACCACCGGAATTCTAGTATTTCCTCCCCTACGTCCTCCACGAGTTCCCCTAAACTTGACCAGACGGGTTCCCCTAAAAGGCTCTCTGTCCCAAGTGGTTTAGGAAAACCCGAAACACTCCATACTGCTGGATTCAGGGATGGTTAGTTCTTCTGTTATGAAGGTGAGGTTGAAGCAAGGAGGAAGCAGGATCCAAATGCAGCACGTTTATTTAAATATACTTAAACTATACAAAGACTCAGGCAAGAGAACAACCTACACCGACATAACAACAACACAAGAACTCACAAGGACTGGACTGAAACACAGGGCTTAAATACAAGGGCAAACAAGCTAAACAAGATAACAAGGGGGTGTGGTTAATCAGGGACACCTGGGAAACCTATTAGACATGACAGGGAAACTCAGAACAGGAAAATACAGGGGAACACAGGCCAGACAAGAACAAGACATGAACCCACACCTGTGACACCAAGTGCATAGGTTTTCTAGCTTTAATATTAAGCTAATATAGCAACATTTTAGTTAAGGACAGTCTGAGGCACAAAGTCACATTGTGATTTGCACATTTGACACACAAGCTTCCCATGCTCGAATGATGCAGCTCTACTGAGTAGGCTAAAGGTATGATAAAATATTTTTAGGTATGATAATATGTTAAGAGGCCTAGATAATTGTTCGTAGTTAGTTGATTATTTCACTTTATTGTTTTATTGTTTTTCACCACTTGCAGTTCAGGCTGATCTAACTTACCATAAAATTCTGCATCTGCTAAATGGATCACAATGTTTTATAGTAAAGCAGATGCAATTAATTACTTTTTGTTTCCTTTTTTTTATTTTCCTTTTTCTTTTATGCAATATTATTCAATGCTCTGCGAACTGTATTTGCTCAGTAGCTTTTAGTTTAATAGCTGTAGTAGAGACAGTGTATTTGCAAATGTATTTTGCAAATACATTTTTATTTGAAAGAAAAAATAATAATTCACCAAGGATGCATTCAATCATTCAATTGATAAATAGTGACAGTAAAGACATTTATAATGTTACAGAAAAGCAGAAAAGTAGTTGTGTATATATATAATAATACAAGCAGCAAATCAGCATATTAGAATGATTTCTGAAGAATCATGTGACACTGAAGA
The DNA here is from genome assembly GCA_030578255.1 of Tiaroga cobitis. Lineage (NCBI taxonomy): Eukaryota > Metazoa > Chordata > Actinopteri > Cypriniformes > Leuciscidae > Tiaroga > Tiaroga cobitis. The sequence goes on along the minus strand of CM060592.1, from coordinate 17,572,567 downwards.
CTGGAGTAATGATGCTGAAATTATGCTTTTGACATCACAAGAATAAAATAAAATGTTACAATATATTAAAATAGAAAGTTATTTTCAATTCTAATAATATTTGACAATATTGCTGTTTACACTTTATTTTTTAATAAATATAGCCTTGGTGAGCATAAGAGACTTAACTTACAAAATCTTGCCGACCCAAAATTTGTAACTGTAGATTGTAAAATGGGTTTATCTAAAACATTTGTTTTTCTACAGGAAATGCCACAATGAGACTAGTTCACGAATCACTGCTTCTGTGGCTTGAACCTACATTCTTTCACCAACCATCTTTAACCACTAAACCTGACATTCAAATCAAAGGCTTTGAAACCTGAATAAACTAATTACTTAATGAACATAAATGTGTTTTACCTCTTGCAGGCAACAGGGGCAGCAGCAGCTAGCACACTTCAAAGGGCGTGTGAGCGTCATCACTTCCTGTCCCAAGTTATCCTGAACATGGATGACGAATGAGCGCAATGGCCCACAGAACTGTCTGTTACAGCAGTCGTTTTCCTCAGCCGCATAGAACACCTGTTGCCCCATGCTGTTCTTCACCATGTACTTGTTATTGGTCTCCCAGCCCAATATAGCTGTGATATGAATCAATAACACAATAAAAACTAAATTATAAAGACCTGTGTATGTCAAGTTGAGTAAACTGCATTAACTGACCCATCTGTAAGCCCCACCTTAAAAAGTTTACTAACAATCTTACCTCAGCAACTGCCATATGCCATATTATTAGACAAACTTTTTTTTAATAGAATTCTATGGAAGTCCTGTGTGTTTGGATAGTTTAATATTACAGAATACTGTAATAATAATACAGATTCATATTACAGAAGCTTTATAAGCAAAAAATAATATAAAACATTGTGACTGGGCCTTTTATCACCTTTATCATGAATAAATCAATTTAAATTATAAATAGAAAAACTAGATATGTGGTGCTTGCCATGGCAATACTCGGCACTGTGGTTGCTAGGAAGTAGCTAGGGTGTTGCTAGGGGGTTCTGGTTGGTTGCTAGGGCGTTGCTATGTGCCTGATAGGCAATTGCTAGGGTGTTGCTAGGCAGCTGATAAGGTTTTCTAGGTGGTTGATATGGCATTTTAAAGCATTGCTTTGGTGTTCTAGGTTGTTTTCAGGGTGTTGCTTGGTAGTTGCTATTGTGTTTTGAGTATTTACTAGGGCACTGCTATGTGGTTGCAAAGATATGGCCGTACGGTTGCTAGGGTTCTGTAAATTGTTGCAAGGGCGTGACTAGATAGTTTCCAGGGAGATTTTTAAATGCTATTTGCCCTTCTGAATCCAAAAACAAAAAACAAACCAACACTGTGATTCTACAGTGTTCTAGTGCTGAGATATGGCTGGCTCATTTAACTATACGGTTACTAGGGTGCTCTAAATCAGTGTTTTTTCAACTGATGGGTCGCAAGACTGTTCTGAGCAGGTTAACTAAAAAGTGGATTGCAGCTTGATGGCCATGGGAAAATGTGGGTCCCATGGCCAAACCATTTGAGAACCACTGCTCTAAATGGTTGCCAGGGTATTTAAAAACTACTTGAGATGTTTAAAACTACATGCCAGTCTGATTCCAAACATCCCACCCCCTTATCTATATGATGTTCTAATTCAAATATATCCCTCTAATCTTTTTTTAGTGGAAGTCTATGAGGTGGTTGCTAGGGTGCTGTAACTGGTTGCTAGGGCATGGCTAAAAAGTTGTCATGTCACTACTTCTTGGCTGCTTGACAGGCCAAGTCACTATTCTCGGACAACATTCATTTTACTGAAAATCATATTGTTCATATAAATTTCCAGTGTATTCCTATGAGATGTTGTGTAAAGCTTATATGATCAAGCAAAAGTAATCAAGGGGGCGGGGCTTATAGAAAGGTAATATGCCTTACATTTAAACACATTCAAAATATTCAAAGTAATATCATTGGAAAAACTACAACAAACATCACAATATTACCTTCAACTAGCTCAACTTTCTGCTTTACAAGAAGTTGATCAATCTGTGTTGTAAAAAAGGGAATACATGTTGAAATCCATCTTTTACATTTACATTAAAAAGGGAATAAATGTTGAAAACCATCTTTTACATTTTACATTAACATGTCAAAGCCACAAAACTAACGCAAGCTATGTCACCACTTCCTGAGAAGCAGTGGCAGCTGGTGGGTTTTAAAATTTTAAATGGTGGGGCACACAATTTTAGCGGTCGGATTTTTAACTTCTTTAAAATGGCTCTTTTTTTGGTCACTTACTGTATATACCTGAATATTTATAGAAAACGACACAGACATCAAGACAATATAAATATTCCTAGTCCTAGCCTATCACATCAAAAATCCATTCTTCTGTCCTTTTAAATGTCTGAGTTAGAAGAGCACGGTTGTTTAGTGAATCTGATTGCTGCAGCCTATATCCAACTTAGGCATGGGGTCTTCTTTTATTTTTAATTTAGCTGTTGTTTGAATGGTAGTTTAGTAAATTTGTTTGCGATCAAATATTCAATATCTCTACTCTCCATATTGAACTGGTATCATATCAGCGATACCAGTTCAAACTAATATCACGTAATTTACGTCTTGTCGATGATTGGTTGATATACCAAGGGAGGCTAGCCTCCTCTGCCATGTTACTTTTCTCAACACTCCTAATCGCTGAAAGTGAAATACTCAATGGTGATTGGCTAATTTTTTTTTATACCAACGGAGGCACAAGTCTCCGGCTATGGATTTGCCTCCTCGTCCCTTTCTCTATCCCCTCAGACGTGCGTTTCACAGATTCGGTACATTCTGGGAAGAAGCACGCGGTGGTTACACTTACAGAGGTCAAGTTACAAACAGAAAAAAGAAATACACATTCTGAGATAAAAATTCTGGGTAGGCCGTGCCTTCCTTGTTTCCCCTGACGAGCCGCCACTGCTGAGAAGAGATCTCATGCAAGAAAAAAAACAGTGTCTTCAGTGTTGTACAGAGCGGTTCATTCGCAGCAGTGAAGCTCTACCTGGGTCAGGTACTCCAGTCCTGGTGGACAGCCTTCAGGTCTCTGTGGAACCGGCATCATTGGCACTAGACCTTGCGAAAGAAAGAACATGACTTCTTAAACATTAGGATCTGAAAAAGTGAGATACAATTTTGAAATTTTTTATTTTCCATTGATTCCCTTACCGTGGGCTGGTATGGCTGGTCCCTGGCTATAAGGAGGGGCTGAATTCATTGCATTTTTCTGTGGTTGGAGGTCAATGGGGTAACCTATTTTAAAGAGTATCAAAGAGCAGGATGTTTCTTTGAGTTGTGTACTGTATAACAGCAATTTAACACAATGCTGTCAGGATCAGGACACTGATAAGGTTTTGACACACTTACCATTATTTGTTGCCATAGCGGGCAGCTGCAAATTACTCTCTGGAAACCAGAAAAGCAAGTTATGCAAATATTTTCCTGTATGTTTTTTCCATGCATTGTAAGGAATGGAATTTCAGCATAATAAATTTGCAAAACAGGAGGGCATTAATATACACCGTTTAGGCTGAGAACACCAGGAAATACCCGGGAAGTTACTCACTTTATTTTATTTATATAAAGCACTTTACAACTGCACCTGCAGACCAAAGTTCTGTACAATCAGCAGCATAAAAACAAACACATAAAAACAACATGCAACTTACTAATACAGATACTAGCCCAACCTCTCAAAAGCTAAAGACAAGAAATAATTTAACACAACCTTTTAATACATTTAATTTAATACATGGACTATTCCCATGATTTACACACCCTCAAGCCATCCTAGGTGTATATGACTTTCTTATTTCAGACGAACACAATCGGAGATTGTGAAAAAATGTCCTGGCTAATCCAAGCTTTATAATTGAGGACGAGATTTTGAAGCCCAAAAAAGTGCATCAATCCATCATAAAAGTAATCGACACGGTTAGTTATTTAGGTTTTTAAGGGGTTTAAGTATTTTTCTTACACAAACGCATCGCTTCTCTTCAGAAGGCATGTATTAACAGAGCCGTGTGGATTACTTTTATGATTTTAATGGGCAGTGCTTGGAAATGGAGACAACGCACCTGGGTGATGACCTTAAACCATTCAAATGAAGTACCCAGGTCATAGGAACCCGTCCCAGTCTCTAAAGTGTCACCACTCCTAACCCAATCAGCATAACTATTCAAAGAATGGGACAGGGGCTCCAAGAGCAATTAAAGACATAAAGTGAGAGTACCAGTAATCTGACTCATTTGACTTACAATAAAGAGAACAGAACTGGCAGGAACCTCTTGCTTAATATCTTTGCTTAACAGGGTCATTCATCTGATGTCATCATCTTTACTTTAAATGCTAAATACAAAGTACTTCCCCAGGTGCTGCGGCGTAGTGAAAGTGCGCTGAGTGGCCGCTGGCACGATTGCAAATGAACATTCATACAGAAAAACACAAATAGTTAATGTGGCAAGCAGGGCGATTGCTAATGCAAGCCTCACCTATGGAAGTAAAATAATGTCAAATGTTTTTGAAATTGTTTTGAATTGCACCAATTGAAAAAAAATATGCATTGCGTTAACCATGCTTGTATTTTAATCCATTGTATTTTTAAGGCTTGCATTTTTATGGGCTGAAATTCAACATGGTTGAATATTTAAGCTGTGGATATTTCAATTAAAAACATTTCAAACACATTTTCAATATTAAAAATTCAATAATCCATATTCATCTTTCATATTTCACTTCCAAAATTTTCAAACTGTTTAAAAATAGAACCTATAATATTAAAACTTAATATCAATGCCAACGGCGAGAGAATTTAGTTTTGCAGTGGACAAATCACCTTACTTTGCACGGGGGTAAAAATAAGTCTCATAAGACACTTGAGTAAACGCTCGTGTGTTTTGTGTCTTAATCAACCTTTTCCATACACATATAAATTATAACTCGTACTCATCGTACTCGAAATAAAATGGACCGAAATTTGCCTGTTGAATATTATAGGTTGTATTTTTGAACAGTTTGAAAATTTTGGAAATGAAATATGAAAGGTGAATATGGATTATTGAATTTTTAATATTGAAAATGTGTTTGAAATGTTTTTAATTGAAATTGTGCTTAAATATTCAACCATGTTGAATTTCAGCCCATAAAAATGCAAGCCTTAAAAATACAATGGATTAAAATGCAAGCATGGTTAACGCAATGCATATTTTTTTTTCAATTGGTGCAATTCAACATGCTTTTTGTTTCAAAAACATTTGACATTATTTTACTTCCATACTCACCTCCCTAATGTCTCTCACGGAGGAGCCACAGAAGGATAACAGGAGGAATGACGACAGTGAAGGACGAGAGAGGACCAGGCCTGTATTTTACGTTGTGTTTTGTTTATGTTTGTGCAGCAGTTATCTGTGAAAGTCTGCCGCTTTAATTTAATTTTGTGTTTGTTTACTTTGATATTAAAAGTATGTTGATCGTATGCTGCCCTCTGCCTCTTTTCCTTATCAACAAACCTTGTTACAGTTAACATTTAAGGACACAAATTATTACCAAATAATACATCAGTTATTTGCATAATTAATAGGTCTAACTAGATTGCTAAATGAGCCACATCATCTACAATCATTTTGAATACCTTAATTCATATTTTGTTTAGCAGTCTCATTATGTGATTAATAGAAACAAATTGATCATTTATGCAGTAACACTTTATAAGTGTTCAATTGTTGACATTAGTTAATACATGAGCTAAGAATGAACAATAATAGACTACTTCATTTTCAGCATTTATTAACCATAGTTAATGTTAATTTCACCAATAACTACATTTTAAGATCAAATTAGTATCTGTTAGCAAGTTCATGAATTGTGAACCAACATGAAAATTAGTATTAACTAACATTAACAAAGGTTAATAATTGTTGTAAAAAAAACATATTGCTCATTGTTAATTTTTGTTAATGAATGAATTGCCTAACATTTAAATGAGACCTTGTTGTAAAGTATTACCATTTTTGCTATCATTTCTAGTCAGTGCTACTCTTTAATACCACTAGCCCTTCAGTATTTTGGCTGAATATAGTTGAAGTAAAGAAAAGGCATAATTAGCGAATATCAATGACATGACAATAATTCCAGAGGGATGGAAACTATAGGCTACTGTAACAGATGTATAAGTGCAGTTGTTACTTTAAGGATCTATTTCTACCTGATTTAACCGTTACATATGCTACATTTGTTAGTGTGTAACCTAGTCCGATTGATTCGAATTTATTGGATTAAACAGGTTAGCATGCCTGACGATACGTTTTTTTTTACAGCGTAGCCTATGCTGCATCATGAATTTCATGCGCCAACTTACCTGTTTATCAAAGAGAAGTGGATGTTGATGACGATTTGTTTTATTCCTCAACTTATTTTTTTTCCCGAAAACCCAGTCTAAGAGAGGTGGGATATTTAAATTGATAATAATAAAAATAATGTTTTAATGAGAGACAATCTCACTGTTTTCTCTTCGCTCTTTATCTTCCTCGAACACCGCTCATGAGTTTCCTTTCCAGGAAACAGTCTGCTGCTTGTGGTCGCGAACACACCCCTTACAAACAAACGAAACAGACTGAAAAAAAAAAAATCTCTTCGTGACCATTTTACCGTGACAAATCTTGGCATTTCTCAGATCCTGTTAGATTGCCTCGAATTATTCGTCTGGCTTTATGACGAAAGTGTCTCCATGGATATAGATCGTTATTTTTTTCGACTAAATTTTTTTCCCAGGTGTTTTAAAAGCATGCTTCTGCTTTTTCAAATACCGCTTTGATAAATCTCTGTTTCCTTCACGTTTCATTTCCTTCAAATCCTGTCATGACTTGCAATCTCAGTACATCAATTAACAGGAAACCCCTTATCAAAACAGTGCACAGTGCAATTCAAAATTAAAGGAAACGTTTTATATTGTAAAAAGATAGAACTAATTTTTTTCTTTCTTTTTTTTTGTGTGCCATTTATTGCCTTGTATTCACATTAAGGCTTTATATAAATAAAAACATTTTTGACCCTTTATTACACCTCATCATAACTTCCTCTCATGAGAATAGCAGGTAGGCTATGTATCACTTTACAACTGGTTCTTATCACCATATTTTATAGAAACAATTGTTCCATATTATAAAACAGTATTAAAAAATATAAGTGATCTTAAAGACTTGCTTCTTGTTTCAAGCCACCCTCCAAACAAATGTTGGTCAATGAAGTTAAGGCAAAATGCAATCACAGAAATACAATGACAGAATCAAACTGGCAATGTTACATCATATTTACTATTTGCACTCTAATTCAGTTTCGAAGTACAAGCACTATTAACAGCAATTCACATCTTTAAACATTTTCTGTGCATCATATTTTGGGATGAATCTGTTGCAAACTTCCCTTTGTAAGTCCAGAAGTGAATGTGTGACTTAAAATAGCACACTGATAAAGTGAGACCTTCAAAAATGTACAGGATACACACAACGACCATGACGTACTGAACTAGTTGGGTTTGGAGTCGAAAATCGATTCCAGAATACTTATGATGAGGAATCGGATAGAAAATTTAAATATTGATTCCGTTTATAGATTCCCGAGTGTGCATTTTAATGTGATTTCAAATCATTTTCAAGCACAAGAAGACGTGAAAAAGGACTCCTTTTGGTACTCACGCTGTGCATGGTTTTCTTTGTGCACACAACCAAAGCGTGAATTAAGTTCTCGTATGCATCTTCTTGCACTTGAACGCACAAATACTCATAAATTAGGCCTATGTCAAAATATCCCTTAAACCTAGTCTGTAAACAGTTGATAAAGAAATCACGTGTACCAGTTAGGGATGTACCGAAATTTTGGCCGCCGAAATGGTTTTGGAGGGCCGAAATCAGTGACCGAAACATGGAATTAGCTTTTCTGCTCCCACGTTTTGACTGTGTGTAGCGTCTATTTCCTGCACACCAGGTGGATAAGCTACAACAGTTAAACATGTCCGCTGTGTGGACTATAGTTTTGGATTGACAATATAGATTTTAATCTGTAATGATATGTTTTTTAAATCTAAAATCTTTGTCTGTGCTGTTGTTTTCGATTTTATTATGAAATTCAGACAATAAATGTCACTTCCAAGCGCTCATCTTTAATCAGAAGATATGTTGAAAGATACATTACATGAGGGTTCATGGTTTTGACGTCATCACAACACGCCCAAAAAGACACTTATAAGGCTGTTTCTCAATTCCAAGTACTTCTGGAGACTGGTCTTGCCAGGCTATCTTGAAAGAATAAACTTGAAAGGACGCAAGGACACAGAACGCATCGTTGTGAGAATTGAGACTTGCTGCGATCTTGTTGCTCAACTGACCGTTCCAGCATATTTAAGTAGTGGCCAATGCAGAATAAATACAACATAACATCACAAACAAATGTCATATTAAAACATATCTTTATTATAGACATTATTTTCATAGTATTTTATATTGTTTTTACCGCGTGTATTTGTGAAAATTAAGTTTAAATGTTGCTTATGCTTTGTCAATGTTAAGATTATTTTATAAACCAATTAAAATATTTCTGGCTTTCTCCAGGTCTTTATTAAAATTAGCCAAAACAAAATGACACAAGCCATCATTCATTTACGAGCTTGCAGCGGGAATCTCTTATGCCGGGGACACACTTAACGACTTGCTGAAATATTCTAAGACTGAACTGAACACACAGACTTTCCAACGACTGCGGCAGATTTTAAACACCGAATGTGAACACAGACTGAACGCAACTGTCTCTGATTCCCTGCGTTAGGCCATGATCAGTCGTAAGTATCAAATTACATTCATAATAGGCTTTATAAGTCATTCAGTGTGTCCCCGGCTTTAAGTAAGAACAAGAACTTTAAAGCTTACAGGCTTCTGTACATCGGCCTACCACGGCTTCCTTTGGGATTTCTAACGGTGCGTGTCCACTGGCGTGGAGCGAACGAAGCAGAGCGAGCATTTTCAGCTCATTCCTATGGAAGTTGAGCTTCAGACTCGCGTGGTGCATTGTGGGATTGACAGCGGAACGGAGAAAGAGAGAGCAGCAAAAGGTTGGGCAGTTCTCAACTTTATGCAAATATCAAGGATATTTGTTGCTATGTCATTTGTCAATGATGCTACAAACACAGATGGCAGCCAGTCGCTGTGATGTTCTGGTAGTGACGCCTGTTTAAACCATGTAGATGCCACATTCGATCGCTCCAGACACGTTGCGTCAATAATGTAAATGGTGCACTTATGACATAAACATCTTTGACAAGCGGGATAACATTCATATAATCAGCTCTGATAAGCAGATTATTATTTACCATCATGAGTGTTAAATGCAATAGAATGCCTAGAGGGGCAGACAGCTTTCCGCTGGAGCTCTGTCAATATACACCAAGCGAACTGTGAAGTGAATGCTGTTTGCATAAGCACATAAGCAGAAAAAAGAGCCCACTCAAGTCTTGCATGAAACTCCTGTGTAGGCATTAACAAACAGGTCTCTCAACCATCCAATGGCACCTCATTAATCTCCTGTTGCACAGACAAAACATGCAGCACAAAAGAAGGGATTTTAAGGTTATAGAATCTAGCAAAAGTATTTTGCGAAGACCATCCCGCTGCTAAGAAAAAGATCTGAATAGACATGCCCTTTAAACAAGCCCAAGATGACGTCAAACTCCTGGTGGAGTGGGCGCGGACGACAGTCTGCCTCTTATAGAATCATAAGCCAAGTGGATGCCTTCCACTATCTTTCCACTACTTAGCTACTTCACTACACTTTCTTAGCACCCCCAAAGCAGACGAATAGCTGCTACGACAAGCCAAAGGAGCAAGTTCTGTCCACATAAGCACGCAGCGCACAAATGGGGTACAGTGGCCGCGACCCTCCCTCTGTGGCTGGGTCAGGACAGGGGAGTCAAATGCTTGAAGTGGTGTAACCTGTGCTCTAAATGGGGCTGAGAGCAATTTGGATGTATACCCTCAGGGGTAAGCTTCACCATAAAGCCGTCCGTCCCAAACTCCATATTAGCACTGTTAACTGAGAGAGCTTGACTAAATGTTTTTACCTAACTGGAATTGAAACTTGGAATCAAAAAGAATTGGAATCGATAAGCATCAGAAATCCAAATGATACCCAACCCAATTAATTTATAAAAAAGCAAAAGGGCCCAATTGAAGAGTTACCTAAATGAGAATGCAAGGTTTAAATCAACATTTAGATTAGGTAAACATTGACATGTTCTAGAGGGCTGACATGTTATATTTACAGCAGTTTTATGGTGGCACACCTTTCTTTATTCGACGAAAATAAAGAAAGGTGTTGTGACATCAAGAAAAGTGTCCGAAAAGAATGTTAAAGTTCATACTTTACTGTTAATATATAAATAACTACGAAAAACACTTTGATGTTGTAATCGGGGGGAAAATCATGACTATGATCCACATAATCTTTTGTTAAAAATTGAGAAAAAGAGAAAACAACAACACCTGAAATTCAAAAGAAATACACAATGTAATCAAATGGGGAACAAAGCTCTAGGATGTCACAACTTTCCTTGGAAGGAAGACGAATGATGCAGGATCCAAATAACATTCATGTTTACTGGTGACTGGTGAGTAACACATACAGCGTGACCACGTTCAATAACTGACAACAAATGAACAGAACGGGGAGTGTAAATACACAGAGTGAGGAGAGAGCTAAATAGGCACAGGTGGAGGAAAGGTAAGCTATTCAGGGACTAACGAGAACAATACATGACATCATGGTGACACAGGAGGGTTTCACTCTTGGTTTTGAGTGTGCTCAAAATACATGAAATCCTGTATATTAAAAATGAGAAAAAGACAAATTAAATTACTGTGATTTATGCATTTATGTGAATATATAATGTATACTGTATATTACAACCTACTTATGCAGAAGTATGTTTGATTGCACTGTGACTAAATGCCCATTATAACAAAAAGCAACGAAATATTCATACAATTTGACGGGAAAGCTAATAATCAAAGTTTAAAAATCTGAAGAAGAAGAAAAAAAGGCCTGTTATGGCTCTCAGATTTAAAAAGTGTTATGGTTTGTATTAATGCAGTGTACATATGACTTACAATAAGAAAGCAGGCTCCTAATAGAACTGCTTTTATTTTCACATCCAAATCCATTGGAAATTGTAGGCCAAAGTTGTCTGTATCAGTAAATGCTTCTGCCTCAAATCCTGTCCACTGTTTGCTAATTCGACCAATCGCTGAGGACTCATCCAGTGACACCACCTGGCATCACATAAGCATGTGACTGTTAGTTTGATAAGCATCAGTGTTGCATTCACAAACATAAACACTCACTAGAGTACACCGAGTTTGGGATCTCTTATGCTCATCAAGACTGCATTTGTTTCTTCAAATATACAGCAAAAACAGTACTGTTGTGGGAAACATTATTACAATTATAAAAGTATTAAAATGTATGTTTTCTGTTTTAATTTATATAATTTGTTCCTACTGCTTACTCCAGTCTTTAGTGTCACATGATCCCTCAGAAATCATTATAGTATGCTGATTTGTCAAGAAACATTTATTAGTATTATTATCAATAATGAAAACCGTTGAGCTGCTTAATATTTTTGTTGAAACCATGAAACATGTTTTTTTTTTCAGGATTGTTCGATGAATGAAAAGTACAAGAACATCATTTGAAATTTATTTTGTCATTTGTATTTTTGTGGAAACTGTGATGCTTTTTTTTGGAATTTTTGATGGCTTAAAAGTTTAAAGGAACAGAATATATATATATATATATATATATATATATATATATATATATATATATATATATATATATATAAATATCTCTACTGTCACTTTTGATCAATTTATTTGAAATTAAATAAAGAGTCCTTGCTGATTAAGATTATTATTTTCTTTAAAATCTTACTGACCCCAAACGTTCTAACTGTTTTATATTATATTATATTATATTATATTATATTATATTATATATTTAGTGCTGGGCAACGATTAATCGCATCCAAAACTAATAAATAAACTAAAACTAATAAATCGCATCCAGCACTAATTATATTTTATTGTTTTATGACATGACATGACATGATTTGCTGTAATGTATACACCATACCTCAAAAATAACATCAGAACAACATTTGCAGTCACAGAATGGCCCCACAATCTTCAGAACGGGTTCTTTTCTCTCATTCTGAATAGTGAACTTCGGCAGGAAAGGATGCCAGCTTTGCATAACATAACCAATAGGGCTGCCCGGAGGGCTCTGAACCTCCAGCTGAAACATATAGCAGCACTTAAGATAGCAACATGGTCCATTTATTAGTATACCAGAATGCAAAGCACAATGCAAAACAATGTGATAATACTCATGGAACAGTATGTGAAGTGGTAATGTTGTGTGGTATACTATACCTCTTGCAGACAGCAAGGGAAGCAACAACTACTGCATTTAAGGGGACGGGATAAAGTCATCACTTCCTGTCCCATGCTATTCTGGATATGGAGTAGGAAGGAGCGCACCGATCCACACATCATACGAGTACAGAAATTACTCTCCTCAGCAGCAAAAAACACCTGTTGCCCTAAGCTATTTTTCACCACATATTGATTTTTGGTCTCCCATCCCATGAGAACTGTGAGAGAAAGAGAGCTTTTGTGTTCATGTGACAGGGGTTTATAAAAGTGTTTCTAGTGCAATCAATGGCTAAACATTACCTTCCATTAGTTCCACTTTCTGATGAACTAGAAGCTGGTCAACCTGTGATAAGAAGCATTGTAGAACTGACATGAAAATAGGCATTGAATGTATTTTCACATAGTATTTTGTAAAAAGATATAAGATACAAAACAGCTTGTATTCAGAATTGCTATCGCTTTCATTTAAAAAAAAAGAAGAAAAGACTGATTTATCCGCCAGGGTCGTAAGGATTAATGTCACAATGGCTGTATGTGCTTTTTTGGAGCTTCAACATTTGGGCACCGAATCACTTGCATTATATGGACTCACAGAGGTTGTTTTTCTAAAAAAGTTCATGTTCTGTTCATGTTTTTCTTACTTTGTGATCATCTGAAAAAAGAAAGTCATATACATCTGGGATGTTGTTTTTGGGTAAACTATCCCTTACAGTATCACACCATGAAACACAATTTCAATTTGAATGTAATATGCAAAATGACAATGCAATATGCAAAATGGCAATGCATTTCTGTATTTAAATTTACATTTTCCATTACATCTGTGCAACGTCTGGTGCAAAATGAAAATTCCATTATATAATTTACATTTGCCATTTCACACACTATAATATGTAAATTGAATAAATATTTTAACGCTTTATAAATTGCAAAATTAATATGAAAATGTATTACAGAAATGAGTAGATATGTTTAACATGTTCAAGCAAAAACTGTAGCAAAATGATAATTTAAATGTTATTTTTCTTAATTGCATTTACACTCTAGGACACTCATTGCGGGACATTTATTGAAAATGCAATCGCAAATGTAGCAAAATTCAATGTCCAAATTGAAAACGCATTCCGAGCCGATCACGTCCCCGCCCAACACCCACCCTTTCAGCTTCGGTTTTTAAGATATTATACATTTAATCACAGGTGATGACGTCAGTTATGAAGAAATAAAAAGCAGTAGCTATGAATTTGACCCGTCATATTCTGTGATCCCAGAGTATAGGCCTGTGCATTTGTGGGGAAAAACTATAGGATCTCCAAAATTATTGGGTAATTATAGTTAATAGTAATAAAAAATAAAGATAAGCATTATGTGTATCAGACATTGAGAATATTTTATACAAAACGAAACCATCATTAACACTGTCCAGCATCAGACAACAACAGCGCAGCATAATGTTGACACCAAGCAAGTGTCGACGCCTGATAAGCTTCCAACACCTCAAAACACGTAATCTCAGCCTCAGACTTCACACCCGCGTTTATTTAATTATTGACTTTATATCTCTATTTTGTTTTGAGATATATCATCATCATACATTCAAAATGGCGGAAGGAAGATGAGATGCACCGAGTACCTCAGGAATAGGTGTAACATCCTTTTATTCTCAGAAAACCAGACAGGTACAAAAAATATATTTTTCAGTTAAATAAGATGTTATAGAAATACATTTATTCAGATTTATTAAACAGTGAGTATCTCTTACTAGTGGACACGAGAAAGACATTTAAGACTAAAAAGTTATTGTTTAGTCATCTTCATTTATATAGCACTTTTAACAATGGATTGTTTCAAAGCAGCTTTACAGAGATAAACATATAATTTAATTGTTTAATGTTATTTTCAGTATTATTATTATTCATTAGTAGTACATTTGTCTAACATATAATAAAAATAAGAGTTCTCTTGGCAAAATAACTGGGGTGCTTCCGTGATTCGAGGAAAAGGCTTAATTTCCAAGTCTACAGACATCTCAAATATACGACATGTACGATCATGTATAAGTGTATCATTCAACTTTTCCCCATGGTCTAGACTCTAAAGTTAAAAAACTAAAATCCCAATACATAGCAAAATCGAATAGCAATTCTTAAAAATCATATCACAAGTCAGCCCTAATTAATAACCCTCATGTTTCCATTGTATAGCTTTGTCTTTGTAAGCTGCTGTTGGCGAGTCTGTTTAATTTATGTTTCAGTTCATGTTTCAGGTCTTTGTATATGTTGTTCATGGTTTATTTTGTAAATAAAAATGCACTTAGGTTCTTCAACTCGACTTCAGTGGACTTGCGTGTATTACAAAAATGACTGAAGTCATTAAACCATCTGTGTAAACCCACCTTTAGCAAGAATTGTTTTAACCCTCTGGGGTCTAAGGTGTTTTTGGGGTCCTTGAGATGTTTTGACATGCACTGACATTTGTGCTTTTTTCAGTTGCTTATAAACATATTAATGGCAAAGGTGTCATTACACTCTATTTAGCACAAACAGGGCTACCATAATATGTGAGCAACATAACAAACATGTGTATGTACATGTTTGTATTTTTGAGAGAATAATGTTTATGACTTTTTTATTGAAAAAACAAAAAATTAAAGTTTCTGAAATAAGGCCACAAAACACATACTAAATATGTGTCCACAAGACTTTTGACTAATGGATGTTGTTGCCTAGAGTTTCACATAAAGCAATACATTGATTTAAATTTTGTAAGACACTTTTTGTTTGGAAAGGCATTATGCGTGGGGGCGTGAATGATCATGAATAATGCTGTGATTCACACCTGAGAAGACAATGACCCGCATAATGAGCCACATAATGAATCTTTCAGTCAGGTGTCACTGAGAGGGAATCACAAGAAAGAATGCGAGAAAAAAAATTATATATATATATATTCTACAGAATTGGTTCAAGGTTAGAGTTGGAAACATCTTGAAAAAAATGTGTCTTTTCCCACAAATTTTGTATGCATGAAAATTTTATAATATCCAAGGTAAACATTTCTAGTAATTGTGCAGTTTATTCTCATACTGTATTTTCAGACAGTTTTGGAATATGTATCCTCTCCCCAAATTTGTCACTAATAAAACACAATAAAAATAATTTAATGAGAAGGCTTATATTGACCGATTTAGATTTAGTTTTGTTTAGATTTACCTTGTAAATATATTTTTTGCTATTTTATTAAAAATGTTACAATTACAACAACAATTACAATTTTAACAATAAAGTGTCTATCTTTGTAAAAAGTATACATTGTATCATACGTATTTCAAAGTTAAGGATTCATTAGTTTGAATATTAGAACAAACACTATAATAACATCTTAGTTGATAATTCAATATATACCTACTTTATTTTGGAAAAAAAACATCCCATATAAATATTTAACATACGAGCAGAAATTGGCGAACAAAAGCGGGGGACCACCGACCCCAGGGGGTTTTAAATGTATTTATTATTGAAATATACTAGCTTCATTATGTAAATATTTTTGATTAAAAAAAAAGTTATTCCTGAGAGTGCAAAAGAATCCATAGCCCAGTTTCACAGACAGAGCTTAGATTAAGCCATAATTAGGCCTAATTATGACACTTAAGTAGCTTTAATAAACATGTATTAGACAAAACATTACAGATGTGCATCTAGAGACAAAATAATGGCACTGACTTATTTTAAGATATGTCACTGAAAGTTGCTTTCAGTTAAAACAGCTCAAGCATGCATTTTAATCTGGGACTAGCTTAAGCCTTGTCTGTGAAACCGGGGGCATGTCTATTATTAGTCCAACCCAGAACTACCATCAACGTGGTTCCCACAACAAAAACACAATAGGATTTTTTCCATTTTTCCTATAGCGTTACTGCAGAAAGTGTATGATTCATACACATTGTATTCATCATAATAATCTTCACAAATGAAGAACTGACAAAGCTAAATGTAGACTATAAACCTATGACTTCAACGTCACACCAATAAGCTTCCGACCCTTTCAGTTTTTATTTTATTTTTATTTTGTCTGAACGTTTGGGTTAGAATATCATGAGTTATGCTGTTATTCACCTGGGTCAGGTACTCCAGACCCGGAGGACAGCCCATGGGTCTGTATGGGACTGGCATGACCATCGGGACTTGAGGTGGTACATAACCTGCAGCAGAAAAGAAAATGCTTACAGTATGTGAACTCTATAAACACATTATTCATAAAGAAAGAAAAAACTCTTAGCATTTTACCTGCTGGTGGTGAAGGATACATTTCATTTCTTCCTGGATGAGGGCCAATGGTATATACTATGGTAGAAACAGAAAATCTCATTAACTATCAGATGTACATGTTCAGACATGGAGTGAAAGAGAATTAAAACATTTCCCTAGAGGTAGAATTTTGCCTGCCATGTTGATATAAGAAAATTTACCCATACTGTACTGTATGTACCCTTGGAACAAAAAATTGTGCATAATTGTATCGAATGTGCACTTGCAGCGTACTTAAAATCTTTAAAAGTATATTTTAAAAATGCGGATAATAATAGCGCAGTCAGACAGTTCAATGATGGTGATTATTATAGTTTTGTGCAACCAGGTAGTTGCTGAGTTCGGTTGCAGATGGGAATAGTGTTTACGGAAGAGCACATACCACAGGATGAGCATGGTAAGTATCAGGTGAGTATATCCACACAGGTGTCACTGGAGATATTACCTAAGGAATCTCGGAGATCGTTGGAGACATGCAAACCGATCTACTATGGTAAATAGAGCAGACACGGAGTCTGTAACCCTTTGCGAAGCCAGACAAGGAGTAACCGAATGTGTGTATTTATATTGGTCTGAGTGTGGTGCTGATGAGGAACGTCGGTTATGACTGTAACCTTTGTTCCCTGAGAACAGGGAACGAGACACTGCGTTGATTGACGCATTGGGGAACGCCTCAGGCGTGACAGGTGTCTGAAACTACTATCGAATCACGGCAATCCTATTGACCGGCGACAGCCCATGACATCATCAACGAGCGAACCCGGAAGTATATAAGGGCGCCCTGTAAACATAACATTCACCTTATCGTCTGAAGGGACTGTTCGCTAGGCAGGCCCCGAGGCATGGCAGAAAGACGCAGTGTCTCGTTCCCTGTTCTCAGGGAGCAAAGGTTACAATTGTAACGTGAGATGTTCACATTCGAAGGGGAACTCGCACTGCGTCTTTGACGCATTGGGGAACGATATATCCACGCCGCCATGCTAAGGGGAGAGCATGCCCATTGGCAACTGTCAGAACCAGCAAAATTCAAATGAAATGCCAGAATCACTCACCCTCAGGTCACACTGGGCTGTCAAGTCAAGTCATCTTCATTTATATAGAGCTTTTAACAATGGATTGTTCCAAAGCAGCTTTACAGAGATAAAGCTGTCAGTCCCTAGCATTCCCTACGGTCATAGCCCAAGCTATACGCTTAACAGGAAAACCTCCATGAACCTTGTTTAATGAAAAGGCCTACCTGGGCCTGCTCAAGGGCCTAGGACCACAGCTTCAAATTAGAAGGGATCTCTTTTAGGGAATGTAGCTAGGGAACCTAAAGGAGCCCCAGCCAATCACTATTCAGGGGAACATACTCAGCCGAAATGCAACCAAGAAGGCCTGACCTGGCGTCACTTACATTGGACACTTCAGTCTGGCCAGCTTCCTGTCTGTCCGAAGACAGAACCTCTGGACACATGCCTTTAGGTAAGGCATCCAACCCGAGGGACTGCGAAGCTGAAAGTGAACCACTCGGCCCAGATCTGAGAGACGGGGTATCCCAGAGAGTATGACTCAGCACTGTGCCTCCAACCCTTGCTAGCGAGGTGAGTTTCTCTGCTCGATCCACGGATCTACCCAGGGTTTGTGTTTCAAAACACTGGGGAGGCCTGAAAGGCCTAAGGGCTGATCTAACTGGGAGGCCTCACAAGAGGCCTACAACCATCTGACCAGACTCAGGAGACAGAGTACTAGTGACTGGCCCTGATCTACCATATGGGCAATCTGGGCACGTGCCCAGGGGCCCTTGTGCAGAGAGGGGCCCTCCGTGATGGGAAGTTTTTTTTTTTTTTTTTGTGCGACATAAAATTAGTATACACAAGGCTTGGCCTCGATCTTGATAATTATCCAATCAGAATTTTAAAAAGTGTATATTACATTATATGATCCCACTCTTATTCATCCAAATGCTTTTAAACCATTCATGTGCGACAAGACAAAAGTGTGACTGTGACACACACACACACAGAGAGAGAGAAAGACGCGTAGCGGTACCGTGCGCACAGACAGCACTCCAGAATACAGTTCTCTTTCGTGCTTGAACTTACAATAACACACACAATTATGCCAAAATGTCGAGTATTGTCGAGTATCTTCATGACATAAGAGCAGTCTTATGATGAACGTGAAGAGTTGTGAGAGAATGAGGCACGTGTGAGATCAGCGTCTCTGTCAGTAGGCTGGTCTTAAATAGACAGCAGCCAATAAAGATTTCTGTCAGTAAAGTTAATCAAAGAACAAAAAGAACAGAGAAAATTACTCACTGCTCTTGACTAAATAACTTTTTTAGCTTTACAGTAATAAGGATTAGTCTATATTTAATTTATAATTTATCCAGTGCAGACTGATAACTTTATTCAATTTCAATGTCCTAGGCCTACCTGTTAGACAGTAAGGACACTGATAAATATGACATTTATTTTTTCCTATTATATTATTGAGACAAATAACAAGTTTTGAGTAATGCAAAGATGTCAATATTTAATTTTGTAAAAAATATTATTTTAATTTGAAAACAGTGCATTTAGTTGTTGTTTCTTGTTTGAGTTGATACACATTTCAGCATTATCACTAATCTGTGTGTGCATTTTACTTGAGAACCAAGCAAGTTGACTCATGAAACCATTTGTTTATTATATTGCAATCGCATATCGCAATTGCAATCGCAATATTGACCTCAATAATCGCAATATGTAATTTTCCCCAAATCGTGCAGCCCTACTTTTCAGAAAAAAATGTGTATCATTGTCTTGTGTCTCGTGAACTTGTCATTCAGCTTTTGACCAATAGTGATTTGGCATGTCAAATCCCACACCTGGTGGGCCTTAGTATAAGTGTGTGTTTGTGTGTGTGTGTGTGTGTGTGCGTGTGCGTGTGCGTGCGTGCGTGCGTGCGTGCGTGCGTGTGTGTGTTCCTGTGGAAGGTGCAGGGAGGCCTGGTGAGGCCAACTACCTAATAACCAGAGAGACCTGAAAACTGGTTGCTATGAAACCCGATTCCGGGTGTCAGCCCCAGAATGGCCTGCTAAGGCCAGCTGCCCAGTCCTGGGGCTTAGTCTTCGCCTGAAAGTTTTCTTAAGTAAGAAACTGCCTGCCATGGACCAGTAAGGTTGGGGACTGAGCTTCATGCTGGCCTGATAAAGCCAACCGCCTGACAGTGGTCTTACTAGCTGGCAAAAATTACTCACGCAACCATACAGTGGCAAATCTTATTTTGCTGATCATGATTGGGATTCGCCTCCAGAGAGGCCTACTGAAGCCAATTGTCTGATTGGCCAGTGAATTTAACAGCCAAGCACCCTATGTTGGGGCTCAGGGTCAGGGAGGCCTGCTAAGGCCAGTGCCTGACCGTCAACACTGCTGGCTGTGTACCCCGTCACTCGAAAACTCATTTGTGGATTTGAGAGGCCTACTCAGCCTGAAGCACGCCAGTGCTGTCAGCCATCTACCCATACTGCTGGGAACTTGCTTTCAGGGAGGCCTGGTAGGGCCTACTAGCTGATAGCAAGTCTATTCTGCTACGAACACAACACCATTTTGGAACCATACTACACCAACACAAATGTTGGGGCCACCCACAGGAGGCCTCTTGAGGCTGGCTACCTGGTCACAGCTATAATGTATGTACCACAACGTTGGGACTCTCTTCCGAGGAGGCCTGTTAAGACCTACTACCCATCAGTGAGTCTACTGCCTGGACGACTAAGGCCAACCACCTGAGGCAAGCTGGCCAAAAGAGCGCTTGTTGGGGGCTGCCCAACAAGGAGGCCTGCTGAGGCCTACTACTTTACAGCGCAGCCTTTGTTGGCAGATAAGCTGTTTACACAGCGCTTCCTGTATCCTGGTACCTAAACACATTGCCCATGGCAGTGTACTCAGCAAAAACGCAACATCCTTTAAGCAAGGGGAGTACAACATACGCCATCGTGCCTCAATGGAGGCCCCAGATTCAGGGTCCTACGCTCTATACGCATGGGCGTCAGCTCATGGCAATGCTCTGGCTACAAGGGAGCGTACTTCGAAAACTGAAATGAAGTGAAGGTTAGAACTTTCCTCTTGATCCATAGTGGTGCAAGGTAGAATAATACAGAACTGAAAGTGGGGTACTCAGACCTACCCTGTATCAACAGAGGAGTACCAACCACCTGCCCCTGAGAATTTAAGAGGGTGTGGGCCTGCCAGTGGCTCTAGAGGTGACAGAATTGATCTGCGCCCAGCCTAGGGGAGTGGGGTTTGTTTGCAACCCACCCACCTACAACCTGTCGCTCGAGCAGTAGCTCAGTGAGCTGAGTGGAGCCTATTCTGGTGGCCCAAGTCCATATGCTAGCTCTGCACGGCGGGGTCGGGCAGACAAAAAACATTCTCTTCGTGAGGCAAAAGACGGCCTAACCCTGCTCAAAAAAGACCCATTGTACCGGGGAGGCCTTATTGTAGGCCTAACCCAAGATCTTTATCAATCATTCCTCTGCACCAACCTGCATTACTCTTCTCACCCTAGAATTCAGAAAGGGGGCGGGCCTTGGCCTAACGACTCCCATAGGAGGAGGCTGTCAAATAGGGATGCTAAAAGCCTACATTCACATAGTGAAGAGCCAGAAGCAGAAATGCTAGAACATAATGCCTCCACTAACCCCAATTTAGCCTAGGCCAGCTACAGAGGCGGCCCTAGTGAGGGCCAGCCTGTAAGGATAGATCCACCTGAGGGCTCAGAGGAACCACAGCCTCAAGAGAAAGATTCTCATACGGGGGTCTGCAAAAAACACTCAGCCTAAATGAAAACCCAAACAAAGCTAAAGGGAGTGATGTACTCAGGACAAGAAATGTCAGACGGCCCCGTGGGCCGGACATAAGATCTATCTGAAGCTGCAGCGTCAGCCTATTCAGTCAGTCTCATCTATTTACTATCCAGTAAAAAAATATTTTTTTTAGAGAGGAGATGAACTACTCTACCCTGAGGTGGCTAGTAGCCCGAGGGCTAAGGCAAGTGTGCTTAGAAATTAAACCAAGCGGCAGCATACAACATTTCCATTCTTTTTTAGAATGATGTTCCGCCACTTAGTGCTCCGCTAATTCCAATAGGAATGAGCGGCGGCCTCAAAATGCTCTTATAGTGAGAGGAAGCCTAAGCTGTTAACATAGTTTACAACTAGAGTGAGCGGTGGCACACCTCGTTTTATCTTAAATACGAAAAAAAAGTAAAGTCATCAGATACTCACAAATGAAGCCCATACAACTGGTGCTTCTCTCTATCGTTCTAGCCACCTAGCAGGGGAACTTCAGGGCTCTAATAACCAAATTTACCTTACTTTATAACAATGGCATGATCCCATAACTCTACACAGGGAACGATGGTTTGTAGAGAGATACATTTTAGTGTTAGCTACACACAAAAATTGCTCTTAAAGAAGACCAACTCAGGTCACCTGCAGCGTGCAAAGTGAAGACTCACCAGACAGTTCTTTATGAACATGGGGTTTACCACCTTTACATGCCTGAAAGAGGCACTTTCACTAACCATCAGAACATTGTTTTCATCATGGGCCCAGCCTCAGGCCTAATGTAAGAAGCGCCTGGGGAGTCAGGGAAGAGAAGAGAGGGCTAAGATATATCACACCCTCATCATGGGGAGGTGATCCATTACTGACGCTGTGTGCGTTTGTCTCTCAGATCCCTCTTCTTGCGGGAGTCACGCCTCTAAACTAGCCTGCTGATGTCGGTGGATACGGTATAGCCAGGCGAAAGGCTTACAGTCATGCCCAGGAGGGTGGAAAAAAGCCTTCCAAACATGAGAGATGAATTGTGGGCCTCACTATCTTTGCCATTTTTGTTCAGAGGAAAATTGGTGTGGCTGCATCTCTGTGTCGGGTTGACCATGGGACTAGCGAAAATCGGGGGAGAAGAAGTGTTCTCAGAAGTGACCATGGTGTCTAATGGTTGATTGTGTCCTGGAGTGGTGAGAACACTGCGATCTGAGTGAACTTAAGTCTTGAAATTGTTCTGGGCCTGTTGGATTCATGTTTGTTGGTGGTCTGTTTTTTTGTCACAATAGAACCAGACTGAGAGGCAGAGGTGAGCGAATCCAAAACAAGTATTTATTGAACATTCAATGTGGAAATAATGCAGGAAGTAATAGCACAGTCAGACATTTAATTGATAGCAATGATAATAATAACTTAGTCTTTTGTGTTAAGAGGTAGTTGCTGAGTTCTGGTGGAGATGGGAATAGTGTTTACTGAAGAGAACACACCACAGGATGAGCACGGTAAGTATTAGGTGAGTATATCCATACAGGTATAGCTAGAGTTTTATAGGAAATATTGCAGAAGGAAAAACTGAGATCACTGGAATTCAATTAGGGAGATTGCTGGAGATTTACAAGCCAAACTACCTTGGTAAATAGAGCAGGTAAGGAGTCTGTATCTATTTGCAAAGCCAGACAAGGAGGGCTTTGTTCGAAATCATCCCCTATACCTTCATTTACTATTCCCTGGGCCTACATTACTCCACTAATAGAGTTGACTTGAAGGAGGGGCTGATTGAATTCGGACACTGAGATATCGTGTGTTTTGTTTTATCATATGTGTCTTTTACTTTCGTTTTGTATTTGTTTTATTTTGTTATTAAAGTCTGTTGATTGTTCGCCGGTTCCCGCGTCCTTCTTCCTACAACATCTAACCTCGTTACAGTGTGCTTTGTAAAAGTTTACTTTTCCTTCACAAGGGTAACCCCAATAAAATGTAATTTTGACGATGAAGACTTGTTCATTTTACAAGATTGTCAAATGCAAGTGCTGATTGTCTTGATTTCATGTGTAATCTTTTATATGGCTGCTGTAGAAAAGGTAGCTGAATTCTCACCAGGTGCTACAGGTACATTGGCTGCAGGTACATTTGCTTCTCCTGTCTGGTCTACATTTAAAAAGAAAGCAGTTAAAAAAATATAGATTAGATTAAGTTATAAAACCAGAAAAGTGTCATGCCATCACAGTAACAATGCACTTCATTGGTTGCATTTTCTCAGGACTGAACCTGTTTCCTGGTAATCTCCAAGATCATTAACGTCCCGCCATCAAAAGTGCAGAACAGCTTAATGTAATATGTACACTTGACCGTTGCAATGTGTCATGCACTTTTATGAATTTAGATGTTTTTTTTTATTAAAATGGTTAAACTATGGGTAATCACTTACCTTGCAAAAACATGATGAGAAATTAATGGTTTTCTGTAATGAAACACAATAACAAGAAAACGTACTCGGTTACTAACATAACCTCGGTTCTCTCTAGAGAGGGAACGAGTACTGCGTAATAGCTTACGCTAGGGGAAAAACTCTTTTCCGCGAGATATTGAAGCCAAAAATTATCCTTAATTTTTTATTAATGTAAAACGCTTTGCAGCAGCAAGCAAACATAGGCGAAACAGCTCGCGCGCCTATTGGTTGCTCTGCAGCAAATGCAGCAGCCTATCGAGAGAGACTCTGCGTGACGTAATGACCAATGGGGGCAATTCGCGCCCATATCGTCACGTCCCGCCAGAAGGGGCGTGGTCTCACCCTATAAATATGCTCGTTAGGCTGATACAAGCTGGTTTTTATCACTGAAGCGAACCAGAGCGTATTCCAAGCACGGCAAGATACGCAGTACTCGTTCCCTCTCTAGAGAGAACCGAGGTTACGTTAGTAACCGAGTACGTTCTCTTACGAGAGTATCTCTTGTACTGCGTAATAGCTTACGCTAGGGGAACACAATGCAACACGCCGTGCGTACAGGGATCCAACACCAAAGTCCCGGGGGCCGAAGCCCAGGGCTCATGTAGTGCATAATCACCATAAACTCACATAGAGTGGAGGAAGAGAGGCTGGAAGCGTCATTCCCTATAAAAAAGCCCCCAGCGGGGCTATTATATGACAATAAAACGCGCAGCCAGGGTGAAAGCTTTCAGCCTGATCTGGGTGGCCATACATGTGTCAACACTCATGGGGCTGCAGTAAACTCAGCATCTGGGCCGCACAGCGGGGCAGATAGCACTGAATTTTAGACCGCCAAAAGCTTAGCTTGTAAGGCGGGTACCTCCAGGTTATAGTATTTTATAAATGTAGACGGCGAGGCCCAGCCCGCGGCCGTACAGATATCTTGCAGGGAAACCCCGCTTGACCATGCCCACGAAGAAGCCACGCCTCTCGTGGAGTGCGCCCTGACACCCAAGGGGCACTGTAAGCCCTTCGCAGAGTAAGCGAGCGCAATGGCATCCACTATCCATCTGGATAGGCTCTGTTTTGAGGTGGCGAGTCCCTTGGAACGCCCGCCAAACAAAACAAAAAGCTGCTCCGTCTGTCTGAAAACAGACGAGCGTGACACATAAGCTCTCAATGCCCTGACGGGGCAAAGGAGACTCGCATCCTCCTCCTCACTGAGAACCGGAAGGGCGGACAGGGAAATTACCTGGGCCCTGAACGGTGTATTGAGGGATTTCGGGACATACCCGTGCTTTGGTTTGAGAATGACCTTCGAGTCATTAGGCCCAAACTCCATACACAACACGCTTACTGAAAGCGCCTGTAAGTCCCCTATGCGCTTCACTGAAGCGAGAGCCATGAGAAACACTGTTTTGAACGACAGGGCCGTGGAAAGGTCCCACGTCGGGACTGAAGGGGGCCTGGGAGGGTTCAGCCTCCGAGCTCCCCTAAGGAAACGCACGACTAAGTCGTTTTTCCCCAGCGACTGGCCAGACACCGGTTTTGCAAACGTTGCTATGGCCGCCACATATACTTTGAGCGTGGATGGGGTCCTGCCCTTATCCAGTAGCTCTTGAAGGAAGGAAAGCACTTCCGAAACCCCGCATTCCACAGGTGAAAAGCTCTGGGCTTGACACCATGCAGAGAAAACAGACCATTTCGAGGAGTAGAGCCGCCTGGTAGACGGAGCTCTAGCCTGCGCGATCGTGTTTAAGACTCCTTCTGGGAGGCTAGCGGGTACCCGTTGATGGCCCATGCGTGCAGGGACCACAACTCCGGGCGAGGGTGCCAAATCGAGCCCTCCGCCTGAGAGAGGAGGTCTCTCCTCAATGGTACAGGCCATGGGGCAGTGCTGGTCAGCTGCATCAGGGCAGGGAACCACGTCTGGTTTGTCCAGAGCGGAGCTACGAGCAGCACTGGGCATCCGTTCTCCCTGATTCGTTCCAACACCTGAGGCAGGAGCGAGACAGGAGGAAAAGCATATAGGGGGCAGCGGGGCCAAACATGAGCCAGCGCGTCCTTGCTTTTCGAGAAAAACTCCGGGCAATGAGCGTTTTCGTGGGACGCGAATAGGTCCACCTGTGCTCTGCCGAACGTTTTCCACAGCAGCTGGACCGTCTGCGGGTGCAGCGCCCATTCCCCTGCTGGAACATTGTTCCTGGACAGTCTGCCTGGTCCCACATTCAGGTGACCAGGCACGTGCGCTGCTCTCAGTCAGAGCAGGTTGTGCTGAGCCCAGACCAGGAGGCGTTCCGTCAGCCTGTGAAGGTTTCGTGACCTGACGCCGCCCTGGCGATTTATGTATGCCACCACTGACATGTTGTCCAACCGGACCAAGACGTGGTGGCCTGTTACCTGGGGACAAAAACGCCGTAGCGCTTTGTCGACTGCTATTATCTCCAAGCAGTTTATGTGAAGGAGCTTTTCCCGTTCTGACCACAGGCCAGCTAGCGGTCTGCCCTCGAGCAGCGCTCCCAACCCCGAGGTGGAGGCGTCCGTAGACACCACCTTCACACTCGAAGCGGTCCCCAGACTCACACCTGACTGATACCAGTCGGTTATTTTCCAAGGTTCCAGAGCTGAAACACACTGAAGGTCGACCCTGAGGCGAAACAGACCCGCTGTCCATGCCCTGGGTGGAACCCGCGCTTTCAGCCACATCTGCAGTGGGTGCATGCGGAGCAAGCCCAACTGGAGTATAGAGGCTGCTGAGGCCATCAGCCCCAGCATTTTCTGAAACCTTTTGAGCGGAACTATCGCGCCGTGGCGGAAGGATTTCGCGCCGCGCTGAATATTTAGCCTGCACTCTGGTGACAGGCGTGCTGTCATGGACAGCGAGTCCAACACGGTTCCCAGAAAGGAAATTTTCTGACTGGGAGACAGTGAGCTCTTCGCCCAATTGACTGTGAGGCCCAGCTCCTCAAGGTGCTCGAGTGATGCGGCCCTGTGTTCTATGAGCTCCGATCGTGATCGAGCTAGAATCAGCCAATCGTCCAAGTAGTTCAGGACTAGCATGCCCTGAAGTCTCAGGGGTGCGAGCGCCGCGTCCATGCACTTCGTAAATGTACGAGGTGCTAGGGACAGGCCGAACGGCAGGACTGTGTATTGATATGACTGGCCCTCGAAAGCGAATCTCAAGAATCGCCTGTGATGGGACGCCATTTGTATTTGGAAATAGGCGTCTTTCAGATCTATTGACATAAATCAGTCCCCGTGGCGCACTTGCGCGAGGATTTTCCTGGTCGTAAGCATTCTGAACTGGTGCTTCACAAGCGCTCTGTTCAGCTGTCGCAGATCTAAAATGGGTCTGTGACCTCCATCTTTTTTCGGTACCAGAAAATATCTGCTGTGTAGGCCCCCTTTGCTCTGAGCTTGAGATAAAGGTTCTATAGCACCTTTGCTCAGTAGTTTCGCTATCTCGGCTCGAAGTAGATGAGATACTTCGTTTTCCACCGTCGTCTCGACGCGCGCCGTATAACGGCGGGGACGTCGAGCGAACTGTAGCGAATAGCCTCTATTTATAGTGTTCAGCACCCATTCTGATACCCCAGGAAGCTGTGTCCACACTTTCGCGTGAATAGCTAGGGGTAGAATGAGATCTGGGCTCTGGCCAAGACATAGTGACGGCAAGAGAGCTCCGGCGTGCTGTAACGCAGACACTGTGTTTACAGTGTGTGAGGCGGGGGGCGCGCCGATCGCGGCGGGCAGCCTGGCCGCGCTCAAAACCCTTATAGCAGTCTGCTGAGGGAGAGAGAGCGGGGCGAGCCCCGTGGGGCTTAACATGTCTGTGAGTGAATGTGGGCGCAGGACAGCGGGCACATTTACTGCACTGAAAAACACCGTCGGCCTGAGCTGACTGAATGTGTGTTGGTTTCGTTTTCACAGAACCCGTGGGACATGTGGTGTGTAGTGTTTGTGGGCACTGAGACGTAGGCACATTCACTACATTTAGTGCACAATCGACATGAGGCGATTTTGTTTGTGCGAGCCCTGCATTCTTGCGGGCTGTGTTTGTGTGTAGAAATGAGCCCTGGGTTGTAGGCATTTTCAATACACTCATAACACCATCGGCTGTGGCCGGAATACCAGAAAATACACCATTTATGTGATTTATCTGGGTCGCCGTGGGAACAGCATTTGTGTGCAGGCAAGCGGGCATGGTACTGGCTTGCTTACTGCAAAATACACTGGAACAGTCACATTTTCTGGACATTTTCTCGCATTTTTACGAGCGAAAATTTCAGTGGAAGTCTGGCCACGGCGAGACTGAAACACCGTCGATTTCCTAGGAGGGTAGGAAGACTTGTGTTGGTTTCGTTTTACAGAAACCGTGGTAGTGTTCGTGGGCACTGGGTTGTGGGCACATTTACTACATTTAATGCACAATTGACATGCGTCGATTTCATTTGTGCGAGCCCTGTATCGTGGCGGGCTGTGTTTGTGTGTAGAAATGAACACTGGGCTGTGAGCATTTTATTACACTTATAACACCATCGGCTGTGGCCGGAAAACCAGAAATACAATGATTACATGATTTTTCTGGGTCGCCGTGGAAACGGCCTTTATGTGCAGGCAAGCGGGCCGTGGTACCAGCTTGTTTACTGCAAAATACACTGGAACAGTCGCATTTTCTGGAACTGAACGAGCGAAAAGTTTTTGGTGGAAGTCTGGCCGCGGCGAGACTAAATTTTTATTTGCTGCGAGAGCCGGGATCGAACATGGGTCTCTCGCGTGAAAGCTACAGGGACACAGGGAGCTACAGGGCCACAGGGAGAACTACACTAGCGCAAGCAGATAAAAGAGCGTCATCACAGTTTTGTGTGTGTCGGCGTTTGTATGCAGGTGTGCGTGTTATACAACAGGCTCATTGCTGCAATAATGACATTTTCAGCCGCTCAAACTAGGAGCTGAGAAATGTTTAAGAAATGGAGATTAGTCCGGCCTCGGCGGGGACTAAAACACACTCTTTTCTCATTTGCCGGTGACGCACGCCCATGGGGGGCGGGGTAGATTTCTTATAACGTAAAGAAAGCTAGCCGCGGTTTTAGGGCTCGCGGTCTTGATGCTGGCCCGTTTCCATGACGACTCGCGGACAGAAGGCGGAGGTCCACAGAGCTCGCCTGTTGCGCGGCGGTTGCGCGGGCGCCTCCCAATCGAGGCCGATGCTTTCCACGGCCTGAGAGAGCAGACGCATCAGCTCAGTCTCAATGCCGGCTCTCTTACCAGTGGTCTGGCGGGAAACGCTAGCGGAGGGGAGACCGGCGTTCTATAGATCCACGGAGCTCGCCCAATCCTCACTATCGGATGCCAGAAGAGAACACGCCTCGGTGGGTTCGTCAAACTCGTGGATGGACGCGGCGGCAGGCGGCGGCCGTTGTCCGTCAGTGAGCGACTCGAGCGAAGCCGGCGAAGCTGGCGGGCGAACCGGCGAGCTTTGGCGGGCTGGAGAAAGCTCGGGCGCGCGCTGGGCGCGGCGCTTCTTGCGGCGCGGCACCACGGCGGGCTGCGGTGAAGGCTCGGAGAATGATGCCAGGCGCGTCCTCAGAGTCACCATGGGCAAAAACTCGCAATGAGGGCATCCGCCGTCAGCGAGCGCGAGAGCCTGATCCTCACCCAGGCAGGAAACACAGATGACGTGCCGGTCTCCATCGCTGAGCGGGGCGCGGCACGAGCCACAGGAAAGCATCTTCAAAAAGCCGCTGCTCTTTTTGTGAGAGAAGTGTGAGTCGCGTCAAGTAAGCGAACAAACACTCTCAACAGAGTAAATACACACAGAGTATGAAAGGATATAGAACGCCGGAAAGCGCAGCAGGTACGGCAGTTGAAGGCGGCGAGGCCAGCGACTCCAGAGCTCGTCCCGCTGAAAGGCTTGCTTCGACGGCGCGGCTTCTCACTCCGGATCCAGCGATGCGTGTGCTTCGCTGAAGAGGTAAAAATCAGCTTGTATCAGCCTAACGAGCATATTTATAGGGTGAGACCACGCCCCTTCTGGCGGGACGTGACGATATGGGCGCGAATTGCCCCCATTGGTCATTACGTCACGCAGAGTCTCTCTCGATAGGCTGCTGCATTTGCTGCAGAGCAACCAATAGGCGCGCGAGCTGTTTCGCCTATGTTTGCTTGCTGCTGCAAAGCGTTTTACATTAATAAAAAATTAAGGATAATTTTTGGCTTCAATATCTCGCGGAAAAGAGTTTTTCCCCTAGCGTAAGCTATTACGCAGTACAAGAGATACTCTCGTAAGAGAACAATAGATTTTCATTGTGAGTTCCCATCCGTAACTCTATGTGTTTGAGCTACCACTATAGCAAAGAAATGCAGTCTATTCATATTCTTTTGATAAACTAAATCTCAAAAGTACTGAGTTGACGGTTAGGCCCATAATTATTTAAACTACTTGCTGAGGTTTTACACAACAATAAAACATTGATCAAAACTGTGAGTAACATAAATTATTCATGTATTCTTTCACTAAATTTCATGAGGGTGTCAATTGGAAGAAGGATTTTAGCGTATTGTTTTACACAAAGAGCAATTACCACTATCTCTACTCTTTTTAAAGAGAAAAATAGAGAGATCACACTGTTATGTATATAATATATTGGGAATATAGGCTATACAAACTGACTTTTTTTATATAATTTGTTTTACGTGTTTTAAGTGACCGGAAGCTCTGGACATGTATGTAAGGCACTCGGCTCAGCTCGTAATTTGTCTCACTCTATAGAGTTCTTCTGGGTTGATGTATATTTGTAGGTCAAAACCCGGAAACTACTTAGCATTATAGCACTTCTGGTTTCGTCGTCTTGAAGGCAAAGGGTTTTTTAATGGGTGAAGATATTTTCATGTTTTATTCTATGACATAAAATCCATCAGTAATACCCTCTTGTGAATTTTACATATTTTTTACTTTAAAGGTCCCTAACAAAAATGGGACTAGAGAGGTTGTCGGGGACATTAAACATCACCAGCCGAACAGGTAAACTCATCTAATCCTCTTTCACAGCCTCATTGTGTTATCACACTCTTGCAAATTATTATAACTCAAACTTTCAGGGAAAATATTTTTATAGAAAGACTTTGTGTTTGAGAAAGAAATTGTCTGCTTAATGATCGTGACTTTGAAGTCATGTGACCGTGGAGTAGTTTTTACTTCTGCTAATTGTATTTAGGCTTCAAAATTTATGAAAGTTTAGTTAATTTGTGAAATTATCATGATGAACAAAACATAAACTTTTGTTAATAGCAGAACTTATTTTCTGCAATACTCCAAGACCCATTGGAAAAATCCTATTGGGTTTTTGTCTAGAGAACCAGGGTGATGTTAATTTCTGGCCTGCCCTACAAAAATATGTCATCAGTCTATTCGGGGCACGAATAGACTGATGACAGTTATTTTTTAAGAGTATAGAGTGTGTGTGGGGGGGGGGTGGATCAATATGTACTCATGTTAAAAACTCAAAGAAGTTTTACATTTTTTGAGTATGTCTAGCATTCCTTCAGCCAAACTATTACGCACTTCTATAACTTGAGACCAATGGTACTACACCTGAGCAGAACAAAGGTGTTTCTCATTAAAAAACCCAAAATGGAAAAAAGCAACAAAATGTTAAAAGACATTCATCTAGCGCATGTTCTCATATAGGAAACTGCCTTTGTAAAAATGTCAAAGGTATCGCAGTCTGTAAGCTTACTTACCAGATTAGATGATGATAGCACATTGAAGGTTCCATAATTTCAAGTTCAAGTTTCGTTTGTCTGGTGTGGAAATTTGTTATTCATACACTCGTTGTTGTCTGTCAGTATTCTCTTTTGCATTAATTGAAGTTGCACCTCTGGACATAAAAAGGCAATGACTTTGCAAACTCCTTTGTCTGACATATTGTGAAGTATCAAGACACCAGTGATACTCTACACTCCTGGAGAACACGAGGTTGCCAGGATACTGACTGTCAACAATATACCCCATGCAAAAACATGGCTCTTTGTTGGTGCTTTAAAGGGATAGTTCACCCAAAAATTTAAATTACCCCATTATTTACTCACCCTCCTCAGGCCATCTTATGTGTAAATATAATTCTTCTTTCAGACTGATACAATTGGAGTTATATTAAAAAATGTCCTGGCTAATCCAAACTTTATAAAGGCAGTGAAGGGGAGCCCAAAATTTGAAGCCCAAAAAAGTGCATCCCATTATAAAAGTAATCCACGCGGCTCCGAGGGGTTAATAAAGGTCTTCAGAAGCGAAGCGATGCATTTGTGTAAGAAAAATATCCGTATTTAAAACTGTATCAACTAAAATAACTAGCTTCTGACAGACGGAGCGATAAGGTTCACTCGCATTGCGTTAGTTAATAATCCTGTAATCCAATAATCCTGAAATGCCCTAGAATCTTTCTCCTTCAGCCCAAAGATTATCTCAAGAAGACTTAAGCTTAATGCAACTCACTAAAACAACTTGAATAAATATAGAAAACAATAATATTATAATAAAATATTAGATTTGGTGTAATGGAGTAATACAAACATGTCATAGAGCAATGCTTTATGAAAGCAGAAGAAGCCATACACCATAATGCAGCTATATCTTGATCTGAACAAGTTTTTACCTATAAAATAATGTCATCACATAACATTATAAACACTTGTACATAGCTAGCAATAAGGTTGATGACGGGGACATCATATGTTAGTCCAGCATTCTCTGTAAATAGTGGAAAAATGCCCTTCAGATGCAACTTCTGTCAGCTCTGTAAAGAGTTTTTGTTGATATTAGTTTTATTAGAAAAAAACACATAGTGTATTATTATTCTAAGTGAATTTATAAAAAAATCAATTTATTAAATTTATTATAGTGATTTGTATTGAACCTGACACAACTATTGACTATAAATACTCGTAATTTCTTTATTTATCGTTAAACGTGTTAGTTTTGATATGTTCTTGTAAATGAGCATTTTCTGTTTTATATTTTATTATAATGTATATTTAATATTACCTCCAAATTTTGACTGACAGTAACTGGTAACATTATGTCTAAAAATGTAATTTACTCAATATTAACTTGATGCTTATTGAACCATTGCAATAAAACAGTTGTGGCAACATTACATCATTATGGGTGACTCGAGCACTAATCAACAGACTTTGCTTTGGATTTAATTTAGAACTGTACAAAAGTAACTGGCAATAATTGTTGTTATGTTAGCTCTTGTTTATTACAGTTGTAAAAAAAACAGTTTATTGAACTGTTGTATAAAAGCAACCATGATGTTGGTCTGAATCAGCATCCTCTCGCTTGTTTAATATTCCTAAAATATGACCACTAAACCTTACAATTGACCATTGCAATGTGTCATGCACTTTTCATGAATTCAGATGGTTTTTAATAAATTGGTTAAATTATGGGTAATCACTTACCTTGTAAAATCATGATGAGAAAATAATGTTTGTCTGTAATGAAAGACAATAGGATTTCATTGTGAAGATTATCTTGCTGCTCCGAAGAAGACTGAAGCCTCGCCCTCCTCACCTCTTCTAGCCATTGAATGTGCCTCGCAGCCTGTAATACTTCAACCTATTTGAAACCAATGAAATCCTATTTGCCACTCGACTAAGGCCATGGCAGGCCATCCCTGGAGTGTCAAGCTGGATTTTGGGGAGAATAGAACGAGGTTACTCGCTCCAATTCGCTCGCAGACCATCCCCTCTTCATGGGCGACCTTTCAGAATGTTAACTGTGAAACAAATCGTATAAACAGGGATTGGTTTAAATTAGTGGATCTGAAAGACGCCTACTTTCATATCTAGAAAACCGCCTATCACAGACAGTTTTTAAGATTTGCGTTCAAGGGGGTGGCATGACAATATACAATACTTCCATTCGAACTCTCTCTAGCTCTGCATACTTTTCCGAAGTGTGTAGACGCGGCTCTTTTCCCTCTTTCCTCTGAGATGGGAATCCGCATACTCAACTACCTCAACGATTGGCTGCTTATAGCACCCACATATCCCAGCTCCTCAGCCATCTGGAGAACCTGGGCTTCAGGGTGAACTTTGGAAAGAGCTCAGTCAAACCATTAAAGAGGTCTCAGGTCTTGCCCTCTGCACAGACTGGCGAACCATCTTCTCCTATGGGCACAGAGGAACCTCCACTCAATGAGGAGCAACAAAGGAGCAGACATCCTGTCGTGGCGGACTGGCTCTGGGGAATGGAGACCCCTACCCTAGGCAGTCAATGTGATATGGCGCACCTTCGCTCAGGCGGACGTGACTGAAGAGAACTCCCACTGCCAGATATACTTCTTGAAGGAAATGGATGCGTTGGCTTGAAAATGACTTTGTCTGTGCTTTTACGCCTTACCTCCTGTAGACCTGCTTCCGCAGGTCATCAGTTGAATCCAGGATAAAGCATGTGCAGTTCTTCTAGTGGCACCATGCTGGCAGAGCCAGCATTGGTTCCCAGAATTGGTCCAGCTACTAGCTCCGTGGCCCATACTGCTGAGAAGAGACCTTCATGATTTTGCACCCCCAACCAGAGTTGTGGAACCTGCATGTTTGGTCAGGCCTTCCCCAGTATGTGATGAAAATTGTCACGGAAGTGAGGGCCCCTTCCACAAGACACAGTTTTGCCAAGTGCAAAACTGTGTCTGTTCTTACATTTCTGCAGGAGATGCTGGATGCTGGGTGCGCCCCCTCCACATTCGAAGTATACGTGGTGGTAATGCGTCAAATCACACCCCAGGTGGGTGCCCAATGGATCGGGAAACACAACCTGGTCGTTAAGTTTCTCAGGGGAGCTAGGAGGTTGGATCCTCCCCGCTCGTGTTCGGTCCCGTCATGGGACCCTCCGGGACCCTCCCTTTGAGCCGTTCGAGTGAACTGACCTTCAGTCCCTCTCGCTTAAGACTTCCCTCTTGCTGGATCTAGCATCAGTCAAGTGAGTTAGAAATCTGCAGGCTCTGTCTGTGGAACCTTTATGCCTTGATTTCGGTCATAACATCTGTAAAGTGGTCCTCAGGCCGAGAATAGGCTACATGCAAAAAGTGCTTTCCATCCCCGTTCAGAACACAGGTGATAGCACTGTCAGCTCTTCTGATTGCAGAGAACGAGCAGGCACGTCATCCACTCTGTCCCGTCAGGGCCCTTAGAGTGTATATTGAGCACTCTAGCCGATTTCAGCAATCAGAGCAGCTGTTTGTCAGCTTGGGAGGCTGCACTAAGGGGCTGCTGGTCCCTGGTTCCCTGAGATAATGGAATGAACATTGCATAGCTGCTGTGCTACTACGCTGCACAGCGAGTCATGCTAGACACTCCTCAGTTGAAAGATTCTGACGATTGGACATTTCTGCATGGCTTATATAGCCAGCTAACCCTGCCTCTTTCGGCAGGCATGAACCAAATCAGGGTTCAGGATTCGGAGAAAAAAATAGTTTTACCCATAAGTGTTGAATGAAATAATGCAATGCGTGTTCCCGTTATCTCAGGGAACCAGGGTTACGTGAGTAACCATAAAAGTTTTTTTTAATAAACGTTGCTCTGCCCGGCACATAGACCACATCTCTTGTGGGATCGCTTCTATTTTGTCTCTTCTTCAGGAGCTGTTGGATGGCAGGTGCACCTCGTCCATGGTCAAAGTGTACACTGCAGCTATAGCGATGTACCACGTTCCTATAACTGGCCAGTCAGTTAGGAAACA
This sequence comes from Tiaroga cobitis, assembly GCA_030578255.1. Classification (NCBI taxonomy): domain Eukaryota; kingdom Metazoa; phylum Chordata; class Actinopteri; order Cypriniformes; family Leuciscidae; genus Tiaroga; species Tiaroga cobitis. The sequence goes on along the minus strand of CM060592.1, from coordinate 17,536,767 downwards.
TTACCTGGTGGTCAGACTTTTCAGAGGAGCCAGAGAGCTCAATCTGCCTCTCCCAAACACAGTACCTACCTGGGACCTGTCTATTGTCCTGAGGGCTCTCCTGGGCCCTCGGTTTGAGCCGCTCGCAACAGCTGACCTTCGGCCTCTCTCGCTTAAGACCGCCCTCCTGCTGGCTTTGGTGTCGGCCAAGCTAATTGGTGACCTACAGGCTCTTTTTGTGGGTGCTTCCTGCCTCGTGTTTTTGGCCCAATGAAAGCAAAGTTGTCCTTAAGCCCAGACAAGGCAGTGTACTTAAGGTGTTTTCCACGCCTTTTAAGGCTCAAATCATCTTGCTCTTTGCCCTCCCCTTTACAGAAGGTGAGCAGGTACCACACCCACTTTACCAGGTTCGGACCCTTAGGTTCGGGCCTTAGGTTCGGGCCCTTACATTGAGTGCTCTACCCAATTCAGGCAAACAGAGCAGCTGTTTTGTGTGCTTCTAAGGCTGCTCTGAAGGGCTGCCAGTTATGAAGGAGAGACTGTCCCACTGGATAGTGATAGTACTAGCTTACAAGTCCTCAGAAGGGCCAATTCCACCCGGGGAATGGCCTCCTCTTAGGGTTGGTCTAGTAAAATATCTTTTGTTGATCTGTGTGGTGGCATACTGGTCCTCGCCGTTCACTTTTGCCAGGTTTTATAACCTAGACGTCACTGCTCTTCAGGCCAGATCCTTTCTGCCAAGTTGACCAGGGGTTTTTCCCTAAGTGATACTATTCTTGGAGGCTCCGATCCCAAACCCAAGCCTGCCTCCCTTTTCAGACATACATTGTCCCTGGCTCTAGTAGCTTGCCTGTGATAAAATAAACAAATGCTATCATGAGTCAACTTGCTTGGATATCAAGGACAATTCACACACAGATTACTGATAATTCTGAAATGTGTATTTCTCAACTCAAACATACAATATTGCAACAACAACAACTAGAAATGCAGTATTTTCTAATCATAGTAATATTTTTACAAAATTAAATAACAACAAAATCTTTACTGCAAACTTGTTATTTTCTCAATAGTACAGCTAAATAAAATAAATAGAACACTAAATAAGAAAATACAAATGTTTATGAAAATAATTATTAACATTTTGTCCAAGCAAGCAGGGACATTTAAGCAGGATGTTACATAATTTGTATAAACTCTTTTGAAAAAGGAACAGGATATAAAAGTGTGGTTCACTTAATTATAGGTGCCGATCCCGTGGGTGCTCGGGGCCTGGAGCACCCACAGAAACGGTCAAGCACTCACGGAAAATTAAAACATACGAGGTATTCCCCATTGATTTTAACAAATAAAAAATCGATTGCAGACACTATTATCTTCACCTTTTTACAGTTTATTTTAGATTGTTTCAATGGTTATTTTATTGACAAATGACGAGAGAATGTTGGGACCTGCTGGGACATGTCCACACAACTTCGATATTAATCAGGTCATATTAATCAACATCGATATTTTCCCCAACATTTCACTGGGCATCCCGGCAGAAACATAAATCGGCGTCTATGCACTTAATCAAACTCAAACCATTAAAACTATTGTTGGTTTGTTGTTGTTGTTGTTCTTGTTTTTTAAATGACCAACTGGTATTTCAAAATCCTCTTTCCAAAAAGTTATTCTTATCGCTCAAGAGGTTCTTTACCAAAAAAAAAAAACAAGCATATCCACCTTGTCTGGTTTCAGACAGGGGCAAAAATAACAACAACAAAAAACATTACCATGGTGCAAAAAGCTCTCTCTGGTGCACAGCTTGTTTCTTGTATGCACAGATATATGTACAATGCTAGTTTGCATAGCCAGGGGAAGTTTATTTTGTGAAACTTTGGGTCTGAGCATGTTTAGCAGTATGCCTTCATTTTTCTCATTGATATATTTTAGAATTTTTTATTTGAGTGATTTGATCAGGTCCTTTTCCTCTTCAGCCAGTACTGAGGTGTTCAGAAGATGCAGAGCAGACTTCACGCAAGATATACTCACATAACACATCCCTAAAGTCCTGGAGTGGGCTGAGTGCCTTGTTCACAGATTCTAGGACCTCCAGGTCCTGCCATATGAGGGCAGTAGGTGTCACACTTTGCAGTCTTTTGAGAAAACCCTGGACAACACATTTTGCTGCTCCAGGACTCTTGCTATCATTTTCTGAGCGGAACCCCATCTTATTGAGCAGTCTGTCACCATGGCATGCTCTGGGAGGTTGAGCTCTCTTTGGAGAGCTCTCTTTGGAACTATGGGAGAAGTGGCCAACAATCTTCCCACATATCCCAGTAGCCCTGTTAATGCATTGTACATTATCTTTCAGAGCATTTCCTGCTTACTAATGCAGTACTAAGCAAATAGCTGTGGCAGAGGTGTACTTTACATACAACCATTTCTTAAAGAATTGTTTCATAATAATTAACCCTATATGAAATATGCTAGTATGCTTTGTGGCACACCGAATTCTACATTGTTTTTAAATAATTTTATTCTTAAATTTATGGTACAACTACTCCTAACGTTATGGTTAATCGATGTCGTCTTAAATGTACAGTAGTACAAAATATTTGCTGTAGCCTAATAACAAAAGTTGAAATCAATTTAACTTACCAATGGCCCGATGAAGTCTTTACTCAAAGCACTGGAACCTAGTTCACTGATTATTCTCCACTGCTTTGACAATGTTAGTGCTAGTCTGTTGTGACCTGACGCTCCTCACTGAGGTCCCATGCAGCCAGTGCCTCTTTCAAGCCCAAGGTTATGTTCTTTCCCGTCTGGTAGTCGGGGAAATATGATGTTTTCAGGCAGCGGCTTTTCAGTTCAAACTCCTTGTTGACAAAGTGCACAGTTAGGCTTCAGTAGTCCTGCTTGACCACAGGTCCATAGTGGTTGAAAAGAACATCACCGTAGCTATTTCTAGTTGAACCTTGCCACCTCAGGCAATTAAATTGTCGTGTTTAGATGTACTTCAGACTCCAGCTCACACAGAAGCGGTCCCAGAGGGATCAGCACCATTAACCTTCCTCCTTCCCAATGAATCGAGCCTTTAGCAAGATGGACGCCAGTCAGATCGTACGTGAATAAATGAGTGCAGCTCTGTGGCAACTTGGGAAGAGTCTCTCGTGGATGTCTGCTGGTATCTGAAATGTGATGGCCTGGACAGTGGAGAGTCCCGCAGCAGGGCACGGAGGGCACTCATCAAGATGGCAGAGTGTGCATTGGATGAGCTTGAGGAGAAACTAGAGAGCGATAAAGTTAAACAGTACTGTGTTGATTGATTAACATGAATTGAAAGACAAAATAAAAGGTGTAGCCAGCTCCAAAAGAAGGACTGGAAAAATATTTACCAAATACCACACACCTTTTCTTCTAAAGACTACAGATTCCCCCCTCAAGAGCCAAGCAGACCCAACTCCCCCATTGTAACATTGGGAAGGGAGTTTAAAATCTGTGGGCAAATTGAGCAGAGTGGTCAGAGGGATACATTGGCAAATCTCAGTTTAGTACGCCAGAATGAGCTGCGAATAGAAAAAGGGAACACACAGACTGAAGTAGTCGAGGCTGTAATCGGGGCTGTCAGTCCAGGGCTGCCTTTAAGAGACATGTTAGAGATCAAGTGTCGGCTGACCCTCAGTGCACTCCTAACTCCTAACCGAAATGCCACTATCGGGTAGATAGCTCCACAGAACTTTATGGAAAGCAACCAATGAGGACACCGATGAACAGTAAAGCAGAGCCATCATTCAGCACAAGCTCCTCCTCTCGATAGAAACTGGACTGTGGAGTCAATCGGAGAAGTTCCAAACCCTACCCTAACTCAGCGATGTGACCATATCAGATGAAGAAATTATACAGAAAGTGGATGAGGCAGCAAAGGTAGAAATTGAGAAACGAAAAAGTCTCTAAACCTAAGGTGTCCCAATCAAGAGTGTCGATTAAAACAGTAAAGGGGATTGAGACTTAAGTCTGACAGCATGAACGTGCAGCAGATCATCGGCTGCAATGTCATTGAGGCCATCATTAACAGAAATGAGGGAAAGACTAAAGGTGATGAGAGCAGTTGGCACACAAAGTGAGTAAAGCCTTTGCAGTAACAGTGAAAACTGCTCATCGTGTGGTCAAGTTGATGCAGAATGGTGATTCAGATTCAGAGACTGGTGTAGTTCGTACCGGCAGAAAAAGTGTGCCCTTACCAGCTAACCAAGTCACCACACTCTATATAAGAGCCCAAGGCCAACACATGTTCTTTTAACCTGACAAGCTTAATCCGCCACCAGAAGGCGGGATCTAGACTGATGTACATGGTGCAGAAAGGAGAGTGCCATACATATCTCTGTGACCATAACTGATCGCACAATCTGTCTGGACCGTCATAGAGTGATTTGGATACCTGAAACCCACCAAGACAACAGCTGAAATGAAGGACAATGATAAACTGAATGATTTTGGTCTCAACGTATACTATATGTCACAAAATAATACACTAGGCTGTAGTTAAGGCTGTGCAGAAACTTGTGAAGGATGCTCTGACAGTTGTGCCGTCACTGTTTTGTGACGTCATTGTATGTTCCGGGAAAAGGTCAGTGTCGGTCACAGTGCCTTGCTGTTTTTGATCCGGCAATTATTTCGTTACAAATTAAGCACTGGAGATCAGTCCAGAAAATAGTAAAGGGACAGAGTATGAATGAATGAAATACACTTTATTGAAATACACTTTAAAGGGACAGAGTAGTTCTCAGAAATCTTCTGCTGCCATGTGACATCCCTTGATCAGCCACCAGCAGAGATTCGTCAGCCACAGAAAGATTGACACGATTGACACCTACAACCTCAGAGGCCTGAGCATGGTGAATCCGAGGCAGACACAAGGAGAGTGACAGGTGGTAAGACAGCGATCCCAGAGACTGAGACATCAGCATAATTCGCTCCATACAACCGCCCTTGGTACAAAGAAACTGTAAGGTAACAGAGATTTAGGTAACACAGACCAAGGTTTACTGGAGGCCTTGGATGGCTGAGGTGTTCAAAAGAAATGCTTTACATGTTCATGAAAATATTAGGAGACATTAGTTTTGTGGAGGGGAGTGAGTTTTTATTGACAGCTCAAAAGAGATATTGTCCCTGTTAAAATTTTGATCTGGCTAATGACTGAGATCTGAAAATAAGGAAACTATTTGCTAATAATATCGTTGTGATTGTATATTTAAGAGTGTTATTCTTGTTAAACTCAGCTTCACCAGTAGAGGGCACCCTGCACTATGCAGCATTACACTATGCAGGATTGGTCACTGACGTCACTGAGTGGAAATAGCGTTCAGTATGTGATGTGTGAGTTCAGCAGTAGGCTACACACTATAGAGTGTTACCCGATCTAACCTGTCTTATTCATATTTCTTACAGAAATAAAGGTGTCGCACCAAGGACGAGCACCACCTCATTCTTAAAAAGTGTACAATATCCGTTTTTTTCACATCACCAGTAGAATTAATAAGAACTTCAGCTGTAGGTGTTTGTGGGTACTGTGGTGTTTGCTTCCCTTTCAGATAAAACATGCAACCTCAAGATGCAACCATGTCACCTTCCTATAAGTGAGAATCACAAGCTGAAACAATTACGTGCAATTTGTTAGTCTTGAATTGAAAATAAACAGAACAAATTTATGTGCCTCAGAAAAGTAGATGATTTAATGATAGCAACTACATTTGCAAGGTGAAAGTATTTATTTATTTATTTTACAGAAAGAGATACAATACAAAAAAAATCAATATTGGCCATATACAGTATGATTTTTCTCTCTTCAGCCTTTATTGGTATTGATAATTTAGCAAGCAGTCTGTAGACATTTGTCTTCCACCTCGTCTTCTTCGAAGTACTGTAACCAAAAAAGAAAAAGATGTGTTACATGCACACAAAGATATATAAAAAAAATGCCTTAACTATTACATATCTTTTGTGCAAATAAAAATACCAGAATACTCCCATCACATTATTATTAAAATACACCAGTGCTCTTGCCACTCACAGTTTCACGTTATTGTCGGTTTTGATAATACAAGCAGTCCTAAAAATGAATTGAGTTATAATTAATAGAACATTTGTAATAGTAAATTAATAGTCCCTAAATAGCAGATTCATTTTTAAAAATCATATATTATATATATTACATATATTTTGTAATATGTAATACCTATATATTACAACACTGGGGAATAAAAAAAAATGTTTACAATAAGCATGCAGGCTCCCAAAAGTGTAGCTTTCATTTTGACTTCCAAGCTCCTTGGAAACCTCAGCACAAAATCTTCACCTGCTGGTCCACAGCCCGAGAAAGGTTTGAAAATCTTGCCAAATGATGTGTTTATTGCTGCCCCATTCAAAGACACCAGCTGTGGTCACAGAATAAGACAGGAAATTGCAACACATTAAAGGCATAGTTCACCCAAAAATGAAAATTCTGTTAACATTTACTGTTTGGTGAACCATCTTTAACACATTAACAGTGGTTAGCTAAATGTCTTCAGAAACCAGCACTGGTTACTAATCTTTATTCTGTACTGTTTAGAAAAGCAAGACCTGACTCTGGCATTTAAAACCAAAGATATGTGTTTGTGGGTCAGGTTTTTTTTCCTTTCATTGTGGGGAAATATAGCACAACCTGAAATCCCCTACAGTCTGGGGTGGACAATGAGCTTAAAATGGCTTTGGAAGCATATAGAATTTGAGGTGGGATCAGGGTTGCCCGGTTGCATAAAGCACCTTAAGTGTAATTTTCCCTTAAGGTCGCCCTTATGTTTCCCTTAAACCTAAGGGTGTTGCATAAAAATACCCTTAAGTGTTACTTAACGGTTTTTTTAAGTGAAACGTCATAAACACTTACAATTTCCCTTAAATGCTGTTTTTTCACTTAAGTAAGCGTTAAGTGTTGCATAAAACCCCTTAAGGGTAATTTCCCTAAGTATAACTTAAGGTTTGGAAATCGTAACCTTAAGAGTAACGCGGACAAAAATAAGATGACATGGCTGAATTTATGGAACCAGCTGAAGATCATAGGGAATAGGGAGAACCCTTTGGACCAATTTAGCGATGAAAAATTGTTGCAAGAATACCGATTTGATCGACGCGCAATATTTGACATAGCTATCAAACTAGACGGCTGTCTATCTGTCATTACACGCGACTCGCATGTAAACTATCACAACGTTAAGTCAGTGCGCGCACGGAGAGCGTGTGGCCGACCCGTGCAGAAAAAGATTCACAGGAGAACGAGCTGATTCTGTGTTTTAAAAGGAATCATGACAGAAGAAAACAGGTATGCTATGGAAATATACTCAGCTGTATTTCGAGACACAGAGCCAGAAATGCATTCACAAAACCTAAACAAATGCCAAAGCATGAGACGGTGAACAACACAAACTGCCGCCACTTTCGGAGCTAACGCTGTGTTCGTTGCGTGATAGCGTCACTGGACTGACACGTGATATTCCGACATGTTAGTGTTTTGCGTATCTATGGCAACAACAGACTTGTATAACGTGAATCAAGGATCGCTGTCGTAAAACACTTAAATGTTTCCCTTACCTAAGAGAACCGTTTAAGATATTATATGCAACCCCCTTAAGTTATTCTCTTAGGTAAGGGTAAATCGCCCCTTAAGTATCATACTTAAGGGAAAAACTTAAGGTGCTTTATGCAACCGGGCACAGGTCTGCATAGCAAAAACAGTCCAATTGGGATGGGTCTAAAAAAACCAACAACCCGGGAACAGTGTAATAAAAGTAGCACAATTCCACGTGAAACACTGGCAACACTGTGGGGTATACAAGGTTATGGGGACATGTTTGGTGTAATGGTTTAAGGGTTGATTAGGTGTTGGGGTCAAAAGTGCGATTATAGATATAATTACAGTAATTTATTACAGCTGTAATTACACACAGGTTTTTATTAAAAGAGTACAATTAAAAAACATGTATGTAAACAATACGTGCATTCTATCAAATGATTCATTTAAATCTCTAAGGTGGGACCAAATATTATTTTGTCATTTAAAAGGCTACAAGTCAGTGGAAAGTTTGTGCATCACCTCAAAGTCTGCATCCATGCAGAAGGTACAAGGTACAAATGGTCCTGCAATCTTAAACGCTGGTTCACCTCGTTCATTCTCAATTGTGAATTTAGGTAGGCAAACGTGCCAGTTTTGTCGAACAAGTCCGATGGCAACGCCAGGTGGAGACTGAACCTCCAGCTAAAATACATACAGCATATCATATGCAGTACAACATAATCAAGGGGTAAACAAGACAGAGATAAGGTCATACCTCATTATTACTGCAACAAACAAATGGTCGCACCAGTCTGATGATCTCTTGATTTGAGTCATTAAAAACATTCATTGTGAAGGAACGTGATCCACCATAGAAATTCCTGTTACAACTATCATTGTCCTCAATGATTCTAAAAATGTCTTTCCCAGTGTCATCCTTCACCTCATATCTGTTGTTAGGCTTCATTCCCCAGAAAGCTTTCGAAATGAAAAGGTAGGAGATAGTGTTTTGCTCATTTGATTTCACTGTATTTCATTCATGAAATGCTGACGAACAAACCTTCTACAAGACTTTCTTCCATAGTCTTTTCTTTGTAGACAAACAATTGATCAATCTAAAATAAACATGAAAACGTTTAAATCAGAATAACATACACATAATGATAAACATAATTATTTATTAAATTAAAAATAGCATCTCCAGCCTTATCTGACCCAGGTTAAGGTCTCCAGATGAGAAGGACTGTAGTACGGGTCTGAGGAAGGCATCATTGCGGTGACCTCTGGAGCATAAAAATGTTTATCAAACAGCTTTGTTAAACAAATTATTACACACTGAAATCTATTGTGTATTATCAATAAAAAATGGATGTCATCCTTCATACACAACATTCAATCAGGTTTATGATCTTCAAATCTGCAGTTTTATAATACACTGATGTTTATTTGAATGCTCTAACCATGAAAAACATTTTTGTTTGATTCAGTGCACTTATGTTTGTCTTTCATGGTCCCTTGTGAAAAATAAGTGCTTTATTATATCGAATGTGAACGTGTAGTGTACTTAAAATATTAAAAGTATAGTTTAAATTAAATAGTTTAAATAGTACAAAATTGCAACATCATCATAACAAATATACTTAAATACATGACATACAAGTTTAATAGAAGTTAGATTATATTTTAGTTTAAATGTCTGTCAGAACGTTTGGCAGTAGACTTTAACCATATTTCAAAGACAATAGAAATAACATAAAGATGTACTTATGTCAAAAAAGGCACTCTTAAGTTCTGCAACATTTAATATAACTTTAAAATGTTCATTTAATTGTAAATAACATGCAATTAAGTGTCTGAAAACATTACATTCAAGTTTGCTTAAGTGTGCACTTCTTATATAGCTTGCCTCGGCCATAGTCTGAATCCGCACAGTGATAGTCAATCAAACAAAATCAGCATAGATAAACATACCCCTTAAAAAACTCACCTGACAATTCCATATTTGATTTTAGCCTGAAATGAGAGAGAATAAAAAAATAAATAAAGGACATCAATATTGTTTATACACTGTTAAATATCATTATTATAATTTAAAGATCATAATAAATCCAATGGGCCTAAAAACTTCATAACACAAAAAAATTGCATTCATATAAAAAAAAATAAAACATGATTTAAAATGAAATTATTTTAAAGGATCTCATATTGAGAGATATACCACATACCAGTGAGACACAAATATTTTGTTCGTCTGTGGCACTGCACAGTAAATGTTTCTCTCATGACAAACAGTCTACCTACCTTTTTTTTTTTTTGTCAGCAGGGTGTTTGTGGTTGAACAGTGGGTTGACCCACTTTCAAGTTTAGTTATTTCTGGTTTTAACAGCTTGAACATGTTCCGTCAATTCTGGTCATTTTACCTATATAAATAAATATACCATATATAATTGCAGGCATTTTTCCTTGATTGTCTTGTTTGCAACTATTGGATATCAGCTTTATCAAATTTCTAGTGATTGTTGCAGTTTGGACCTCATCCAGGCTATATGGCAATTCGTTCATTTTTTTGTAGTGCTCAGCTTTATACATGGATGTGTTTCTTTCTCATCAGCCTCAATTGGTCAGTTGACACTTCAACTGTGTTTCTGAAACCAAGTAACAGTGTACAATAGCATTTCCCCCCCGTTTCAAACAGTTTTCATAAAGTTAGTGTGGGAACATTAACCAAGTTTTATTTTAGTAAAAGTGTAGCCATGGTTATTTGTAGGCTATAACCACAGTTTTACTACAAACGGTGAAACTAGATAGTGTAGCAAAGTCATGTTCATTTGTGGTTAATTAATTGAGTAACCATCTTTTATTTGGGTTTTTATTTGTAGTAAAATGGTTCATTTTTGTAAGGGTTTGTTTAATCAGTGACTGCTTGCTTGTTCATTTTATATTTCCACATATCGTGGTTGTCGGAACATGCTGACCTGAGCCTCATTGTAAGTTTTTTTTTCTTTTTTTTTCCTGTTGTTGTTACATTGTATGGTTTACATATTTAGAAGATTTTTCAAGTTTGTGCTTTGTACAGTGTTTTGAGCACTGACTGGAAGTGCTAAAGTAAAGATGTAATCACTAATGTCTTACCAGGCCTATCAATAGTCATGTTATGTCAATATGGTGGTGTGTCAGTTTTCTAGAAGACTATCTAATGTGTACATCATTTAATCACATTTCTAAGTTGTCATATATGATAACTGTGTTAATAAATGTGTTATTTTGGTAGAAACAACATTATGAGCCACGGTACGTTTTGGAAGGAAGGAGGGACTTTTATTCCATTTCCGCTGTAGCTCGCTTGCCGACCGGAAGTTGGATCAGGATCGAGGCGGCTGCAGTCGGTTCTCTTCATCACTCTCGCGCGTGACGGCCATCTTCCTTCAGCTCGAGAAGACTGTTCCTGCAGACATGGCCGACTATTCTAACGTGGCTCCGCCGTCCTCTAACTCCGGTGCAGGGATGAACGATGCTTTTAAAGACGCCCTTCAGAGGGCCAGACAAGTGAGTGCTTCGAAAGAGTCTGAAAATATGTTGTATCTTCAAGCTTTCCGCGTAAAAAACAAAATGAACTCTAGCGAGCTCGTTAGCTAACGTGCTAATGTGTGGCCTTGATGCGTTGCAACAAAGAGGTTTCAGTTTATCGTTTTTTAAAATTATATACTTCCTTATTTCAAGGTTTAGCGGAAGCAGAATGGCGTGTTACAAATAATACTTATGTCCTATAGTTTAGACTAAAAGGCAAACTAATAGGTTTAGCTCCACAATAATAGATATTTAGATGCCCAGAAACAGCCACTTATAACTTTAGGTGGAATTAGGCCATTGGCTATAGGATGGCCTCAAATAGATTACATAGATGGTTTCGATTCAGCCATTGTATAGGCTAAGTAAGCGTAGTTTCTACTAATGTATAGACAAAGCGAAACTTAGTTTTTTGGGTGCTGCTAGGTCGAACTAGTTTTAATCAAGAGAACAGTAGAGACTCAGATAGGCCTCATACTGTTACAGGTTTGTTGTGATTATACAGAAAAATCGAAAAACGATTAACTTTGTAATTCACATTATTTTTTTAGATAGCAGCAAAAATAGGAGGTGATGGTATACCCCCCTCTCCGTCCTCCAATGAGTTTGGTTATGGAGGACAGAAGAGACCCCTTGAAGATGGAGGTAAGTTCACAGGAGCCATGTTGCGGCTTTATTGTTGTGCATATTGGTCCGTGTAAACCACATTATTTAGTTTTTCAACCCTCTTGTATTCTTAACTTGTGATCTTAAGATCCTGGGGAACTGATTAAGGTGACTTTTTTTTATTTTTTTTAAATGAATGTTATATTTACTATATTGAGCCTAGCCAAACCTTTAAGTCATGCAGCATGTGTTCATATTTTCATTAAACACTACAAATGTTAAGCCATTTATGCTGTAAACTCTGCATGAAACAAAATGTGTCGTTCTCTTCAGAGCTAATATTTTAATCTTATTAGTATATTCAAGCACTAAGTCGAGGTTGTGTCCAAGCAAGGCTTTCTGTAAAAATGCGTGGAAACGAAGTGTATCGTTGAAAGAGTTATACAAAACTTGCCTATAAATAAACCAAATGCAATATTCCCAACCAAGAGATGGCAAAAAATAGCCTGATCTGTACAAACACAAAGGGTGCTTGGATGGTCTCATCGTGCTGCTTCAAATAACTTTTCCAAACGTGTTTTCCTACCTTATTTGTGCTGTGAGCGCTTACTCTTTTAAACAGTTTGGAAATTATAAATCTGTATAACTATAAAACAAGTCTATAGCCTAAATAAAATCACAAAGCCACATTTTTTGTTTTTTCACTTTTACCTCAGTTCCACTGTTCTGCTTCTGTGTCGGAAAGCTGAAAAAAATATCACATTTTCCATGCTAGTCGTGAGAGTGGCAATTGATGATACAGCAAGCGCACCATGTTCTTATGTTGGATAAAATGTCCACATTCACTACTGCTCAGTCTCTACCATTGTATTTGTGTCCTAAAACATATGTACATATACAAACAGGGCTGTGCAATCCCTAGTTGATGAGAACAGTGTTACTTCATATTACAAACACATTTACCTTTAATAAGTTCTGCATTTGTATATATAAATATACTTTTTTCAAAGCCTGATTTGTAACCCCCCAAAAATTGGATTTTTAAATTAATCCAAAAAGTACATGTTTATTAAAGTAACAAATTAAGATAGTATAACCACATCAATTACAAAAAATATTAAACTTAATGTCGCTCAACTCCACCCTACAAACACACAAAACAGAACAAACCTCACCACAATTAAAGGAGCAGGAGCTACACTGGGTTTTCTTAACCACTTAGCCTTTTCGAATCATGTCGAAAATTGTGTCCGGTATTACGGTGCGGTATTACGTCGTTTATTTATTTCATTTATATGTATTTGTTGTAGTGTTGTCACGGTACCAAAATATCAGTATTCGGTACCAATACCAGTGAAAATCCACGGTTCTCCGTACCAATTTCGGTACCAAAGCTTAATTTAGATTAAATTTACACATATTAAAGTGTATATCACGGTTACAAAGACAAAAACAATTTACAATAAGATTCTATTTGTTAGATAACATTAGATAAAATTACCTAACAATAAACAACAGTTATATACTGTAGCAATTATTCTCCATGGGGTTAACTTAAAAATGTACTAATATATTTTTAAAATCAAAAGTTTTATCTGTTAACATTATTTAATGCACAATGAATGAAGTGAACAAACATGAACAATCAAGTGTTTGTATTAAATAACATTCACAAACATTAATTAATGTTGTAAAAATATATTGTTCACTCAATGTGTTGATGTTGCATTAAGTAATATTAATGAATGGTGTACTATACAAACTATACAGGAGATAAAACATGTTTTATTTGACTTAACTGTACTTTTATTTAATCCAAAAATGTCACTCTTGCCTGTCTTCAAAGCTTGAGAACCCTGTAGCTGATTTCTAATGCAAGGGCTAGAAATTAATTCTGATACTTCCTCGTCATCATGGAGAGCGCATCGCACCGCTTTCTCCTTTCCACAAGCGCTTGCTTTCCCGTGTCTCCGCTATGCAACCATGAACAGCGGCGAGCCTGGAAAGACGAGCTCGCACGTCTCCTATTATGAGCGCGCTTGCCGCGCGCCTACATTTGAAATTTGCACGCGCTATATAAACGTGTGAACGGCCCTTTATGGCAACGTGACATTAGCCTAATTCAAAATATTTCCATATGTGGCTCTTTCCTCCTTTCTTGTCAACAAATGGATTCAGAGCCACCGCATCAGCGTCGCCGTGTCTCAGAGTGTTTTTATGAAGAGTACGCACCTCTGCATCTTTCCGACAGCGCATCAAGAAGCGGATTAACTCGGTACCTAGAAAAGCTGGGATCGTAACCGTTTAATTTTTTTAGTACCGACTTGGTACCGAAGTACCGAGTTTTTTGACAACACTAATTTGTTGCGATATAAATAGTTTACGATGTGGACAAAAACGAGGACATTTTCAGTAACCGAAACTAAACAGCGTCTATATGCGCATTGAAAGGCTTTCACTCAGCGCGCATATTATGACAACGGACTTTGAGTGAGTCACAGGGTGAGTCATTAAACCGTTCATTCAATGAACACATTCAAAAAAGCTGATTCATTAAAAGAGATGTAATTGCATAAAGGACAAAAGCTTAGGCCGCGCCACATGGGCCTATATGCAGGGTTTTTCCTGCATAGACAATTATGAGGCGGCCGCCTCCGTCAAATTTCGGGCCACCTCCGCCTCTCGACAAAACTCAAGTCAGGGAATCACATGATTAGATACCTCTTTTCCACCGACACGGTTCCGCTGCGGGTTCACGGCCTGTGTCAAACTTGTTCTGCGCATTTTGACGGCATCAGAAAAAGCATTTAAACTTGCTGGTCTCGAACAGAGCAAGGTAAATTTCTGTGAAACCGCACGAGCCGCTGCCCCTCCCCCTTTTCAACATCTCCTGTCAGTCATCACAACCACCACAGACGCACGCAACTCAAGAAGCACCTTCCTTCCGCAGCATCGAAGTGCCTTCACTTGTCACAGCCAGCTACCGATAGTGTTTTTCTTATGCTTTGGCTTTGTTGTGAAATTAAAACACTTAGTTACTTAAAATATATCCATAGAGCCAGCCTGACTTAGGCAATAGTCCAACATTTTTCTGGCGTTTTTATAAAATAAGCTATCACAAGTAACTTAGCAGGGACGTAATTTACTACTGTTTTGTAATTTCATGGCTTGCTAATTTACGTTGCATAGTAGGTTTTTTTTGCGCTTTATTTACATTCAATTGATATGAAAATTTTTATTTTTTCAAGCCCTGTATAACAATAAACGTACAATTCTGTAACTTTTTTTAAGTTCACTTTTCAAACTGTTTTCACTTGAGCAATAATCTGCCAAGTGTCGTCGTTGAAAAGACACATTTTTCTATCAAATGAAAAATCGAAGGCTGAAATGTTCTGCTTCTGGTTGTACACTGTGTAGTTGATAATGCAATGTTTGAAAAATCTGAAATAGAGCCACATTTTTCTGGTTGTGTAAATGAAAGCAAATGCGTGTTGCTATTCAACTACACTGTTGTTAATATGGCCCCTATGAACTGTAAATAAAATCAAATTATCTGATTATTAAAATACCTAAAAAAACATGCTTGTGAAAAGTTTTTTTTTTTTCAGCCAGTTGAAGGCGCGGTACACTTTCATGTGTACACATGATCTGGATTTTTTTTACCACCTAATTTTCAGCCAGAAAACGTTCCATAATGACGTGCGGAGTGCACCAGATTAATGCATTTATCTTTAAAATGTGCAAATGTGCAAAAACCCCCGGACCCCCCTAGCGTTACGATTTTACCACCTCCGCCTCATTTTGAGCCAGGAAAAACCCTGCCTATATGTATTGTAAGCATGTTATCAATAACCTTTATTGGAATATAAATGTACATAAGCTTGTGTTACGAGCTTATGTGTTAAAATTAGTGTACCCAGGGCAGGCTTAGTAACAAGAACCCTTGTATGGTTGTCTTGTCTATATACTCGAAACATTTGTGCTGTCAAATTGAATGATTCATCAAAGTGGTTAATCAAAAAATAAAAACTCATAATCCTGATTGAAACCTTCCTGGTATTTACTATGCTCAATTATATAGCAGGGCTCTAAAGTTTTGAAGACAGGCAGCAGGAGTGACAGAATCACATGAACAATTTCAGGATATAATTTTTTTCTTTGGTTGTTGCGTTAAATCGTACCCAGATACAATAGCGCTATTTTCTGTTTGGCTATTATGTAGCACTTTTCTTTTTTTTGATTGGCTGATAAGTGGCAGGCTTGACTGCAGAACTCCAGGAGAGACGCGCTTGATTCCTGCCGGTTCCATAGTGAGAGCGGCGCGGCCAGAGACATTTTGGGCGCTGCGGCATATTAAATATATTATAAACCGTTTTTACGCGAGATAAATACAAAAGACCGAAACGAGTGACTGTGACGCTCAATGCGTGACACTTGAGAGCTCTGATATAGCTAATGGCAACAATGTTGCTGGTGTGATGCACCGTGTACAAACCGGAATGGTATGTGTTTATACTTCTCATCCAACCACAATCAAATGCACTCTATCTGGATGGCGCGATTTATCTGGATAGGTTTTTTTTTTTTTTTTACGATGTCAAGCAGAAATGAAAACAAGCCGAAATGACATAACTGTAACGAGGCTATTTATTAAAGGTGCCCTAGAGTGGTTTTTTATATTATTTTATAATGTTTCCTGGGTTGCCCTTATAATGTTAGTATGTTTTTTAGATCAAACATAGTCATAATTTAGAAATAAAAGGCATTTTTTCCCACCCGGATTTTAGCCTCTGATTTGAACGCTCTGTTTGAAGGGGCGTGTCTGCTGTGTGGAACCGGCCTCTGCTGTGATTGGCTGACATGCTTGCATATGAAATAGCTATGTATTACATGTGAAACTCTCTCGAATACTTTTACTACAGCTATTATACGTTTTTACTATTACAGCTATCGAAATAAACGAATCGTGAGATGTTTTTGAAGTATTTAGATCTATTCCCATCACATACAATGTTGCTGTGATGAGCATTGAGCAAGCAGAGGACAGTCTGTTGGTCGCGAGAATGAAGATCTTATCATTGCAATGCAGTTTCTGTTCTCTAATGCTTTCCCCAATGCAAACACGATCATGTAAATACAGTAAGAGCTTCGCTGTGGAGTGTAACGTGCGTCATTGAATTCATAACGAGTTTGGCAAGTGTCCAGATAAACTCGCGCTGTGGAAAGATTGTTCTTTGATCGCTTTCTGTATATAATTTATTCACAATTTATATACGTTTTTTTTTCATCCTACTAAAAGAAACGATGTGAAGTTGATATTTTAGTCACTGGCTTGACTTACTGATGCATAAACAGTATTGAACGACTTTGAGAGAAAGGTTACCTGTCTGAACTTGAACAATTACACATCAGAAAGTGTTGCTTGGTAGCTGATCCGAGGCCAGCTCTGTATTGGCCCAAGTTGAGGAAACAGTCGTCGGTGAAATGTTTGGAAATTTCCAGAGAAAATAAAAATAAGCCATTGTTTCTTCAGAGGCTCGGATGAAGGAACTAAAAAATACTTTTGTGTTCATGTGTACATCCAAACACTGAGCAACTGCTATGCTTCGGCTGCGCAGTTTCGCCTGTCATTGAACATGGGCTGGCATATGCAAATTTGTGGAGGCATACATATTAATGATCCCGACTATTGCGTCACAGTCGGTATTGTGTGGAGAACCGACCGTTTTTCAGGGGTGTTTTTCATAAACGTGAATTAAATGAGAACGCGAAAACAGTCCAGTTTGAGATTCACTCTGTGTCATGTCCATGCACTGAACTCTTGTTATTTGACTCTACCAAGGTAAATTCAATTTTGAATTATAGGTCACCTTTAAAATGTAAAGAGCAGAAAGTAGCCTACAAATAATTGCGTGAGTAGCCTATGTAAGGAATAGAAGTAAAAAGTCAGCTGAAAAATAATTACTCCAGTAAAGTATAGATACCCAAAATGTGTGTTTGGACAGAATACGAGACAGAGTTATTTATTAAATTCATAAAAGACCAAATACAGTAATACTGGCTTCTAAACCTCAAAGAAATGCCACAATCAAGACCTCAGAGCAGAAATAAGTGAGAAAACACCTCACAGTATAAGAGTCTTTCCTTGCCATTAATGCTTGGATAACACGCTTAGGCCTACGTCTCTTTTCATTAATAATAATATTAATAATGTCTAGTGGGGTGGCTGTGATATATTTAAACCTACCAACATCCGTTGCCATGATTTTTGGAATGACTGATCGCGAGAGGAAAAAAATGACGTTTTAGTCGCATAACATAGTAATGGAAACGCCTTCATTTCGCAATAGTTTTTTTTATCGATATTTAGAAAATAATTGCGCGAATCTGTAATGGAAACGCGACAGCATTTATAGACTAACTTTTTAGAGTTATAGTGTTCATTATACTAACCATTCAACTCCGGATTGATTCTGGAGGTATAAGCACCGTCCTCCAACGCATGATCATTTGAATATTGCAGTTATCGCGACAGCCCTATTTGAGTCACCAAGTTTCATGCAATTCCAATTAAAGCAACACTATGGAACTTTTCAACCTTCATAATATATTTCCAAGACCCTTGTGATGGTACATCGACTTACAATAGGTTAAATGACACGTCTGCCATAGCCTGACGGGGTCTGTATCGCTTTTACTCGCACTATGTAACTTCGGGTTTCGGGTAGTAACCCGAGCACAAAAAGAACTACAAAACTCGACTGCTTTACGGCATACGTCACTTCCCCCACCACTTCCTCAAATTGTCTATGGCCATTGCAGACATCCCAAGTCTATAGCGTCTCCCTGATGCCCGCAAATTAGTTCAAATCTGCCGGAATCTTGAGCGCGCATGCGAGACAGAACCGAACACACTGCGCGCATAACATACATAGCGCGAGCACGGCAGAGAGGGAGACAATTCATCCAGTCACCAAGATATACCTCCCTGAAATGACTTCTTGCAGGTTGGGATGTCTGCCATTGTTGATTCCAAAGCCGGCTCTGGATAAACAGAGTGTGCGCGTGCAACAGTAGGCTGCGGTAGGCTAAATTATTTACGACAGCGGTAATGGACAATTCCGCTTCCAACCTGTAGGGCGACCGCTGAGGAAAAGTTCCTTGGTGTTGCTTTAAGCAGATTTTTTTTTTTTTTTTTTTTTTATCTAAAAAATCTGTCGGCCTAAAATGACTATCAGAGGGTTGAATGGTTTTCTTATGGATTGTTTGCTGTAACAGGCTGATATGTAGTAATTATATGGTTAACTTGGTCTTTTTGTCCTCTTTAGATCAACCAGAAACCAAGAAGGTTCCACCAAGTGATCGTAAGCATTGATTATTCCACATTGAACTGATTACCTATTAAATGTGTTTTACAAAGGTGTGGCTATGTTGTTTGGTCATCTCATAAGTTCATGCTTTTATTTGCACCAGCTTTTTCATCTGTAATGGGAGGCATGGGTGGCCCAAGGTACATTTATTTATTTTAAACAAAGTATTTAATTCAAATATATTTCAAATATTAATGCATTTGTTTTTTAAAAACATAGGTACATTTCTGCTTTGCATATTTCTTTTAATGATGCTATCATGTTAATATGTAGGTCTATATCAGAAGAGTACAAGGTTCCAGATGGCATGGTCGGCTTCAGTAAGTTGTCCGATTCGTTTTTTCCGAATTCATATCCACGACTAGAGGCTTTGGAGGACTTTCATTTAAATCCCATCAATAATGCAGTGTTAATTAATCACTCATCTGCAGTCATTGGAAGAGGAGGAGAACAGATTTCAAGAATCCAGCAGGACTCAGGGTGCAAAATACAGATTGCTCCTGGTGAGTCAAAATGCTGTGCCCTGACATTGTGTGTCTGAGCCTGAGGCTCTTTGAAGCATAAATGAAAAGACTCTTATTCTGCACTCTACCCAACAGACAGTGGTGGCATGCCTGAGAGGTCAGTGACGTTAACAGGCTCACCTGATGCAATCCAGTGAGTATCTCCACACGTTTAAAAACATTTCATGGTTAAAATGGGCATGGTGTTTTAAAAGTGGGTGAAAACAAATGTATGTTTTCCATAATAGGGGTGCAAAGAGGTTACTCTCAGAGATTGTAGAGAAAGGCAGACCTTCTCCAGCATTTCACCACAATGATGGACCAGGGATGTCTGTTCAGGAGATTATGGTCCCAGCCTCCAAAGCTGGTCTGGTTATTGGAAAGGGAGGAGAAACAATCAAACAGTTACAGGTAAGGTGCACAGATGTGGTTTTAGCGTTCAATTAAAGCTGGTTTGGAATTCCTGCTTGTTCTCTGACTTCGGACCACAAAGGCTTTAATCTCTTTACATGTTTTTTTCCAGACATGTAATTGCTAATTTAACTGAATCCTGCTGAGAGGGAGAGATAGAAAATCATCTATTCTTTCACCTATGCTCTCACTATTCTTCAATCCCTCCCTAGCTTGTCAGAAACAAGTTTATTATTAAGTGCTTTGTTTATTGCCTCTTTAAGATGAATCGCTTGTCTCTTTGGATAAAAGCATCTGCTAAATGAATAAATGTAAAATTGTAATTGTTCAACATTTGTTTAACAGGAACGTGCTGGAGTCAAAATGGTCATGATTCAAGATGGACCCCAAAACACAGGTGCTGATAAACCGCTCAGGATCTCCGGCGATCCTTTTAAAGTTCAGGTGAGTGCATTAAGGCATTTGCATGGCTACATCGTAATTATACCAAATTATGGATAACATATCTATTTTTAAATGGCATGTCTTGGTCTGTACAGCAAGCTAAAGACATGGTGATGGATCTGATCAGAGATCAGGGTTTCCGGGAACAGAGAGGAGAATATGGTTCTAGAGCTGGAGGAGGTGGTGGAAGTGGTGGCGGTGGTGGTGGAGGAGGAGGAGGAGAAGGTGGTCTGGATGTAAGTACTGTTTGATGAGAGGAACCTAATATTTTGACTCTTTGTGATTTTACACATTTAAATAAGATTTTGAAATGCAATTGACTATTGAAACTGTTTTGCTGTTGCTTTAGGTTCCTGTGCCAAGGTTTGCAGTGGGAATTGTGATTGGCAGGAATGGTGAAATGATCAAGAAGATTCAGAATGATACTGGTGTGAGGATTCAGTTCAAACCAGGTGAATAAGTTTATATGCACTTCAATGTAAAAGCAAAAACTAAATCGGATTCAGATCTTTGACACAAATGCTTGTCCTTTGGTTTAGATGATGGCACTACACCAGAGAGGATCGCTCAGATTATGGGGCCTCCAGACAGGGCTCAGCACGCAGCTGATATAATAACTGACCTTCTGAGAAGTGTGCAGGCAGGGGGCCCCCCTGGTCACGGTGGGGGCAGAGGGAGAGGCCGTGGGCAGGGAAACTGGAACATGGGCGGCCCTCCTGGAGGCCTGCAAGAATTCACTTTCACTGTGCCTTCCATGAAGACCGGCCTCATTATTGGCAAAGGTTAGTTGTTGCTGATAATTACTTTACCTTTGAAAGGATATGCAATTTTATGTTGTTAATTGGGTAAATTAATGAACTTTTTGAAATATTCTCTCTCTCTCTAGGGGGTGAAACAATTAAGAGCATCAGCCAGCAGTCTGGAGCCAGGATAGAATTGCAAAGAAACCCTCCACCTAATTCAGACCCTAATATAAAGATCTTCACAGTCCGTGGATCACCCCAACAGATTGATTACGCCAGGCAACTGGTTGAGGAAAAAATTGGAGTTGAGTGCCTTGGTTTCTTAACAAAATTTTGCAAATTTTTTGGGTGAACATAAAATGCTGCTCAGACAGTTTATTTCTTGCTTATGGACAAGCGCTTGTTTGAGGGGGTTATGAGATAGCCGCAACTTTAGTTTAAAAGAATACAAAGATGTTTTTTTTTTGGAGAAAAACAGCGCAGACACTGGACAAAGATAAAACTTCCTAGAGTGCATGTGTTGACCGCCGGCTTTCGCGCACTATCAAATGGAGTATATTTTGAAAGTACAGCAAAAAAAAAAAAAAAAAAAAATATATATATATATATATATATATATATATATATATATATATATATATATATATATATATATATATATATATATAGATAGGGCTTTAGTCCCACCCATCCCAAGTCATGAAGAGAACAGACTTTTTTAGGGTGAGGGAAGGTTAATGTTTTTGATTAAAGATTATGAGGGCATATTAATGAGATTAAAAAAATGAGAATTGTCCATTTTTATTTCATACTGACTCTAAAATGTTTATTTTGGTTTATCATAGGGTCCAGTTAGCCCTATGGGTGGCCCTCATGGTGGTCCTGGGCCCCACGGAGGTCCTTCTCACGGCCCTCCTGGTCCACAAGGACCTCCTGCTCCCATGGGCCCATACAACCCTGGGCCCTATGGCCAGGGCCCTCCTGGACCACAGTAAGAACTTTCTGCTTCATGATGTTAAGCATGTGTTAGTGTTTTCACTTTTTCTTAAGGAGTCAGTTCAATTTTAGATGAACTTAGTGCATCTTATTTTTATCCTCAGTGGTCCTCCAGCACCATACCAGCCTCAAGGCTGGGGCAACGGATACCCCCATTGGCAGCAAGGGCAGCCAGATCCCAGTAAGTGCTCATATCTGTGCAAATTAGGGTTGGTTCAGAGTGGTATTACTCAAGTTCTTTTCCTCATTGCTAGTCAAAGTCATTGCCACTTCAGTTGCCTGTTGGAGGAAAAATGAAATTGGCTAAGCGGTTGTTTGTTCTCCAGATAAAGCAGCAGCTGATGCTAATGCTGCTGCATGGGCAGCCTATTATTCTCAGTACCAGCAGCAGCCCCAGGGCCCCATGACACCCACCTCAGCAGCCCCAGGCACAACCCAGTCCAATGGACAAGGTACTTTTTTACCTGCACTCCACAAAAACGCCACCCTCCCTTCACTGTAGACCTATAGTCTGTTGTACAGTTGCACTTAGTAGGCTTCCAGTGTAGCCATAACTGCACAGTATAATGTTCCTTTTTTTTTTAATGGTCTTTATCCGTTGAGCTGGGGTGGCCTTTTTCGACTAGCACTCATGGACAGGGCAGTTTCTGAGACACTCAACCTGTTTGTGCAAAGTGCGCCACCTAGCCAGGTGGAGGACTTTCTGCAGCCTTTGAAAAGAATGGTTGTCAATTTCTCAAATTGTACCATTTTTAACAGGTGACCCACAAGCTCCAGTTCAAAGTGGACAGTCAGATTACACCACGGCCTGGGAGGAATATTACAAGAAATTGGGTATACATATTTTGTAGCTTCAGGTTATTTTCTTTGAGAGAGCAGGTCAAATAGCAGCAGGGCTTGAATGGCCAATCTGTCCTGTTTTACTTTCGGAGTCTTGTGAGGGAAATTAGTCGCGTGAGAATTTTTTTTTGGCGCTTATTACATTGGTCTCAAACCCTGCTGTTCAGAATGAGGAGCTGTAGTGTCTCAACAGGTAGAATAGGATTAACACATTGACAACCATGAATGAGATTGTACTTCTCATTTTCGTATATGCCTACAATAGATAAATATCTAAATTTCCAAATTTGTGCCTGATATTACTGTATTTCAATGCCGGTTGCACTTATAAATAGAGTTGGGCAATAACGATAATTATCGCGATACAATTTCTCAAATGCAACTGTAACAAAAGTTTGATAAATGTTCGATATATTGTTGATGTGCCAAATTCGGAACGAAACAACTTCATTTAAACCACGCCTCATTTATTTGCTCTGCTTAAACGGCAGTGCAGAGCGTTCTTACTAGAGCAGATGATCCGTTTACTCTCGGATCATTCTCGAGCACTAAACAGTGCTGTGAGAAGCTCTTGAATTCATTGAACATGAATGTCTCTGTGATTTAAACTAGTTTAAACCAGATGAAGCAGCACTGACATTCTCAACAGCACTGAGAAACACGGTAAAAAGTGTGCCATGAACGATCCAGTTTGGCTTTTCAATCTACACATCATCATTCACCATGGATTTACACTTAACTGGCCGGCCCACGTTGTACAGCGGCCCACTGGGAAAACTTCCGGTGCTCCGGGTAGCCACATGGTATTGTGGCAGAAATGTGGTATATTCATATACAGTTTTATATTATTAGTGTAGACATGTATTAAAGGAGTAATGGAATATGATTGATTGTCATTAAGTTATAGCATTTGTGCATTTGTATTTATAGTAAACAATTTATTTTTCATAACATGTAACTATGGTATTTACCATGGTGGCAACTGGCAAGGTGCTATATGTGGTTTTACTTATGGTCACCATGATCTAAATGAATACTATTAGATGACCAATGGTTAATTTGAATAAAAGTAGAGTCCTAACTCAGTCAGAATATTTAAATTTGATGTGCATTTCTTGAAGACAAAACTTTCTATTATTAATATTGTAGCTCACACTGCAAACTCTGGCGAAGATGCGCATTATCAAAGTCGGGCAACACAAACTATCACCCGTTAGAACATAAGAACGTGGTATTGCTTAAGGACTAACTTGTAAGTCAACTTGTGCATATTTTGTCAAATATTTTATTAAATGCTTTGAATATTCTTCCTCTGATTTGTTAAATGTTCACCTGTTTGGCAAGTTTTTGTCATGTTCTGAGAGTAAAGAGTAGTTTAAAACCACAATTAACTGTCTGGTTTTGACAACTTTTCACTCAGGATCAAGAAATAAAGATTTGACATTTATCGTGATAATTATTGATAATGTCATATATTTTTTTTTGGCCATATCGCCCAGCCATACTTATAAATATTGTGAAATTACTGAAACTTGAAAACCTTAATCTTCAATGAATGTTTTAATCGAACTGTTATTCTAATGTTAGTAAAATATTTGTTTCTTGTCTGATAAATTTGGTGGTAGACTTGGGAGTCTAGTTGCATGTTTTGACCAGAATTGTCAGTAGATAATTCAGTAATATGTGATGTGTTCTGTGTAGACTCGTGATTAACGTCTTTTAGATCTTGTGTCTTCAGGTCAAGGACAGCCTCAGCAGGACTACACGAAGGCATGGGAAGAGTACTATAAGAAACAAGGTGAGACATGAATATGAACGTAGAAGCATCGATTTTCTAAAAGTTTTGGGCAGCTGCAACTCTTTCACAGTCCTCTGCAGTAGAGCTGCTGTGGACTCGGCTGCCCTAGAGTAAAGCTGTGGGTTTCTGTCCCGGCTATCGGAGGTCGTGTGGCCGGGGTCGTTCCCCCACTTACAAACATTGTCATGGACTTATTTCGCTTTAACCATGTGCTAAGTGGTGATTGTTGTAATGCTCTGTAATGCTTTGTGTTTGGTTTAATCTCAGGTCAAGCTGCTCCTCAGGCGGCTGCAGCAGCGGCGACGTCTCAGCCGGGAGGTCAGCCGGATTACAGTGCAGCGTGGGCAGAGTACTACCGCCAACAGGCAGCGTACTACGGCCAAGGCGCCCCTCAGGCGATGGGAGCTGCACCCCAGGCTCAGCAGGTACACTCCCACTAAAACACTTTGCCTTGTGCTCTCTTCAGATGTGCATGTCTACTGTTTTTGTTCCCCCCCCTTTTTTTTCTTTTCCTAACATTTACTTCCACAGGGTCAGCAGGGTTCCAGATGAGTCATCGATACAACACTTAACCAAACACTTTCCTCCTCAAACAGGCTTCTTTTATCTAGTTTCTTTTATTTATTTTTTTATTTTGGGAGGGTGTTGCATAAATGTTTCTGCTCTTAACATGTTGTGTATTTCTTATGTATTTCTTCTGCACAGGGCCAGTAATGTGAAGTGGACATAAAGTAAATGCTACATTGTCAGAAAAAACCTTTGTTAAATGTTTGGATGCAGACGCCATGATGAAGATCTTAATTTCATTGGTTTGAGTGTTTATGCTAGATCGCAGACCGGCTCCAACGTCAAGTATATATATATTTTTTCCTTTTTGTTTTGCCACTCTTGTAAATGAACGGTTTGTTTTTAGTCGGGTAATATTGGTCATTCCAGCTCCTGTATCTCCTGTATTTCATGTAGTTTTGAGACTAATCTATAGTCATTTCCATGTAAATCATCTCAGTTTTAATATGATATGCCTGTTGTGTTTTGCAATAAAACAATGAAACCTCCTGTGTTGGTAAGTGGGGTGCAAAATTGGGCAATGTTTTGTGAAAATTTCATTTCCTGTTTTGGGATGGGATTGCGTGGGGGGTCTTGTATGCAAATTTACAGAAAGAAAATGTTGCTCTTTTTTTTTTTCTCTTCTCCAACTGTCTACAATACCCCTGATTTTAAGTTTGATTCCTGGTCTATTTTAAAGTCACAACTAAAGAGTATCAATGATCATTTGATTGCTTTGACAAATGGAAGGATATGGGTGTTTTTTTTTTTTTTTTGTACTGGTCATTGCTGTGGATGTAGGTGTAGGCAGGTTATCTAAGGCAAAGTGGCTTGGTGTTGGCATGGTATGTGATTAATTCCATAACTCTTCAGTGCTGTAGTGTTGCTCATTCTTGTACTGCATTTCACCTGGTTTGTTGAGGTAGTGTGCACTGTTAATGAGAGACATTTCCTCCCTCACAGGCAAGATTAGGAAGGCGGTAAGCAAGTATGCGTCTTTACATAAACTGTTCCTTATATATTGTGACTGCAATCATGTTGCAAGTATTTTAGTTTGTTCAAGTTTGCTGCTTTTTTACAGGGCAGGTCAAGTGTTCTGATCAACAGTCATGCCTTGCTAAATTACTTGTCCCCATCATATATTTTAAATGTCTAAAATCCACCAATTGTGTATATATTTATATCAATATTGCTGGCATTTCTAAAACGTTTTGATACGATTAAAAAAAGCTCAAATGCGAACGTGGACTACTTTTTTGTCTACCCATTGTTTGTTAGCATTTTTCCAATATAGGCCTGTAGGTTTTTGGAGACTCTGGCCTTCCACACCAGTGAAATGAGCTCTCCACTGTAAGTACAAAATGTACATGACTTTGCGGCCCAATTTGTTATGCTGTCAATGCATTGTCTTTGACTTACTGAAGCGCAATGTATTTAAATATCTAAATGTTGCCCTTTTTGGGTAAGTATGTCAGGGCTGTAATATTGATTTTACATGCATTCAAGATAATGACTACCCTTTTTCACATTGGACTGTTATTTTTGCCATAACAGCATTGTGTGATATTTACAAATTGAGTCATTGCCATGTTGACACTGCTTTAGTCATTTAAGACTTGTCTCTGACTTCTCGTATGAAACTGTGAAC
Source organism: Tiaroga cobitis (assembly GCA_030578255.1). Lineage (NCBI taxonomy): Eukaryota > Metazoa > Chordata > Actinopteri > Cypriniformes > Leuciscidae > Tiaroga > Tiaroga cobitis. The sequence goes on along the minus strand of CM060592.1, from coordinate 17,509,743 downwards.
TGTATCACTGTGTTTAAGTCAGGGCGTCTGTAGAAACAGCATCGTTTTCCCACCTGAATTAACACTGACTAGACATTTTTTTGTGATTTGTACTGCCAAGTGTTTTGTACTGCATAGACCCATAAAGACCCTCAGCAAATGACCTCTTTCAGATGTTAATTAGTATTAATGTCCAATTTCTAAATCTGTGCCTGACCGGTTTGTGTGATCTGAGGTCATTGAGGCTGTCAATTTGATTCAAGTTCTTTTGATCTGACTGTTCATTAGTGAGCAGTGCAATGTCTAATTTTGCAGTGTCATCCCTGACCTTGCACCTTAGGTTCTGCAGCAATAACACAGGTAAGAGTATCCTAAAAAATCCAAACAATTGAACCTGTGATCTAGTGTAATGCTTTTCACATTTGATACAGAGATCAATATGTGGCGCTTTTTCACTTTAAGGATGTCTCTTGTAGTAAATAGACTGGCGTACGCCACAAATGTTGGAATTTGGATCTGCTGGAAGTATGTTTTTGTCCACATGAATTGCATGGCATTGACCTGTAGCTCACAAAACAATGTTTTTCCTCTGTTGACTATCTTTAACTAGGATTGTTATGCTTTTCTAAATGAACCCAATGTGATATATTTTTTCAATTTGATTGCCGATTTGTTAGCTTCCTGGTAAGTCTGTTTAGCGTGGTCCTGTTCTACTGTTATAAAATGCATGCAGATGCGAAATGATCCAGAGCTAGTCCTATGAATGCACTCTCTGATAACTGACGTATACTGTATGTATGCTCATGTTTCATTGGTTTGCAAGCTTTCTTGATGCCCCTCTGTAGTGCTAATGTTTGTCCCACATTGCTGCCTTCATTCTCACTCACAGTGTTGAAGATGCTGCAGGCGTAGTTCGTAGAATCAGGTCCTAGTTTGTCCGTAAGGAGGAATCCTTTGAGTCTGTCCCTCTGCTGAACGTAGACTGTTCAAGGGCTCCAATTATAAGGTAAAAATATATACCATGAGGAATCTGTCATTGCAAAGTCAATGTTTCTGTTAGTTTAGGGTGATGCCAGTTAGATTTGATTAATGTAGCCATATGTTTCTGTATTATTGGTTGACTAATGGTTCTATGAAATGTTCGAGTACATGCTTTGCCTTTTGTTGATAAGCGTAGGGATTTAATGTGCATCAATGCTGTACATGTGGACCATGACCAGACCAGGAACTTTTTTCTTTTCTTTTTAATAGACATTTGCCAGACTGGTTTCAGTTAAAGAGTTCCTTTAAACTTAGTCTATGTCCATTGCTGCATATCTTTTTGTATGCATGCAAGATGTGCTTTCCTTTGAGCAAATTGTTCACAACAGAATTCGTGGGGGTCTAAAAACGAAGAGAAAATCGGAGGCTAGCTGAGAAATTTGGAGCATGCCTTTGAGGTAAAACAAGCTATCATGAACTGTTAAAGCTGTTGAATGTACTTATGATTTTTGCTGAGAATTGTTGGTCTGAAATGTTAAAGATTGTTGCCATTGTCATCAATAAAATTGTAATCATTACAGATGGTTAAGGTTTTTATTTCTCGTAGTGTTCCTTTTATACAAAACAATACTGGCTTAACGTGGAAATTGTGAAGTAAAACATGCAGTTTTAACTCGGGCAGATTGCAGAACAAAACACTTGTATTCAGGTCACAACACATTATATTTGTAAGGCTTTTAATAGATCATGTAATGAAATGCATTCACAACATCCACCTGCTCCATGTACTGCTCATGGAACCACTAAGAATGTTAAATAAATGTGTTGCTAGTGTTGAATATTACTTTCTATAAAGTGACCTACAGTAAAACATCAAGGACCTTAATTCAGATCATTTATTGTGCAAGTTATTTATTAAGTCACAAATTAAAAACTACTGGAACACATTAAAGGCATATTTAAAAAAAAAATCGTTGTCCTTTTATCCACTTAAATACACAAACTTTACACAGCACTGAAATGGCACTGATAATGTGTGCAGGACTCAGCAACTGTAGGCAAGTACACGCCCCTGAGGATGTGACATACAGTTGTAGCTCACTGAACCTGTGCCTCCAGTAAAGCACTGTGTACCAGGTGCAAAGGTGTGCCACTACAGCCGTTTAGGTGACGGAGCATGTCGGTGCCCAGGTAGGCCAGAAGCAGCTCTGAGCGTTGGTGAAGCAGGTGCAGGACATCTTCAGACAGAGTGTCCAGACTAGAGTATCGCACTTTATCCAGGTCAAAGATGTCCTTCAGGAAGAACAGCACCTGCTCCTATGGGACAAAAGATAAACCATTTCGTTCCTGATTTACTGTATCCAACAAAGTTGAAGATTATACCGTGGTACTGTATCCAACAAAGTTGAAAATTATACCGTGGTACTCTCACATGACCATCGGACCCCCTGATCATCAGCCGGAGAGCCACTGTACTGTAAAGTTTAGTGCCAACCTTGATCAAACACACTTACTTAGAACTTTAAACTATCAAGAGTGTTTGATTAAAGCTAAACTCAGTGGGGAAAGTGGCTGAGAACCCTGCTCTATCAATTTTAACATTTATTTTAATGTCATGATGCTTGCTATTAAATGTGGTGACACGCATTCATCAGGCGGTCAGTGTATGTAGGCATGCCATTTGAGACTGACATGCTTTAGGATAAAGAGGTCATCAAATTACACCTTACCTTGAAGAAGCCGCAGAAATCGTGCAGGGAATTTTTGGGACCTAGAAACCCCCAGGCCAAGACCGGACTTATGTGTTCACACACTGCATAGAAATGTGCAATGAAGCCATCTTGAACCTGCGCACACAAAATGAAATCTTGTATTGACAATGCAAGACTCCAACACTCTGTAAGGTCTCCTCCAGCACATCTCAAAGACTTGCAATGAATTTAAGGTCTGGACTCAGAGATGCTAATTCATGTGTGGAAATGATTCTGAAAAATCGTCAGGATGTGTTTTCCTATATGATTAAGAAATGAAAAGCTACACACTTCATCAATTAGGTTTAGAAGAACTGTTTCCAAACATATAACATGCTAGAAACAATCACTGCAATAATGATCCGATCCAATCAATCCAAACAACGACTTTTTTGGGCTGGGCAGTGTAAGATCTTACGATTTAGATTCACAATGAATTCATACAAAAAGAAAAAAGAGAGATGCATTTCAAGCCAAACTGCGGGCCTTGACATCCTGGTTGCACATCTCAACAATACCTTCATATGTTGTCTCTTCTGCTTCAGAACGGACCAACAACTTGACGCAACAGCCTATGAAGGTAAAATAAAGTTATGAAATATCATTGTGTAATCGAAATGTCATTTTGTCGAATGATCAAATGTTAGAAATTCTGTACACACTGTCTCTTTGAAGGAGTTGTTGAGCCAACGATTGTTCACCACATTTTGGATTGAGACTGGTGGATTCTCAAGATCCTCAAATGAATCCATAAGAATAAAGTCAAGAACGATGTCATAGAAGTTGAGATGTTTAACCTGAAGAGAAAACAAAACAAAAAAACCTCCTAAATCAAGATCGTGTGATTGAAGATACATTTTCAGGACAGGTCTTGTATCTGTATAAAATGAGATCTCTCACCCCTCTTGCAGAAAGCTCAATTTCTGTGTCCTCCCAGTGGTCTGTTTGCTCCATGAAGCAGATCATTTCTTTGAACACCTCCTCAAATCTCTTTGGGCTCTGCAAACCACACAACACAGGTCTGTTAGGTTGGGGACTGTTCATATGTGATCACACGAAACTGAGAAAGGACACTCACCTTCCTTGCTTTAACAATTATTGAAGACAATATCCTCTTTCCTGTGTCAGCCAGAAATGCTCTAGTTGCTCTTTCACATAAGATTACCTGAATTAAAATAAAAGGTACGGTTTAAAAGTTTACCCACACATTGAGGACACTTGCAGTCTTGTTGACTTGTGAATGGCTGCCACATGCACATGTCTGTGAAGTGCACAAGACCATAGGAAGAAGTGTCCCGCAGACTACTTAAGGGGGTGTTCACACTTGCCATGTTTGGTCCGATTAAAATGAACCCTGGTGCGATTGCTCTGTTAGTGCAGTTCATTTGAAGAAGTGTGAACGCTGCCATCTGAGCCCTGGTGCACCAAAAGAAGATGAATCTCTGTCCACTTCTAAACTCTGGTGCGGTTTGAATGAAATATGAACGCAACACGGATCAAAGACATCTAAACAAACCAAAAACGGGACGTGATGTCACAAGATGCGACTCTAAAAGACAGAATGCTCAACCATAAAAGACGACCAATCAGGTTGTGAACGTATCCCTATGCCTTTAGGTTCAGCATCTTTAGATTCAGTGTTAAAAATGCCAATGTGAATGCTTAGCAGACCAGGACTCTTTTTTTTTTTTTGGTCCGGACCAAACAAACCGAACAAGTGTGAACACACCCCAAGACTCTGCCCCATGCAAGACCATTAACATGAACTGAATTTTTTTTACTTAGGGCTGTCAATTTAACACAATGAAACAAACAAATGCAATAAACCCCAGAGAATTGATCAAAGGCTATATTCATGAAAATAATAAAATAATAATTACAATAGAGAATTAAACACATTGCGACATTACAATGAAAAACACCGGTATATACAGTCTTTCAGTTTGATGTTTGATAGAAATCCTAAAATTTTCCAAAACTATGAAGTTCATAACATTTATTAATTAAATGTTTTAAATAGAACCACTGCCTATTAACATTTAAAACAGGTAGTCCAGAAAAATAGTGCTTAGTATTCAATGGACTAAAACCAACAAAGCTGAGTTTTGTATTCAGAACATGAGAAAGGAGTCCTTTACCTGACACGCCTGCCGTATACAGTGCAGTTTCGCCAGGAAGTCGGTGTCTCCAAGGCATTCAAGCATTTCTGTTCTGATTTTAAAAGAAGATTACCAATGAACAACACAGTCTGCTGCATAAAACAATATTTGCAGAAACATGCTGATTTTTGAAACAGATCTGATCACATACAAATAGCCAATAACTTGAACTTTGTTAAAGCGTCTATGTCAACAATATTATCTATAGCTAGTCTAGTGGACTACATACAGAATTGATTATCGTCATTATATTTATACAATATGCATTTGATTGAAATAATGTTATGGATGTAATAAGCGGGATCATGTACAGCTGATGGTGATCAGGACCCTGACCCGAAGCAGTTAAGGCCCCAATATACTTCAGGCCAAATCAAATAACGAACTGGTGTAATGTCATTTCGAACAAAATCAGGCCAAAACAAAGTTCATTTGAGGTTCGCAACAGCTTGCCAAAACAAACTTTCCAACTACCATAGGTCAGTAGCGATTACTTGATAGGTAGGTGTAGCTCCGGGGCTTTGACACAGAAATCCTCTCCGGTTCATTTCTTTCTGTTCAGGTCACATGTGAGTAAAAACATGAACATACCGGCGGAGACCTGCTTTGTAAAGTTGTAATTCTAATTGAAAGTGATAGTGACATTTTTTTTCATGTTTAATGCTGTAAATCTGCTTGCGTTAAAGCAACCAATTGTACAAAGTGCTGTATAAATAAATGTGACTTGAATGGAGTGGTGAATTGCAGAGCTGGTGCAAACATGTCCACATCCCTAAGAACAGCCGCTTTCTTAACTGCTGTTTTTTCACCGCTGGCATTTTTGTTGTGTGTTCATTGTGCTATTTCGAGGAAAGCATGCAGCACATACATATTAATCTAAACTCTCAGCAGCATGTGTGGTGTAGGGATGTTCATTAACAGTATAGTGCTTTAAAAATACCTTTCCTTGACATCCTGGACTCACCGTAGCACTCGACAGGAGATCTTCCCCTCCTCCGCCATCTGTAGGGCCTCCTCGTAGAAGGGCTGATGACACAGTGCATGGGCACTCCTCTCTCTGTGCTCAGATAACTGCAACAGATTGCGAGATTTTTGGCAGAATTCTTTCAAATTGTATATATTTACATCTGATATATTCTATTGCCTATATATAGGTTGGTGCCAGTCACCAACAAGATTGAGTGTCGACTAGGGATGTGCACCACGACTGATTCCATTAAGGTTTAAATGGACATTTCGTAACCAACTTGTCTTAACAAACCCATAGAAGACAAAAGACGGTCAGATTCATTTTATTTAAATAGGGACAATGCACAAGTTAACATTAACCTTGTTTAAAACAAAGAGATGCATTGTGCCAGGTTGTAGCACAAGTGCTATTTTCCGCCCGTAGTCCCTTGGCAAAAGACTGTCGGTATAAGACAAAAGTCAATCCACTTAAAGTCCCCCTGTAGTCAATTTTATCCCTTAAGACTCACCTTTGACCCCAAAAATTTCACATTTGAAAGTTTTTCCTTAAAAAAAAGTCTTCATGCCTTAAAATAGCTTGAATGTAACTTAGTATTTGCGGTTCATTGAATATGCGAATAACATTAAAAACTTGATTTTCTCCACAGGGGGACTTTAAAAAAGCCTACTTAATCTATGAATGAATCAGTAAAATCCCACACTCAATGCCGCAGAAAAATAGGTCATATACATGCGCTATAAAACAATATGAAATGTGTTTAAATAAAACACATTCATGTTGAATCCCATAGCAAATGACGGTCTGTGAGATGCGACCGACATACGGTGACGTGTTAGGAAGGTTCAAACTGTCCAGCGTGCGCCACACTGGCCCACAGACTTTCCTCTCACCTCAGCGGCAGACACGAAGGAATCTGTCGAGGCGATGCTGACTGAATCTCTGAGACAGGTGTCCTCCAAGTCCTCCCGCACGGAGAGATCCATGTGCTTGTCTGCCAGAGGAAATGAGGGAAGATTAGACTTAAGTGCCCTTATCTCACATGGGTGAGCAAACTGGTCTAATTCCAAAACAGCAGACAGCATAAACAAAGTCAATGGAACTGAAGGACAAACGTGCCTATTGGTTTGCATGTGAATTGAGCGCATAATGCCTTCTGAGCTTGGGAGTGGGTGAGAGGTAGACCTGTAAACAGTTGTAAGGAAACTTTTGGACCATGACCAGCTTCTTTATTTAGATACAGAACATGGGATGAGCCTCAGTAATATGCAGAAGCACAACATGCAAATTTGCACATCTACAGTACTGTGTCCAGTTCTGTGTTTAATGAAGAACTTAAGGCTCTCTTTAAAAAAAGAAAATGTTGTTGTTCCAAACCTGTAGGACTTTCTTTTCTTCTGCAGAACAAAATGTATTTTGAAAATGCATCTTTGATCATACAATAAAAGTCAGTGAGTCCTGTGTTGTTTTGGATCCCAGTGATGTTCACTGGATGAAACATCAAGTAATTGAAACATCCTTCAAATCATCTTTTGTGTTCAACGGAAGAAAGCAAGTCACAGGTTTTCATCGCTATTAGGAAAACCAAGTCACCATAGTCCATTTACACTTGCGGCTAAGGTTGCCAACTTCAGCAAACGAAAATAAAAGGACAATCTTGGTTCTTTGTAGAGAAACTTTATGATGTGCATTTTGCGACGGATCTTACCGATAATTCAAAACAATGCTGTGCACTAAACGCTTTTTACAATTGTTTTAAAGCAGCTTTACAGAAATAAACATGTCATTACCCATTACTCGTGTCAAACTGGTCTCTTGAAAACGGAAGGCGCGCTGCTTATGCAATGAACCAACATGTCACACACCAATAAAAAAAGTCAATTTTTAGAGTACAGTAATGCATAACAGAGCCAAGCCCAGTAATAAATGTTCCCCAAGGCCATTAATTCACACTCACACAGAGACATTTATTGACTTTACATGACAGTTTTTAGTTTAACACTCACCGTTACTAGGACATGTTGAAGGGTCTGTCATTCCCAGCGCTCCCTCAAACTCCTCCTGGAGCCGATAGGCTCTCTGTAGCAGAGACTCCAGCTTTTGGATGAAATCTGCACTGATGATGTCCTAATAAACAGTCAATATTATTAGTATATTATGAACAGAGTTTCAGCTTAGGAAACATGACTGAGTAAACTGTACATTAACATTGTTTTTAAATGATTTGTGTTTTTAAATAAGCATTAGTGTCCAGGGTAACCTAAATGCAAACTAGGGAAAATGAGCGTTAACAATTAAATGTCGAAAAACAGTAAGTTGCAAAAATGCCTAGTATTGGCTGATAACCAATATGGTACCAATATCCAGCTTATTTTTAATGTAAGATCATTTGTAACTTGAATGTGCGAAGCATCCTTTGTCATCCACTTACAGTTAATTTAGCTGTGCAGAAACAGTCCGTTATGCTACTTGATATTGCAAACTGGAATTTGTATCATTTTATCATAATCATGAACACATTAGTTTGGAGCACAAATAGTTTGATCATTTACTGCACATTGCTATTCTTCTAGTTATGTACCAATAGCAACTAATGAATCAGATTACTTCCGCATTTCAAAATAAGGTGGATATCATGCGTCCCTACTGAGGCCTACAGTGGTTGGGGAGTAATACCTCCATGCTCTCTTCTGCAATGGCATCTCCAGCTCCCAGCTTGAGCGACGCACAGCTGTCCTCATCCTCCGCTTGCCTGCTGCGGAATGTTAGTGCCTGTTCCCAGCGCCGCAGGGCCTCCTCGAACAACTCCATTCCTGTGAGAGGACACAAATATATCTATTCAACCTGTGTATTCATCTGCAAAAACTTGTGTATGTAAAAACGATGTGTTTGCTAAAAGTGTACCGCTGCAATGGCATTTTGAACTTTTGAAAATGAGAAAGAACACTGCCGTGAGTATACATGGGCCTTCCTGAGACTGAGGGGAGAGGATGCATCAATTCAGCTGTGTGCTGGTTTTTACCCATCAGGTAGAGATTCTCTGGAGTGGCAACAGGGATGTTGAGCAGATTACAGACGTCACCCTCATCTCCTGCCCCGTCCCAGCAGCTGGAGCCATTAGCACAAGTGGAGCTACTGGAGGAGTGCCTGCTCCTCCCCTGAGAGAACATGTGACATTTCAACATCTCAGTAGCCGCATTTCCACTGCCGGGCTAGGGCCGGGCCAGGGCTAACAGCGAGCCGAGCCAGTGGCCTCGGGCTTGCGTTTCCACTGCCGGGCCAGTAGCCCCGCAGCGCTGCCCTAAACCCCGCCTCTAACACGCCTTTCTGGATCAAACGTCATACATACAACCCAACCCATTTCAGCGGATATTATGAATTTATTTAGTTTTTAAGTTAGGAAGATAGCATGTATATTTACTCACTGGCCGTGGCTGCAATAGTGTCCCGATTGTCTCGCGAGTTAACAGAGGGACGGTGACCCAACACACGTCCATCAAGTCGAACCATGGAAAGTTCCTTTTCTGAGCTCCGCTTTGTTCGTTGTGCGTTTTAATCGCCTTGAACAATACTGCGCCCGCAACTTTTTTATTTTTTCCTGAACTTGAAGCGTTGATCGCTGCATGCTTAGCTTAGAAAGGTCAGCATCGATGTATTTTATAACGTCATCGTTTCTTCACACGCCGTCAAATTGACGTTGTACCCTTTCTTCTGCCCAAATGCTCAGAAGAGCTTTGCAGCAATTATTTTGCGCGATATAAAAAAGTGAAACGTGCATCTTGCTTCAGATCATAACGTTCCATAACACCGATAAACTCCGCCTTTTACCTTGTGCACGCCTCTAGCCCGCCTTTGGCCATTCGACGGGCCAGAAATCCTGGCCGTTGGCCCTGAGGAAGCCCCGGAAGTGACAGTGGACTGGCCCTGGCACGCACTAGCACAGCCCGGCAGTGGAAACGCGGCCAATGGTGCACTAATGCCAAAAGGCACACATTTTACAAGACTACCTTTTTGTCAATGGCATTTTTTGGTGCAGCATGTGCTGTTGAAGTCACAGGTATATTACACCACTATCTAAAGATCAGTATAAAAAAATGTTGTTTACCGAGGCCAGGCTTTGCAGGGAGCCCGAAAGCTTGCCGTACAGGCCACCACTGGAAACCACATTACATGAGTAGCAGCTCTTTGAGTTCAGAGGCAGATGTTGATAGTCAATCTCTGAAGTAAAAGAGAGAACAACAATTACATAATATATTCTATTATATTTATAAAAATATTAGGGGTGTAACGGTACATGTATTCGTCCCAAACCAAACAAATTTGACATGAAAACAAGCTATGACAGTCACTGTGTAAATGTATATTTTACAAATGAATTGGAGATAGGGATGTAAACGGTTAATCGATTAATTGTCGACAAGAATTTACTCGATTAAATTAATTGTCGGCTAATTGAACATTGCGAACGTGACTCACGACATTCTCACGCGAGAGACCCGACACAAACTTGAGGCGGCAAAAAAGAAACCAAACATGAGGCGGTCAAAACGGAGTGGACTAGTAAGTTACCAGCTATACAGCGTGCTAACCTCGAAAATCCAGCTGTATTCTAACAATAATTTAGCTCTCCTTATTAGCTAGTCTCCTTGCATGCTGGTTAATAACTTTTTTAAAGCTGGGTATCAAACATTAACAGCGCTTTGTTTGGACAGATTTGTGCAGCGGTATTCCATGAGGGAGAGAGAGCGCGAGAGGTAGTGCTGCGCGAATGCGCTACGGCGCTCTGCAATCAAATACGATTTTAAATAGGCTTAGTAAAAAAATAATAATAATCGAAAATCAATGCGTGGCGATCAGCGTTGATATTGTGGCGGGCCGCCCAAAACGTATGGGAAACTGATTTAAGTTGTGTTCAGTTCTATATTTGAAGTGCCAGGTCTTGTAATTTTACTTACCTCTCTCAGACCAAGGGGGATTATCAGTGCTGCTGCTAATGTTTCAAGTTTTTCATACAAGTAGTTTAGATTATTATATGTAGGCTTAATATAGTGTAGGCCGAGCATAGATTTTTTATTTAAAATGTATTTTATGTTGCTTACTGTTTCACATGCAACAGGTGAGCCAGTGCACAATTATTTTTTATGCATTTTAACTTTCTGTGCATAATTTATTTTGTTAAACTACATAAATGCCATTATCTGTACCGTATCCCAACTGTTACAATAAAACATCAATTGAGCAATATAACATGCATTTTTATTCAGCATATAAGCAATATCTTTTTTTTTATATTAAAGACACTATTGATAGAGTGAGAAATTTACATTCTCAGGAAAATAGCCGCTTATCAGTTAATCGTTAATCGATCGATAAGGTCGATCAACTAACGATTAATGAATTAATCGATAATTTGCATCCCTAATTGGAGAATAAAATTAACTTTATAATTGGATTTAGAAGTTAATGCAAAACCTGCCTTATGTGCAACTTTACATGTTTTTGGGGGTTTTGTGAGCGTTGATTATTATATCTAAAAATAAATAGCAACTGAATTTAATAATTTGGGCTCTGTTGTTAATTGTAATTGTACTATATGGGGAGCCCTTGATTACACATTACTATGATATTAAAGGTAACATTGTAGTAATGTGTAATCAAGGGCTCCCCATATAGTTTACAGCATTAGCTAAGATAGATGTTTTTTATCCTTAAGAAAATTAATTATAATTTAATTGTTACCCCCCCCTAATATATCTACATAAAATATATATATATATATATATATATATATTAGTGCTGTCAAACGATTAAAATATTTAATCGCGATTAATCGCATTAATGTCATAGTTAAGTCGCGATTAATCGCACATTTTTATCTATTCTAAATGTCTATTGATTTCTTTTTGTCCCATTTTTTTTCTCATTTTAATGCTCTTATCAACATGGAAAAGTGGTTCGGCTTGCTTTGTGCAAATGTTTTTTATTGAAAACAACATTGACATATACTGTGTTCAATTTCACACTAACATTCTCACTTGGAGCAAATAAATCTCTCACACAATGTAACACTGTCCATCAATAAAGGGGTGAAAGAAATACTGACGAGGTCCTGATATTGACGAGGGGGCGGAGAATTCGCATCAGCTGTGTGTGTGTGTGTGTGTGTGTGCTTGGCCATCAAGTGGTATTTCAGACTAGACGTGCTGCGATGATAGCTCAGTTCAATAGGACCATTTGGCAACTTTTTAAAACTAAACTGTCCATTCAGAACCTTATTGGCATCCATTTCGGCGTCTCGCGCTCGTCATCCACTCAAAGCGTAACGTTAACCAACTATTTGGCCGGCTCGCAAGCCCAAACAAGTGTGTACGGCGTCGTGCCTGTTTTGTTTCCGGTCTAGCTAGATCCGCTTCTGCTTTGGTCGACGAAGCAACAAAACGTCCTCGCGCGGCGCAAGCCATTGAAATGAATGGGTTTCATAAATTAAAAATAAAATAATAATAAAATAAATAATAATAATAATAAAAAAAGGCGCATGCCGCGTCCTGTTGCAAAAGCATGTGAAAAAAACTACAAAGTTTGCTAGGCCAAAAAGACCATTAATCGTGCGATAAAAAAAATTGACGCCGTTAATAACGCGTTTAACGGACAGCACTAATATATATATATATATATATATATATATATATATATATATATATATATATATATATATATATATATATATATATATATATATACATATACTACTGTTCAAAAATAGTCTCTTTTGCTTACCAACACTGTATTTATTTGTTCAAAAAGCGAAAAGATGAATATTTTGAAATATTATTTGAATTTTTAAAAAGCTGTTTTCTATTATAATATATTTTTACCTGTTTTCATAGGGACAGAAGTGAGGAATTCAAATGTTTCCTGCTCTGCAGGCGAACTGGCTTTTTTCTTGCCCTTCCTCCTCCTGAAGCGGCGTGCGAGGAAGATGAGGGAGACTGCGCCGAAGGCAGTGGCGGCAAAGAGCTTCTTGGTGCCGGTGCTCAGACTCACCTGCTCAGAGAGGGAATAGAGAGACAAGGCAACGTTTAACTTTGGATCAAGCGCTCGGCTCGAGGCACACAGAGATCAGACAGGGTGACAGCAAGGATTACATGACTGGAAATGACTGGCTGGCATTGGGCCTGAGGGGTCTGATCTAATGAGCAAGTTTAAGCAAATCACAGGCACAGACACATATTACTATCAAACAGTGTCTGTGTGAATGACCTAAACATAAAAGTTCCACATATGTTTTTCTGAAAAAATAACAGAGGACCTGATCACACTAGGTTTGAACTTTGAATGCCATAGCTTTCAAATCTCATTCAGGCTTGCATGTAGAGATTTAAATTAAAATGTTTGTCTGTTTGTCACACAAAGCTGTCATACGGCTTTAGAAGACTTCAAATATAGTGCTTGACTGAAATATAGTGTCACTTTTATGTGCTTTTTTTAGAGCTTGACAGCTTATCCACAACAGTGAGCTCATTACATGCGACTCGCGTATCCAAGCACTCACAGACCAATCAGACTCAGCTGCGAAATCCATCCAAGGACAGATACATGACTAATTTAATGTTTCGCTTTTTCAAAAATGGGGATCAAAACCATTCCAACCTTGTGAAAAGCCAAGTATTAAAGCTTATAAATTAAGCTGTGCATGTATTGCTAAAATAAGTAAATGCTAAAATAAACCTACTTTAAGCTGAATGCCATTTGTTTCCACCCTCAATTTTATGGGCTGCATTTATTTAATCAAAAATACATTAAAAACAGTAATATTGTGAAATGTTATTACAATTTAAAATGATTGTTTTCTATTCTATATATATTTTCAAATGTAATTTATTCCATCCTGACGCATTATTCAGGGTCATTACTCCAACCTTCAGTGTCACATGATGCTTCAGAGATCTAACATGATGATTTGCCGCTTATTAATATCTTATTATTATCAATGTTGAAAACAGTTATGCTGCTTAACACTGTTGTAAAAACAGTGATGCCATTCAAACATAAGAGTAAAAATAAAGAGTGAATTTAATACTTTTATTCATCTAGGATGCATTGAATTGTTCAAAAGTGACAGTGAAGACATTTATAATTTATAAAAGATTGAATACTTTAATAAATAAATAAAAAATTGATAATGTTCATTTAACTTTAGATTCATCAAAGAATCCTTAAAAAATATCACCATTTACACAAAAATGTTAAAGGGTTAGTTCACCCAAAAATGAAAATTAAGTCATTAATTACTCACCCCCATGCTGTACCAACCCCGTAAGACCTTCGTTCGTCTTCAGAACACAAATGAAGATATTTATGATTAAATCTGAGAGGTTGATCACTCCTCCATAGGCTGCCTAAGGGAATGAAACTTGACGGCCCAGAAAGTCAATGAATGAGACTTCAAGAGATTTCCACGACGCATGCGCGAGAATTGCGATCTCCTTCAACTACTTCAGTTAAGTTCTCGCGCGTGCGCGTCGTGGAAATCTCTTGAAGTCTCGTTTCAGGCCTACAAGGAAGAAAAGGAATAGTCGAATAAAGTCGTTATTTTTGTTTGTTTTTCCGCACAAAAAGTATTCTCGTCGCTTGATAAACTTATAGTTGAGCCACTGTTGTCACATGGAATATTTAAACATTTTCTTCATTGACTTTCTGGGCCGTCAAGTTTCATTCCCTTAGGGAGCCTATGGAGGAGTGATCCAGCTGTCACATTTAATCAAAGATATCTTCATTTGTGTTCCGAAGAGGAACGAAGGCCTTACGGGGTTGGTACAGCATGGGGGTGAGTAATTAATGACTTAATTTTCATTTTTGGGTGAACTAACCCTTTAAGCAGCACAACCGTTTTCAACATTGATAATAACAAGAAATGTTTCTTGAGCAGCACATCATCTGAAAATTCATCAAAAGATGCTGAAAAATTCAGCTTTAACATCACAGGAATAAATTACAGTCTAAATATATAATCAAATAGAAAACAGTACTTTTAATTTGTAATAATATTTTGCACTAATAGTGTTTTTACTGTATTTTTGATTAAATAAATGCAGGCTTGGCGAGACTTCTTTCTATAGCCTACAGTGTATATATATATATATATACATACACACATACATATATATTAGGTCTTTACAGACATATGGATTAACCCAGAAAAAAAAAAAAACTTTCACTAATATAAAATATTCCCTATATAAAAAGGGTAACACTTTATAATAACTATCATTAATAGTAACATTGAAGTTAAAATGTGTACTAGCTGCAAAAAAGTAATGTTTTCACACAGGTTGCCCCAAACACTCCTGCTGTTAGGACAAACAGATACTTCTGCCACAAATTCACACCAATGAATAAGCCAATGTTGAACAAAAGCACTTTGTTTACACTGTTTGTGGGAAGCAACCTACACATGCCTGGCTCACAGTCCTTGCACATCACCTTTAAAGTCACCACGAAATCAAAATGGACAATTCTTGCCAAAGAGCCCACCCTAATTATTTTTTGCTTGTGAAAATAAATAAATGTGTGTATTTATATATATTAAAAATAAATTGTAAGCCCAGGGCTGCATTTCAAAAAAGCATTGTAAGTCAAAGTAGATTGTAGAACCATTGCTACCAAACTTAACTCACAATGCTTTTGGACAAACGCAGCCCAGGTTGACAACCGTTGATTTTAAACCAATTTCTGGATGACAATGCACAAGTCAATAAGCTTGTGAAACAGAAGTGCCTGGCTTTATTTCTGTCCACTGTTGGTCAGTTTACCTGTGGAAGAGAGTAATAAACTGACAGTGGAAGGTCCACAAAGTGCAAAGCGGCCACCTTCATGGACACGCGAGAGCTCCTGAACACGTCCTCCGTCATGATCCCATAATCCCTCGGGATGAGTCTCAACCGCAGCTCTTTCTCCACTTCACCAATACAACCTGAAGAAACACATCACTTGTGTTATATCAATTTGTAACGTTATATATTTAAATCAGCATCTACCAATGGAATGACCACCTGACCTGCCAAACCTCAACTGACACTTATCAAGAATCGTATTAATTGTTCACTTGAGTCTGACACACACACACACACACACACACTAATGGTCACCATTAGACACACTAATGGTCACCATTAGAGAATAACTGTTTGAATATTATGAACTCTTCTTCTACGTAACAGCCCAAAACATACAATATTGCTCATTGAGAATCAAGAAAACACGCTTGCATCAAGACTTTAAACCAATAGAGGTTAAATTAAATAACGGTCATGTTAACGGCGTGATTCCGTGTTAGCACCACTGATCATGTCCATAAATAAAAAGTATGACCTTTATAAAAATGACCCACATTTATAATTTTTTATATTTCGATCGTCGCCCTTGGTTAACTCTGTGTTAAACAAATTAATAACAGGCAACATCATAAATTCTGACAGTGAAAGCAGTTAATGTGGGTTTGTAATCTTAGTACAACAATAACAAACATGGGGTAATGCTTACATTTTTATGCCTTATATCGGCGACACGTCATCTGTCCTCTATCACTCAATGCAATAACTGTAACTGCGCGTGTGAGCTCGTGTGGAGGAGGCGAAGAACTAGAACTAGAAGACGCCGCTAGAACTCACTTCCGGTGCCACTGTGAGGTTTCAGAATAAAAGTTTTCAAAATGTAAAAAAAAAAGCAAAAAAAAGCAAAAAAAACAAAAAAAAACATAACTAACTAAAAATAAATAAACCAATTTTAATAAAACAAAAAAATTAACTAATAAATAACATTTTGTTTAAAATTATTAATTAATACATTATATTTATACATTAAAACCAGTAAATACATTTTAATTTAAATAAAATAAATAAATAAAATTATTTGATTAAATAACTAGAAATGATTAAAATTAATAAATACAAGTTGATATAAATAAGTAAATACATTTGATTTAAATAAATAAATACATTTTGATTTAAATTAAAATGAACTACATAAATAAAACATTTTAAAATAATAAAGTAATAAATATGATTAAAATAAGTAAATAAATAAATAAAAACGTGTTTTAAATCTATACAAATATTTAAAAAAATAATAAATAAAATTGATATAAATGAATAAAGAAATACATTTGATTAAAACAAATTACCAAATAAATAAAATTTGACTTAAATAACTACAATGATTAAAATAAATAAATTAAATTTGATATAAATAAGTAAAAAATATATACATTTGATAAAAAATATTAAAATAAATAAATATACACTATTTTGTTTAAATTAAAACAAGAGACAAGAAACAAGATAAATAAATGCATTTTAAAATAATAAATTAATACATTGGATTTATAAGTAAATACAATTTTATTTAAATAAATAAACATAAATGTGATTGTTACAAAATACAATTGAATTAAATTAAATTCAAACTAAATAAATAACTAAAACTTGTATTTAATAAAACTAAATCAATAAACAATAGAAAAGCAGTGTAGAATAATAAAATATACAAATAATAATAATAAAAGATTATTAAACGAACTACATAAATTACAATAAATTGAATAAAAATAAAGTAAACGTGATATAAATAAACAAATGATAAATTAATACATTTTATAAAAATAAATATATTAATAAAATACATCTAACTCACATCTACAGTGTGATTAGAAAAAAACCCCGCAATGATGTAATAGTAACATAAACTGAAAAGTTCACACATTTAAAATTATTAAACAATTAAAATAATAACATTTTAGGATAGGGGGTCCCTCCCTCGTACGAGATTGATGAGATGTGGGGGCCTGTAGATAGAAAAGCCCTGCAGGTGTAGTTCTCTCTGCATCCGCACGGGGGCGTCTGGGCTGGGACAGTCCTCACAGATCCCGGGCTCGACCATAGGGCTCGACCAACGCGCTTCTGCTGCTGTGAGTCGCTCCGCTCGTCCACACTAGGCGGCGTTCACTCTCTCACTCTGACTCTCACTCCGCGCAACCGGAAGGAGCTGTTTGAATGTGTCATACCATGTAGCTCCAGTCTGAAGTTAAACAGTCCGATGATGCCAGGCGTTTGAAAACCCACTTTCTGCAAACGGAAGAATACTACAGATAATGTAGCCGACACACGCCGAAAGACCGCCACCTTTCAACCGCCACTCTCTCCATCAGCAGATCAGAAGCGACAATCGATCCATATTTAAACCATCGTCCATTTCCCTAGAGGTGAGCTAACGTTACTATTAATATCAGCGGCTGTGTGCGATCTGAAATATATGGCGTATTTAAAGCTTTCCACCCAGCTGAGTGAATATTAACCTGCGCATTGATTGTGTGCAGTGTCAACTGTGATATGAGCTGTCAGATGATGTGACTTTAGCTTTAGCCCGTCGCATTCACACGCCTTCTGCCTGCCCTTCATTCACATTAAACGCCTCATTCAGTGACAGTCTGCAGGGATTTCAGCTGTTCTTGTGGTTGGAACTATAGAAAGATTTGTAATTGTTGGAAAAACTGCGTTGAAGTATGTGCGTGACATGCAGCAGGCAGCTAGTTGCTAACTAGCCTAGCGAATATTCTGGCTAATGCTGACGCGTTACTGGAGTGACGTCACACACACACAGCTGAGGCCCGTTACTGTACATTAATACACTGTACTGTACTGGACTACATTAAGCCCTCCTAGTGTGCAACTGTTTGTTACATTTATGATGTATTTTATTGTATTCTTTAATATTTTGAACATATAATTAATAAAAAACTGCACATTAAAATACGTGACTTACTGTACATTAATGCACAATGCTATGTATGTGAGTATACTGAACAGCGTGATAATTATAACGATGCTGATCATATTCAGTGGTGTCATCTAAAAGATTGAACACCCCTGATTTAATAAAGGTTTAGCTTTCTATAAACTCACTAACCTCCTTCGGTTCCCTTGGGAACGCCTGTTTGGGAAATCCAGCCATAGAAAATGGAGCAGTGCTAATTAACACAATACATATGCACTTATTGTCTTATTCTATGTATCTCATCTGACAGTGTGGCCTTATTGAAACTCCCATCTGCTCTTTTAGCATCCATATCTTAGTATTCTTGCAAAACAGCCTTTTCTGCTAAACTAGTTAGTCAGTAGATATTTAAAGATACAATTTTCTGATCTTATTTTTGCTTTCGGTTTATATAAGGTTAAAATATGATGAGGTTGTTTAGTATGTGCACAGTCCTACAGACCGTACATGCTCCTATGCATTGGGCTACAGGTTATAGATTGAGTACTAAAGGCTCAGATAACTTTTTTTTTAGTGCCATAGTGTAGATTTATGGCAGAAGACATGGAACTGTTTTACTACCCTTGTGAAACATGTGTTTGGATGTGTTGACTTAAATACTAAAGCACATCTAAAGTACTTGATTATAATTTTGAACTGTAGTGCGTTGTTCAATATTACATTTAAAGTTCATATTTTTGTACTCAATTGCAGCTTATTCATAATGTGGCTACATACTAAATGTAAATACACTACAAATTCACAAATGTCAATAGAAATGACATTACATTTTAATTTTGCACAATTGT
Source organism: Tiaroga cobitis (assembly GCA_030578255.1). Lineage (NCBI taxonomy): Eukaryota > Metazoa > Chordata > Actinopteri > Cypriniformes > Leuciscidae > Tiaroga > Tiaroga cobitis. Next base: position 17,490,287 of record CM060592.1, on the reverse strand, counting down.
TTGTCAGTACATTCAGCAGTACACTATAACCATATTTCAAAGACAATAGAATTATGAAATTACATTAAGAATGCACTTAAAGTCCCTGTAAAGTCAAAATTAAGTATGTGTTCTGAGTATGTCACACCACAGAAAAATGTATTATTAGCCATCCAGCCAAATTTGAATGATAAAAAAAGCCGGCAAGTACATAAAATAAGCTATCAAAATCTTGAAAAAATTAGCATTATTCTCTGCTCTCAAACGCTGGGGGCGTGTCCGCTGGGGGCGTGTCCGCTGGCTGCGCTGAAACCACGCCTACTCGCGGGAAAGCTGTCGACGGCGATATTAGGTGATACTGCTTTCGGGACGGGAGGATGAACGCTGGCGGGGGATAGTCGTTTCGGCCCTGTTCACCAGTAACAGCGGATTATCAGTGAATCCCAGTTGTCTCTGAGGAAAGTTTATAAAACGATCCTGTGTAAAAAGATCCCTACAGAGGCGGGTGTTGGCGGTGATCCTCAGCTCTTCATCAAGGTTGGCTTTACACAAAATTAATCCACCTCTTCTTGATGTGATCGTTTTTAGGAAATTTAAATAAAGACACCGATCTGTTTTGTACATGATCGCATCCAGGTAGTAGCCTACGCATTTCCGTGTCGAAGGCATAGCTAGCTAGCAAACAGTAGGCTGTAGTAACTAATAGTATTGACAGTAACTCGCGTTTGAGCGGCGAATGCGAATGGGGTCGGGAGAGATCAGCCTCAGTCAGTGGCCTCGGTGTGTCTTCAAGTAGGGGCGTGTCCACGAGCTCATGGGCTCCAGTGCGTCATCGAGCCCTGTTTTAGCCCCGCCCAAAAAATCCGTAAAATAGCAATGCTGAAAAACTGTTTAACGGTCTAACTCCGCATTTCAGTACTTCACAGTCTTTGTAATATGTTTTAGCAATACATTTGTAACATTTATAATGTGTTTAGACTTTTTTTGTAGAATTGCCTTTACAGGGACTTTAACCCTTACTTGACAAAAAGCACTCTTAAGTTCAACTATTTGCATTTAATATCAATTTAAACTAGAGCACATTTCCTGGTAATTGCAAATCCCATGCAAATACGTTTCAGAAAACATTGCATTGGTTTTACACCAGCGTTCTTTTAAAGTGCATTATTTCCATATATAAGTGTACTCTTTTTGAAAGTGTAATCTTTCACAAAGGTACACTTCATAAACATGTTCTTGTTCCATGCTATGCAAATTGGCAAGAGGTTATTCCATCATTCATGAAATAACAGATATCTTTGTGCTATTGATATTCACTCAGCGCAGTCTTGGTCTAACTCGCTTCTGGCGTAATACTTAGGCTTTACTACCCAAGTGTGTGTAATATAGTGTGTTCATTTAGTCCCCTTGGCCAATATGGCATCCGTCCAGTGTGTTTAACCCTGATACGGATGTCTCTGTTGCGTAAAGTGACGGATCGTATGTGTTTTTTGCCTGCGGTTTTATTCTGTTAAAGAACTAAACGCTTATTGAAAAAAAAAAAAGGTTTTGTGTTACACTTTTGTTGAAAAATGAACAAAACAATTACTTTTGTCAGTCATTTTTATTTTTGGTGAACTTTGTGTTGTAAGACTATATAAAATGTTTTAATTTGAGTGTTTTAAACAGTATTTGTGCAATTCTTGCTAATTTCCTGACCAGTGATTTGTGATTAAAAATAAGAAGGCCATTAAAAGACCACTTAATATTTTTCCAAATTTGGCTTGGCCCATTGTTCTATGCCCATTGTTTTTTCTCTCTCTATGGTTTCTGGATCATTTCTTGGTTGCTGTTTTCACCGAGTAGTAACATACGTCTCCTTTGACCACATGTGTTCAGGTTTCGAGGGGATGATCTCTGATTTCATTTGAGACACACCAGGATGCCTTATTGTTTGCACTGCAAATTCACTGTTTCTATCTATTTCTGGTGTGTTTTAAATAATCAAATCCCAGCTGATATTGAAATAACAGTTTACTGATGTGTTGTTCATCTTTCTCTCTTTTTCCAAAAGAGTGATGTCTGGAGCGTCGAGCAATGACTGCCCTCACTTGGAGTGTGTGGGGGAGATCACCAAGGAAGAACTCATTCAGAAGTCTCACGTGAGTCAAACCAAGACCCAGTCGCAACCTTTATCGTATCATTGCTTCCGCCCATTTCTTGTTGCTCAAATGTATTGTGCATTACTGAGAAAGCAATGACCCCTTTTTTGGAGTTTGCAAAGTTGCACTAATAATGTGTGGCTTCCTAACAAATAAGAGCTTAGGGTTAGAAGAATCAATGTGCAGTTCTCCATTATAGTCTAAAGCATTTGAGGTTGCTGCACCACTAATTGGTTGCTGGCGAAAGCAGATTGTACCTTTAATAGAAGATGTTTTCGGTAGTTTTTCCATACGTTAATGTTGCAGAGCTGTGAGCTACAGTGCGTACTGACATTCAAAAGTTTGGGGTCAGTACGATTTTGTTTATGTTTTTGAAATAAGCCTCTTGTCCTCACCAAGGCTGGATGTATTTGATCAAAATACAATAGAAACAGTAATATTGTGAAATAGTATTATCATTTTAAATAACTTTTCTATTTTAAAATGTAGTTTGGCTGATTTTTTTATTTTTGGCGTCATTACTCCAGTCTTCAGTGTCACATGATCCTTCTGAAATGATTCGAATATGTTGATTTGGTGCTCAAGTAAAAACATATGTTGTTGTTGTGCTTGATATTTTGTGGAAATGGTTATAGATGTTTGTCAGCATTCCTCGTTGAATAGAAAGTTCATAAGAACAGTGTTTATTTGAAATAGAAATCTTGGTAACACTTTAGTTTATGGTCCAATTCTCACAATTAACTAGTTGCTTATTAGCATGCATTTTACTAGGGTATTGGCTGTTTATCTGTACTTATAAAGCACTTAAATGCCTTATTCTGCATGATCTTATTCTACATCCCTTAAAGGGATAGTTCACCCAAAAATTTTAATTCTGTCATCATTACTCACCCTCATTTTGTTCCAAACCTGTATGAGTTTCTTTCTTCTGTTGAACACAAAAGAAGATATTTTAAAGAATGTTGGTAACTAGACATTTGATGGACCCCATTTACTTCCATAGTAGGAAAAAAAAAATACTATGGAAGTCAATGCTTACCGATATTCTTTAAAATATCTTCTTTTGTGTTCAACAGAAGACAGAAACTCATACAGGTTTGGAACAACTTGAGGGTGAACTATCTCTTTAATGTGAGCTAAACAAATAAGCTGTAATTCTAAGTTTGAGGCAAAAGCCGTAGTTAATAGTCGGTTAATAGTGAGAACTGGACCCTAATCTAAAGTGTAACATTATAAATGTCTTTACTGTCACTTTTTGATCAATTTATTGCATTACTGAATAAAGTATAAATGTGTTTGTTTACAGGGTCAGTGTCAGGACTGTAAAGTCGGAGGACCGAACCTTTGGGCCTGTCTAGAGGTAAGTGATTTTGTTTAATACGGATGCACCGATATTAAAATACTGCATTTTGAAGTTATACCTTATAAACCTCACCATAAATGGCTGATATTAAAATTCTTTACTAATTCTCTTGATGTTTATCACTCGTTCAGAACGGCTGTTCATATGTTGGCTGTGGAGAGTCACATGCGGATCACAGCACTGTCCACTCTCAGGTTAGTCATCGTATTCTCTGTTTCTACCATTTCTTAGCTCCTTTTCACGTTTTGAAAATGTCTAAACATTTTGTCTATTAATACCCGTTTTTATTTATAGTATTTTACAAAATATTTTATTTCGTTTAATACATGTACTTGCAGCTTGTGACGTTTCCACCCGCAGTGAGCTGCCATTGTACATTTCAGACATGATGTGTGACCCTCATAGAGATTACATGTGGATCTGATCCCTGATCACATGTGTCACTCTGTGTTGCTTTCACGCCTGTTATTCTGAATGTGACCGGAGTCTTGAATGATGAGATGAATCGCTGAAGTGTGTTTTGAATCCCAGCTTGGCCTGTGGCTGAACTCATCCATTATTAATAAGCGCTCCAGTGGGATCTCACTCCCCACTAAAGCCCACTCTGATTATTACCCATTACCAAAACCCCACAATGCTGTCTGTGTGAAAACCTCTGAGAGAAGACAGCCATCAGACACAATAACCTGCATTTGTTGCAGTAAACAAAACGCAGGCCAGGTTTTTTTTCTTCCGCTAAATGGTTTTCCTCTAGCAAGGGCCTTGTGGGTATAAAGTACTGCAGGGATGATGTATTTTTGTAGACATCACATCACCCTGGTTCCCTCGACAAAAACCCAATAGGATTTTTCCATTGGCTTTTGGATTATTGTAGAAAATAAGCAATGCAACAAACAAACTTGTATGATTCTTTCACGTTTGGTTCATCATAAAAATCTTTGCAAATGAACACAACTTTTATGAATTTTGAAGTCTAAATGCAATCGGCAGAAGTAAAAAGCTAAACGGGCTATAAACTAACGAACTATACATCACGGTCACATGACTTCAACGTCACCACCTTTAAGGCCCTGTTTACATGGGTGCCTGCGTATTGTTCGATCGGGTCACTCACAAGTGGACGACGCTAAATACAGGTGTAAAAGGGGTTAAAAACATTTTGAGCTTGTCCACTTTCGACCACTTCCAGAGGTCGTCGAAAACGCATTGATCGGATTGCTTTCGTAGTGTAAACGCTCATGTGATCGAATGAGTTCGAACAGCCACAAAAGACCATCTACTCTGTCAACTGAGTAAACTAGCGCGCTAGCCAGGCGGGATTTAAACTTTGTCAGCATTTAAGACCCAAGCTTGGTTTGAAGATGACAAACTTACCAAGCACAATGTTCTCTCACCATTCCTGATTTCTAACCCACACTCAAAGCATTTGGCGTGATCCTAGCGGCTCAGAGCAGAAACGAACGCTGCTGCTCTCCGTATGTTTTTCCGTGGTCTCCGGCCCCGGGCGCATTAATATGTAAATTGCACGAGCTTATTTCGTAGTTGAGAAGTAGTGGAAAGTGGAAAAAAAGAGAGAAAAAATTAAAACAGCCTATATATATATACAAAACAAGGCTGTGAAAGCGGACTAGTGAGTAGATGAGTTTTCCTGTTCGGCTGGTGATGTTTCATGTCCTCGACAACCTCTGTAGTCTCATTTAGTCACGTGCTAGTATCCACCTTTTTTAAGGGTATAAGCTTTAAAATAATCTCAAAGGCTATTTATTTGCCCATCAGGGCAATGTGTGTCTTTGTAGACACATAAAGATTAGTATTATTTAATCATTTTTTCAATCATGTAAATTCCCAGGGTCATGAGTGTGCTGTGCGTATACCACTGTGTAGATGAGTTTTCTATCATGTTAGCCTTGCTGTGCTGTGAGTTCAATTAGATATGGGCATGTATTACATCCTCTCGGTCACTGTGGTCGGAGTGGCAGATGTTGGCAGGGCTTGTATTTTGGCGCAGCTCTCATAAATGTTTTATCTGCCCCTGTCTGCACCAGTTGTAGTGCCGCAGTGAAAGCCAATCCAGACACATGAATAATGCAGAGACCCCTCAGCCACCGCTGTGTGCGCAAACCTTGACCTAACGTCACGACTCCCCATTTCCCCTACTACGCTTTCATTCTTGTAGCAATACACTTTCGTTTCACCCTACATTTTGAAGAGTCTTTCTGTTGCATTATATGTACAAGAAGGAGATCAGTACTCAAGCTGCCTTTATTTTGTTTTGGCTGAAACCAGTAGCGGCCGAGGCGATTCAAACATTATTATATTATATTAATAATAGTGTTGTCACGGTACCAAAATATCAGTATTCGGTACCAATACCAGTGAAAATCCACGGTTCTCGGTACCAATTTCGGTACCAAAGCTTAATTTAGATTAAATTTACACATATTAAAGTGTATATCACGGTTACAAAGATGGAAACTGTAAAAACAATTTACAATAAGATTCTATTTGTTAGATAACATTAGATAAAATTACCTAACAATAAACAACAGTTATATACTGTAGCAATTATTCTTAAAAATGTAATAATATATTTTTTAAATCAAAAGTTTTATCTGTTAACATTATTTAATGCAAAATGAATGAAGTGAACAAACATGAACAATCAAGTGTTTGTATTAAATAACATTTACAAACATTAATTAATGTTGTAAAAATATATTGTTCACTCAATGTGTTGATGTTGCATTAAGTAATATTAATGAATGGTGTACTATACAAACTATACAGGAGATAAAACATGTTTTATTTGACTTAACTGTACTTTTATTTAATCCAAAAATGTCACTCTTGCCTGTCTTCAAAGCTTGAGAACCCTGTAGCTGATTTCTAATGCAAGGGCTAGAAATCAATTAATTCTGATACTTCCTCGTCATCATGGAGAGCGCATCGCACCGCTTTCTCCTTTCCACAAGCGCTTGCTTTCCCGTGTCTCCGCTATGCAACCATGAACAGCGGCGAGCCTGGAAAGACGAGCTCGCACGTCTCCTATTATGAGCGCGCTTGCCGCGCGCCTACATTTGAAATTTGCACGCGCAAAAAAACGCGCTATATAAACGTGTGAACGGCCCTTTATGGCAACGTGACATTAGCCTAATTCAAAATATTTCCATATGTGGCTCTTTCCTCCTTTCTTGTCAACAAGTGGATTCAGAGCCACCGCATTAGCAGCGCCGGTCGCCGTGTCTCAGAGTGTTTTTATGAAGAGTACGCACCTCTGCATCTTTCCGACAGCGCATCAAGAACCGGATTAACCCGGTACTCGGTACCTAGAAAAGCTGGGACCGTAACCGTTTAATTTTTTTAGTACCGACTTGGTACCGAAGTACCGAGTTTTTTGACAACACTAATTAATAATATCATCTATTATTATTGTTGTTGGAACACAGTATTGCCCCAGTCGTCAAAGTCACACGTTTTGGTGAACTTTGCCATTTTCGAGCTGAAATATGGCATTTAGCCTATATAATTTGATTTGATCCAGAACTTGTGATATTCTTAAAGTGCCCCTATTATGGATTTTTGAAAATGACCTTTCATGTAGTGTGTAACATTGAATGAAAACATCCTGCAAAGTTTTAAATCTGAAAGTGCACCGTATATAGTGTTTGTCTTTCAAAAGTAAGAGTTGACTCTGAGTCAATGGAATGAAACGTTTTTCAAACAAGTCATAAGCCGTTTCGTTGTAACGTCAAGACGAAACATTGGCATATTGCCCGCCCACTTATTGCGCGCGCAGACACCAGGGAAAACTTGAACCTCAAACATTTCAGCTGATTCCTGTGGATACTGGACAGCATCATGTCGAGAAGACCCTGTGCTCTACAATGTGACGGTAAAGACAGTTTTCAGACGGTAAAGCCCAAGGACGTGCATGTGAAGAATCAGTGGTTAAAATTCATCTTTACCACAATACCACTGCAGTATAATCCTAAACTTTCGCTGTGTTCCCTTTATTGTACTGACGACTACTTCTCAAATCTCGGAGTTCAATGCAGCATTCGCAAACCGCTTGCTTGAGAATCATTGAAAATGTGGTGATGTGCAAATGTATATTATGAGGAAATTAAACTGTTCTTCCTCCTCCTTCTCTTCATTCTTCTTCTCCTCCTTCTCATTATTCTTCTATTCCTCCTCCTCCTTCTGATATTGGTGGTATTGACATGGTCTCCAATATACTGTGCATCTCTAGTTATAGCTACCCTGGAAATCCAGAGTTCTCGTCAGAGCACCATTTGAATTTGCTCAGCGAGTCACTCTGGCATCGAGTAATGATGCTCATTAACTATGCCCTTGTAGCCGAGCTGCACCAATCACATCCGTGTATCTGATATAGGCGGGCCAGAGGCGAGCTAAACAGATGACGACAGCGCTGTGACGTCGAAGTCATTAGTAAACATTGCAAGATGGCTACGGACGAACACCAGTTTTTTTAAATGGCTTTGGCCGCTACAATGAACGAGATAGACTTGGCTTTTTATCTAAAAGGGGAACAGAAGACTGCGCTCGAATCGCTCCTTTGCAAGAAGGACGTTTTTGCTGTTTTGCCTGAGTTTAATCTACCAGTTAGCTCCGCTGGTAGCTAAGCGTATGGGGCGTATTGTTGTGATTGGTCGCAGTGTTATCCAATTGCGTGCAGTGAGATTTTCAAACGCATGCTTGGTGCCGCCCCTCGAGTTGGGCGATTTTCATTACTCATTGCCAGACCTTTAATCTTTCAGATTTGCATCTGGATTTCCAGGCTAAGTTTATAGCAATTTTTTTCATGACTTTTTTTTTTATGTGGGTTAAATTTGTGGTTCATATTTTATTTGTATTTTGAATGTTAAACTTGCAGATACATTTTTTTTTCATTCACATGTCCACCTAAGCACTGCCTTTTTCTTCCAGGAGACGCGGCACAACCTGACAGTGAATCTGACCACTTTGAGAGTGTGGTGCTACGCCTGCACAAAGGAGGTGTTCCTGGAAAGAAAACTGGGTCCACACACACACTCACCCAGTGCTGCCAAACCCATCTCTCCAGTACAGGTCAGAGCTCTGACGCAGCTTTCCTTTGAATGCAAAGCAGCAAAACATAGTGTGAAAGTTCGGTTCTGCGTAGATAAAATCCTCCATTATATATATATATGCAACGGCGTCTTTGCAGTGCAAACTTGGCTATAAAATATTTGCTAGGAAGACCAGACCAATCACAATCTTGGTATGCAAATATGTGTCAGGCAGAAGACCAATCATAACATTTTACAATGATAAAATATTTGTCAGTTATGTTTTGAATGCTGAACATTATCAGTGTCTGGAATCCCCCCCCCCTCCAAGTACTCTTGTTTGCTGTTTTGCATAAGGTGTGCTGTTGCTGATCATCTCTCTGTTCTCTCAGGATTCCAAAGCTCCCGGGAGCCCCACCTCCTTGAGAATCCCTCCCGCGGGAAACTGTGATGACCTGGACATGGAAACTGAGGAGGAGGATGAACTGAGGACCAGAGGTCCTTCATCTCTCATGTCTAGAGTTCTGTGCTTTTGCTCTGCATCGCAAACACTGTTAGTCTGAACCTGGTCACCCGTTTCTCCTCACAGGTCTGACTGGACTGAAGAACATCGGCAATACCTGCTACATGAATGCAGCGCTCCAGGCGCTCTCTAACTGGTAAGAACCACAGAAATCGCTAATGTCTTCTAATTGTTCTCTTCCAGTCTCTTCCACTCTCTCTTTTTGGTTTCTCTTCTAGTCCTCCACTGACTCAGTTCTTCTTAGACTGTGGCGGTCTGGTGAAGACAGACAAGAAGCCAGCGCTATGCAAGAGCTATCAGAAACTCATCACAGACCTGTGGCACAAAAACAGGTACATTATTCTTGTGCCATTTCCTATTTTATTCTAATTTTTTCCTCTAGAAACATGTTTTCATTATAACTTTTATTGCTTTTGATTTTTTTTTTGTGTGGTTGCAGGAACTCCTATGTTGTTCCCACAAATCTATTCCAGGGCATTAAGGCTGTAAACCCAATGTTTCGTGGTTATTCCCAACAGGTATTCACCATTATCACTATTCTGTCCTATATTATGGCCTATATTATTGTTCAAAAGTTTGGAATCAGTAAAGTTAGTTTTATTTAAACTTTTATTTAGCAAGGATACATTAAATTGATCAAATGTGTCAGTAAAGACATTTTATAATGTTTAATAAATGCTGCTTTTTATTCAAAGAATCCTGAAAAAACAAGACAATTGTTTTCAACTTTGATAATAATAAGACTTCAAAATCAGCATATTAGAATGATTTCTGAAGGATCATGCGACGCTGAAGACTGGAGTAATTATACTGAATATTCAGCTTTGACATTACAGGAATTGATTACAATTAAAATTGTAATTATTACTCCATTTTTGATCAAATAAATACCGCCTTGGTTAGCATAAGATCCTTCTTTCAAAAACATAAAAAGTCTTACAGACTCCAAGGTTTTTGAACATGAGTGTATTTTAAAATATTCATTCTATTTGGTCAATTTATGCACCATAAAAAACTAAAATCATTTGTTGATGACAAAAGTTCTTTTGTGAATTTAAGCATCACAACATTATAATGTACAGAATGAAAGACATTAATTTTGAGATTTGCTAAAGATATGTGGTATTCAATTATTAGTGTTTTTATCAATTAGATGATGGAAAGGGTAATCTAAATATAAAAATAAGAGGAATTTTAATCCACTATGAAATATCCAGTACCATCCAATACACATATTGACTTAAACTAATAAATTAAAATGGTCTGTTAACGACATGAAAAACGACATTTTGTGTATTGTGAGGCCCTATGACTTCCACAATGTGGAAACACTGTTGTTAAACTCTGTTGTGCAGCACATTGACAAAAAGGCTGTTTTATTGTATTTTCATTGTTCATTTGATTAGATTTATTCAATTATTCATGTTTTATAGGCCCCTAAAATCCTATAAAAAAATACATTTTCGGAGAGGACTAGCCTCACCCCGACCAGCCCAACTTAGTCAACCAATGGCATGAGTTTGTGGCGGAACTATCCTTTCATTTCAACCAATGTCAGATGAGGTCAACCTCAAATGATCCTGCTTGCAGAGGGAATTTCATCTGTTAGAGCCTCTGACTGTTTCACTTCGTTCTTTTTTTTTTTTTTTTCATCCTTTTTCTTGCCATACTTTGTCCTCCAGCTGCATTTAAAAAGTAAAGACCCCGTTTTAGTCTTTAATATGTGAGATGTTGTTCTCTTATATGGAGCGCAAACTGATTCCGAGTCTCTCTATATGTTTGATCACCTCCAAACTGTGGCCTACATCCATTGTCACGCCTGGCTGGAGAGGAAGGCCATTTGGAGAATTAGCGTTGACATGAATGGGCCATCACAGGCTTTTCAGAGACTGTAGCAAGCATTAATCTCATCCTCAGACTCAGATAGTCTGTGGAATCCTGTAGAGGGGGCATTCAGTCAATGAATTCCTTGTTTTAAAGTCAACCCCTCTACTAAGTATGAAGGGAAATGGGCATTGGTTGACATCATCACACAGCCAGGAAACCCTTTGTCCTTGTACTGCATTGACATTATACAGCGATGGCCTTCTGGTCTAATTTGCTGTGTTCTGTTGTGAGAAGCTTGTTTGCATACCAGGATTCTTAATATCAGGATGCCAGTTGGCCTTGTTGTCATGTGGATGAGCCAGTAATGACTAATGTTCTCATAAGCTTCAGCTGTTCCTATGGTGATGGGGTCTCTGCGGGTCTCTGGCTAATCTCTGGTTTATAAAAGTGATGCTTCATGAATGTTGCATTCTTTGTATAATACCTGTAACTGTCAGTGTCAGAGCACACGTCAGGATTTGACTGTCAAATTTAATGGACAGGTCTTCAAGACAAATGTAATTGAAGAGATAGTTTACCAAAAAATTTTAAATCTGTCATTTGCTGGCCGAGATATCAGTACTGGCAGATATATCTGCTCATTTTTTCTCAATCACCTCCTGCTATTGGACAGACTTGCAGAATAATTAATGGTTGACTATGAATACAGGCTTTCGCACCGGAGGAACGTTTTCATAGTTACTATAACTAATGGCGGAAGTACCCACTTTTTGGCGCACCTCAGGAACTGGGAAAAAAAGTAGTTCTACGAACGCCTTTTCGGGGTCTAAATTAGAGTAGGGTCTAACCTTGAGAGTAGGGTCTAACCCACACAATAGGAACGATCAGTGATGTAATTGTACGTTGATTGGCCGAACACATGCAAAACACTGGCACACGCCAATTTTAAAAAGCCGTGTAAACACATATACATACTTCACAAACATGGAAAACAGCGATAGATAAACTGATGCCGAAGTATTGATGCCGGAATATTAAGACGAGACGAATCAAGTAAATTCGCCCACAATTTAACTAAACTTAAACATGGATTTTACTGAAACTAGGGATCAAATTAATAAAAAAATGCCACCACAATTTAATAAACGGCGAGTTCTTAATTTGTGGCCACGACCAGTTTTCTTCCACATATCATGTGCAGGGCTACTTAAAATAATGTCTTTCAGGAACTGGAAATTTCAAGAACTGGAAATGTTTGATTTTATGTGATGCTTCATCCACTCCACTAGATGGCAGTGCAAGTCCAAGATACTGTTATATTGGGCAGCGCAACATAAACAAAAAATTACTGAGTGCACCTTTAAAGGCCGGTTAACACCAAGAACACTAACTATAAAGATAACGATAATTATTTAAGCGTCCACACCAAAGCATTATAACGTGCTGTTTATTATAAGCGACATTGCTGAAAAAAAAGCATTCTGAAAGTGAATTTAATGATATTGTACCTCTGTGTTGTTATCGTTATAGCTGTGGAGTGAACTTCCCTATTCTTACTGACTTAGAACGATTATTACAACTTTGTAGTCTAGTTGTTATCATTATAGTTCTATTCCTTGGTGTGAATGGGCCTTAGCATAGAGTTTAAACATTCTTTGTTTGTTCTTATTTTGTAAAACACTAAAATCTCTCTCCATCCTAAGGACTCTCAGGAGTTCCTGCGTTGTCTGATGGACCAACTCCACGAGGAGCTCAAGGAGCTCATTCCTGAACCCGAGGACCCAAACCAAGCTGTGGCCATGGATGACAGTCCCGACGAGGACAACCACAGCCAATCAGACGACTTCCAGTCCTGCGAGTCGTGCGGCAGCAGCGATCGTGCCGAAAGCGAAGGCCCCAGAGTCCCAGAAGACATCAACGAAGCTGAGATGCTGATGCCAGAGCAGAACCAAAACAACCGGGATTGGCAGAAAGAGAAAAATCTCATCAACAACCTGTACCGTGCCGGTTCCCATTGTGACCTGGATAAAGACGTGGACACGACCACCGAGTCAAGGCCAATTATCAGCAGCCAAGGAGCCATTAAAGCTCAGGGCCGAACTTCAGGTGAACGTAAGGAAGTTAATTATGCTGACATGTCAGACTGATATCCCTAAAGGCCCCTGATAAACTCACTGAAAAGTGAGGTAAAAAAGTTTGAAATAGCTGCGCAATGCTAGACTGTTTACGGACACTCTGAAAGCATCTGATCTCAGCCATGGGAATATGTCGGCACTCCAGTGTTTTTATGATTTTACTTGCGTCTAACCTTGATGGAATGAGGAATTTCGGAATTTCGTTCTTTAATTTGGACTGATGGATATAAGGGCCTTACTTGGAGTAAATTAAGGTCTGTGAATGTTTTGCTTGCTTTTCTTGACCAAATTCTGTGTTTCCTCTGTTCAGATTCAAACCCTGAAACCCATGTCAGCAGTAGCGTCAGACCGCAGAGTCCCTGTGGAAATGAGGGAATCACATCTAGACTGTCCTGCAGTCCCCCCAAATCCATGTGGACAAACCTGAGCTCAACTCACAAGAAAGGTACCAGAATTTCAGGCGAAATCACTTCGGGAATGAACTAGTTTTATATACTTGTTTAGTTAAATGTATTACTTTTTTTATTGTTGTTTGCTTATTTCCATAACCTGAACTGAAACAGATTTGACATTGATCCTAAATGGTTGTGGTATGTCGTGTTGACAGTACCCTCGTTCAACCCACCTAAGAGCAAGCGGCAGAGGAAATATCGCAGCATCATCTCTGAAGTGTTCGACGGCACCATTGTCAGCTCAGTTCAGTGTCTGACCTGCGACCGGGTGAGTGACTTGTGTGTTTTTCACCCAAACAACCTCGCTTTGACAAAGTGAACAGAGAAAAGCATTTTAAGAATAACAGAGGACAACGTACTTGTGATAGACTGATATATGGAGTTCCTGCAGATTAGCTGCTAGACTTTAATTTAGTGTGACGTTATTATCAGTGTGACACTGGAAAAACCAAGGTCAAAGGTTGATAGGTTAATAAACAGATATAAGCTACAGGTTGTACATTGGCAGAAAACCCAAAAAAATGTGGTGTAACATGAAAGCAATTTATTCTTAAAGCAAAACCTTTTACACATCAAATGAGTATTAAGGCGTTGGTTTGATGTTCTGTGTTCATTGAGCCATTGATGATCTGTGTTCATTTTTACAGTTTTGTTTGCCATAATTTCTCTTGACTAAAATGCCATGTGTATATATATCTGCATGTGTGTTATTTATTTATAAAAAAAAAATAAAAAAAATTATCCAGCAAAGATTTGTTATAAATGCCTTTGCTATCATTTGTTTTTATCAATTTAATTTTACAAAATATTTCTGTTTCAAATAAATGCTGCTCTTTTGAACGGCAAAGAATCCTGACAAAAAAAAAAAAAACTCATTACAGTTTCCACAAAAATAATCACTCAGCCTATTAGAATGATTTCTGAAGGATCATGTGACACTAAAGTAATGATGCTGAAAGTTCAGCTTTACCATCACAGGAATACATTACATTTTAAAATATATTAAAAAAAAAATTTTGATGATAATGTGGAAATGGTTTGATCATATGAAAAAAATTTAAACCTTTTTAAGTATTTACTTAATTGTCTGTGCAGATACAAGTCATTTTACGTTAAATAAATATTTTGTTTATAATGTTGTTAATTAAATCAACATCCCTTGCATATGAAAGATAATCAGTGATAATAGAGTAAATTGTACAAAGCTTGACATCATGATGATATTTTCTATTTTCTATTTCTAGCTATTTTCATCACAGTTGTTGTAATGTCTCGGTTATTCTTCCTGGCAATAGTTGCAGTTACAGATTAGCATTTTAAATCAGGGTCCTCTGTTACTTGTCCTTCCTTTCCTCAGGTATCAGTGACTTTGGAGAACTTCCAGGACATATCTCTGCCTATCCCAGGGAAAGAGGACCTTGCCAAGCTGCACTCGTCCTCCCACCAGACGGCTCTTGTCAAGGCTGGTTCCTGTGGAGAAGCCTACGCCCCTCAAGGCTGGATTTCTTTCGTCATGGAATATATCAAGAGGTATGTTTGAACCAGAAACTGATTCCGAGGAAGAGAAATTACACAGGCAGGTCCGGTTCTACGGGGGTGCTTGAGTTCTGCGCGCTCACGAATCCTCTCATTAACAAAGTGTGGACATGATGTAAATAAGAGATTCATTGTTCAATGTAGGCAACTTCATTGATTATAATTTTGAACTTGTGAGATCGCGAAGTGCGATTAGGGAACGCTTTTAGTGATTATTAAGGGAGCCATTTTTGCGTGCTTTCTAGGCTATATACAATCCATTCGTAATTTCGACACAACGGTAATTGATATGATTAGCTTTTGGTTTGACTAGGTTATCAAACAACTAATAATGTGTTGCTTATGTTACACAAACCATATTTCCGTTCGCCATCTCAGAGTTAGACGGCTGCCTTCTAACAATCAGCATCCTTAGAAATAATGATAGGAAAAGCCCCGTCCCGCAGGTTGACGGGATTGGTTACATGTTTGCGATGTAGAGAACAGTGGCGGTTTCAAACCACGTTTTTGAGACTGTATTTGGTAAACTGCCGTTTTAAGGAGAAAATACTCAGAAATGGTTTTGGCTGATGAATTTACACATGGTTTGTCTTAAAGCAATTTACACACACCACACAGACATATAAACAAAATTAAAAACTTGATTTTCTCGACAGGTCTTGAAGGTTTTTTTTTTTACCCATTTAAGTAGAACTTGCCAAGGCGGGCATTTTGACATAATTTTGTTTGTCTGTTCAAGCACAAGAAGACGTGAAATTTTCCTACCGGTTAATCAATGTGTGACAACAGCGGTAATACTGTAAAACGGTTTCATATACTCACCAGCACTGATTTTTACTCTTATTTGGCGCTTGGCGAGTGTTCTTTTTAGTTCCCTGGAAATAAGCATGTATAACATTGTAGACCAAGGAAAATTATTTAAAGGTGCTATATGTAACTTTTCTTCTAAAATGAATCCTTTTTTTATTGCCTGTGTGTGAAGGGGTTGTAATCACACATTACAATGATCCACTTGTTGGGTGTTGCTATTACCTCTGAAGGCCAGTATTCCTATTTCTATGTGAAGTCTCCGGGGCGGATTTTCTGCGAAATCCATCGGATGTGACGTGCATGCGCGCTCCCGAGCCTCTCTCCTTTTTATATACAGTCTATGCGACGGCACTGCAGCTGACGACATGGAGTCTGATAACACCAAAAAACTCCTGCCTCCAGCACAACACACACTCCAACACAAACTCCACATAAATATAAAAAACTAAATAAAAATGTATCTGCTGAAGCTCGTCAGGCCAAACGTGAATCGCCGGATCGACTTAGGACGAAAACACGGATCAACGTCGGCAGAGCGTTTGAATTATGGAGAGGGCTATTTTTATTGTGATAAATTACAAGTTTTCAGATATGCTGAAATAAATAATGGTAAACTGTAATGAAATAGCAAGGTAAATTACAACATACATGAGACATGAAATGAATACAAAAGACTGTTCCAGGATAACAAAAAGTAGGTGCTTTAGGATGTAACTTTTATTTTATGTACACTCATCCCACTACTATCATATTGTTTATAATACACATTTCCAGACACGTTCGGTACAGTAATGTTACTTCCTACGATCTTACTGTTACACTGAAATTGTTCAGTCTAGTCACTAACCGTTTTCGTTATCATATGTTGACATTGCTGATTGTGAAAGATACACGAATAGTTAGTGAAATGCCTTATGCTAGATAACACCACACATGTAACGTTATCATGGTACGAGCATGGAGCATTAGTTCAACGTCAAGCTGATAAAAGTAGCCTATTATTGTAACGTTGCAGTGGGAGTTTACATGAGTTTCCAGCATGTTGTGTGTTGAAAGTCTCAGTGTGGCCGGTACCATGACTGTTCGCTCTTGTGTTCGAGCACGCGCAAGAGCACAAGCGCTCTTGTAAAAATTGGTTGCAATCTGAAACATCACCGATAGAGGCCGCTAAAAAATACATATAGCACCTTTAAGGGGTTGGTTTTGAATAATTGTCCCTGATTGTTTATTTCTGCTCATTGATTTTAGTTGGTTCTGGGGGCCTGTGGTCACGCTGCAGGACTGTCTGGCTGCCTTTTTTGCCAGGGATGAACTAAAAGGTTTGACGTTTCTCAAAGCTTTAAGTCACCCAAACTAACCAATAGCTGATAGTTCTATTTTGAGTCTGACATCTAAACAAAAAAAAAAGAAGATAAATATGGAAATCTTTCACTTTATAGAACTCGGTGTTTATATTTATATTTAATTCTCACTGGCTGGGTGTCTGTTTGTTTTGGGTTTTTATTCAGGAGACAACATGTACAGCTGTGAAAAATGCAAGAAGTGAGTATGAACTTGTTGTTGATCAAATTGAATGAGGTGGTTGCAAAAATTAAAGCGTTAATGTTGATTCCTTTGTTTGTTTCAGGTTACGGAATGGGGTCAAATTCTGCAAAGTTCAGAGTTTGCCAGAGGTAAGCGATCATATAAGCTATTTTGGTTATTATACAGGTTCAGGCATCACATTATTTAAAGGGATAGTTCACCCAAAAATGAAATTTCTGTCATTAATTACTCACCCTCATGTCGTTCCAAACTCGTAAGACCTTCGTTCATTTTCGGAACACAAATTAAGATATTTTTGATGAAATCCGAGAGGTGTCTGACCCCTCCATAGGCAGCAACATCATTGCAACTTTCAAGGCCCAGAAAGGTAGTAAAGACATCGTTAAAATAGTCCATGTGACTACAGTGGTTCAACCTTAATGTTATGAAGCGACGAGAATACTTTTTGTGCGCAGAAAACAAACAAAAATAAAAAATGTATTTAACAATTATTTTCCACGCAGTAAGTATTTCATCAAACATATCTTAATTTGTATTCCGAAGATGAACGAAGGTCTTACGGGTCGAAACGACATGAGGGTGAGTAATTAATGACAGAAATTTCATTTTTGGGTGAACTATCCCTTTAATTCCAGAGTTTGAAAAAATAAAAACTCCACAATAATAAACACACCACAAATTAGGTCCACTTTGTCTTGGCCTTGTATCAAGGCTGCCTGAAATGAGCACAAAAGCTGGACCCTTGAGAAATAAAAGTAATATAATGAGTAATAAGGTCTGGTTTCCTACATCCGGTGGATATTTGGAGAGAGTCTAAGGATGCCTTTAACCCACAATATCTGCTGCCATCTGGTAAATATGCTCAGGGATCTGTAATGGCAAGCGCAGACATCATATGGGAGTCATTAGATCTGATGATTGTTCAGTGCGTCTGTTAAATGGCCAAAGCAGTTTACTGATGGAAACCCTCAACTTCTCAAAAAGTACTAAACAGTCTTGCTGTAAAATAGTGTTGTAGTATTCGAGACCATTTTTTTAAGGTTTTGTCTCGACCTTGACCTCATTTGTACTCGGTCTTATCTCTGTCTCAGACTTCGAGGACTCGGGATATTATTTCAAGACCGGTCAAGACCACAACTGCGAGGATATCACAAATTGCCATTACAAGCTATGTTTCCATCCACACGTTTTTATCCGAATTAAGTGATATCGAATGAAAAATGCCTTCTGGAAACAGTAAAATTCGATTGAATTACATGAATATCGACAATGAAATATGAAATGCATTCGGTCTCATCGGATTTTATCTTGATCGATATACGGCTAATGCGATAAACGCTGATGGAAACGTTATTTGCCGAATAAATAATGAATTGCGATTTAAGTTTTAGGTCATTTTATGGTTGCAACACGCCACAAAACATAGAAGTAGTTGTTTTAGTTAATTTCCGCCCAGTATTTCCGCTCTGTTTGCGCACACATGGCGGGTGTCAACAAAGACAGATGTAAGTGGACAAAGCAAAACAATGCTTCAACCAAAGGGTTTCCGTGAGGTGTCTCTGAACCACGATCTCCCAGAACTGTTTGGAGCGCTGTCGTTCCCACACCACAGGCCGCCTCAGTTGTCGTCGGGCATTTACGTGCATCTGCATAATCAAAGCAATGTGTTGATAGTGTCGTTGTTTTCTTATTATAGCTTGTTATTACATGGCTTGGTTGAATTCTAATGTAGAATGCGGTCTGTTATTTCTTAATAACACACCGCTGCTAACACACCGTTGCCATGAAAAACAAAGCGTTGCCATGGACGCAGTTCAGAGACGGAACGGACTATTTTCTTTAACGGTAGCAATACAATCGTTTTTAAATCAATAAACTCCTTTTTAAATCAATATTTTGTGTCAAATTATTGATTTATTTGGTAGGTAGCCATGTAATAAGCGGGATAATGTATAGTGAGGTGGTTGTTATAGCGAATACAACCCCTTCAGGCTAACCGCCTATATACACTCACCTAAAGGATTATTAGGAACACCATACTAATACTGTGTTTGACCCCCTTTCGCCTTCAGAACTGCCTTAATTCTACGTGGCATTGATTCAACAAGGTGCTGAAAGCATGCTTTAGAAATGTTGGCCCATATTGATAGGATAGCATCTGGCAGTTGATGGAGATTTGTGGGATGCACATCCAGGGCACGAAGCTAACACGATTGGGTTGAGATCTGGTGACTGTGGGGGTCATTTTAGTACAGTGAACTCATTGTCATGTTCAAGAAACCAATTTAAAATGATTCAAGCTTTGTGACATGGTGCATTATCCTGCTGGAAGTAGCCATCAGAGGATGAGTACACGGTGGCAATAAAGGGATGGACATGGTCAGAAACAATGCTCAGGTAGGCCGTAGCATTTAAACGAAGCCCAATTGGCACTAAGGGGCCTAAAGTGTGCCAAGAAAACATCCCCCACACCATTACACCACCACCACCAGCCTGCACAGTGGTAACAAGGCATGATGGATCCATGTTCTCATTCTGTTTACGCCAAATTCGGACTCTATCTGAATGTCTCAACAGAAATCGAGACTCATCTGACCAGGCAACATTTTTCCAGTCTTCAACTGTCCAATTTTGGTGAGCTCTTGCTAATTATAGCCTCTTTTTATATTTGTAGTGGAGATGAGTGGTACCCGGTGGGGTCTTCTGCTGTTGTAGGACATCCGCCTCAAGGTTGTGCGTGTTGTGGCTTCACAAATGCTTTGCTGCATACCTCGGTTGTAACGAGTGGTTATTTCAGTCAAAGTTGCTCTTCTATCAGCTTGAATCAGTCGGCCCATTCTCCTCTGACCTCTAGCATCAACAAGGCATTTTCGCCCACAGGACTGCCGCATACTGGATGTTTTTCCCTTTTCGCACCATTCTTTGTAAACCCTAGAAATGGTTGTGCGTGAAAATCCCAGTAACTGAGCAGATTGTGAAATACTCAGACCGGCCCGTCTGGCACCAACAACCATGCCACGCTCAAAATTGTTTAAATCACCTTTCTTTCCCATTCTGACATTCAGTTTGGAGTTCAGGAGATTGTCTTGACCAGGACCACCGCCCTAAATGCATTGAAGCAACTGCCATGTGATTGGTTGATTAGGTAATTACATAATGTTCCTAATAATCCTTTAGGTGAGTGTACATTATCCCTTACATATGTCGCTATCAGCTGGCACATAAGCACTATTAGGCTACAACTTGTGCAATATTGATCATTTGTTGGTAGATGGTGCGATCCTTTTTGTCTAGCAAAACTTTGTTCGCAAATGTTTGCTTGAATGTGCGATTCAGTGCGAAAATGAATGGAAACACCTTAAAATGTCTCAAATTAATTCGATATACCAATTTGATCGCAAAACAGCACGTGACGTCATTACGCACAGGTTTTTATTCGCTTTAAAGGTCCCGTTCTTCATGTTTTTTTGAAGCTTTGATTGTGTTTACAGTGTGCAATATATGTGTTCATGTTTCGCGTGTAAAAAAAACTATTTTTCACACAATTTACTTATCTGCATACTGCTGTTTTCAATGTCCAAAAAACGTCCCGATGACTTCCTTGTTCTATGACTTCTTATTCTGATTGTGCCAGCGGTTCCTGTGTTGTGATTCGACAGCAGCTTATCGCACGTTGCCCGGAAAGATCACACCTCTTAAAATAAATTGGAGGTGCATGCGCTGATTGTTATTGTAAAAATGTCAAACATATTACCTTATAAATTTGAGCCGGAATCAGACCCGGAGAACATAGATGAAGAGAATCGATTAGAACCTGTTCAAACACGACTTTTCCAGGATGTTTCACAGTGGTAAGCTGTTTATTTAGTAGTTTTCATACTTTTAATTGGTTAAATTGTAATGTTAAATGTTACAAACCGTTCTAAAAGCTTGTGGTACATGGTTTTGTCCGTCTGTCGATGGTGTTGTTGAATTTTTAAAATAAGTCCATTGTTTATTCCTACCTTAGTTACACGTGTGCACGAGTTTTGATTAGTAATATATGTTTTATAGGTGTACATGTGGTAAAATGTGCTGCACATAGTTTTAATTGTGGATTATATTTTTCGGGAACCGAGTTAAACATAAATTGTAACCATTGATCTCTAAGCACAGCGTCCCTGGGAAGGCCAAACAAAGGTGAATTGACTCCGGCATGAAAATAACAGCGTCTCGACGACATGGCGACAAACACACTCTACAAACAAAACTCTTCCTCTTCTCCGTGGGAGAGCAACAAGACCACGCCCCCTTTTTTGTGTATTCCTGTGGGCGGAGATTAGTCAAAGAACTGTTCTAGTTACGTCATTAAAAAAGGAAGTAGAGGTATGTAGTCCAAAACGGCCGTTCGCTGTAGGCTTTGAAAGGGGACTTCTGTTAAATAAAATATCTCGCTAGGCATTGAACTTTGAGCTCTATAATTTTACAGGTATAATTTATGCTCTAACAGCAACATTACACACTAACTAAAGTTTGAAAAATGGAATCGCGAAGAACGGGACCTTTAAAGCCGTTGGATGGAAACACACTTTCACCAGCTTTATTCGCATGAGTTTTTTAAAAGAACTTCAGATAATTCGATTGACAAGTGGATGGAAACTTGGCTACATTGTCTGATTTATTTGTTAACATTATTTACATGGTTGGATGTAAAACTTCCTGCTTCAAATGCAATCAATAACTTATTTCTAATTGGATTTCTTACTGTTATGCCGGGTCAGAAATTAACGGAGGATTGTGTCAAAAATGTCACCAAAATGAATACGAATGCCCACAAAAATCCAAGATATGATTGCAAAAAAGTACTTGAACGAGTGCTTGTTTTTTTTTATATTATAACATGTTAATTAAGCAATATCAGCAAGAGTGCTTCTACATTTCTCAGGCAGTAGATATGGATCTTTCAGATGATTTTGAGGAGTGCTGGTCCGGTCTTGGTCTTGACCTAGTCTCGCCCTGCCTTGGTTTGGGTCTTGTCTTGGTCTCAACCCCCTCAAAGTCTTGGTCTTGTCTTGATCTCAGCACACACTGGTCTTGGTCTTGACTCGGTCTCGGTTTAGTTGGTCTCGACTACAACACTACTGTAAAAAATTGCCCAGGTAGTTATTTTTTTATATGAACAGGCATGGCACATTCTTGCTGTTTTCGTTTTATTGTAGGAAACTGACAGCAGACTTTCCTGCTTTGTTCAAATTCTCTTTACCGTCTCCCCAACAGATTTTGTGCATTCACCTCAAGCGCTTCAGACATGAACTTATGTTCTCCACCAAAATCGGCACTCACGTGTCCTTCCCTTTGGAAGGCCTCGAGATGCAGCCCTTCCTGGCCAAGGACAGCTCTGACCAGACCACCACCTACGACCTGCTGTCAGTCATCTGTCACCACGGCACTGCCAGCAGTAAGTCCAAGCTTTTCAATGAGGAAGATGGTCATAAAGTATTATTGTCATTTACAGCAGTTATAAATGTAGTATTCATATTATTATTATTAGTATTATGGATTAATTATGGAAGCTTGTTTTGGAAGAAAAAATAAATGTATTAAAAAAGGTAATTGCGACAATTCATAGAAAATAAAGTCAAGTCAAGTCAAGTCAAGTCATCTTCATTTATATAGCGCTTTTAACAATGGATTGTTTCAAAGCAGCTTTACAGAGATAAACATATAATTTAAGGTAACAGATTGTTTTGGCATTATAGCGGTTCTTGAATAATGTTATTTCCAGCTAAAGTTAACTTTGATTGATTCACCTCCGTCGAAATGATCAGACTTTTAAACGCGAACCTGTGATTAACGCTGACGGCGTTCACATGCTCATTCAGAATTGATTCTATAGTTATGTGCTTTTTAAAATATGTGCGCAGGTTTATAATTCATACAACCCAGCCTAAACAAACTACTTTTCTTGCCTATAAATTTTGATACAGAATTTTGTTTTATTTTATCACTTCGGGGTATGCGAGCCGGAATTCACAACGCTTTATCTGTAGAGTGGGAAAGGGATCCTCCATAGGGAGAGGATAGTGGATACTTCAGCACTGCATTGTCATCGGGTCCAGGCGGATCTCCTTCGTCAGATCTGGACACGGCCTGGATCCGGCAGGCTGCGGGAAAACCTCGGGATAAACAAAGACACTAATATTAGCGTAGATGCCATTCTTCTTATGATGTAGCGAGTACATCAAGATTTAACGGAAGTGTTCCCAGTTCCGGCTGACCTAATCTATGCAGCCTAACATTGAATTTATAGAAGTCTATAGTGCGTTATGTGTATGCTAGGTCAAAGAGATGTGTTTTTAGTCTAGCTTTGAACTGACAGAGTGTGTCTGCTTCCCGGACAATGGTAGGAAGACTGTTCCAAAGTTTTGGTGCTAAATAGGAAAAGGATCTACCGCCTGCAGTCGATTTAGATATTCTAGGTATTATCAACTGACCGGAATTTTGAGATCGCAATGGACGTGAAGGACTATAATGCGTTAAGAGCTCGCTCAAGTACTGCGGAGCTAAACCATTTAGTGCTTTGTAGGTAATCAACAATATTTTAAAATTTATACGATGTTTAATAGGGAGCCAATGCAGTGTTGACAGAACCGGGCTAATATGGTCATATTTCCTGGTTCTGGTAAGAACTCGAGCTGCGGCGTAGCTGTAGTTTATGTATTAAGCGTGCAGGGCAACCACCCAGTAGAGCATTACAATAATCTAGCCTTGAGGTCATGAACGCATGGACTAATTGTTCCGCATTTCCCAATGAGAGCATATGGCGTATTTTAGATATATTTTTAAGATGGAAAAATGCAGTTTTACAGATACTAGACACGTGGCTTTCAAAAGAAAGGTTGGTATCAAAGAGCACACCCAGGTTCCTAACCGACGACGAAGACTTGACAGAGCAGCCATCAAGTGTTAGACAGTATTCTGGGTTATTACGTGTGGAAGTTTTTTGTCCAATAATTAGAATCTCTGTCTTTTCAGAATTTAGTAGTAGGAAATTACTAGTCATCCAATTTTTTATATCAGCTATGCATTCCGTTAATTTTGTGAATTGGTAAGTTTCGTTGGGTTTTGAAGAAATATACAGCTGAGTATCATCGGCATAACAGTGAAAGCTAACTCCATGTTTCCTAATGATATCTCCTAATGGTAGCATGTACAGAGTGAACAGCAGCGGTCCTAGTACTGAGCCTTGTGGTACGCCATACTGAACTTGTGATCGATAAGACATCTCTTCATTTACTGCTACAAACTGATAACGGTCAGATAAGTATGATTTAAACCATGCTAGTGCAATTCCACTAATGCCCACATAGTTTTCTAGTCTATTTAAAAGAATGTTGTGGTCAATTGTGTCAAATGCAGCACTAAGATCGAGTAACACTAATAGAGAGATACAACCACGATCGGATGATAAGAGCAAATCATTTGTGACTCTAATGAGAGCGGTCTCAGTGCTATGGTACGGTCTAAATCCGGACTGAAAATCCTCGCAGATATCATTTCTTTCTAGAAAGGAACACAGTTGTGAAGATACTGCTTTTTCTAATATCTTTGACAGAAAAGGCAGATTCGAGATCGGCCTGTAATTGACTAATTCTGTAGGATCAAGTTGTGTTTTTTTAACAAGCGGTTTTATCATAGCCAGTTTAAAGGTTTTTGGTACGTATCCTAGAGACAAAGATGAATTAATGATATTAAGAAGAGGATATATGACCTCTGGAAACATCTCTTTCAGTAGCTTAGTCGGTATAGGATCTAACATACAAGTTGTCGATTTAGATGAATTAACGAGTTTGCAGAATTCTTCCTCTCCTATAGCAACAAATGAATCAAATTTTTCCTCAGGGAGACTACAATGCACTTCCTGATGCGATACTGTGGTAGACGGTTGCATAGTTATAATTTTGTCCCTGATATTATCAATCTTATAAGTGAAGAAGTTCATAAAGTCATCACTGCTGTGTTGCTTGGACACTTCTGAGCTTGAAGCTTTCTTTTTCGTTAGTTTAGCCACTGTTTCAAATAAATACCTTGGATTATGTTTATTTTCTTCTAATAGGTTTGAAAAATAAGCAGATCTAGCAGCTTTTAAAGCCTCTCTGTAAGCAATCGAGCTCTCTTTCCATGAAATCCGAAATACCTCTAGTTTAGTTTTCTTCCAGTTGCGCTCCATTTTTCTGGCTGCTCTCTTAAGGGCCCGGGTGTGCTCGCTGTACCACGGCGTTGGGCTATTTTCTTTAATCTTCTTTAAGCGCAACGGAGCAACTGCGTCTAAAGTGCTGGAAAAGAGAGAGTTAAACGTTTCTGTTGCAATATCAAGTTCTTCTAAGCTATCCGGGATGCTGAGATGATGAAACTGATTAGGAAGATTATTGATAAAGCAATCTTTAGTGGCAGAAGTTATAGGTCTAACGTATTTATAACACGGAGTCGGCTTTGCAGCCTTGGCTAAATGTAATTTACATGAGACTAGATAATGATCTGAGATGTCATCGCTCTGCTGCAGAATTTCAACGGTATCAACATCTATTCCATGTGATAATATTAGATCTAGAGTATGATTACGACGATGAGTAGGTCCTGACACGTGTTGTCTAACTCCAATTGAGTTTACAATGTCTTTAAATGCCAATCCAAATGCATCTTTTTCATTATCTACATGTATATTAAAATCACCAACAATTAGTACTTTATCTGCAGCCAATACTAATTCTGATAGGAAGTCCGCAAATTCTTTGATAAAATCTTTATGGTGCCCTGGTGGCCTGTATACAGTAGCCAGCATAATTCTCAAATGTGATTTATCGTTTACACTATAGATTTTTACATTAAGCACCAATACTTCAAAAGAAGTATATTTAAAGCTAGATTTCTTAGTGGTTTTGAAAATATTACTATAAATTACAGCAACACCTCCCCCTTTGCCTTTCAGACGAGGTTCATGTTTATAACTGTAATCTTGTGGGGTTGACTCATTTAAAATAATGTAATCGTTTGGTTTTAGCCAGGTTTCTGTCAAACACAGCATATCAAGATTATAATCTGAAATCATATCATTAACTATGAGAGATTTTGAAGTAAGGGATCGAATATTCAGCAACCCAAGCTTTATCATTTGCTCATCTGTATTATATCTGTTTTTTATTTGTTGAACATCAATTAAATGTTTAACCTGACGTTTTTTGGAGTTCCAAATTCGGGGAACAGACACAGTCTCTATATGATGACATCTAGGTGAAAGAGACTCTATGTGATGGGATTTATCTGACCTTGGTGACGTGAGGCCGCTAGCAGACGGTCGGTTTAGCCAGTCTGTCTGCTTCCTGACCTGAGCCCCAGATTGTCATGTTTTATCTCTAAGACTATGAGCCAAATTACTAGAGAGAAGAGCAGCACCAGCCCAGGAGGGATGGATACCATCTCTTTTCAACAGATCAGGCTTGCCCCAAAAACTTTTCCAATTGTCTATGAATTTTATATTATTCTGCGGACACCACTTCGACAGCCAACCGTTCAGTGAGGCCAATCGGCTAACTATCTCATCACTCCTGCGTACAGGAAGGGGGCCAGAGTAAATTACAGTGCCTGACATCGTACTTGCGAGTTCACACACCTCTTTAATATTAATTTTGGTGATCTCCGACTGGCGGAGTCGAACATCATTAGTGCCGACATGAATAATGATCTTAGAGAATTTACGATTAGCATTAGCCAGCACTTTTAAATTTGCTTTGATGTCAGGCGCTCTGGCTCCCGGCAAACATGTGACTATGGTGGCTGATGTCTCTATTTTCACGTTCCGTGTGATCGAATCACCAATTACCAGGGCACAATCAACAGAATTCTCAGTGGGTGTTTCACTGAGTGGGGCAAATCGGTTTGTTATGGGAATCGGAACGGAAGAGTGGTTCTTTGATCCGCGACTAGAACGATCTCTCACGGTCACCCATCTGCCCTGCTGCACGGGCTCTACTTCAGCCGGAACCGAATCATGTAAAGAGTTCACTATGCTAGGCGCATCCAAAACACTATCTAAAGATCTAGCATTCTTACCATCCTCAATTAAAGTTTGGATGCGTGTCTCTAGTTCTGAAATCTTCTCCGTCAGCCTGACTGTCTCCTTGCATTTATCACATATAAATCCTATATTGCCATCGGAGAAGGCTATACTAAACATATGACGTGACACAGGTGACAATAACAGGACAAGACGACATTACTCACCGTGTTTGTTGACTGATTTCTTACTTACCTGGACTTTATGAACTCAAAGGCGCGGGCGCGCGAGAGAAAATAAATAAATAAATGAGCGCACGGGTGGCGCGTTAGCAGGCTAACGTTAGCGAGTTACTAGCGTGCTGTGTTAAGAATAACGGAAGCTAGAGATGTAAGGTTAATCTGAGATGTTGGGTAAGCTGTATTTAGTAGTATAAACAACTAGATAGTAAATGATGGCTCAAAACATAAAGAAATACGAGGCTCAGGCGAAGCTTACAGCCTCGAAGCAAACAAACACACAGCAGGCAGCGAGGCAGACAGGAGCAATCGATCAGCGATCAGGATTGATTTTTTTTTATGTAAACTCACAATTCAGAGTTTATAACTTGCAATTCTGACTTTTTTTTTCTTGCAATAATGAGTTTAGATTGAGTTTCGAATATTGAATATGTCTGTGCAGAAATTCAGAATAAAAAAAAAAAAAGGTTTTCCCCGTGGTGGAAACAAACACTCAACTTTACTATAAGAGATGTGTAAGTGATGTCAGGTGGTGAAAGTAGAGTCTCTTTTTGATCACTGGTGTCATTTAAACCTGGAATACACTACACTATTTGTGCCTAGATTTTTGCTCTGGGTTGCCGTCTGGATGAGTCAACGCTAGTTGCCAGAACACTGAGCCAGTCTTCAGATTTTGGGCAAATTTGACAGATTTCACTGAAACTTTTGCACAAACTCCCATTTTTTTTTTACTTCAGACTATGAATCTGTCCAGTTGGAGGATTTCAAACATGTTTGACACATTGTTTTCATTTGTCATCCATCTCCTAGCAATGAGGCACCTGTTTAAGTGTGAGTTTGTTGTGTTCGGAAACTACTCGTTTAGTGTTTCATGCCCAGTTTTTCTCTGTAATCATTTACAAAGTCGGCAAGTGTATGATGCTAGAGGCCAGATTTACTAACAGGGTAAATTAGTGTGAGAGTGCAATTCTAAAAAAGCGCTGATGGGAGTGGAAGTTCTGCATGTGATCTACTGACGACGAGCAGATTACAGTTTTTTACAATCACTTTGCTACTATTTTCAGAACCTTGATGTCATTTTTCAAAACTCTAGACACAAAACTCAAAACGGTTATCACTTGTAACACAGGCTGTCTAATGTTCAAAACATTGCATTGTGCATTCACATCTTTAAATAAATCTTGCACTTGCACAATCATTGGTTCAAAAAACAAATTTACTGTGAAAAACCATTGAAACATAACTATAGATCACCCACACACAAGCAACCGATAGTTTCACTGTGTCATTGTTCGTACAATCATTAAATATTGAAGAACAAAATACGTGATACAGGTTTCATTATGGTCTACATGTACAGTAAATACTTCTCTGTAAAAGCACTGCAGTAGTAGAGAGAATACACACATAGTGGAATCATTGAACAAAGTTTGTAATATATTGATGCAATCACAACATAGGTTTATTGGATCCAAAGCAAAAATATAAAATATTACTGTAGGCTTCATCCATGGATATTGTAGTCTAATTGGTTCATGCTCCACGCTAATTGGTGAAAATGAATCTTGTTATCTTGAAACTTTCATGATTTACTGTAAACATGGAAGATTGTGTGTCTGTTTCCATACAACTATGCATTAAGAGTAATGCAACAGTTTCTTATCATTTTGATCAGTTGTATCAATTGATAGTTAGATAATTGTAAGGAAATGAATAGACACTCATTTGAAATGTAATGTGTGAATTGCCTTTTGAAATAGTATTACTTTGATGTTAAGTTGTATCATATTGAACAGGTGATTTTTGTTGAATGAACAAATGATCTAAGTTTTATGTGTATTGTATCCAAGCAATTGAGAAAAGGGTTAGAGTTTTGAAAAATGTGCATTTTGATCATTGGTTGTGAGTTTTGTGTCTAGAGTTGTGAAAAATGACATCAAGGTTCTGAAAATAGTAACAAAGGGATTGTAAAAAAGTGTAAAAAACAGACATAGCAGATAATTTCCATTATGACGAAAACGCAATCTACCAAGAGCAGCGCAAATTAGCTTCTGGTTTAAGACATGCTTTTTTTGCCATTAAATAATGGCACAAATACCAGTAAATTGACTAGTGCAAACCTTAGTAAATTACCGTGCATGATTCATTTAAATTCTCTCCTCCCATAAATTTTGCATCTGAAAGGGAAACTCCTATAAATGCATATGGAATAAGGTCAGCAGCAAAAAATAACCCTGTCCGTGCCTTTACAACGCTAATTTGTCACTTTAGTAAATCCTGACAGTAGTTTTTTTATGTAAAAAAAGTTAGTAAATCTGGTCCTAAGTGTTTTTAAATCTGTTCAGATTATAAGAGTTGTGTAGTGCAATCCAGCCATGGTGTTGATTCAATAATAGAGAAAAAATATAGCTGTAAGCAGTGATAATGGGCAGCAAAAGCAGTGCAGAGCCAGAAATAGAATATACAGTACATGAAGGACAGATAGGTTCTGAAGTACAGGGGAGAATGAACTCAAATTGAACAGAAATTCAGATTAGAATGAACACAGATTGAAAAAAATGTCTAATCCAGGAGTAAGAAAGATTAGTACAAAACTTACCCAGATGATAAAGGAATCGAAGTAACACACCATTACACACACTTTTATAAAGTTGTACTAGGCAGGAATCGAACCCAGAATCTTAAGATCACATGCTTATTGCTTATCGCTGTGCGCCACTCGGAAGACACGCTTTCACCCAGAAAAAGAGGAAATGGTGAGACAAAGCAGGGACAATGGGATCAGGAAATGTCACCAAACTAGCATTGCATACACGAGCGCCACAGCTCAGTGTGTCAGATCATGTGATCTAATCAAGGCTACATCTCTGCTGACAGGACTGATGTTTTTTAATGTGCTTTTTGTTTTGTTCAAGGTGGCCACTATATTGCCTATTGTCGAAATGAACTGAACCAGCAGTGGTACGAGTTTGATGACCAGAGTGTTACTGAGGTGTCTGAGTCCTGTGTTCAAAACGCAGAGGCATATGTGCTCTTTTACAAGTAAGAACATATTAGCACACACACATGATTTGGTGGGTGGGTGGGTGAGTGGGTGGGTGAGTGGGTGGGTGGGTGGGTGGGTGAGTGAGTGAGTGTTTGGTTGGGTGGGTGGGTGAGTGGGTGGGTGAGTGAGTGAGTGGTTGGTTGGGTGAGTGAGTGGGTGAGTGGGTGGGTGGGTGGGTGGTTGAGTGAGTGTTTGGTTGGGTGAGTGAGTGAGTGAGTGAGTGGTTGGTTGGGTGGGTGAGTGAGTGGTTGGTTGGGTGAGTGAGTGGTTGGTTGGGTGGGTGAGTGAGTGGTTGGTTGGGTGGTTGGGTGAGTGAGTGGTTGGGTGAGTGAGTGTTTGGGTGAGTGAGTGTTTGGGTGAGTGAGTGTTTGGGTGAGTGAGTGTTTGGGTGAGTGAGTGTTTGGGTGAGTGAGTGTTTGGGTGAGTGAGTGTTTGGGTGAGTGAGTGTTTGGGTGAGTGAGTGTTTGGGTGAGTGAGTGGTTGGGTGAGTGAGTGGTTGGGTGAGTGAGTGGTTGGGTGAGTGGGTGGGTGAGTGGGTGGGTGGGTGGGTGGTTGAGTGAGTGTTTGGTTGGGTGAGTGAGTGAGTGAGTGAGTGAGTGAGTGGTTGGTTGGTTGGGTGAGTGAGTGGTTGGTTGGGTGGGTGAGTGAGTGGTTGGGTGGTTGGGTGAGTGAGTGTTTGGGTGAGTGAGTGTTTGGGTGAGTGAGTGTTTGGGTGAGTGAGTGTTTGGGTGAGTGAGTGTTTGGGTGAGTGAGTGTTTGGGTGAGTGAGTGTTTGGGTGAGTGAGTGTTTGGGTGAGTGAGTGTTTGGGTGAGTGAGTGTTTGGGTGAGTGAGTGTTTGGGTGAGTGAGTGTTTGGGTGAGTGAGTGTTTGGGTGAGTGAGTGTTTGGGTGAGTGAGTGTTTGGGTGAGTGAGTGGTTGGGTGAGTGAGTGGTTGGGTGAGTGAGTGGTTGGGTGAGTGAGTGGTTGGGTGAGTGAGTGGGTGGGTGAGTGAGTGGTTGAGTGAGTGGTTGGGTGGGTGAGTGAGTGGTTGGGTGAGTGAGTGAGTGGTTGGGTGGGTGAGTGAGTGAGTGGTTGGGTGAGTGAGTGAGTGGTTGGGTGAGTGAGTGAGTGGTTGGGTGAGTGAGTGAGTGGTTGGGTGAGTGGTTGGGTGAGTGGTTGGGTGAGTGGTTGGGTGAGTGGTTGGGTGAGTGGTTGAGTGAGTGGTTGAGTGGTTGAGTGGTTGAGTGAGTGGTTGGGTGAGTGGTTGAGTGAGTGGTTGAGTGAGTGGTTGAGTGAGTGGTTGAGTGAGTGGTTGAGTGAGTGGTTGAGTGAGTGGTTGAGTGAGTGGTTGAGTGAGTGGTTGAGTGAGTGGTTGAGTGAGTGGTTGAGTGAGTGGTTGAGTGAGTGGTTGAGTGAGTGAGTGAGTGAGTGAGTGAGTGAGTGAGTGAGTGGGTGAGTGAGTGAGTGGTTGGTTGGGTGGGTGAGTGGTTGGGTGGGTGAGTGAGTGAGTGGTTGGGTGGGTGAGTGGTTGGTTGGGTGGGTGAGTGGTTGGTTGGGTGGGTGAGTGAGTGGTTGGGTGAGTGAGTGGTTGGGTGAGTGAGTGGTTGGGTGAGTGAGTGGTTGGGTGAGTGAGTGGTTGGGTGAGTGAGTGAGTGGTTGGGTGAGTGAGTGGTTGGGTGAGTGAGTGGTTGGGTGAGTGAGTGGTTGGGTGAGTGAGTGGTTGGGTGAGTGAGTGGTTGGGTGAGTGAGTGGTTGGGTGAGTGGTTGGGTGAGTGGTTGGGTGAGTGGTTGGGTGAGTGGTTGGGTGAGTGAGTGACTGGGTGGTTGGGTGGGTGGGTGAGTGAGTGGTTGGTTGGGTGGGTGAGTGGTTGGGTGGGTGAGTGGTTGGGTGGGTGAGAGTGGTTGGGTGAGTGAGTGGTTGGGTGAGTGAGTGGTTGGGTGAGTGAGTGGTTGGGTGAGTGAGTGGTTGGGTGAGTGAGTGGTTGGGTGAGTGAGTGGTTGGGTGAGTGAGTGGTTGGGTGAGTGAGTGGTTGGGTGAGTGAGTGGTTGGGTGAGTGAGTGGTTGGGTGAGTGAGTGGTTGGGTGAGTGAGTGGTTGGGTGAGTGAGTGGTTGGGTGAGTGAGTGGTTGGGTGAGTGAGTGGTTGGGTGAGTGAGTGAGTGGGTGGGTGGGTGAGTGAGTGGGTGGTTGGTTGGGTGGGTGAGTGAGTGAGTGAGTGAGTGAGTGAGTGAGTGAGTGAGTGAGTGAGTGAGTGAGTGAGTGAGTGAGTGAGTGAGTGAGTGAGTGCTTGGGTGGGTGAGTGAGTGGTTGGGTGGGTGAGTGAGTGGTTGGGTGGGTGGTTGGGTGGGTGGGTGGGTGGGTGGTTGGTTGGGTGGGTGGGTGAGTGGTTGGGTGGGTGGGTGAGTGGTTGGGTGAGTGGGTGGGTGGGTGAGTGAGTGGTTGGGTGGGTGAGTGAGTGGTTGAGTGAGTGAGTGAGTGGTTGAGTGAGTGAGTGAGTGAGTGAGTGAGTGAGTGAGTGAGTGAGTGAGTGGGTGGGTGGGTGGGTGGGTGGCTGAGTGAGTGGGTGAATACAGGCAAAGTAGCTGATAATAATTTGTTTTGCTTTATTTGAGAATGTACTTTTCATTACATACTAAATGGAGTGTGTTGAAACTATGAACAAATTTGATTCTGCTTAGTATCCTGTTAAATATCAGTTTATTGATTATTTTATATGAACAATATTTTAAGATTCAGCTATCTTTTAGGCAGAAAAGCTCAAGGTTGTGTTAAGCAGGAAAAACGGCCTTGAGTTTGACTGTAAATCTCTGTTCTGTGGTAAAGCGTGTGTTGGCAGTCGCTAAATGGCCCTGATGTCCTTTGTGTGTGTGTAACAGGAAGAGTAACGACGAGTCTCAGAAAGAGAGGCGGAAGGTGACCAGTCTGCTCAACATGATGGAGCCAAGCCTCCTGCAGTTCTACATATCCCGCCAGTGGCTGAACAAGTTCAAAACCTTCGCTGAGCCAGGACCCATCTCCAACCATGACTTCCTGTGTGCCCACGGAGGTGAGGACCACTCTTGTTAAAGGGGTCATAACATGAGAAATCAAAATTTGCCTCAATCTTTTGACATATAAGAGGTCTTTGTACCATTATAAACATCCTGCAAGTTTCAGAGCTTCAGACGTCCTCATTATAAGCCAAGCACGACGGCTCGATTTATATTGTGGGATCTGTGACGTTACACGGGCAAATACATTTGCATATGCCTGCCTCCAGAGCAAGACATCGATAAATGTTATTCATCATTGCACCCCCCACTGACATTCAATCGCTTAAAGGCTTATATTTGCATACTCTGATTGTG
The DNA here is from genome assembly GCA_030578255.1 of Tiaroga cobitis. Classification (NCBI taxonomy): domain Eukaryota; kingdom Metazoa; phylum Chordata; class Actinopteri; order Cypriniformes; family Leuciscidae; genus Tiaroga; species Tiaroga cobitis. Next base: position 17,456,284 of record CM060592.1, on the reverse strand, counting down.
ATTTGCAAGAACATATGGCACACACACATATTTTGTGAAAAAAAAAAAAAAACGAAAAAAAACTTTGTTACCATTATAAGTGAACCTCAAGGAGCATATTAAAGTAAAAAAAAAATCAATGCCTTGACCCCTTAAAGATCTGGGCCTTTCCTACTTTTCCCATTGTAAAGTATTTATATACCACAGATATGACTCCACACCACCAGATATAATTGCAGATTACGCCAACATTTTCGAGGTTAACTGCCGCCACATCCTTTTCACTGATTATGTTTGTTTTTCCTCTGTTCCTCTCCTTTTTACTCTACTAAACTTGAGAGTGCAGCTCAGATGTGAATCTCTTCAGAAAGCACTTCAAAGGTCCTTTCCTCCCCTTGATCTGATTCGTTTGAACTGATTCAAATTAATTTAAAGGAAAAGATCTAATAGAGGATATTAATTAATCATAAATCTTCATGAATGCAGTTTCGTGTTGATTTTTAGAGGAGAGTTTTTTTGGTCGTGTGAGTAGAAAAACAAATTATTTGGTGGTTAAAAATTGTTTTTCTTCTTCTCCAACAGGTATTCCGCCAAATAAAGCCACATCCATTGATGATCTTGTTATGATGCTTCCCCAAAGTGTATGGGATCATCTGTATAGCAGGTAAGCGTTTGTCACTGTTCTTTTCCTGACTTCATGCGGAAGTTTAAGTTCTTATTAAATGCTAATTGTTGGCATGCTGTTGTTTAGGTACGGAGGCGGCCCCGCTGTCAATCACTTGTATGTCTGCCACACCTGCCAGACCGAGATCGAGAAGCTGGAGAAACGCCGCAAGAATGAGCTGGACATGTTTGTTCGGGTAGGAGCCTCAGTGTCAAAGTAGATTTAAAGGGATAGTACACCCACAATTTTTAACTCTGTCATCATTAGAGTTGTCAAGAGTACCGACTTCTGTACCAAGTCGGCACTGAAATTGAAAAAATGTGATGATACACAGTTGATACCAGCATTTCTCTCTTGCATTTTGAGCGCTGTTGAACGGATTCTTAAACACCTCTGATTGGCCATTGTGTTCACGCGCTCAACATATGTCTCTGATTGGCCATTGTGTTCACGCGCTCAACATATGTCTCTGATTGGCCATTGTGTTGACGCATTCTTCATATATGTCTCCGATTGGCCATTGTGTTGACAAGCTCAATATATGTCTGTGATTGGCTACAATGATCGATGCTTCAAAAACATGTTGTCTTTGAAAACTCTTCATCGAGCGCTTACACAGATACACACGGGAGCGCTTGAAAGCGGTTTCTATCAGCGGATATATTAGGGATCTGATGATAGACGCCTGCTTTTAAATGCTCCCGTGTGTAGAGTTGAGTAAATGATGACAGAATTTTCATTTTTGGGTAAACTGTCCCTTTAAGGGACATCCAGAGTGAAGAGTGTCTGGTCTTTTCAGCTAATCTAACGTCTGGACTGTTATCTGTGCACACACTCACCATCACGACCTCCACACCACCCTCTCAGACTGAGATCAGCAAGTCGACCCCCACCCTTCTTCTCCAAAATTGTAGTCATCATTTATGCATGAGCACAAAAGTGCTTGATTTCAGCCAGAGACACTCAGCTTGGCTCAAATTAAGGGCAAACAAAGGAGGCCAAAGGAGCGATAAAGTGGAGTTTCATGCAGGGATGCACCAATATTAAAATTACATCTGATACGATAAGCCGATTAGGGCTGATAATTTTGACCATTGATTCATTTGTCATACACATCGGCAGGATTTGTAAACAATGCATCTAGAAAACATTTGAATCATCACACCGTTAGATCCATCTGTTTGAGACGTGAGCATAATGGTCAAAGGGTTCTCGACTCTGGCCCTCGAAGTCCACTTTCCTGAATAGTTTAGCTCCAACCCTTCTCAAATTCATCTGAACAAAATCAAAAAATCAAAATCTTCAGGATCACTATAAAGATAAAGGCAGATGAGTTTGATCAAGGTTAGAGCGTAACTCTGCAGGAATGTGGACTTTGATGGCCAGAGTTGAGAACCCATGGTCTAGTGCATGTTCACATAGAAAAGACATAGAAAAGCAGTGGAGTGGAATGCAAACATGCTTTGCGTGTGAGCGGCGCTATAGAAAGCAGTTGCTTATGTAAGCCATAGACCGCAAGGTAGCTTACTAGGATTTGGAACAGAGCTTCTGTCTCAGTTTATCCTGTTATTGTATAAACAACATTGGGGTGGGAAGATATCCCACGAAGAAACGCTAAGGTAATGGATTCTTTCTTTCTACATCTCATGGTCTCATGTGCTTTCTTCTCTTTCCTCCTCTCTTCTGTCCTTGTAGCTCAATAAGGCGTTTCAGGAGGAGGAGTCTCCTGTGGTGATATACTGCATCAGCATGCAGTGGTTCCGGGAATGGGAAGGTTTTGTCAAAGGCAAGGACATTGGTAAGTCATTTCTCATCCCTGCTGCAGAGACTTCTAAAGTATCTGAAAGTTTGAAATTGAATATTAGCATAATTTTTTGTGGTTATTGATCAATAAGGAGTTCTTGAAGAACTTCATTATAGCTTTTGGTTGGGATATTCGGTGTGCTTCCGATGATGGATGGTCTTGTGTTTTTCAGATCCACCGGGGCCAATTGATAACTCCAAGATTGCTATAAATAAAAATGGACACATCACATTAAAGCCAGGTAATTTTTTACCATCTGAATCTTTTAAAGTCATCATGAAATGGCGTTCGTATTCCATTTTACTTCCTCAATATGATCATGTTTTAAGCAAAACTGGATAATCAATTCTGTCATTTACTCACGCTCATGTCATTCCAAACCTGTATGACTTTCTTCTGCAAAACATACAACGCTGTCCAATGTTGTGTGGACCTCAACGTTCTTCAGGATTTGTTTTGTGACTCATAAGAAAGAAAGAAAAACGATAATGGGTAAACTGATAAATCCGGATCATTTTGATCAAATTTTGTTTGGATCAATTATTAATCACAATTGTTCTCATTACACATTTCTTTTTACATTTCAGAGAACGTGAATTCATGCGCTTGATTTATTATATTTATCATAAACCTTAAGACGCTTCTCTCAAAAGCTAAAACAGTGAAATTGCTTTTATTAATTCCAGTCATTCCAAATCACGTTACCGGTTTTCTGTTAAAACAACAAAAAGACTGCACTGCAGTGCTTTTATTTAGCCACCACAAAAGCAAATGGCCTTGTGAAGAAACACAGTCTGGCTGTAAGACACTTTCATTTGAGCAAACATTTAGATATCAAACATTTTCTGTCTTTTTACAAAACATTCTGTTGCAGCTGATTACTATGAACCAAAATCAACAGCCTAAAGAACAACTTAATAATAAACTAGATGAACTAATATACATTCTTAAAGACAAATATACAGTCAGTAATGCAAGAAGAACAAATAAGCAAATTAGCTATAGCACAAACAAAGGTCAGAAATTGGAATCAAATGTAAAATAACATTGCATAGTTTTCTCTTTAGAAATAAAATATAGATGAATCTTTATTAAAGTTATAAAAGTTGTTCAGTCAAGAGCAGGTTTCGTTTTCTTTTGTACTTTGATTAACATTAATGACACAGACGGCAACAGGTTTATTAGGCTGCTGTCACTTAGAGACCTAATGGACGAATCCAATATACTGACGCACGTTTTCTTTCTCAGGCATTTACGTTCACTTAAGACATAACAGACTGTTTACGAGGAAATGTTGACTTAATTTTGTGTGTATTTGTCCGTTTAAGTCCAAGAAGACGCGAAAGAGAACTCAATTCAGTATCCGTGCACTATATGAGCTCTCTGTGTGCAGAAAACAGTGCGCAAGTGCTGAATTGAGTTCTCCTCTCTTGCACTTGAATGGTTTAAACACAGGAATCGATAAGCGGAATCGTCATTTTTATTTTATAACAAATATCCGATTCCTGACTTTTAAGTGTCCGATTTTCGATTTCGACCCTACTAAACTCCAAAATATTTGTCAGTGTTTTCAGATCATCAGCACTTTTTTTTCAGTGGTTGCCAGGTTGGGAAGATTATAAAAACACTAGGCAGAAATAAAGGTGTGAATCCTCACTTCGATTCGATTACGATTCGATTAGTGTAACGATTCGATTATAAAATGCATCACCATGGATCTTTTCCTCAAGCTTTTAATAATAGTTACTATATTAATAATCACAATATTCACTATTTGGTATCAGGGGCGGTTTCTTCATTAGGGTGATTGGCCGACGCACCACCAAAGTGTGAATGAAAAGGACTTTTTCAATCACATTCACAATCTCATTCAACCACAGAGTTACTCTAGCCGTCACTGTCTGGATATAGTCCAATCAGCGTCATGTCACGTTCTGTGGAGCACCGCCTCTTTTTGGGCGATTTCACTCCGGCTGAGAATCGCCCATGGTGTTCCCATAGACTTACATTCAAAGATGTTTTTTTTTTCTTCGAACTGGAGGCACTGCAATGCATTCTCTATGGGTTCCGGTAGGGCTCGCACTAACGTGCTTACATCATACGTATCCTTAACTTGTGCAGCGATTGGTGGGAACAAACATACACTATTAAACATCTTTAAGATTAAGTGACAAATAACATTTGAAAACAATTTTGAATTTGAACAACAAGAAAAAATGAAACACTACTTTAATGTCTTTATCAAATGTGATTAAAAAAGTACAAATAAAAAAGAGAACGAGAGCGAGAGAGACTGTTGGCTCATCTCGCGAGTGGAGGCCAGTTGAACTTGAACAACGTCATGGCGAACGCAGTGTATTAAGCGAGTGATGTAAGCAGTGTAATAATAGTGAGTATAGAAACAAACAATGAGATTTATTGTAAGAGTCATTATTTTTCATTAATATTAAAGTAGTGAAGTTGCCTTTACATGCTTAAGCTGTTAATTTATTCATTGCATGGGTGGACCTTATCCTTATCAATCATCCAAACATTTGCCCCCCCTGAGAGATTTTGCAGGAGCCGCCACTGTTTGGTATTTTATCTTTGTTATTAAAAATAAGAACAAAGATGCAAGTTATATATACATACAATATATATATATATATACACACATACATATATATACATACATATACAGTATCTCACAAAAGTGAGTACACCCCTCACATTTCAGCAACCATTTTAGTGTATCTTCTCAAGGGACAATGCTATAGAAATGAAACTTGGATATATTTTAGAGTAGTCAATGTGCTGCTTGTATAGCGGTATATATTTACTGTCCTCTGAAAATAACTCAACATACAGCCATTATTGTCAAAATAGCTGGCAACAAAAGTGAGTACACCCTAAGTGATATTCATCATGTTCATGTTTTTGTCTGCTTGACAGGACCATACAAATGTGTGTATCTTGTATTAGAACAGTTCAAATTTGTGCTTTCAGTACAATTCTCTCATACTGATCACTGGATGTTCAAAATGGCACCTCATGAAATAACTCTCTAAGGATTTGAGAATAAGAATCGTTGCTCTCCACAAAGATGGCCTAGGCTATAAGAAGATTGGTAACACCCTGAAACTGAGTTTCAGTACGGGCCAGGGTCATACAGAGGTTTTCCAAGACGGGTTCCACTCGTAACAGGCCTCGCAAGGGTCAATCAAAGTTGAGTCCTCATGCTGTGCGTCAGGTGCAGAAGCTGGCTTCAAAAAAACAGACGCATGATCGTGCCAGAACGTGTACTCACTTTTGTGACATACTGTATATAATATATATATATAACAAATACAATATAAGAAAGAAAAAAATCAATTAACAGTGCTTTATATTTTTGTTTTTCATTTAACATCAATTTAACATAGCATGTAAGAAATAATACAGAAATTGAATAATGAAATGTAAGAATAATCACTGCATAGTCTTGAGTGTATTAATTATGCTAACACTTAAGTTTAGAGTCCAATTCTCACTGTTAACTAGTTGTTTATCAGCATGCATGTTGCTAGGATTCTCCCAACTGTGTATGTTCACTTGAGGCATACTTGACTATGAATAGACTTTCAATGGAGGGACAGAAATCTCTCGTATGTGTTTGAAAGATGAGGGTGAGTAATTGGTAGAATGTTCATTTTTGGGTGAACTGTCCCTTTAAGTAATCAAGAGAAGTAGGAATTGTGATCACGATTAAAATGTGATTAATCGTGCAGCCCTACAATAGTGTGCTGACTTTACTTGTGCCAAGTAACAAACACCTTTTGGTATTTTTATGGTTTAACAGGTGCCGATTCAGGTCAGATATCAGAAGAGACCTGGAACTTCCTCCATTCCATCCACGGAGGAGGGCCGGTGGTGACCGTGCGGCCCAGTGTCGGCCATCAGGAGTCGGAGAGTTCTCAAGCAGAGGAGAAGATCGAAGTGGAGACGCGCTCGGTGTAGTTGCGCTGAGATGCTGCTGGGCCGCAAGGGGACCGACAAACTTATTATTTTGCACTTCACTTTTGTTTTTCAAGCATTCTAGCAAAGGACCTGACAGCTTCACCTCAACATACACACTCTCTACACCCTTTATGACTGTTCTTTATAGCAGACGGATGGATTAATCATCCTCCAGTGTGCTTCACATGTGTGTATATCGTGCATATCCACTTCCTTTTGACACTAGAAACCAATTTTCACAGTCCATTAATGCATTCGATTTCTGTGTGCAACTGCATTCATGACAGAATTTGCTTCGCCTGAACCAAATAGACCATGATTTGCGTACATCGAAAAAGTCCACTGCATCTGTACATATTTTTGAGGCACTGCCTCGCTTAAGAAAATGAAAGAATATGTTGTCTTAGTGGAGGAAAGCTTCATGTTTTGGGTATGAAGGGATACTAAAAGCTACGTAGTCTCAGGAAAGAACATATTTTTTTGTTTTGCACTGTACTGTAGATTCAAAAGGTGCATGCTTCAGCTCTGATGTTCGATATGTATTTGAATGTACTAGTACTTAAAGAACACACGTTCCTGCACTAAATGTTATTTATTCCAGAAGGGTATGATTATTCCGGCATTCATGGACGTTTTTCTTTGTTGGAAAATGATTTGACAAGCTAAAGCAGACAAAGCAGAATGCACGCTAATAGGAATGATGTGGAACATTGTGCTGGCAAGAAAATCGATTTCTTCATTTTTATTTGTTGCATAGCTGGGTTGCATGGAGATGCAAACAATAAGGTGCACATTTGAACACATCAATGGCTGTCTTGTTTAAAAATGCTTTGTAAAAGGAAGAAAAAAAAATCAGATCAATTAAATCCTGCTGCCGCACATGTGTACATTCAAGGCATTATTTAATGTATAGAAGGATGTGATGTTTTTCGATATGAATTGTCCGCAGAGACGAAAGGTGTATCTGAGTGGCTACTATTAAACCCCAAAACTTGTGCTGTCGATATCTGTCATCATTCGTATGAGCTGAAATTAATATGCTATGTGAATGGATAAATTTCACAAAAACACGTCCGGGGTTGTATTTCACCCCAAAATCAAAGAAAGAATGCATATGCATAAAGAAAATAAAGCCTGTTTAGGACATTTTTCTTGACCTTGTGACATTATTTTCGTGAAAGTTAAGCGTATTTGCGGCAGAGTTCATAATGTGTCCAGACGTTTGATTTTTGTGGTTTTCTGAATTCCATTACAGTAAAACAGTACATTTTTACTGAATTATGGTAAAAAATAATTGGTTATAGTACCGTTTCTTGATTTTTCTTTCTTTCATTACAGTAGGGATAATTAGATTTTCATGTTTAATGTCGTGAATATGTTTGTTTATATTGTCTTTGGGTTTTGGGGAGAAAAATAAGTAGGACTTGTTTTGGCAGATTTTGCATGATTCACACAATGTTGTAGAACAGGTGTTTTCAATCTTTCAGATGCCACAGATCCCAAAATATGATATATATATACCGGTATATATGTAAATATTATTTGGAAAATATTTAGGTACTATGGAGCCCCTAAAGGGAAATAAGATGAAAAAGCATTACAATATGTGTCACTACTATCATATTTTTTTCCATCACCATGTCCCTTTTAGGGGCTCTGTAAGTTTCTATTAAGTTACATTATTTCATTTTATATTCTTATTGCTGTACTGTTAGATGTATAATTTGTTAACTCATTTGAGTCGAAAGATTGATTTAAATATATGCTTTTATTTATGATTTTCTCTAAACATTTCACTGGACCTCCTAGCACACCCTGGGGGTCCCCAGACCTAAGTTTGAAAATCCCTTTATAGAAATTGCTTGAAAAATTAATATCATTGATGGCACTGTCTTACAGGTAAAGCAATTATTTTGACTGTGAACTTAATTCCTTAAATTAAGGTAGTTTACTGAGCCCTAAATAGCATTGGTGCATTACTAGCCCTTATTTCCTCTCGCAGACATATCAATAGCATATAATATTGCATTCTTCAGTACAATATGCTGTTCATCATCAGGCTTAACGTGTCGGTGAGATCGGTGCTGACAGCAGAGCTCTTGAGAGCCGGTCATTATGAAAGCAGCGAGCGTGTGGGCCGCGGCTGCTGTCCTGTACAGTATCGCAGTGAGAGCGGGATTGTGGGATTCACATTCACAGCAGCACCGAGAGAGAAAAAAAAACATGGCGGCTGCCGAATGTGCAGCAAACGATTTGCGGAAGTGAGGTAAGTGTAATTCTGTAGCTTCATAAACCCTTTTACATTGAATTATCCGTCACTCAAGTCCAATTCCCCGAGTTTATCTCGAAGTTAAAGCAGAGTCCGGTGCAGAAGCCGCTCCAATTGTAGCAGTTCGAGCGGATTTTGATGGGCAAAGTTGTTGCGGCTTATCAGTTGTGTATGTGCACGCTGCCACTGTTACACGCTAGCCTGTTAGCTTCAGCATTTAGGCCTTTCATCTTCAAAAGTCATTCAATCACCTGCTCAGCTAGTTGCGTTTATTTTACACGGGGAAAACACATCTTCCGTTCGTTAACAAGTGTTCTGAATGTGCGTTACAAAGGGTGCGCCAAATTCGTTAGCATTAGCATGCTAAAGTGAGCCTCTATCATCTTTATTAGCGCTCTTAGCCAAAATGCTAATTAGTGGCTGAGTTGTGAGGAGAAACCAGATTTGTTTTGTTGTCGTCGAATTGTTTGTTTCTCACGGTTGCTTTCCCGTTTACACGACAAGTGTCTTTTATTGTGTATGGCGCAAAATGAAAGTGCAATCGCGCTTCCTGTGAATGCAGTCGTTAGCATGTGAGCTACTAAAACCCTGCGGACACATTTGTTTTGTTCAGTTAAGCGGTTAGTTATGTCTATAAACACGTTTTTATGAAATATTTTATTGAGTGCATGAAGCAAACGTGTTGCATTAAAGACCAATTTAAGAGTTGAGAAATCAGGAATCAGCAGAGCTGAAGAAAGTTGCACGGGTGTTTTTGGGAGGCGCAGCCGGGCTGCACATCATGCCGAGCCGCAGATGCGGTCTGTGTTGCCGGAGAGGCCCGGTAAAAGCTATTGAAAGAGATAATGTTTCTAGACAAACAACGGTAAGTTAATATTATGCAGTAGTGCTCAAGTCGCTGTTTGTTTGTTAGTGTGTCGAGTTTATGAAGGCAACCCCGTTTCTGAGGAAATCATCTCATTCTGAGAACAGATGAGGGTTTATCATTTTTTTCAATCACTGAGCCAAACTGGGTTCTCTGAAACCACTGCGACGAGCAATTTGGAAAACATGCTGAGCTGCACCGAGCGCTTTTCTCCGCTTTGTCGTATTTTTGGACTGAGCTGGGCTGTTTTGTGAGAGTTCATTGGCGAGCACGTGTCAATTTAAAGTTCTTCGCCAAGCGCGCGAGCTGAAAGATTATTCAGGAAGTTTCGAATTCTCGACGCGTGCGGCGCGGAGCGCGAGCAGAATGACAACCGCGTATATTAATGTCTATAAAACAGTCTGAGGGCAGTTGGCGCTCCTCTCACTCCTCTGGGACGTCCCAGCTCCTTTGAGTTTCTGTTGTCACCTGCCAGTGACCGAGATAGTAGTGTCTGTGGTAACACTAATAAGGTTTCATTAGCCAACTTAATCAAGTTAACATGAAGTAAAGAATGAGTAAGACTTCTGCAGGATTCATTCACCTAAATAAATTTTAATTTTGACATTTACTAATACATGATTAAAATCTTAGGGCTGTCACTAACGATTATTTTGAGAATTGGTCATTTTTTGACGATTAATCGAGTAATCTGATATTTTTGGGCGGTTAATTGAGTACTTCTTGTGGAAGTACAAACATACCTGAGCCTTTAAAATGACCTAAAATACATATAATAATAAAGGGGAATAATGTTTGGTTTAAATAAAGTATCAAAAGCATGTCTCAATTATAATCTGTCGATTTATTTCTTCAATTAATTGGATAATTGTAATAAAATAAAGCAAAATTGAATACATTCTTCCCAAGATCATTTCACATCGTGCCCAATGTTGAATCTTTTTTTGTTGTTGTTGATTATTTTCTTTATCCATTTTATCGATTAGTTGTTGTGGCCCTAGAAATGCATATTTTGAACTATTCGTAAATTGAATTGCAGTGTATTTCCATGTACAGTTTCTCATGTCGAGGCATAATACATGCCTGTGTCTTTTACTGAGAACAGTACAATATTAGCTAATGTCCATGTGCTGACTTGCTTCTAATATTAAAATAAAGAAACTTGTTTACTTGCCCTCATTTAATTCCAAACCTGTATGTTGTTATTCAGCAAAATGAAAATTTTGTAAATAATCTTTTGTAGCAGAGACGGCAAAGCTCGAAATAAGGATGAACAGACTGAAGTTGAAAGGTGTGTTCACACTTGGCAGGTTTGGGTCAGCGGTCACTCATCATGGGTCTCGTTCAAGTTCATATTCAAAAATGGAGCATTGCCAGTGCAGTTCCAGCATTGAAGTCAATGATGTGTTGTAAACAAACAGGCTGAGCCATTAAATACGGACTTAAATGTAAGTCAAAATCAGGAAGATTTAGAATTGGTGCACAAGTCAAACTTTGATGGTGCTTTAATGGTGTCCTACTAAAAAGATGAACAACTGGTTTGGAACAAGATGAGGATGAATACATAATGTGTGACCTACTCTTTCTACTTTTAACTGTTCAGTTTTGTATCTGGACAATGCTGATGACATGAAGCATCTTCATTGGCTGTTATGAGAACAATAAGAGCCGCTGCACAGATGGGCTCCTGGGGTCTGAGTGATGTCTCCAGTGTGTCTTTAGTGTTAACTAATGCTGCCTGTAATCCAGAGACTCTGGATCTGTTAAAACTGAGCAAAGCCAGAACTGACATCTTCATTTGTGAGTTTTTTTTTTTTTTTTTTTTAAGATAAAAAATTTACATTTATTAGCTGATTTTATTCAGAAAAGATGTATAAGTTTTGTCTGAAAGTGCTGTTTTAAGGGACTCAATTAATTATTTAGTCGTCCTCATGTTCCAAACACACAAGCATATAGTGAGTGACCAGTGACTGTTATACTTCACAAAGAACCATACGACTCTTTTTTTTTTTTTTTTTTTACTGAAATCTTGTCTTCAGCTGTAGCAACTAAATTGCACCTCCACTTTTTCAAACCTGGTCGCATTGCAATGGGTCAAGAGTGAAATGGCATTTGCCAGTTTTGGCGGCAGAACCGTTGTGACATTGTTAACGTGTCCGTTGTGAATACGTACATGCGCAACTGAAATATCGTTGAACTATCGCTTTAATACAGTGGTTCTAACCTCTAACTTGAAGACGCCCCATTGCCCAACACAATATTCAAAGGCCCCCCATGTAGATTTCTGCAGCGATGACGTATTTTTGTAGGTCAACCTGGAAGTTAGCATCGCCCTGGTTCCCTCGACAAAATCCCCAAAGGAATTTTCCGTTTAATTTTTGCGGAAAATAAGCTGTCTGACCAACAAAAGTTGTTGATTCTTACACATTTTGTTCATCATGATGATCTTTGATTACTTTTAATGTCCCTGACAACCTCTGTAGTCTCATCCACTTTTTTCAATACAAGTAAATGAATAGTTAATTGACCCTTCGCTAAGTCCCGCCCTCCTTAGTTACTGTTGCTACGCCTGTCAAGCTTTCGCGACTGCCACATCTATTACAGTGTGAAAGCACCGGTGTCAGACATTCCCAAGGAGATAATTAGTCATTTTTGGCGAACTGGTGAAATATCTGAGAGAGCAAGACAAAAGGGACTGCAGTATGCATTCGAGGGATATATCCACGACATATGCAACCGATTAGAGAATAATTTCATCAAAATTGAAGCTAAAGCCTATAACGTTAGGTCCCAGCGCAAGCAGCAGCCGCCTCCTTAGCAGACCATTCACATGGGAAACGCACAAATGGAGGAACAGCTATGTTCATGCACAGCAGGGTAAGTGAAATGTGAAAATAATCTAATAATTACAAATCAAACAGCTTATCCATCAATCTAACACCGGGAGAGCCGCGATCGGATTGGGGTAAAGTTACTCAGGGGTAGGCCGTCGATTAACAAAATGCTGAAATATATTTTAAAGTATGTCAGTGAGCCTCAGTCTTGCCATTAATCGTCTTATTTTACGTTCAAATATATGCATTATGAACAAAGAACCGCCATTATTTCCAAGCAATAGGGTTTTTGTTGTTGTTTGTCGACATTTAGTTGTGAATGGGTCTCCCACACTGCTTGATCCACGCCCGGCATTTCTCCCCTTTGGCTTTTAGGTTTCGGGAAGGGAAAAAATGCTACCCCACCGTCCAAACTTTTAGGATACCGGGTATCAGATTTGCACAATCCATACGCACAACGCGTCGGCATTTTTCCCTCGCTCGAAAGCTTGACAGACCTCCCGCGCCTAGTTACGGTTGCTAAGCCACGATTGCCCAGTGGCGGTTTTCGGGCGTGGCTTAGCGAAGGGTCAATTAAAATAGTAAAATAGCTCGGTTTTTGCTTTAGTACTGAAATTGGTACAGAGAGCTAATTTTACTGGTACCGTGACAGCCCTACAAAGGGGTATTACCGATGTATTTTATGTTGTAGAATAAAACATGAGACTATCTTGAGGTTGTATTGACCACAGATCTTTTTTCAGGCATTTAACCAAAAATCCCATTGACTTCAGCACGATCGAACCAGAAGTGTTTTAATGCTAAGTTTTGGCCTAAAAAAATACATCATCCCTGCAGCGCTCTATTGGCTGAGATGTTTTATCGGGTATTTCTGCTGTCGTTTAGACTAAGCTTTTAATAACTATGTATTAACAAGTGTAGATATATGAAAAATAATTAACCACAATTCATGTTGTGATTCCAGAAGTTTCGAGATTTAAAATTTGGAGGTTTTTAACAATATTTACTGAGAGGAAAGCATGAAATAAACGTACATCTTGATTTGTGTGTGTTTAGCAATTGAATTTATTTAATCCTTATAATTTTAAGTCATTCTGTGACCCACTTGGAAGTTGGCCGGGGGCCGTCTGGTTGAGAACCACCGCTTGAATAAGTCGATCCTAGTGAGTTTTCTAATGTTCACTCACACAATGAAATGCTTTGAGTGTTTTACTCGTCATCATACTCTGTTATTTATGGTTTTACTCCTTTATTGGGCATATCAGGAGGATCAGTCAGAGCTTAACCTCCACTTACTCATATTCGAGTTCCCAGATAACCTGATTATGCACAAATGAGTCATGTCAGAAGGGTTGTAAGCGTGTGTGATGATGACATTAGTCCGTGAGCAAGAGCTTTCCCCTCTCGTTTTACGATCGTAGTGACTGTGAACGTTCTTCAAAAAAAAAAATCTGTTTTCTGATTATTTTCATATGAATTAATTGCAATAGATAGGAAAACTGGGAAAAGTATACAAAGCGGATTCCTTTGTAACTAATCCCTCGCTCAGCCTGTGTGTGTTTGTGCCAGCTTAAACCACAGGTCTGGATTTGCTGTGTGGAAAAACAGGTCTTTTATAGTCTTTCTATGGAGAGGAAAAGTAGTAGTTAAACTGACATAGTGATGGAAAATGATGCTTTATAACCATTTTAGTGTTTTTAGTATTCAGGCCCGACGACACCCCATCTGTCTGTTTTCCGTCTCGTCTTTTATATGCATGGTCAAATCACATTACACACTCACCAGGAGGCTTCAGTGGAGTGTGAATAAGGGCGGCGTGTAAGACTCTCCTCAGGTGCTTCTCGTTTCTCAAGCAAAACCAATGTCAGCAGTGCAAAATCTTATTCAAAGCTTCTCATCATCAGATCACACTAATGGTACACGGCAGCGATTGTGCGGACTGATGTGCTCTTTTTAATATGATATAAGTTGTAAATAAAAGAAAGATGATTGGAGTTTGCTTTACAAGAAAATTACTTTTCAGCCTTTCTACTTCAAAATTTCAATGTTACTTTTCTTTGTAATTTGTCAAATTCACTAGCGATTTCTAATTCTGAGTGAGAATTTTTCAAAGTAATTCCTTTTTCCTTTTTTTTCAGCATCACAGTTTTAACAAAAACTGTGTTTGCTACTTCAAGGACAGGCTAAAATTATCCCCTTTCCATCCTGCGTATGTAGTAGACGTATCCTCTTGCATGGACTTAGCATAATGGAGGAGGCAACTGAGGAATTTGATACAGTGTAATCTAATTTGTCACACACTTTCAGCTTATTTTTGACTTTGGTATTACACTAATTATTGAGTAATTCAGACGAGGACATCAGTACCAGCCAGTGCTTCAGTCTTCAGTCTCCCTTCAGTCCCCAGCTGAAATATGCTGTTTTTGCTGCTACATTGCCGATTTTGTGGAGTTCACCGGTCCCATTATCCCATATCAATGTATCATGTTCTGTAAGCGCTGGTCTTCAGACTGACTGCTTCATTAGTCATACCCGGGCTCCAAAATGTACTTTTTGCCACACCTGCCAATGGGGAGTGAATTGAGAGAATAATTTACCAGTAAATGTTCTTTTGAATCACATTGAATAAATTGTCATCAGTTACTCACACTCATGTTATTCGAAACCTATAAGACTTTTGTTTATATTTGAAGCGTATGTTATCATCTTTGAAGATATTTTAAATGAGATTTCTGTCCCTCCATTGAAAGTCCGTTCCACCAGAATTTTAGCATGTTCGTAAATGGATTGATGGTGAACAGATTTAATTTAAGCATTTATTCATACATAAACATTGATCAATGCACATACATAGAGCATGTTAAATATGGTAAACAGACGCTCAAACATGCTTGCTTGATGCTCGAGAACCAATGAGGTTTGTTTTTGCGTGTCATGAAAAATCTTGATGTGCATTGATCAATGTTTGAATGTGCAGTTTGCTAATGTGTGCAACTTATATTTTGGTGCTTTATGAATGTTAATTTTTGACCCTGGTAAAGGGTTTCTGTGGAGCACTGGCTGCTTAATTTGAGATACCCATGATTAGTCTTTGAAGGCCGAAGGTTTGTGTTGTCGTGGCCATTGTTGGAAAGCACTTTTATAGCTCACATAAGAGGCAGCTCAAATACAGACCATCCCCCTTCACATCTGCAGCTTTAGTAATGCACCAGGGAAGCCTAGCCAGCACATGTGTGATAAGTAGATTGATAGCTTGTGGGAAACTCTCAGATAACCTCTGAATATCAAACATATTTATAGAATATTAGATGGCAGGAGATCATAGCCAACCCGTAGGTTGTTATTCTGCCTTTGGTGTATGTTTGACTCTGTTTTACCAAACCCAAAGACTGTGAGAGCAAGAACTTGCGATAAAGATGTTCCTTTGAAATTACACACATTAACAACAAAATTCCCCTCAAAAATAACTTTAGTGATGTTTGCTAATGCGTCATCATCACTATTACTATTGCACATACCCCTAAGTATTAAGGCCAGTACTGTCCTGCAGTTTGTCCCATATTTTGCGTAGACCTATGCTTACTTGAAAATGAGAGACCATTGAAAGTTAATCATCCTTAATCAAATTATTGATTTGCAAACATAGCTAGCCCTTTGAGAGGACGGCTTGAAGACCAAGCAGAATCCTCTGCTGGCTAGTTGCTCCCGCTTATAAGCATAATTAGACGCAGTGTTGCGGTCAAACACGTCCGTCTAGCGGGTTTACATAGAAAAAAAAAATGTAAAAGTAGCGCAGTGGAATGGAAAAACGCTTTGTGTGAACGGCCCGTAACTCTTTTTATTTTAGTTCTAATTTTTAAATTGTTTAGACGTTCAATTGTTATGCTTTTAAATTATTTGCCATATGTACCTTGAACAGTTTTTTTTAAAGTGTATAATATTTTGAAGTGAGCCTATTTAAAATGTGTCTCCCACACTTTTCAGATAGTTCCCCACATTTTAACTGAACCTCTGTGCAACTTCGTTTTAATAGAAAGCTGATACAGAATTTCAGAAAGCATATATTTTATTCTGATCTTATCTCGACTCGTGTATGGAATATGATTGTAATGTAAAATGTTACGTTATCACATTATTGCATGTTGTTGTAAGGCCTGTTATGTTTTTATGTGATTCCATGATTTGTTTTGCCCATTTAATAAGTAGCCTCTTGTCTTTACAATCAAACCAAGTATATTTGGATACAAGGATGTAAACTTTGTTTTGAGTTTTTATTGAATTTTTGTATGCTGATTTACCCAGGTGGATTTGTCTGATCCTTGATGCAATCACAGGCAGCAATGCAGAGTTGATTCTATGCTAAATTGATCTAGGCCTAATATTTAATGTTTTTTTTTTTTTAAATGTTGTAGATTTAAGTAGCAAATGAGAATCGATAAAATTGTCTATATTTTGAGAAAGGTCTTGTTGTGCAATGTGTTGAGGTTGTATTAGGTTTTTCACGCAAGCAGATAAAAAAAACCCTTTAGACTTGCAGTAAAATAGGGATTTGAGACATGGATGGGATCTTTTTGACTTGAACCAGTAAAGAATCACATAGCAGCACCTTGACCTTGTGGTGGCAAACATCTCTCACATTTCCTTCAGAGATCTAGCTAATATTTTTCACTAGCATAAAGCTATAAATAAAGATGTCTGTCTCCTTTTCCAGTGGAACCTTGTCTTAGAAACATTCCAGATATTCCATGAATGTACTCTAATTCTTGACACATCCGTTATGCTCTTCCTGCTCCATCTCAATCCATTGATCCACTGTGGAGGAACATCCAGCAAACCGTTTAGCTCACATCTTTAAACTGCTGCTAAAATGTTTCTTCTACTTCATTTTTCCATATTTGGCTCTTTAGTCCATCATATGTTTATTGTTTTGATAAATCATATTAATGTTTTTAAATATGACACTAAAATTAAGTTATCTAGCTGGCTAACAAAAGCAAGCTTTTACTGAAATGGCAAGAATGATTTGTGCTAATAGAATGAGTTGAAAATTACAAACAGATCACTGTATGTCACTGTTCAGCAAAAATGTGTTTATGAATTCATAGTGGTCATAAGTTATATTTATAGCTGGGACACTTTCACTTTTTTGCTTAAAGACACAGTAAATGGTTGTAAATTGCTGTAAATACTTTCTCTTTTTGTTAAGCTCTGACACAAATGTCTTAAGAATGAAATGTATCATTTGCAGGGCAATGGGAGGCAATGGGAAATCTTGTTTTTTTTTTGTTTTTTTTTCTTGGTTTTTTTTTACAGAAAGATTAGTCTCATAGTCTCAATAGTCTCTAACTGTGAATCTGAATGGTCTGTAAGTATTTTCTGGTTGTGTCCCTCAGGTGCCCACATTCTGCTGCTGAGGAGAGAGCACCACGATGAGGAGACAGTAGGCACCCACCATAGTATGGCCGCGTCCCGCTCTTCGCGCGTCACAAGATCATCAGTGGGGATAAATGGATTGGATGAGAACTTTTGTGGTCGAACCCTCAGGAACCGCAGCATCGCCCAGCCGGAAGAGAGCTCTCCGCCTCCTGTGCCCAGAGCCCGCTCACCCAAGAAGAAGCAGGACTGTCAACAGCACCAGCAGCCCGGAGCACAGGTCGGAAAGGTAGCCGAGAGTAAGGCGGAGGGTGAGCCCTTGCCCTCCTACGGAAAACGCGGGTTGCCAAGCTCCGAGAGGGACGAGTCGGACAAATCGGACTACTGCGAGCGTCCGAGGGCCGGGGGTGGGCCGGAAGCCTCCCCCGCCCTGAAGAGGGCCAAACGCTGCCCTCGCTCAGGTGAATCGCAGGGGGTAGAGGAGGAACCTTCTCTCAAACCAGAGAGCCCTGATCCCGCTGCACTGAAGGAAAATGACGAGGGCGCCAAATCGAACGCGTCCACGGCCCTTCAGCTCAGCCTCGACAAAGAGGCTGAGCAGAAAGAGGACAGCCTGGTGGAGAAGATCATCCTTCCCCCACAGGCTGGTGAGAACGTCAAGGCCACCAATGGCCTCGCCGAACTCTATAAGGAGGACTCAGAAGTTGCAGCCTTACCCGCGGTGCCCTGTGTCTCCCCTGCCACGCTCAACAACAGTCCTTCACTGTTAAACGGCAACCAGGCTGCGCCCTCATCCCCTGACCCTATTGTGCCTTGTAGATCCCCTCATCCCAAGCAAGCCAATGAGTCTGACAGTCCTCAGATTGACTGTGAGAGGAACTGCACGGCTGAGGAAGCTGCCGAGGCCGTGCTGTCCCGGGAACCCGAGATGGAGGTAGAGGTGGACGTCGTGGGGGACGCCGGACAGGCTCAGGATGAGCTCGCGAGAGAGGAGAGCACCAATGGTGGCTTTCAGGCTGAGCCACAGGACCCTTCTGACAACTGCTCGAATATCTCAGGAGAAATGGCGATGCTGGCTGCCTCCCAGCTGCCCACGGAGCCCCCCTCCTTCACAGAGCCTCAAGAACACAGATACACCCTGAGGACTTCACCGCGCCGCGCTGCCTTTGGTAGTGGGCTCAAAGCCAGCTCCCCCAAACCCAGTTCCCCGCACATAGACAATGGTTCGCTGAAGGAGGAGGCCACGCAGGTTCCTCTTTTCTTGGAGGACACCAGCCATAAAGAGCCTCCCCATGATGCACTGGGGCTTTCTAGCGAGGCAGACAGTGAACTCTCAGAGAAAGCAGGCGTCAGTGGAGAGGTCGGAGTGTTGGATAGTAGAGTGTCGAGATCCACCAAAGAGCTGCTGGCCGCTCAGGCAGAGGAAGATGAGGAGGAAGAGGAGGATCCAGATGTCTACTATTTTGAGTCTGATCACTTGGCTCTCAAACACAACAAAGAGTATGTTCAGGTTTATGCTATCCTGTCTGAAGTCGTCATTGCTTTCATAATTGTGGTCAACAAAGATGTGCTTTGTCTTCTTTATGCCCTTTTGTTTTCATTCATTTGTGGCATTTTCTATGGCAAGCACCATTGTTACTGTTCATCATACTGTTCCTGATTTGAACAAACCCGGAGTATTAAACTTTTTAAATCTGAAGGATTAAAACTACATATTTTTTGCAACTGACATGAATCATACAGCTTGTGGAGCAGAGTACTTTTCAGTCAACTGACAGATGGGAAAAATACCGTAGGCTTGAGGTGCGGCACATTAGTGAAATTTTAGCTACATTTTGTGTGCAAAAAAGTCTATTATCTATTGTCAGTAGTGTAGCAATGTATAAAGCAAAGCTCAATCACAAGTCATTTTCAAACCAAGCAGCTTTCTGTTGGTTATCATGGCCAATCCGCATGACCAATTTGAACCCATTGCATCTCCATGGGGAAATCTTTCACCCCTACTCAAATTTCCCAAACATATGAATTTATATTGAAATTACTGGATTTTGCCGTTGAAAAATCGCAGAAAAAAGTGGCAAATGTGACCTCACCTTTAGATTTAAGGACGGACCTGAGCCATTTCTAAAAACAGAATATCATACATCTTTAGATGGTGCTTTTTTTGACTTTAGCCAATGAGAAACCAAATAGCAAATGTCTAGAAGAGCCAATCAGAAAATCCTGCTCTTTTCTTTTGTCTTTTTAGTTTTCAAAGTGTTTGTGCTTTGTAATTTGAAGACAGGAATGTTGACCCAGATACGCATCTTTGTGTTTTCCAGCTTAACTCTGCATATGTGTTTTCTGTAGTGTAATAGTCAACTGTGCTAGGAGAAAATGAGCAACAGCTGCTGTAATCTCCAGGATAGTGGTAGGTAATAAGCGAGGGGAAGCCTGCTGCTGGTGAACAGGTTGTCCTGGGTCGTACTCATTCAGCATGTGCCCGTCTCACAGTGTGAGTACAGGGATCAGGAGCAGCCAGCTGGATTAGCTTGTCGGTCAATAGAAATGAAAAGAGAATGGTGCCACGTCAGTTTATAAGGCCTGTCTGATTTTTTTTTAAAAATGATTATTGTTACATTGAATCGTTCTCATTTCTTTACTGGGACAGATTTTCTCCTCCTGTTTAATTAGGATTTATTGTGTGCTTGACATAAATTCAAACTTTAGATATATTAAAAACTGGCAACCACAATGCCAGGAAATTCTTGTTACCAGGCTGTTGCTAAAATGTTTAGTGTTTTTTTTTGTTGTTTTTTTAAAGCATTGCTGGTTTGGTTCCTAGGACGTTGCTAGAGTGTTTTGATAGTCGCTATGGTGAAACAGTAGCAGGCGAAAATGGTCGTCTGATAGTCAAGTCACCTTCATTTATATAGCGCTTTTTACAATGCAGATTTGTTTCAAAGCAGCTTTACAGTGATAACTGGAAAATAATGCAACAAAGTTTGTTTCTAGAAGAAAAGTAGTGTCATAGCCCAGCTTAACTAAGTTCAGTGATGGTTCATTTTTGTTATTAAAAAGTAGCACTCCTCAAGTAGCATCAGATTTTATGTGGTCTCCATTGATGTTGAGGTGTTAGGGGTTTGATCTAAACCAAAGTATGAGAAGAAGGGATAGTGATGATCGCCTTAACTAAGCACCACTAACAAGCAAGGTACCACACAATAAACTTCTGTGTGCCTCACATTAAAAGCTTCTGAGCTGGAAAGATGTATCTCTCTAAGTTTATTAAGAGCTGTTTTAGTACTGAATCACAAGTGTGTGGTGTTCAAGTACAGGTTAAAATGGCACAGTACGAAGCCCATATCACTATATATTTGTTAGTTTTTGTCTGTTATTGGTGATCTAGCCTGCCTTTCAGATGATTAACCCATAGGTGGCAGTGAAATGCCAGCCATATGTCAGGTTTGGGCTCATTGCCATCCTTGGCTGCTTTCCCCAACCTGCAGTGCTACATGCCTATCTTCATTATGCATCTGAATCGAGAGGCTGTTAACAGCTCCTGCGAGAGACGGCATAAAAATTTAAGAAAACTAGACGGCTACCCTCAAGTAAGGCAAATCAAATGGACCAAGTCCTTTTAAATGAATTCTTTTTGAGATTAAATAATTTGCTTTCATCAATTGGTTTTCATTCATGCCATGTTAGGCTAGATCGATTTATACAAGGTCTGTTGAGCTTCTGAGTAAGATTACTTCTAAGCAGTAGGCAGAATGTCCTGCTCAGAGGAGCATCTTTGTCTAAATTGCCTTTTTTTTTTTTTTTTTTTGCTTCTCTGCCTTTTTTTCATGCTCCTATTTGTGGATCCTATGTTTCCTGAGGGCGCGCAGGGAAAAGGTCAAAGCTCTGTAGCGCTGAGGCAACGTCATCTTCATAACTTACAGGATGAATCTAGAAAAGCTCTTTCAAACGTGAGCTTCTGAGTCCCAAATCATATATTGGAGGCACAAAATCCTGTTTTTTTTTTTTTCTTTTTTGTTTGAACAGCAGGCAACTTTTATGTAACATGAATCTAGTAGAGAAGAATCGTGATTGTTGGCTTGTCATGCCTCTATTTCCAACGATTATAATCATACATCAATGTTAGCAAAATATCTGCAATCCTGTTGCCCGTTCTAGTGTTTTTGTATTATTATTCAATTTAAGTGTTTCATTTATTCTTTGTTGTAAATGATCGGTTCAATTTTTCAACGTTTTTATGTTTATTTCTAGGGGGGGAAATGCACTTCTCGTAGTTAGTTTTACTTCCTGCGTTTGACCATCACTATTTGAATTTTAAAAATCTTTCCCTAAGAGTGTTAAACAATTAAAAATGAGCTTTCCATGATGAACAACTAGTCCATCTATCTCCCGGTGGAAGCACTAAGCCCGGTTCCTGCATGAAGCTGTCACTCATCACCCACCCACCTCGTGACGAACAGGAAATATTTCTATTTATAGAATATATATTTCTATGGGAACCGTTTACGGAGGCTTTCTTATGTAAAGCTTGTGGTTGTGCTGTACTAAAATTAAATAATGAATGAATGAACTGCTGAAAGTTTGATGGTTAGATGCATAGCATCAGCTGTTAATAATGTACAAGGCATCTCCTCTGTCCTACATGTTAGTTATCAGAGGTTGCTCCAGACCATCAGCGTACTGGAGGCCCAGCGAAACCAAGCCATCCTGGACCTAGAGACGCTGGCACGGCATCAGAAGGAAGCCCTGTCAGACCCCATCGCCTTTGTGGACCAGCTACAGAAACAGGTACAGAGGTTTCCTCCAGGCCCTACATTGCTGTTGCCTGAAATGGCTGTTATACTTAGTGATGTATTCTGGTTTGCAAATGTAATGCTTTTGATCTTTTGCTTTTGTTACAGGTGGAGATGGGGTTGCCTCGCCCCCAGAGAGTGGTCCAGCTCCCGGACATTGCGTGGGACCAATACACCTCAGGCCGTGGCGACTTTGAAAGGGAGTTCTGTGACAAGAAGCGCAAAACACGGCAGTTGCAGTTAATCTTTGACAAAGGTGTGTTTTTATGGAGGCCGGGTCCAATGAGTAGGATGTAGATAGAAGACCTTAGTGGGCCCAAAAATACATTAAAAATGCAAATCGTAAAGGGCTGCACGATTAATCAAAATAAAATAAAATGAAATTGCAGTATGGAATGATCCACTACAATTGCCAACACAAAAGTTGGATTTAAAAATGAACAAATTAAGAAAATGTAATATTTTAATTATGTAATTTATAGTAAAAATATATTTTTTATTGTGAAAATGTCATTGTCATTATACTGTAACATGTAAAAAAATCTTAAATACTCTTTTTATTTTTATTTTTTAAACAGTGAAATATCATAATAATAATGTTTATTAATAATATTTTATTTTGTAATAATAAAAAATACAACAAAAAAACATTATTTTATAGTCATATTGATGTAGAATCACTATTATTTTGGGCCAAACTGCGCAGCCCTACAAATTAGAGCAGTGGAGCCCTAATTCATCACTACAATTACATAATTAATGTTAAATATTAAAGTTCATATTGATATTTTTGTGGGGTGATATTGTTTATTAAAGTTCATTGTGATATTTATGTAAATGTCAGGGTGATGCAAAAATATTTGAACAAAACTGCTTTAATTTTTTTAATTGGTTTAATATTTGAAAAACATTTTTCCCTACACAAAAGTCCTCTGTTGCGAACAACAAATGGAAACATGCAATAAAAAAAACCTCCCTGTAAAACAGCATATAATGTCATAGAGCTCCTGTATACCCTCAAGACTGTGTGTCAAGGTACCAGATGATTTTTGACATTTTTATAACAAGGGAAGTACGGTAAGTTGTTGTCAGTACTTTAAAAAAACAATTTATCATATGATTGCAACTCGTAACCAAAGAGTACACTTGATGCACTAGATTTTTAAAAGATTTTCTTCGTTGTCGTTGTTTATCAGTGGGCCTCCTCATCATAGTGAAGTGTTTGTCAGTTCAATGGTAAATGCATGTAAAAGGAATCATGCCAAAGTTAAAATGCTCATTGTCTTTCTGTAGTGGGGTTGCCTGCTCGACCAAAAAGTCCTGTGGATTCCAAGAAGGAGGGAGACTCCTCATCCGTCTACTCCTCCTCCCTGCCGTCAAGCGACGGCCCAGAACACAGCATGTCCAGTAGCAGAACTCAGGTAATCTCAGATAAAGTCTTCGTACTTACCGTCGTTTGTATTCTGTCGTCATTTACAGCCATCTTGACTCCATGAACCTGCATGTTGTGTTTTGTAGAGGAGAACATGGGATTACGGATTCTCTTTTAAGCTTTGCTCATTTGTTCCCCATGACCTACGATTTCACCATGTTTCATCACACACTGCTGCGTCTGATACATAATAAGATCAAGACTTAACATTTAACTTGACATTGTTTCTTGTTATATATGTGCTTAAGCCCTAGGGAATGAACTCGGATGTGTTCTGCATACACATCTTCCCTGAGAGCACAATATCTCCATCCATATTCATTCTGCTTTAATGTTTCCACATGGAATGCGCTACAAGCGTTCTGATGACAAATGACTGTAAAAATCAGTGTCTCAATAGTTTTTCTTTTTCCTGGCCTGCTTCTGGGCTTAGTAGATCTCATTATCCAATCCAAAAGCCAATAGAGTGTATCAGTTTTGATTTGAAGCAAAAAAGGCAATACAAAGACTGAGTACATTAGTACAGGTAAGAACTACAATACCATGAAGCATTGCAAATTATGTAATTGAATTAAAAATGATGAGGAAATATAAAACGATTCATTTAAAAGGGATATTCACCCCAAATTTTTGTTATTTATTCACCCTCTAGTTGTTCCAAACCTGTTATGAGTTTCTGTTGAACATAAAAAATATATTTTGAGGAATGTTGGTAATCAGACAGTTGACGGTAGTCATTGATTTCCATAGAATTGGAATCATAAACGGTTTGATTACAAAAAAAAGATATTTTGAAGAATGTTTGTGTTCAGCAGAAGAAAGAACCGAACTTTGGGTGAACTATCCCTTTAAGATTAAGTTTATTGCAAAATGCATATATCTACAAACATAAGTGTTTTGAGAGCTTAGGGAGACCTACTAGATTGCATCATTCGCAGTGCTTCATGGGAGTGGGTGGAGCTAAAGGCTCTTTTGGTGTGATTTGGTCACTGTGACACTGTGTAATTTTTGTACAGAATCATGGGTAATGTAGTTTTCACCACAAATGTAGCTGTTAAACACTATTATTTTAAAAATGATAATGTGAACAGATGGCTTAAGCAAAAGCATATACCATTGATTATCAACCTCTAAACTCTCAATAGGAATGGCTTTAAATGTTTTTAAAATCAATTTCCCTATAAAGAAAATGAATGGAGCTTTTTTTATTTTATTTCCTTTTTAATGTTAACCTATTTTTTTCTTTTCTTTTTGACTGATTGTGTATCGTACAGTTTATCAGAGGGAGGCTGTGCAACCAGAACAAACCTGACACCTTCAACCAGCTGTGGACCGTTGAGGAGCAGGTATGAAACTACCCAAGAGCTCTTAGTAGACGTGAACTTTTATGAACGAACAACAGAGATGAGTTTAATGTCCCAACAGTTGTAGCACTCTTAGAAAGCTACTTGTTCATTCAAATTAGTGGACTGAAGCTAATTGTTGTATACTAGATTGCACATTTTACTGAACAGTTTTGTGTAGCTCTTGAGCTGTATTAAGGTTTGGCTTCACATCTCGTATGTGAATCTTGTAGAAAAAGTTGGAGCAGCTGCTGTTGAAGTTCCCACCAGAGGAGGTCGAGTCTAAACGCTGGCAGAAGATCGCAGATGAACTTGGCAACAGGACCGCCAAACAGGTGCGTCTTTAGGCCCTGCTCTACACCGTCCTCTAAAAATCGAAGCAGTTAATATAGTATGATATTATATATTTGAAATTGATATAATAAAAATATACTATTTACTCATCCCTTTTTTTGAATCATGGTTTAAAGGCTAAAATGTGTGGCTTGTCATTTTATAAAACTTTTTGTAAAATTTGAACTTTAAATCATGTTTTTACAGTCATTTTATGGTTTAATATGTTACCATAGACATTGCCCTACCCCGCTCATTCTGTATTCATTTTAATTGTGCTGGTCTTAAAAGCTTTAAATTTGATTTTAAAAAATCCTGCAGATATCCAGTTGTCTTTTCACTAATCTTACAAGAGTCTGAACATCAAATAGCCATGGTCGGAAAGCTTAACCAGGGAATTCAGGGCAAGCTCTTTTTGTTTATCAAATCTTTGTTCCTCTTCTTCACAGGTTGCTAGCAGGGTACAAAAATATTTTATAAAACTGACAAAAGCTGGTATTCCAGTACCAGGCAGAACACCCAATGTGTGCTTGTACAGCAAAAAGGTAAATCGGTCTTATAATTATCAATGTATGCATTTTTTTTCAGAGTTATTTTATCAATAGAAAGTTTAAAAGAGCAGCATTTATTTGAAATATAATTTTTTGCTGACATTGATCAAAAGTGACAGTAAAAAAATGTTTAATTTAATGCATCATTGCAGAACAGAAGCATTCATTTCTTTAAAAAAAAAAAGTATAGTATAAAAGTATACTGTGTAGCCTATATCTGATGCTTTTTAAAAGTTGTCTCTTCTACTCACCAACGTAATATATATATACACAAACCATTTTCCATGTACACTAAAGGCCTATTTCTCTCAAATATTGTTCGGAAATCTGTGTTAGTGAGCACTTCTCCTTTGCCGAGATAATCTATCCACCTCACAGGTGTGGCATATCAAGATGCTGATTAGACAGCATGATTATTGCACAGGTGTGCCTTAGGCTGGCCACAATAAAAATGTGCAGTTTTACTGTATTGGGGGTAGGGCTGCAACAACTAATCGATAAAATCGATTATAATCGATTATGAAAATCGTTGTCAACGAATGTCATTATCGATTAGTTGGTCTGCTTACGTCACGGGGAGCGTTTACTGGTACGCACACACACGCAAGGTCTCTCTCTGCCGAGCGCGCGCGCTACACGGTTTGGAGCAGTCTCTTCTGTCTCGCATGCGCGCTCTTGCTTGCGCGCTCTAGATTTCGGGAGTTTGAACTAATTCGCGGGCATCAGGGAGCCGCAATCAATATGAGGGAGACTCCCGGGACTTCCGGGATCTTGGGATGTCTGTATTTTGTCTCGAGCATCAGATTGCGCAATCAGTTCGCTCGCAACGTAAGTGATGGATTAAAATAGCGCTACCGCAGAAATAGGTTAAATTAAAATGGTGTTTACAAAGTGAAGCACTAAATACAAAGGCAGTTAATAACAGCAGCAGTAAAATATTGTTTTTTAGTCACTGTACTCAGTGGTTTTCAGCGAATGCTTGTGCACTAATGCATCATTTCTCCTGTCCTTTACTCAAGCCTGTTAGCTTGCTGGGTAACGTTACCTCCATTCCGTTCTCTTTTTATAGCATTAGTCTACTAAGTTTTAATTGTTTGTCAAACGCGATCTACTGCGGCTCTACGTTTACACAATTGTTTTCAGTCTTTCTATATTTATTTAATCAATTTATCCTTATATTATATTCTTTTATATATTATATATAATATATATTATATTCTTTATCCTTATATTCCTTATATATAATTAATTTTAAATAAAAATTAAATGAATTATATATTTTAGATGTTTTTAGTTTGTTTTTAGTTCAGATATTCACATCTGAACAACATGTCTGTAAATTTGTTTTAACAAAAATTGTGTTAAAACATAATATGTTGGATATCATTTTTTTTTAACAATAATCATGTTTGTCAACTTGCCATCAGCAATTATCATTAACAACAATGCAAATATTGATATTAGTAAAACTCATTGTGTGGCTTTTGCACTTTTTAAAGTACACTTTTACACATAAATACCCTGATTTACGGTTTTATTTAGTTATAAAAAAAAAAAAATCTAATTAAATTTCTATCCGATTAATCGATTAATCGAAAAAATAATCGTCCGATTAATCGATTATCAAAATAATCGTTAGTTGCAGCCCTAATTGGGGGGGGGGGGGGGGTCACGTTTTAGTGTGGCCTTTTATTGTGACCAGCCTAAGGCACACCTGTGCAATAATCATGCTGTCTTATCAGCATCTTGATATGCCACACCTGTGAGGTGGATGGATTGTCTCGGTAAAGGAGAAGTGCTCACTAACACAGATTTAGACAGATTTCTGAACTATATTTGAGAGAAATAGGCCTCTTGTGTACATAGAAAGTCTTAGATCTTTGAGTTCAGCTCATGAAAAATGGGGGCAAAAACAAAAGTGTTGCGTTTATAATTTTGTTCAGTGTGTGTGTGTGTATATATATATATATATGTATGTATACATGTACATGCATACAATGATCAACACATTTATTAGACCACCAACCAATGTAAGGTGTGTGCCACAGCTAAACTAACAGTATTGGTGATTACCAAAATCATTTTGTTTTTATGTTTCTGTAATTGTTAATCCACCAGTATGTGTAAGCTCTTTAGTCACAATTGGCCAAGTCAAAGTCCGGACTTGAATCCTATTGAAGACATTTTGGATTTAGTGAATTCAAAGATAGATCGCACAAAAGTTTCATCAAAAGCAAGTCAATGGGAACAACTAGAAACTATTTGGAAGACCGTGGAAAAAGTACTGAACATAAAAACAATGCCAACAAAAATGCAAGCTGTTATCAAAGGATGACATACAAAATATTAATTTATTAATAAGAAATATTTGCATTTATATACTGTATATATATTTATATATCATTTATATTATATATAAATATTTGATATATAAATAACAAATTTTCCTTAAATATATACATGCATGTGTGTGTATTATTTGTATATACAAAATAATCATACACTGTACACATATATTATGGAAACACAAACTTTTATTTTGGATGCGATTAATCGTTGTCCAGCACTAGTTTAACATTTAAAATAATTTAAATGTTTAAATGTTTTAAACTTAATTAGGGCATATTTAATGTCAGGGCATGTTGTCTGTAATTGCAGGCCTCCAGTAAGCGACAGCACCACCTCAATAAACACCTGTACAGGCCCTCAACGTTCCTCACCTCATACGAGCCCCCCGTCTACATGGATGATGAGGACGAGCGTTCTCACTTCTTCAACAGCCTCCAGGATAACAGCGCGGATGATTCGGTCAGTCCCAGTTCAACTCCAACTAAATCTGAGAGCTCCCAGCTCTTCAGCGTGGGCTGCTATTGATCAAGTCACTAATCATCAGAGAAATTCATGTGCGATTTAACAAGTGAAAGCCAGCGTTTTATTAATCACATACAAGCAAATTGATTTCGAAGCTGAGAACGGAAAAACAAATACCAGAAATCGATGGATGGAACAAATGTTTTTTGTTTCTTTTGAAAGTCATGTTTCAAGCCATTTGTTTCATCATAGTGACTTCCTTTCTTCCCCTCTGGCAAACATTTGATGGCCTTTCTCAAACAGGAAATCCATTAAAGACTGCAAACTGGCATTTCCACAGTTGGGATTTGCTTGTTGTTTGATCATTTGATAATGATGTGCTGCCTTTTGAGAAGCACCGCTGCCAAAATCATTAGAGACGACTGGATGTTTGCGTCTCCCCGGCTGAACTGTGTGTTGAGTGACTGTGAACTGACTGCAGTGGCTTGACATTTTCTCTGTCTCTGATATGTAACCTTTACTCGACACTGGTCAGCGGACCCTGCAGAGAACATAACCAGTCGAGTGTTGCCAAGCATCAGTGAACCTTACATGCACCAAATGTAGACTTACTACGAATCATGACATCACAAGCCATGGAAAGATCGGGAATGAAGATTTTCCTTTCAATAATCTAAACCCATCTAAATTGTCCTTATGACACTGTAAGTTTGTCTGCTTAATATCTGCTAACACTTTATTTTGATGCTCCTGAACAGACATTCTACTGACTAGAAGCATCTTTGCAACTGCATATCAACTTATTCTACTAACCCTACCAGTCTACAAATGACATGTAGTTGCAAAGTTACTTATAGTTAGTAGAATGTCAGAAGTGGACCATCGAAGTAAAGTGTTACCCAGTATTACATTCCAGACTCGTTGGGAAGAGGTTTTGGGTTGGGTAGAGATTTGATTTTGTGCTAAAAATTCTGACACTGTGTGAATAGGCCTTTGTAATAGCGACAGCTGATGTGGCGAAGAGTGTTGTGTCGTTCTGACCCTGCTGTGATGTTTCAGGACGAGGACGGGGTGCCAGTGGAGTTCAGGCACCTGCCGGAGTACAAGGAGCTGATGGAGCTGAAGAGACTCAAGAAACAGAAACTACAGGAGATCCAGGCCGAGAGCGCTCTCATGCAGCACGTCGGCTATAAGGTACGCATAACATTTACCAGTCTGTCTCCATGCCAGTTTCTCACTGATTTCTGTTGGAAGGGAAATTTACTTCACCCTCATGTCGTTACAAACCTGAATGACTTATTTCCGTGTGCGGAAAACAAAAGATTTCCGAAACGTCGGCCAAAATATCTTGTCTCGTGTTCCACGGGAGAAAGAAAGTCGTACAGGTTTGGAAACGACATGAGTAAATGATTAAGGAAATGTCTTTTTTGAGTGAACTATAAATACCATCTCCCTGAGCCACGAAGAACAAGGCCTTTTATGGCTCTTCGACAAGTGTATAACAACACGATGTGACTGTTTGTCATGTTCAGCGCTTTTGTTTTTTCACATTTGCTTGTAAATCTCGCTCAGTGTGACATGTGTGGCATGGAGCCCATCCAGGGTGCACGGTGGCACTGTCAGGACTGCCCGCAGGACAACGCCGTGGACTTCTGCAGCACCTGCTCCGACTGGTGAGTCACAGCCTCACTCGACAAACATGGAGCTGGAGATCTTTAGGCACCTCACAGTGGGGTTGGATTTAGATGTACAAAGCCACAATGCGATAGCCAACTGATTTTTCAGCAGTAGTGTAGAAAAACACATTCTCAGAGTTATGTTGACTCTGTGGCTGTACCCAAATAACCATTGTGTTAAAAATAGGGCTGCAACCCAAATATAGACCTTAAACAGAATTTGATGAGCATGTAAATAGTCGTTTTGGCCTGCATATGCTTTTTCTATAAACCGAATTATTAATAATTCATTTTCAATTCTGATTATGAATTTTTGTGTCCTTTAGCATTAGTGCCCGCTTACTATTTTTTACCGGCATTGGTTCCAGAAGTATTTTTTTTTTTTTCATTCATTTTTTGTTAAAGTGTTATAAGCTATGAAACAAACCGACCAGCTGCGAGGTGAATCACATTCCCAACAAAGCAAAAAAGTATTTGAAAATCAGATAAAAAGACAAAGGTACAAGACAGTGCTTTATTGAGGGAAAAACTACAGTCCCATGAAGCGTTGCAACTGACACGTTTATTGGAATGTGTGTGTGTATATATATATATATATATATATATATAGAAATAAGTATTTTGACAGCATAGTGAGACCGAATCCTTTACGATCTCGTTTTTTTTTTCTTCTACTGCCCCAAGTCTTTATTGGTGGAATATTCTGTACAGCTTCATGGGTAATGTAGTTTTTCAAACACAATTAGTTTAAAAATAAGTTGAAGTAATCCAAGTGGATGGCTTTAGCAACAGCATATACCATATTCTAGTTGCCCACTGAAGCTAAGCAGGGTTGAGCCTGGTTAGTACCTGGATGGGAGACCTTCTGGGAAAACCAGGTTGCTGCTGGAAGAGGTGTTAGTGCGGCCAGCAGGGGGCGCTCACCCTGTGGTCTGTGTGGGTCCTAACGCCCCAGTATAGTAATGGGGACACTATACTGTTAAAGAGCACCGTCCTTTGGTCTTTGGATGAGATTTTAAACTGAGGTCCTGACTCTCTGCGGTCATTAAAAATCCCAGGATGTCCTACGGAAAAAGAGTAGGGATTTAACCCCGGCATCCTGGCCAAATTTCCCCATTGTCCATCATGGCCTACCAATCATATATAACTATTGGCTTCATCACTGTCTCCTCTCCACCAGTAAGCTGGTGTGTGGTGGGAGTTCTGGTGCAATATGGCTGCCGTCGCATCATCCAGGTGGTGCTGCACATTGGTGGTGGTTGAGGAGATTACCCCTTCCATGTAAAGCGCTTTGAGTTAGCTAGAAAATCTATATATAAATGCAATGAATTATTTTACCTCGGAACTCACAGTTGGTCGTCTCTAAAGGTTTATACGTTTTTGTTAAAAATCAATTATCCTATGTAGAAAATGAATGAAGTTTTTACTTCTGGAACCAGAGTGTTGAAAATTGTGTACTGATATCGAAACATTTAACTCTTTCCCCACCAATGATGGAATTTTCCGGCTTTCCATTTTATTCACTGTTATATGGTAGGGTACGCCTACGCCATTAGGCCGAAAGACTACTGAATCTCCAGATCAAAAGACATGTGAAGAAGCAGCAGAAACCAGCGATATTTTGTTTAAGCAGATGCATATGTAAAATAACATGATCATCAACATTAAACGGCATATAAATCAAAACTGCCTAATGTAACTGAATGAAATGTCGACCCAGGACAAGCTATAAGACTGTGAAGCTTTAGGGGTGTTGATGGACTAGATCTACCATCTCTGATTTGATCATCATTCTGAATCCCATCTGGGTGTAGTTTTTGACAAAAATGCGATTTTTCTCAGCTTTTTGCTCAAAATGTAGCTTTTTTCATGAAACTTATTTATATTGAAGTGTTGATAAAATAAAAAAAAAGCTTGAATCTAGAATAAAACAGTTTTTTTGCTGAAAAGCAGAGGCTCTGTTCTTTCTTTTGATAGTATGCATGTTAAGATTCATACAACAAAATATTGGGGGGCGATGAAACGTTTGTGAAAATGATCAAAAACTGTTTTTCAAAAAACGCTGGCGGGGAAAGAGTTAAGAAAGAAAGACTCCATTGAGTTCTGGTAATTCATCTGTTTAATGACTTGGTTTCAAATATTTTCTTAGTTGAAATTCTTGACACAAGAAAATCTCTTCCATTTTAAGCTTCCATTGCCGAATCAAAGGCGGATGAATTTTAGCGGATGAATTGGGCACAATTATTTTAGTTTGTGCACAAAACTTCCACAGTTTTAACTTGCACATTGCCGCAACAGTCTTGTCCTAACCACACACCTTTCTGTTTGCCCCCTTCAGTTTGTTCAAAACCGAGACCCACAAGCCCACGCACAGACTGGAGCCAGTCTGCCCGGCCGAAACCTTCGTGGACAGAGACTACTGCTTACCGCAGAGCACAGGCTACAACTACCTGGACCCCAACTACTTCCCTGCCAACAGATGACAGGGACGAGCTCCAGTGCTAGTATCCAGGGCTGGGCCGCAGCCCCCAGGGCATTCTGTGCATGACTCCATCATCCAAGTCAAAGAAATGCTTAAGTCTGGGCGAGAGGCTACCGCAGATGTGCTGCACCTCGCCCCGACCCGCTGCTGGAGGGGGGTGGGGTGGGGGAGGGTTCGTGGGGGGGAGGGGGCAACACCCTGCCGGGGTTGTCAAACCTTACCAGGTCTCGTCAAATAACACTATCTCAAATCAAAAGAAACGAGAGGAAAGAACGAAAGAAAGAAAAATGGCGCACCGACATTCCCAATCCCAGGACATTTAGAAGGCAACTCGACGTCTCCCTTTGTTCCCGACGTCTGAGTGACGGGTGTCGAGTGACGCACCTCTCAGAGGGCCGCTCGGCTCCGGAATCATCATCGGCGGAGGGCGGGCTCGCGTTAAAGTCCAACATGTGGTCTGTATTTATAAGTGAAGCTTTGTGTGTGAGCTATTTTCATGAGGCGGGAGTACAAGGAATGGAACTCGGTGCTGAGACTGTTGTCTTTGATTCATACCAGGTTTTTAACCAATCGAGGAGGTTCGCTCACAACTCCGAAAAAAATCCCAGCTGACCGACCCCCATACGTGTCTCTTGCCATGGGCTACCATTTTCACTAGAAGCTGCTCTTTGTTTCCTCTTACGACCGTTACATGATGTTGTCACTTTATTAACGTTCATTTCCTGTTTTGTTTTTTTTTAAACGGCGAATTGGGGGGGAAAAAACCCCCACTCCACTTAACCTGACAGGTTCCCAAACCTCGAAGCACTACAGCACGGAGAAGACCAGCTGAAATCCGGAAGGTGTTCTTCACGCTCTCTGGGCTCGCGGAGAGCTTTCTTTTCTTTTCTCTCAATGTGTACTGTTGTTGATCATGTGGAGTATTCAGATATATGGTGAAAAGTAGCCAGTGGTAGTTGCCGTGTGCCATTTATTTTTTTTTAAAATGCTTCCCTGGCCACTCGTTTTAGAAGAAGAATATAAAGAACTCGTGGCACGTTTGCCCTCTGTGAAAAACTGCCCAACCATCATCACGCCTTTAGATCCCTCTAATTTTTCGCAGTTTCCTCACAGTCCATTAAAAGATTGTATTTTTATTAATCTATTTAAAAGACGAAAGAATAACAAGAAATCGAGTCGGTGGCGGTCGTCGCGTGCGCGACGCTACCACGTTATTTTATACACATACATTTTGTTGTGCTTTGAGTAGACCATTTTGTATTGGGTTCTGTTCTGTTCACCTCCCCTCCCTTGACCTGCTTCAGTATCTGTGTATAACAGTCTGTTCTTAAATAATGTAAAAAATGTTAGAGGAGAACTGTGGAAATAAAAGTATGTGAAAAGTCTTTCTACACCACATGACTCGGGTATTATGATTTATCTTTCTGGTTCATTTCTGTTCTTAAAGGGGTCATATAATGGTACATGCACTTTTACAAGTTGATTGCACTGAAATGTGTGTTGGCAGTGCCTGTACACAACCATCATATAATGATAAAAATCCATCCAGTGGTTTTGTTTTTAATCTCCTTGTATGTTTTCCCCTGCCTCAAATCGAGCCGTTCGAGCCTGTGACATCACAGGCTCGCACGCCCCTCCCACGATTGTTGATTGACAGCAGTTTCAACACAGACCCGCCCTCGCTCGTGAGCGAGCTGTCAATCATAGTCCATGCGGACCAGCGCGGTCATTGTTGATATGCTGGAGCACTGTCTAGCAGAATGCCGTCTAAGCGATTGTGGTGTTCTGTTCTTGGGTGTAATAACGAACACAGCAGTCATTTTAATGTTCCTAAATCCGAACCGCTTAAGACGCAGTGGCTGAGTTTGTTTTCGAAGGGAATATTCCCCACGAGAAACGTCAATGCTCTCATGTTTGCGCGAATCATTTCACACACCAGACTGCTTTATAAACGAGGATCAGTATAAAGCTGGTTTTGCTAAGAAGCTCCTCCTGAAAAAAGGATCGGTACCAACTATTCGTGTTCCTGCTGAACCTCCAAAAAAACTGAAGTGAGTGTAACGTGTTATTAAACTTTATATTAATATTTATATTAATCCTTGCAAATCGCTAGCTGCACGCTTCACAATGAATGCGTCTAAGGTTTACACTCAGGGTACATTACGGCATGTTTTCTATGTATGACGTTCTCAATATAATGCATAATCCCACGTTTATACTGAACAACGCGTTATGGTTATTGTGTTACAAACGGTGTACGCCAGAGCCGGCTCTGGTGTAGTGATGTGTCGTTCATGAACGATTCGTTCATTTTGAACGAATCTTTAATATGACTCGGGACTACCGAGTTGTCTCAGAGAGTGATTCGTTCATTTTGTGTTGACCGCGCATGCGCATTGCGCAACATATGGTTTCTGAATCTGTACTGGAAATGATTAGTTCATCTCTCTCGAGTCTTCGGGTTCGGGACGGGTCCGAGTCTTTCGTTCTTCCTGTCAGTCCCATGCTGTCAGTACCGGAAAGAGAAATGATTAGTTCATATTTCGAGTCTCTAGTTCGGCCGGGTCCGAGTCTTTCGTTCTTCCTGTCAGTCCCATAGAGGCTATGCTGTCAGTACCGGAAAGAGAAATGATTAGTTCATATTTCGAGTCTCGAGTTCGGGTTCGGCCGGGTCCGAGTCTTTCGTTCTTCCTGTCAGTCCCATAGAGACTATGCTGTCTGTACCGGAAAGAGTAATGATTAGTTCATTTTCTGAGTCTTCGGGTTTGAGTCCTTCGTTCTTTTGTCTCGTGACTTGTCACTAATTCACAACCTTTTTACAAACAAGCACATAGTTAATGTATAATATAATAGTAGTTAATTAATGTATAATATATAATAAAACACACCACAGATGCACAAGAAACATTTAGAAAAGAGACGAACTGGGACAATAATAAGATGGAACTTTTATTTTTCAGATAATGTTTATTTCACATATTTTGTATTTTAATTCCTAAATATAAAACAATATACAATTCAGACGCAGTCAATAATACGAATCTAATGTTGTATTTGATGCGAAATACTAGCCGTCACGTGACAAAAGAACGAAAGACTCAAACCCGAAGACTCGAAGAAAATGAACTAATCATTTCTCTTTCCGGTACTGACAGCATAGTCTCTATGGGACTGACAGGAAGAACGAGAGACTCGGACCCGGCCGAACCCGAACTCGAAAGATGAACTAATCATTACTCTTTCCGGCCCTGCTGTATCACACACGGCACGGCCCAGCAGACAGCACAGATCAGAGTCAGACACTGACGAGTCGACAACGTCTCGAGACACGAAAGGAGGAGAACAAACCTGATAAATATAAAGTTGCAAAGGAAAGAACGTCTCGGATCAGGAGGTGAGGTGAACTAACAGAATCAGACTGCAATAGCCTGAACTTAAGACCCAACAACTAATCAATTAATACAAATTTCGGTTTATTATAATTTGGCTTTGGCTGCATTACCCTATAGTTTATTTTTATTATTTTTTACAAATTTAATCAACATTTTCATAAGTACTAGATGTGTTGGGATATAACATGCCATTTTAATTATATTATGCTGAAATGAACGAAATGACTCGAAAAAAGATTCGTTCATTTTGCTGAACGAGACTCAAAGATCCGAGTCAGTAAAATGATCCGAACTTCCCACTACTACTCTGGTGTATGCACAGAACAGAGAGGCGGAGTCAGCAAAGCTCATTATCATTTAAAGTCATATGCACTGAAACGTTGTGCTGAAAACAGAGCTGTTTTTTACCAGGTAAAATCAGTGTTTTCTTACAATACTAATGATAATTTTTAATTAAAGTATATTACAAACTTTTAATTTAGACCCTAAAGAATCATATTAGCTTGTACAAAAATGGCATTATATGACCCCTTTAAAGGTAGGGGTTTTCGGAGAGGCTAGCAATAGCGAGCTAGCTTGGAAAAGCATAACCTTCAAACACGGAGAGCAGC
Organism: Tiaroga cobitis; assembly: GCA_030578255.1. Lineage (NCBI taxonomy): Eukaryota > Metazoa > Chordata > Actinopteri > Cypriniformes > Leuciscidae > Tiaroga > Tiaroga cobitis. The sequence continues at coordinate 17,419,097 of CM060592.1, read as the reverse complement.
AGCTTTTGTTTCTGCTATGATAGCTGCAAGATCAAGCCGAACGCTTTGAGTGCTTGTTATAAATCAGGAATGGTGAGAGAACATTGTGCTTGGTACATTTTCGTCTTAAGCCGACGAAAGGTCAGTAGGCGGAGAGTAGATGGTCTTTTCGTGGCTGTTCGATCAAATGAACGTTTACACTACGAAAGCAATCCGGTCGAATGCGTTTGACTACCTCTGGAAGTGGTCGAACTCAAGTGGTTTTAACCTTGTGTACACCTGACACGCATCTTAGTACCAGGTGTAAACGGGGCCAATGATTTGTGCATTCCTCTTCATACCCACACATACAATTAACTAAAATGAAAACATCTAGCACACAGCTTCTACTTTTAAAGAAACACATGAATCCATTAAACATATGAAATGTCTTTATTTCACTCTGGTTGATAAAGAAGAATACAGTTATCACCTCGTTGTGAAATTCAAATCATTTCCCTTTCCAGCTCATTCATTTCCGCTTCAACTACAATAAATCACTATTCTGGCACGCTTAGCACGATATAATGAATGAAGTTACAATATAAAAAATGCTCTCCAGCGGCCAATCCTTCATGCTTCTCAGTTTTGCTGATTTCAGTACTCAAGGATACTGATTGAGTTCAAAAACACCAAAACGGCACCAGACTGTAGTAAATAACCCTCTTTCCGTGTTTTATGAAGCTGAAAGCTAGCTTAAGCATACAGGTTCGATACCAAGAGATAAACACAGGTGATTTATTGGTATTTACAGTGAACGATGATGATGATGTGAAAAGAACAGGTGCCAGTTTTCCACATGGACGTGCCATACAGAAGCTGTTATCACAGGTGTGTGTGTGTGTGTGTGTGCGACAAACTGGTGTGTAAATGTGAGAAGCTGTAGGTGATGGTTTTGTCCTCCAGGGGGCAGTGCGAGTCCAAGCTCTCTAGCAGGCGTCCAAGACGAGGCAGATCTGCTCAAACACGTCTTCCGGGGGCTGCTCGGCATCAATCTACATATACGCACACAACACGGCTGTTAGAAATCACAAGCTGAAAAGTAGGGCATCAACCCACAGGAGAACCGTCATACAGCGCTAATAAATCCTACAAACACACACACGTTCTGAATGTATGTTCACTCTTAACATGTATAGAGACAGGTTCATCTAATCATATGATCCAGTGATGATGACAGTGTAATACATTTTGTTCTATTAAAAGGCTTTTCTGCAGTACACATTATTATTAATAATAAATTATCATTTAAATGTGTTGTGGTAATTGGCCTGAACTGCAAGATTTTCTTTTGTAACACTAATGCACTACCAAACAAAAAAAAAAAGCATTTCCCTTTCAAATGATTTTATAGATATTTCAGCTGGTGGATTTACATTTGCATGTCAGTTACTAATCCTTTGAATGAATAGATTTGAATGATTATCATCTTTAAATTACTCAGTGGGCGAACTGCTCAAAGAGCAATATCTCACTGAAATATTTTAGAGCATAACTAGAAAAATTTAAAGGGTTAGTCCACCCAAAAATTCACCCTCATGTCGTTCCAAATCTGTAAAACTTTTGTTCATCTTTGAAACGCAAAGATATTTTTAATGAAATCTGAGATCTTTCTGTCCCTCCATTGACAGTTCGCAACTACCACTTTGACGCTTCAAAAAGTTCATAAAGAGATTGTAAAACTATCCATATGAATTGAGCCGTTTAGTCCAAATTTTCTAAAGAGACACGATAGCTTTATATGATGAACAGATTGAATTTAGGCTTTTTATGAACCGTTTAAAGTGTCAAAGTGGAAGTTGCATAGACTAGACTGTTAATGGAGGGACAGAAATCGCTCAGATTTCATCAAATATCATTTGTGATTTGAAGATGAACGAAAGTCTTACGGGTTTGGAACACCATAAGGGTGAGTAAATGATGACAGAATATTCATTTTTGGTTGAACTAACCCTTTAAGATTGTAATATTTCAATAAGTTGAGGTCCACAAATTTAAAATCCACATGTTTAAATGGACCATGGTAGCCTGGTTAAAACCAGACCATTCTCAGTTGTAACTGAGTTATGGTCTGGCAAAGCATCATAGACAAATCATTTCCAGAGGGGCGTCACCAACGGACGTCGCGTGTAGACCTCAACCAATCAGAGCGATGAAGGAGATGACGTATGTAGAGCGGCGGAGAAACATCTCCGAGTGTTCTTTGCTCGGTTTTTAACAAAAAGGAAACGTTCAAATCGCTTAAAACAGACGCGATAGCTGATGTTTGACGGATGCGGCATCCATCTTTGTAATGTAGGCTACAAAATAATCTGCTTCAAAATCCCAGCGCTGTCGTCATCGTGTAAAGCCCGCCCCAACGTTTCTGATTGGTGCCTCGATTTCGACGGATTGGAAATGGGCTTGAATGAGCTCTTTGCCAGACTAACTTTCAGAGCAAATTTAAATTTGCCGGAAGTTGTCTGGGTTTTCCCAAGCTAGGACCATGGTGCTATTAAAATGTACATGTGCATGTACCACAATAGTACCGATGTATTTTTGAAGTACCTTTGTGTACCATGGTAATGATACAAATTTTCTTTGATTTTCTTTCTTTTGCGGCACATGATATTTTGATTAATGTTGGTAACAAGCATTGGTGACCATTAACATGTGTATATATATATATATATATATATATATATATATATATATATATATATATATATATATATATATATAAAAACACCCAGCCATTTCTCAAAATATCTTCTTTTATGTTACACAGAAAAAAGAATGTAATTTGGAACAACTATCTCTTTAAAAGACGGCTTCCCCTTTAGATGCACTTTCATTTATCGGATATCTGAGTGAAAATGTCCTGACATGACAAACCCAAATCTGGTTAATATGTGCATTGTGTAAGTCAAAACTCAAGATAGGGGACATATTTCAAGGACGTATGTAAACTACACTTAAGAGGTTCTCCTTCAATTGAGGTCAGTGTAAACAGTCAAAATGATCCACTTAACGGCCAGATTAAACTGAAACTACTACTAATCGTATCTTATCTTCTCCACACCGACCTTATGCAGAACTTCTCTGTGTTGGTAGTGGCCGACCACGGGATTGACCAGACTGCAGAATCCGTCCACCCTACGACCAGTGTCTCTGTCTCGGGCTTCTTTAGTGTGCAGGCTGCAGGTGGCCCTCTGCTGCAGCCGTCGGCTCATGATGTCCGCAGAACATTCCAGAAGCAGAACAATGTCGGGCTGCCCCATCTGAAACACAAACACACACATAAACTGTCCGATCAGTGACTGAAGGTATTAACACAGATGAAAAGTTGACACTGGTCTAGCAGATTAAGCGTTTAGGCTTTTGCTTTGTGTAATAGGCTACTTCTTTGTAGTAGGAAGGAAATGATAGGTGAATAACACTGATGTAGAAGCACTGGTTGTAAGCCTAAACTTAACATAAACTCTAAGCTTGTCTTTTAAATCTGATTGGTTGATTGGAATGTTTTTCCCGGATCAACAAAATGTTGATCTAGGAATGTTGTACTTTGTGAAATCGCGTTCACCGTCAATGTCAATGGACCAATAGTTTTTTGGTAAGTTGTAAGGATCACTGTCGAATCCTTGTGCATATTCACACTTGGCTGTCATGTCTGGTACCAAAGTGACTGGCATCACTGATGTTAAAACTGGTTATACTCAAATGCAAATGACATTTGAGAGCTGCAGTGAAGAGAAGATTTTCAGCAAATTACATCAGATGTTCCACCTGTATCTCAAAGAACGCAATCATATGGCTTTGGAAGACCTGGAATCTGCTTTTGTGGGCTTTTCAAATTGTCTCAGTTTGTGTTTCATAAAACAAAGATAGTCAACAGGCTTTAAAACAACATGAAGGTGACATATTGATATATAAGGTGATAATATTCCGTAACTTCCTGTCGTTGTGCATAATGCAACAACTGTGTTATAGTATTTGTCACTGGTGACTGCAGTCTCACTCCCAGTGATTCTGTCCTTTCCTGAAGAGCACTGACCTTGGCTTCATATTCTTGCGCCTGCTTCACATTCTTCGGGAAGCCAGTGACCAGGAAGCCCTTCCCCTGACGCACAGTAGACGCCATGGCCTCGCACAACAGATCCAGCAGTGTGTCCTTAAACACGCCCAAACAGAAGAGAACAACAGATGAACACTCTCATACAGATATACAATCAATGACAGTGACAACAGCTGGACGCATAAGAACACAAACACATATTAGAAGTGAGAAGTTCTGATGTCTGGGATGACTAAAAGTAGCTCACAGACAATGTTAATGACAGTCGTGTTGCTAAGCAACACCACTGTAACATAAATCATCTGATTAGGACTGAATCTCTCCGAGACACAAGCTAAACCTCAGCAAATAAAACTTAACAACAAGAGCCTGAGCTCAAAATGATGAAACGACGACCTCATCTGACCCGCTACTGAAAAAAAAAGAAGTGTAGACATTGAAACGATTGCTTCATTTAATGTGTTTGTAAGTGTCTGATGGTGGAATATACTGTGTAATGATGAATATCTCAGTGCCATTGTTTCGTCTCAAGATGCACGCCAGTAATGTTTATTGAAGCCCCTTAAATGTCCTCACTGAACTAAGGCTTATTTCTGGCTTAATCTAAGCCCTGTCCTAAAGGCCCCGATATACTTCAAGCAAGATCGAAGAACAAACTGATGTGACGTAATTTCGAAAAATAAAATGAGAGTGGTCATGATTGAACTGTAATAATGGCAAAAAAGAAAGAACTGACAGGTTTAAATTAATCTATGCTCTTAAAAGTTGACAAAATTACCTTTAAGCAGATAAACACATTTAAATGTCTTTCTCTTCTGGGAAAATGGACCAAAAATATTGCAAATGTTTAAGAAATGCTTCTGGGAAATTCAAGCATCACAGTAAAAGGTGTCAAGGTGTGTCCAAAAAAAGCGTTAAACCCCGTGAAGCTGCTCTTTTGATCGTTGTAATTTTCAGTAATGGACTTTAGCGAGATTGCGCACCTCGGGAAGCTGCTCTCCTCTCTCCAGAAGGTCTCGGAGAAAGCGTCCTCTCTCGCTGTGAGACTGGAGCTCGCTGCACAGGATGTCCCCGGGACACAGGCGCTTCAAACTGTACCGCTCCTCGATTTTCTCAGACTGGAGAGCTTTCCCCGATCCCGGCCCACCTGGTCAGAATGAGAAAAAGTCGAGAATAGATCTGCAATGAACAACTGTTACGGACAATGGATGGGAGAGACCGTTCTAAATACTCAGGAACAAGACCCACATCCTCAGTAATTGCCTGTCTTGGGAGATGTGAAATCAGTACGGTTTGCACCTCACACACTATTCACTGGCTCTCCCCGACCCTGCCATCTGACTGAACTCCCACGGGCCTTCATTAGGATTCTGCACACAGCTCAGGGCAGCGCTCATCTATCCAAACAGTCCACATCTAACAGATGTTGTCTATAACGCTGGTGACGAGGATGTGGCAGGCATACTTTCAAACTTTTAAGAAAGCTTCTGAAATATCCAAGCACAGCACAGCAAAAAGCAAAGGGGTTTATGTACCAACCAGCCAAAAGAATAAGTGGCAGAACTTTGTTTATTGCTTGGACTCTATACTGGATGGCCCCAGCGACCAACAAATCAATATCATGCTTCATTACTATATTGCTATCTGACTGAATGTTGCTTTTAGTGTGGAATAACCGTCACCAATAACTCATTGCAGAAGCATTGTTTTATTTCCCCCATGTCTAAGGATGAAATAAATATATTTAGCCATTCAACATTATGAAAGAAGCCTCATATTGCTCACCCAAACTGCATTTATACATTAAAACTTGTTACAATTTTGAAAAAAATATTGAAAATATTTTGAAAAGAATTTTTTTTATTATTTTTTTCTAATTTATTCCTGTGATGTCAAAGCTGAATTTTCAGTATCATTACTCCAGTCTTCAGTGTCACACGATCCTTCAGAAATCATTCTTATGTGATGATTTGCTGCTCAAGAAACATTTCACGTTATTATCAATGTTGTAAACCGATACAATTATGTAGAAACTGTGATGCATTTTTTTTCAGGATTGTTTGATGAATAGATAGTTCAAAAGAACAGCATTTATTTGAAATCAAAATCTTTTATAGCCTAAATGTCCTTACTGTCATGTTTGATCAATTTAATGCATCGGTGCTGATTTTTTAAAATTCATTAAATAATTTATACACCTGTGACTGAGTCAAAAAACGTTCAATGTTTTTGCAAAACTCACTCTGAATCTCTCTGTTACTGTCAAACGAGCCGGAGTCTGACTATTACATCTAATCTATTCCTTTTCTTGACAGGCACCACAGTGCAGATACAAAGCTGATAAATCTTTCCGCGAGTCTTTAACGTGTCAGTTAGGCTGGTCAAGTGCACTCTAGAGCGTAATTCACTCATGCTATCAATCTCAGATCAGCCATATCCAAAGCAATATTACAAGCATAAGCACTGTATGAATCTGCTGACGCAACAGGACAAGAACACAGGCCGTATCCACCGGGTTCCTTTCAAAGCAACCAAACAATCTCTTTTGGCCACAAAGAGATGTTAAGCTTGGCTTTTAGTTCACTTCACTACATTAGCTTTTGCTTTTGAACAAACGTGAGGGGAGGAAAGCCCTAGCACACAAAGCCTCGTACCATCTTGACCGTCTGCTATCCATTTATCCAGAACATGAGTCATTTTCAAATGAAGACTCCCAACAGTTTCAATTAGGAACCATCAGAAGCTTTCACCTGCCCCCAGTTTCAAACACATGCTGCTTGTGTGTCTGTTATTATGTCTGATCTAGCTGTGATATATGTACATTGCTTCCTCATCTGTTCTTGTGGAGGAAATTAAGGCACAATAAAACAGTGCATTCCGCGTCTGTCTATAATGAAAATAATGTGCAATGAAAGTAATGTATAATGTGCTAATGCAGCTTTATCAGCTAACATACCAATCACAAAGATGACCTTCTGTTTCTTGGTCTCCACGGGAAAACCTGGTGGCATTTTGGAAAGAAAGAAAAAAAACCCCACACAATTATATTATGATCAGATAACAGGTTTATCAAGTCAAAATATAGCTTTGTCGTGTCATGTGGTCCAATCAATGCTGGAAATTAATGAGAATAATATGCAGGGTTAAAAAAATGCAGGTTTGTAACAAATAATATAATATAATTAATACAATATAATATAAAAGCCTTGAATTTGAAATAAATAAATTAAATAATAAATGTATGGTCTTGACAGAAGGATTTGGCATTACTTGGTATCACTGAAAATCAAATTTTAGAATCTTAAAAATGTAAAAGCAACTGTGCACAAATTGAAATCCAGTGCAAAATTCAAATCTCTCTTGGTTGCTAATGTATAGGTTTCACAGTGAAAATCTTCAATAACATATTAGTCGTTTTTCCAAGATCAAGATTTGAAGTCTGGTGAAACTATTATGGCAACACAGAACTGCATCATTATTTATGATTAATGGCACTGTACAGACAGAGAGACTTTAGAGGGCTATTAGACATCTGGTACTGCTTAAACAAGCATATATTTATTCCTCTATCAATAATATAACAAGAAATATACACACACAAATAAAGTACACAAAGATCAATTAAGAGATACAGCTCTCACTTTCTCCAAGCGCCTCTGCATATCCAGCCACCTCTTCGTCGATCTGCCATAGAGAAAGACACATGAGAAATATGCTTTTATAAAGATCACAAATGAAGTGAAAGGGCAGCATGAACTGATGATTCTGAAAATAGGCTCCATGTTTTTGATCCAAAAGTACTTTTTTCTTTTTTGATTTTTGGGAGAAAATATGATGCTTGTTGATGGTCGTTTCATGAGTTTCACTGAGCTAATTAAAACAAAAACTGTGAGGTTTCCAGGGGTTGAACATAAACACATCGCCGAAAACTGGGAACTTGACAGTTTTGTGCTGTGATTACAGTGATTAAAAGAGTTCTGGGCTGTTTAACAGCAAAACCTTAGGTGGTAACTTGCCACTTTTTTTGCAGCATAAGAGAAGATGAGATGAAAAAGAGAGTGTGTGTGTGTGTGTGTGGGAGGAGTGCAGGGTGCCACTGATGAGCGTGTTTGTGATGTGGGCAGGCCAGCCGGTCCGATGAGTCACTGGCAGAAAGAGAGAGAAATGATACACATACCCAACAATCCTGCAAACTTGGGACCGTTCAGGCCACAAATCCTGCGCCATAGACAATGAGGGGTACACTTCCATCCCAATATTCACCTTAGTGCTTGACCAATATGGTTTCTTTCAATAACTGATTCTTGCATGTTTGTTTTTGGACATAATCCCCCAATCTCGAATATTTAGATCCAGATTTTAGCAGATGTCTACTATCTAACCCTTCAACTGATATGCTGGCAATGATAGAACAAACTGTGAATCTGATTGGCTAGAAGGTTATTTTGCCTGCAAATGCTTCTCCATACGGTCACATGAAAAGCAAAGCAATATATATGTTTGTCTTAATCGGTTTATTTGTCAAAATAAAGCAAAACTGTGAAATATTATCTTTGCATATATTTCACTGGGGGGGAAAAGTGCTTAAACCATAAATCTAACTGTACTTAAAAAAATGTTACCGTTATGTTATTGAAGGCACTTTCGACAGTGGACGGGGGTCATCACAGGCACTCTGGTTGGTCTGGGGCTAGACAGGCCCATACGAGGCAGGGTGTGATGCACTGTGTGTTGTGGCACATTACCCCCTAAACCATCATTAAAATTTGTTGTGACCTGTGCTACAGGTTCGGCTCGGACCAGACGGGATCGGCTTCATTTCCCTCGTGCATCGATAAGCCTTGGTCGCCCAACCCCCTGTCTATGTTTAAGTCGAATTTGCCCTTTCCTCGCTAGATTCCCTCTGTCTTGCCCACTACTGGCGGAACCCTTGCAATGTGTTTAAATGGAAAGCCCTAAGCCTTTGATCACTGGAATCCGATATGGAGCTGATTTATTTTTTTTACAGTTTTTATCCTTGTAAATTTGTAAACTAACTATACTAAACAGATATCATACACTAGAGTTGCATTGGGTGGGGGTAAATTAAGTGCAATCTGCTGTGACGTCACAATCATGGTGCATTGTGATCTATGGATCTGCCTGAAGTGTACATGTTGAGTAGACTTGCTCCCTCGGTCAAAACCGAGGGGTCGAGGGTCTGTCCAAATAAACATCCCTCGTCCCCTCAACGAAGATGAACGCACTTCAAAATGGCGGCGGGGATTCCCTAGGGAAGTTTACGAGTTTATGTCTAAAAGTGGAGTTAAACGTGGCCCCTGTCGCTAGTTTGTGGTTTGTCCCTCCTCCGATCACTCACTGATGGTAAATTCTCTGCTGACCGAGAGCAACACGCAAGCCTTTCAGAGATACTCTGACCCAGTCGCCTTGCCATAACAAACTGGCCCTTGCCAAAGTCGCTCAGATCTTTATGTCTGCCCATTTCTCCTGGATCCAACTCATTGATTACGAGAACCGATTGTTTGCTTACAATCTAATCTACTCAGACCTTCATATGTGGCCTTGTTAGGAGATCATCAACAATATAGGCTTAATCTGTGACTGGTCAATGTTTTGGCTCATCAGTTTATTCCCTGAAAACAAACGTAAATATCTTCCAATATTTAACCTCTGAAGTAAATATATCTTAGGATGTTTAGGCAATTTGTCACTGAAAAGCAACACTAAAATATTGATTAAAATACTGATTATTTTGCAGTCAAGTCCTTTGAGTCCAAATCTCCTACATCTCATGTTTTTGGTCTCCCTCTTTTACTCGTTCGTTCTCTCTCTCTCTCTGAGCCTCTCATTAGCTGTGCAGACTGAACAGTGGCGAAGGTCGGCCTGATGTGCTGTAGACGTTTGGCTTGTTTTTGTGCGTGGGGGAGCCGTGGGCGCTGCAGAAAGTGCTGGATGCATGATTTCAGCAGTCACCCCCGTCTAATAAAGCAGCACAAGCCACTGTATGAGACGCTCGCCCTGTTGTGCTGCATCATGTCTGCATTGTCTGATTGACAACAGATACCATATGCTTTAATATAATATGTTACTGAAAGAACACCATATTATTTCATCCTATGGAATGTAATCCCATATACTATGTTATTTTCACGGTACTCAAATTCACTATAGAGAAGACAATAGAATTACCATGGTGGATGGTAAGAAGTGTAACCACTGATGTAACAGATGAGAGACAAATGAAAGGAAAATCCGCTACCTCCTCCTGAGGCATTTTGCTTTAAATAAGTACACTTATTTTTATGTGTTGACTTGATTATAATTTGCAGTATGTTATTCGACATTACATTTAAAGTTAAAGTATCCATATTATGCTAGTTTAAAGGTTCCTAATTTTGTTTTGGAGGTCTCCTACAATAGATGTACATGCTTCTTCTTCTTCTTTAGGTCCGTCTGTGCTACAGGGCGCATTGGGCACAAGCCTATTCCACTGGTTGCGATTGACTGCATGGGATTCGGCTTCTTCCCATTTAACCCCAGCTTGCTCCTCAAGTCCTCTTTGAATGTACTTCACCAGGTCTTCATCATTCTACATGCATCCAAGGTCTAAAAACTTTCATGTTCTCATTATATGCATTGCACATCCACCTAAATTCTCAAAGATTCTGAAAGGTTCGTTCAAAGATTTAGTCCCCTCCTTCCCGAGCTTTCTCTGCTCTGATTGGTCAGATGGCCAAGAATGTGGTGATTGGTCTACCGCTTATAGCCCATGTCAGAATGATGACAAAATGAAACACTCATTACCATATCTGAATCCTCAGGCTTCCTCAGCACTTGATACACAATGATACGAACAGTAACGATGACATGGATTTTACTTTAAACGTATGCTAAAGAATAGTGTTCTATCCCTCCAGCAGAGTTCCAGAATCTTGTAGACTCAGTGAGCATGTGGTGAACCAGGACCTCACTTTGGGCCAGATTGACTAAATAGGGCAAATTAGCATGAGAGAACAATTCCAAAAATGTACCGATGGGCGAGTGATGACGAGCAAATTAACACAGCCGAATCATTTCCATTATGACCAACACAATCTACCAATCTACGCATTTGTGTCTGGTTTAAAGGTGCACTGTGTAATATTTAGGAGGATCTGCTGACATTAATGCAATATCATATACATAACTATGTTTTCAGTGGTGTATAAAGACATTACATTATGAACCGCTATGTTTTTATGACCTTAGAATGAGCAGTTTCTATCTATACACAGCGGGTCCCCACTTGTATTAGAACAAGAACTTACATGTTAAGTCGCCATTTTGCGCCGTCATGTTTCTACCGTAGCCCTAAACGGACAAACGCGTTTCGTCACTATGTTGTTCTTTGTGCAAGGAAGCTAGCTAAAGTCAGCGAATAAAACACTGACACAATGATGAACAAGTAACAGTAATATTCGCAATAACATTTCGTTTGACTGAATAATTAAGTAAACATCATTTCTTACTTCATCTTTGTAAAGAAACCACATTGCTTGGCTACTCTCTGATGTCTCAGACGACGACGTCTTTTCCTATCGGCCACCATAACTTCTGTTGGTTGCAATTCGCAACCTCACCACTAGATGCTGCTAAAAATCACACACTGCACATTGCTGTTAAATAATGGCACAAATACCAGTACATTGACGAACACAAACCTTAGTAAATCACCTTGCATGATTCATTTAAATACTCCCCTTCCATAAATTTTGCTTCTGAAAGGGAAACTCCTACAAATGCATAGGTCTGCAGCAAAAATAACGCCTTTTTAGCACAATTTTGTCTTTAGTAAATCCTGACCGTAGTTGTTTAACGCCATAAGAAGGTTTTAAAAACACAGGAATTATAACAAGAACTGAACAAGTACAAAACTGTACTGAAGCTTTTCTGCACTGTAGTTGGAATGCCTTAATCCAAGTGGCTGGCAAACATTCACAGTACAGAATGAAACCAGCATGGCCGGAGCCAAAAAACCTGCTGAACACGTCGCACACCGAGCCGAGGACTGCTCTGAGATCTGTTCTCATCTACACAAGTGTTTTTCCCTGCGTGATGCCGACGGCACGGAGAGTTTGCTGTCAGCAGCACCGCTGATGGACACAGATGAAAGAGTCACGGTGGGATTGTGGGCTGATCCACATCCATAAACACTCTTCACACTATCCTCCACCAAGGAGCCTTACCGACTGCTTTTGTCTCACCCAGACACGATTTTAACCAAATATAATGGAGAAAGCATGACAGCATCTCCATGGAAATGCATAGAGAAGCAACAGATTCGGGAATTCAGTTTGACAGACATCTAGCAACAGGGAGGGTCTAATTGGTTCGCCTCTTACATGTAACCCTGCCGTATCGGTTGGTAGATAGCGAGAACCCTCTGAATAGATAAGATGTGTGTGTGTGTGTGTGGCAGGAGACAAGGAGAAAGAAAAAAAAAAACATGTGAAGAGAACAAGATGCTCCCAGAAAGAGAGCAAAAGCAATCCAAACAGGGTTCCTGATAGTTTTGAGCTTATTCTGAATTGTGCATGAATCTGTGAAGCTGAATATAGTGTTATGATCTTCTGTGTATATATTGAGAATGTAAAAAATCGAACGCACAGCATGTATAAAATAACAAAAACGATAAAACCAAACTGTACAATCTAGCTCAACCAAAAAAATGAAAAATTTTACTTTTTCTCAGAATAGCGACTAGAATTTAGGTCTGTTTATGACACACATGTGTTGGGATTCCATGTATTATGGAGACATTCCATAGACATAATAATTTTGATATCATTTGGCATAATGAACCTACCCAATTCAGAAAACTTTCTGCATTTTTACATTTTCAAAAAAAACATCCTGATCATTATTAGTCTCCCTGGTAGTTAGTTAGTTCCTGCACCAGTTCTTTTTTTACCTTGATTACTCCCCTGTGTATTTAAGCCCTCAGTTTTCTTTGTTTCATTGTCCGGCATGGGCGGTTTCTTCATTAGGGCGATTGGCCGACGCACCACCAAAGTGTGAATGAAAGGGACTTTTTTTTAATTATATTCACAATCTCATTCAACCACAGAGTTACTCTAGCCGTCACTGTCTGGATATAGTCCAATCAGCGTCATGTCACGTTCTGTGGAGCACCGCCTCTTTTTGGGCGATTTCACTCTGGCTGAGAATCGCCCATGGTGTTCCCATAGACTTACATTCAAAGATGTTTTTTTTTTTCGAGCTGGAGGCACTGCAATGCATTCTCTATGGGTTCCGGTAGGGCTCGCACTAACGTGCTTACATCATACGTATCCTTAACTTGTGCAGCGATTGGTGGGAACAAACATACACTATTAACAATCTTTAAGATTAAGTGACAAATAATATTTGAAAACAATTTCGAATTTGAACAACAAGAAAAAATGAAGCACTACTTTAATATCTTTATCAAATATGATTAAAAAAATAAAAATAAAAAAGAGAACTAAAACGAGAGCGAGAGAGACTGTTGGCTCATCTTGCGAGTGGAGGCCAGTTGAACTTGAACAACGTCATGGCGAACGCAGTGTATTAAGCGAGTGATGTAAGCAGTGTAATAATAGTGAGTATAGAAACAAACAATGAGATTTATTGTAAGAGTCATTATTTTTCATTAATATTAAAGTAGTGAAGTTGCCTTTACATGCTTAAGCTGTTAATTTATTCATTGCATGGGTGGACCTTATCATCCAAACATTTGAATCACAAAGCTTGAATCATTTCAAATTGGTTTCTTGAACATGACAATGAGTTTACTGTACTAAAATGACCCCCACAGTCACCAGATCTCAACCCAATAGAGCATCTTTGGGATGTGGTGGAACAGGAGCTTCGTGCCCTGGATGTGCATCCCACAAATCTCCATCAACTGCCAGATGCTATCCTATCAATATGGGCCAACATTTCTAAAGCATGCTTTCAGCACCTTGTTGAATCAATGCCACGTAGAATTAAGGCAGTTCTGAAGGCGAAAGGGGGTCAAACACAGTATTAGTATGGTGTTCCTAATAATCCTTTAGGTAAGTGTATTTTGAGGGATATTGGTAACCAAAAGGATTGAAAGAAGTTTGAATTGGGCATGAAATCTATTAGGAACTGCATGCGTTTCATCACATAAGGTCAGAGAACATGCATGTATTGAGCTCCATATGGAATAATTCAATACTAAAATAACCTCTCTTTACAAGCTTCAGAGACAGTATACGGGTGGGGATTACATAAAAATCTACTCTATAGCTCATTCTTCCTGACCTTGAGAAAAGAAATGGTCTCAGACAAACCCTTTACACACACACAGAGCTATATTTCTCATTATATCTGTATAATGCACACTCAAAGTCTTTTGATATTGATTACATTTCCATATTGGAGGTCAGCGAACATGTACCAGGTATTAATGCAATAATTGCTATTTAAATACCCAACAAACACACATGGCATTATTCTGTGGGCTATCTTTAAAGGGGACCTATTATGCCCCTTTTTACAAGATGTAATATAAGTCTCAGGTGTCCCCAGAATGTGCTTGTGAAGTTTCAACTCAAAATACCCCACAGATAATTTATTATACCATGTTGTAAATGGCCATTTTTGAGTGGAAGGAAAAGCATGCCATTTTCGTGCATGTATCTTTAAATGCAAATGAGCTGACGCTCCCCACCCCCTGACCCCTATTTAAAAACACACAAAGTCGGTGTAACAAAAAAAAAACAGTCGTTTAGGTCTGTCAGTACCCAACGTAAACAGCGGGGAAAAAAATTGCATGTGTATATTAGATCTGTTTATTAAAGTGACAGCAGTGTAATATACACTATCTGTTTATGTGAATCAAACCACAAAAGAAAAACAGAAAATCACTCACTGCTCTTGATTAAATAACTTTAGTAGCTTTAATAAGACTACATTTCTTACTTGAATGCTGCTGTTAGAATCCTGGCGAGTAGAATAACATGGCGGACTGTGTCCAGCTCACTGAGGGGAGGAGCTAAGCTAATAGGGCAGATTCCGTCGCCAGTCGTGGGCGGAGCCTGTTGCAATGTGATGTCCCATTGGATCACATTCCTAAACGGCTCATTTTGAGACACTGGTTCAGTTTTATGGGGGAATTAACAAAAGGAGTGGGTGGATTTTTACCAACAATAGGGAGGTTGTGTACACACACTGCCGACTTTTATGCTCAAAAAACATACAAAAGCGAATTTTGCATAATAGGTCCCCTTTAAAAGATTAATGAAAGTCAAGGACTATGGCTTAAGCTTCATCCATTCAGAAGCTAATGCAGGAGATAGAGTCATTCATAATGACCATCCGCTAATGCAGGACTGTCACTCAACAAGCATTTCCATTAAATACAGACTCAATCTGCCTATAATGGCCCTTCAGCAGTCTCATCTGAGCCTAATCTGAGACTGCAATAACTTTATAATGAATTAAAGAGGTCCAGACAGATGGGACGTTTTCTGACATGCTAATGATGCTCTAAATGCTATTGTGATATCACAATAAAGGCCGCATAAGATACCATCAAACCATTGTGTTGTTGGATTAAGAATTCGCAGTACACCGTAAAAAAAAAATATTTTACGAAGTTGTAAAACAAAAGATTACTGGAGTATCTTTTTCAAGAAATTACTATTTCAGTCTTTCTACTTCATGTTTAATTCATTGTTACTTGCCGGTTCTTTCCCAGACTTTAACATAGTGCCGGCCCAGATCCGGCCCACATCTGGCACACGTGGAATCCACACATACCAGATGTGGGCCGGAACTGGGCTGACACTACGTTGCAGTCTGGGTTGTAATTATTTGTGAAATTTACTAGCAATTTCTGAGTGAAAATTGTTTATAATACACCAAATTTCTTTAAGTGTAGCCCTCAAAGAAAAGCAAAGAAAGAAGTGCTTAGGAAAGAACAGAAAAGATGAGATAAAAGACATTCTCATACCTGTTCGTCAAATTTGGTGGGCATATCTGCCAGACTGCTGCTGTCTGTTAACAGACTGAGGTCGAGCTCACTGGGTCCTATGGAGAAAAGCAAAAGATACAATCAAGCTCTAACAAACCCCATTTTTAAAGAAACATTGTATTGAGGTCTGAAAGAGGAAAAATACAGCAATTACAGCAAAGCCTTGTGTGAAAATAAAGACACTCTTGGACCTCTAACTACTATCCGTCATTGAAACGAAGTGCTGACGCTTCTTTATTGTTCTTTACCAGTAATTGCTCAAGGAACTCAGGCGTCCTTTCGGCGTAGGCAACAATCACAAAGGTTTCGTTTCCTATATGTTAATTAGTCATTCATTTGTGGCACGAGTACATGTTTCACCAGAGCAAAGGAAGAGTTATGAAACTGATAGTGAACTGGCCTCTGTCTACACAGATTCTTAGATGTTTTCATTGTTAAGACGGTTATAGTCATTTTTACTTGTGATGATTCTCTTTACATAATGTATCATTCGTTAACTGGAAACCCTTTTAGAACTTAGTAAAGTAAAGCTTAGATTAGAAAATCACACCGAGCGTACATTTACACCACAATGATGAACTAAAAATGGAAAACAACGGCAACGTTGTCAAAAATGATCCCCGTTCACACGGATTTGCGAAAACGACAAAACAAATGCTGTATTCTGCTGCCAGGCCAGTAGTTGGCAATGTCACCGCGTGAACAAACTACGTGCCTATAGACTGAACACGTAATACACATGCGCATAATGTCAATGTTTTCACAAATTCATGTTTTTGTAGTTAACATGGTGATGATAATGGCATCGTTTTCAAAAATGTGCGTTTTCAGGACCCCAAAACACTGTTGTCCTGTAAATGAACGACCAAAACGCATAAAAAGTTTTCTGTTTTTGTTGAAAATGGTGTCATGTAAACGGCCCCTAAAACTGATGTACAGTAGCTTTACATAACAGTATTTGGGAACCTTCTTTACCAAAAATATAACCAAAAATATAACAAAGTAAAAATTTTAAGAAAGAGAGCACAAAATGTGCGTTTCAAGCCAAACATTTCACCAAAAAAGTTTGTTAACACTATAGAAATACTGCTTAATAGACAAAAGGTCAGTTTTCAGAAGGGACGATTTCTGCTTGGCAAACGTTAGTGTATCGTGTTCATAGTTAATCTGATGAAAGCAGTGATGCCAATGATTTTCGAAGTAGCTAAAGCCTGCTCAAAAAGTCGCTAAATGTCACTAGATGACGTAAAGTGCCAACTGTCTGCACTCTACATCTGTTTTCTCTCCTAATCCGTGCTCACATGCTGTATTTTAATATAATATAGCCGAATGTCCTATAAAGTTGTTCTCATCTATAGATTTTCTGTCAGACAACAGAACAAGTAGGATATAGTGACTGACTATAAGTTAACCAGAAGTCCAAAAAGTTGGCAACACTGGATAGAAAATTGTTGCCAGAAGTTGCAAAATTAATCAGAAAAGTCAAGTTAGTTCCAAGGCTCAATAAATAAATGTATTATAATCTACGGAATAAACAATTCTTCCTTGTAATATAGCTTGTTAACCGAACTATACAGTAACTATATGAAGCAATGCAGTGAAATCTCTACTTCTACTTCCGGGATCAGTAAACAGAACATCTGGATTAGAATTTAAAACTGGAAGATTGTAATTTTTATTTTTATTTTAATTTTTTTTAAAGATCCTGGTGATAAAACTGGGAGAGCATCACATAAACAACTTTAAGCAATTCGAGTGAAACAGGATATTCCACAAGACGATTTTGTCAGTAAGTTGTTATCAGAGACTTCTTATTTGGAAATATACCTTATAATAGCTAGAAATATTCTTTGCAAATTTGATGGGTGCTTTCACACTAGCACTTGTGGTCCACGCCTGGGTTCAATTGACATCAGAGTTTGGTTAGTTTGGATCATATGAACGCAGTTTTCCGAACATCAGTGTGCACCGACAAACCGTACATGAGTTGGCATAAAAGGCTGGTCTGGGGTACGGTTTACGTGAACTCTGGTACGGTTCGCTGCTAATATAAACGTGATCATACTAAATGACGGAAATCAACCGCTATTGATGAGGTATGATTCGATAAAACAGTGTGTTTGTCTTTCCTGACAAGCGTGACTGACGCACTGCAAGCAAAGAGAATGTGCTCGCCTTCATGCAACAAGCCAAAAATGGCTAAATATGTAGTGGTCTTTTAATGGTCTTAGCCATTTTAATCTAAATCACTGCTCAGGAAATTAGCAAGAATTGCACAAATACTGTAGATAAACTTGGCATGGAATAGCCTTCCTCAACTTGGTAATTTCCATACCAATAATTTGTGGTTAAGACAAGTAAAAGCCTAGTGTATATTCCAAAACATTCAAAAGCATAAAAGGTTAAGATTTAAGAAAGTTAAATCTTATTTCTGTTTTCAATTATTTCTGAAAAAAAAAAAAATGATTATGCCAAAGTGTTTTCAACCATTCATTGACATTTTAAGAGAGTTTTGTTCATTACAATCTATAGACAGTTAAACCATGTTTTTTTTTTTTTAGTTTTGAATGAACACATCTGAACATATCAGGTAAAAAAAAAAAAATGTAAAAATAAAAGATTTCATTGAAGAAACTGCAAGTGCCCTGAGGAAAATATTCCACGACGAGTCTGACGGATCAGTGACTTGAAGCTGCCGTCACAGGGGTCTGGCTTCAGCCATGTGCTCGTGTTTTCCGTAAAAGCATCTGCTCTGAGTTCTGATTCAGCTCAGTGCTGCACTACCACAGGCTGGAAGAGGCTGATGCCTTTTGACATCGGTCGCCTCTGTTGTCCCCTGACAGCTTCATTCCCGGTCCCCCAGTGCTAAACCAAACGTGGCAGCATCTTCCCATACAAAAAGAACAGGCTGTTTCAGCCTACTACCCCTTTTTCATATTGCTTTTTCTTCTGAATGAGTCTTAGGGGAAGTGCAGCTGTCTGACAGACTGTTCCTCATACTATGAAGTGCATGTGGTGGGATTATATATTAAGGGACAGAATTTGCACCTGAGACCACAGGAAGTGATGGAACATTTCTTGCCCCGGTAGAATTGTGAGTCGCGTATATATTTGTTGATAGAGACGTGGCATTATTGGAAAAGCGTTTGAGGGATCGTGCGAGTGGGCGGCAAGGTCATTCCTGTGATGCAGTACCTTTTGAACTCTGCCACTTTTAATAAATGAACATGCCTGACGTATTTCTATAAAAGGGCAACAGACTTTCTGAAATATGCTCTGGTCAAGATCAGGCACCATTATGTGAATAATCAAACTTGATGGCAAGAAAAACATTTCAGTGAGGGACTGGGAGTTAGTTTACATGAGGGGGTGAACTATTCGACAACCAGTAGGGGCTTTTGCACCCTATAACTAATGGTGGAAGTACCCACGTTTTGCCATGGTCGCTCTGCAGGGACTGGGAATGATTTTAGTTCTAGGAATGTCTTTTGGGGGGGACTAAATTAGCTCCTACTTCAGAGAAGGGTCTAACCCAGCATGACAGGAACTGCCAGTGACGTAAATGTAGGGTTGATTGGCCGAACGCATGCGCATGGCACCCAGCATTTTTAAAAAGCCATGTAAACAGTTTATATCCAATATATTTACCCAATGAACATGGAAATCAGCGACACGTGGACCAACGCCGAAGTACAAGCACTTCTCAACCTTTACAGTAAGGAGAAAATCCATCTTGACTTTGAAGGAACCAAGCGAAACATGATTATGTATTTTTGCTCAGCTAGCGACATTGGGCATCAACCACTCGGCAAACGCTAAACGCTGCAAATGCTGTGATGCAAATTTTGTCCTTAGCACAGTATGCACATTCTGTATACGCTCAACACGATTTTTTAACCTACAACATGGATCCGTGGGTAAGAGATTGTGCGTTAGAAAGTGAGAAAGTACCCGCATTTGTACAACGGGGTGTAAAATCCGTATCCCGGTTCTCTTTGGATAATTCGACTCATAAAAACGTATCAAGCCAAGGCACTCGAGAGTTTAAGTAAATATACACTCACCTAAAGGATTATTAGGAAGACCTGTTCAATTTCTCATTAATGCAATTATCTAATCAACCAATCACATGGCAGTTGCTTCAATGCATTTAGGGGTGTGGTCCTGGTCAAGACAATCTCCTGAACTCCAAACTGAATGTCAGAATGGGAAAGAAAGGTGATTTAAGCCATTTTGAGCGTGGCTTGGTTGTTGGTGCCAGACGGGCCGGTCTGAGTATTTCACAATCTGCTCAGTTACTGGGATTTTCACGCACAACCATTTCTAGGGTTTACAAAGAATTGTGTGAAAAGGGAAAAACATCCAGTATGCGGCAGTCCTGTGGGCGAAAATGCCTTGTTGATGCTAGAGGTCAGAGGAGAATGGGCCGACTGATTCAAGCTGATAGAAGAGCAACTTTGACTGAAATAACCACTCGTTACAACCAAGGTATGCAGCAAAGCATTTGTGAAGCCACAACACGCACAACCTTGAGGCGGATGGGCTACAACAGCAGAAGACCCCACCGGGTACCACTCATCTCCACTACAAATAGGAAAAAGAGGCTACAATTTGCAAGTGCTCACCAAATTTGGACAGTTGAAGACTGGAAAAATGTTGCCTGGTCTGATGAGTCTCGATTTCTGTTGAGACATTCAGATGGTAGAGTCAGAATTTGGCGTGAACAGAATGAGAACATGGATCCATCATGCCTTGTTACCACTGTGCAGGCTGGTGGTGGTGGTGTAATGGTGTGGGGGATGTTTTCTTGGCAAACTTTAGGCCCCTTAGTGCCAATTGGGCATCGTTTAAATGTCACGGCCTACCTGAGCATTGTTTCTGACCATGTCCATCCCTTTATGGCCACCGTGTACCCATCCTCTGATGGCTACTTCCAGCAGGATAATGCACCATGTCACAAAGCTCGAATCATTTCAAATTGGTTTCTTGAACATGACAATGACTTCACTAAAATGGGCCCCACAGTCACCAGATCTCAACCCAATAGAGCATCTTTGGGATGTGGTGGAACGGGAGCTTCGTGCCCTGGATGTGCATCCCACAAATCTCCATCAACTGCAAGATGCTATCCTATCAACATGGCCAACATTTCTAAAGAATGCTTTCAGCACCTTGTTGAATCAATGCCACATAGAATTAAGGCAGTTCTGAAGGCGAAAGGGGGTCAAACAGAGTATTAGTATGGTATTCCTAATAATCCTTTAGGTGAGTGTATATAAAAAGTCTATGACACCCTGATGAAGGCTCATTAGCCAAATTAGGCAAATCAACCACCATGGCAACAGATGACAGAGACAAAGAAAACTGAACTGGGAACAGTGCAAAACTAACAGGCTAACAACTAGGGGTACGTTTACACGAAAACGATATGCTTAAAACTGAGAAGTTTTTCCTTAGAGTTTTCCGCGTACAGACGACACCATTGTCAAAACGATCCCCATTCACACGTATCCGCGAAAACGACTAAAAACGCTGTATTTTGCTGCCAGGCCATTAGATGGCGATGAAACACTATAGACTGAACATGTAATATGCATCGTCAGAGATTCGCGTTTTTGTTGTTTACACGGAGACCATTTTCAAAAACTTGCACTTTAAATCCCATTTTCAAAACGTTTTCAGGCACCCAAAACACTGTTGTCGTGTAAACGAACGGTCAAAACGCATACAAAGTTTAACGTTTTTAGTTGAAAATGTTGTTGTATAAACAGCCCCTAAAAAAACCTCAAACCCAGAAACAGATGAAACAGTTTCTTGAGCACCATATCAGCATATTGAAATGATTTCTGAAGGTACTGGAGTAATGCTGCTGAAAATGGAGCTTTGCCATCACAGATTTTCTTTTTAATTTTGTACTCAATCGTAATAACATTTCACAATATTACTGTTTCATTGATCAAACAAATGCTACCGTGGTGAGCATAAGTGACTTCTTTCAAAAACATTAAAAAAAAATCTTACTGACCCCAAACTTTCATTGGTGTTTCACATGTTTATATCCAATCCAGTATATTGAGTGAATTCTTAATATTACACAGCACAACTCAATTCTGCACCAGAAAGCTACAGGCCAATTGGCTAGTACGAAATGCACACCATGACAAATCTGAGGGACGGTTTGATTTGAAGCATTAAAATGCATTACCACTGGAGGTCTATTATAAATATCACAGTTCGATGACAGTAATAGACTGAGAACATTGAAATCACTGTCCAGTCAGTGACGTATTTTTTTTCTGTCAGCATGAAACAGATAATGACACAAAAATCATTATCACCAGGGTTAACATGGCGGGCTAGGTGGAGGTGTTATTAACCTATGCTCGATTTGATCTGCAAACACCACAGACCTGGTCTATAAAGCCAACGGCTAAAAGCTTGACAGAGCCTCATTAGTCTCTGATGCAATAAAATTAGAAGTTGCCCTGGTTTCCTACAGAATTCCACTAGCGCACAATGCCATGTAATTAACACTAGCAATATTATTATGCACTGTCAGTGTAATGTGACACATGCATTGCAACTGGTCGCCTTCACTAAAATGAACAGTTGTCAATGAAAGATTAACTTTTTTATAGGTTTAGATGTGTGCCAAAAACATTGCAAATACATTAAGATTGAAGAGTTTGGTGGTTTTTTTTTAAAGAAATTCATATTTTAATTCAGCAAGGGTTTTTTAAGGGTTTGGGGGTATATTCACTTCTGAAATCTTCTGGTCAAGTGCTCCTGATCATGCTTAAATGCCAGTAGATTTAAACATCATTAACTGCATCCTATCAGCATCCAAGAACTGTTTCTGCTCAACATCTTTTTAAAATAGACCTTCATCAATACCCTCGAGTCCTCCTGAAGGTGGTAAGGTTAGGACATGTAGGAGCGCTTCAGAGGCGTTCAGACGCTGTTATCTCTGGCTGTTCTGACTCAGGTTTGACAAGCTTAGCATGTGTTTGATCAGCTGGGTTGGGTAATCAGTGAACTTATAAGTAGAAAGTATGCAAATCTGCTCAAATTTGATTGGGCCGATCACACATTACAGGTTTTTGCGTTCCATCTGTGCCATGATTTAACTGTTTACACTGCCGATTGCTTTACCTCTCATCTTACTGTTTTTCAGAATCTCACATCATGAATGCCACATTTTTTAAGATGCCATGTCTAGTTAAAAGTAGTTTAACTTCTGAAAGCTCGAGACTGTGGTCTGGAGACCCCTGCATTCTGATCCATTCTGTTCTGCTCAGTTGAGTGTTTTTTCAACGCAATATAAGGTTCATATGTGAAAGGATTCTCACAAAGCTGGTACTTCATGCTTGAACCTCTCAGATGGCAGGAAAACACACTTAACTCAACAAAATTTACTGGTCAGGCAGAAAGGCTTTTTTTTCTTTCTTTCTCTTTTTTTTTTTACAATTGCTTATCCATTTCTACACGGTTCCCCATATCAACTATCTGCTTGGTACAGCAATTCATTTCACATACAAAATGCACTAAAATTACCAAAAAACGTATTCTTCTATAGCAAAGGTTTCAGCCAACAAATACACTGTATCACCCATAAAACAATTACTTAAAAAACAAAAACAAAAAAACGAACAAAAAGGTACAATGTTTCTTTTGTAAAATCTCTTTACAAAACAAGAACGACACACTCTCTTGCACACACACTGCTTATAATTCACTGCAGTATATGTTACATAGTCCATGTTTACATTAAAGTACAAAATTATTCCTAAGTTTCCCTTTTACATAGATGAGAATTGAAATATATTTCAATATGGTATTGCTGTAGCAAATTGCTCTTATTCAGTTTTTTTTTTTGTATTATGTTCAGGTTTTGGTGGTGTTTGTGTCTGAGTGAGAAATAAATTCATGTCATTTGAATGTAGTCACTGAATGCATTTTGTACAAAAGCAATGTGGAATTTTTCACAGTTTTGCCCACATACATGCTGTTGTGTTCACTGTGTGAAGAGTTTTGAAAAAGTGATCTAAGTATTGAGAAATTAGTCCTAGCAATTACAAAAATAAAAATAAATGTGTCGTCTGCTGGTAGCATCGGAGCAACTGCACCAATAAGTAATTAAAGACGCTTTTAGATTTTAGGCAGAACAGCTGAAAAAATATGAATATATTCACCAGTAATATGACTTAATTGCTTATAACCTTTGACCATAATGTGGCGCTGTTACCATAAATTTGGCGTGGTCAGTGTGAGGTGATAATGACATATGCAAAGTGTGGGGTCAATATGTCAAAGCATTGCAGAGTTACAGCCTCAGAATCAGTTTGGCACCATGTCATCAAATTCATTAATGACGGATTGGTTGATCAAAAACGACATAAATGCCAATGACCTTATGAGTTTCATAACGATAGCGTTTTATGATAAAATGGGAAAATTGGGTATTATTCGACTCGGACTCCACTGAAGAGACCAGATTCATGATTTTTCGGCAAACCGTTTAGAAGTTCTAAGCAAAAATAGACATTTTCATATCTCCAGACCAGTAGGTGGCGCTGTGCCGAAACACAGCATGTAGCCTCAGGTCTGATTTGTGACAATATGCTAAAGCGTTGCAGAGATATAGTCATTCATCAATTTTGACATGCTCTGTCAAATTAGTTCGGGTGTTATTAGAGAACGGTTTGGTTCATAAAAAAATAAAAACTGTTTTGACATCATGGATGTGACTAATATGTGAACCAATTTTGGTGAAAATCGGACAAACCGTCTAGGACAATTGCGGAAAAGTCGGGGGTTTTTTTCGGAATATTTTTTTATGATGGAAAATTACAAAAATGCGATCTAAACATCTTGAGCCAAGGATCCAGAGGAAAGCTCTTACAGTGCAAACGTTATTTGCATGAACGTAAGTGCAACTTCAAACAAAGACTCTCCAGAGACTCCAAATTTGGTGTGGTTCAGACTGTTCAGACTGTCCTCTATCTGTGTGCCAAATTTCATCATTTTCCCACAAGCGGTTCTATGGGCTGCCTGCCATAGACTTCCAGAGCGGAAAAAGCAAGAGAAGGAAAAGAAGAACAACGCAACTTCAGCGACTGTATCTAGGGTTAGTGCCCATGCTGGACTTCTGGATTTCATTTTGAAAATCGGTATATAAAACATCAAATGAGAGATTCATCTTTTGTTTCATACCTATTCTTTCCATGCAAAAGAAGGGAATAAGATTTCTAAACTGATGCTAAATTAAATATGTCTGAAAACATTTCAAGTAGGCTTGAATGATACATTAATTTAGTTTCAATAATAATCCAAAATGTGTATTTACAATTTGTTTATGAACAATTAGTTTTTTCAATCTTTTCTAGAGAGTTCAAAGAATATTATTAAAAATAAATACAATAAAAGATCATATAAAACAATTGTTTGTTTGTGTATAAATGCATGTTATCTGTTATAACTGTATTCATTCCAATACACTGTGTTATCTAAGCTAAAGTACACTGTAAAAAACAATCCTGCAAAAAAAAAAAAAACGGTAAACTACTGTGGTTGCCAGCATCATACCGTAAAAATACAGTGTGTTACTGTTTTTAAAATGAACAGCTAAATACCGGTTTGCCAGCTACAGCTATATGCTGTTAAATTACAGTTATATACAGTAGAAATATATACTGACAAACCGGTATTTAGCTGTTAATTTCAAAAACATTTACATACTGTTTTTTTTACGGTATGATGTTGGCAACCACAGCTGCCAGTAGTTTACCGTTTTTTTAGAGGATTATTTTTTTACAGTAGATATATAATGTATAACATCAACTTGCTGTTTCCAGTGTGAGCCCTGACACTCACGTTAATAATTCAGCAGCAAGTAAAGGACAAAGGTGTATTACAACACTCACAAACTGGCTTTCCCTGACAGCCCAAATCCATTGAGGCCAATTCATTCAACCCGTCCATGTCTTTTGGTGGTTTTCAGCCACACCAAGCAGCACCAGGGAACACTTCACCTTCACCTACCACTTCTTCACCTCAAGGTCACAGGTCCCAGAGAGACTGACAGCATCGTTAATGCTTGCACTTTCACACAGACCCCTCACCCACCGACCTCCTTATTCATCCTCTAATCTCTCACTTGTAAATAAACAACAGCTTCATCTGACGCAGACTTGACAGCGTGATGCATGGGGAGCCATGGATAGTCTATTTTGAGCTCTTACGGGAAAACTTTCTTGCAGTGACTTTGCAAAGACCTTTGAGAGAAAGATCAAATTCACTCTGGATGCTTTGGTGTCGTTCAGTGTGGCACGAGATCAAGGGTTCTGTGATGCGCGCTTCCTTTCAGGCTGAGGAAATCTTGAAATGGGATGATTAATTCAATCCAGTGTCTGGAAAACTTTCATTTTGTGGCTGGGAAGTCGAAATCTTTTTCACTACTTTAAAAAAAAAAAAAAGGTTTTATACAGACAATGCAAGTTTCTGCTACTCTGAATATCACAGAAGAGAAAAATAGCCTCTGAAGGTCATCTATAGACTTTATCTTCTGAAGTTCTCATCTTAATCTTTGTAAAGAGCATGCGATTGATTTTATACACAATCAATTATAATTATCTTCAGCCAATTTATCCTGACCACCTCAGTTGAAGCCACGGCCGCAGTGTAAATTGGTTTAACTAACACAAATGTTTCCTATTAAAACAGAAAGATGGGATTGGGCATTTTTGTTTAAATAGCTATTGCAAAGATGGCTTCTCTCAAGTGATCTATATTGCAAATAAGATAAAGCAGGCCTGCTTTAAGATCCCAAGTTGCTATATTTGCTTTACTAACTTTCTAAATCATATTTTATGAAAACATATATTGATAATCATACATTATGAAAACAAGGGACTTGGAATTATTGCCATTTACATACTATGTACTTATTATAGCAATTACAATTACTTGGTAATAACTATAGGTACTTAACTTGAGCCTACACCTAAACATATCTTTAACCCATATAGTTTATAAACTTTATACCCATATTGGCTATAACTGTAACTACTGTAATAACCGAAATTATATAATGTTTATATATGTTATATAAACATTTTTATGTTGTCTGTATGCTACAATGCCTTGTATATTATGTACTAAACGTGTATATCCTATCAAAAATATTTCCTAGTACACTTTTTCTAGCAAAAGCGAGGGAATATTCATACCGGATTCAACAATTTTTTTAATAAAAATAAAAAATAAAATCCACTTTTAGGAGTACACTATCACAGAGGTGGCTTCAAATGTAACAGATATGAACTAAAAGCAAACGTTTAATGAGGTCTCAATCGATGTTGATCTTATGATGGATCTTATAAAAGAATGACTTCTCTTTACCTGCCACAGGCTCTTTGGTGGGGTACAGTTTGTTGTCGACTGTCATGCTGATGTCACAGAAGACTTCCTCTTCATCTCGATCTGCATCAAGCTGTATAAACAAGAAAGCACTTGTGTCAGGCATTCTGGGCTCTTGACAGCGTAGACAGAAAAAAAGATTTGGCCCTAAACACATTTTAATTGGACGGACAGTTAAGGGGTTCAATATGCTATTGATTTAACCAAGTAATATAATACAACTTTCAGGACTATGGGTCCTATGTGAGATCCACAATGAGCAGGAAATAGAAAAGGGGTCCTCGGAGTTAAAGATGACCGTGACAATGCCTGATTTATTGTTTGAGTTGACACAAAGTTAGGACACAACCTTGATAGGTATTTTTTTTAAACTCATTTTAAAACTTTTTTTGTTTGTCAGTTTTATATTGTGACCTCATGCTGAGGACAGGTTAAATTACATGTGTTTTCCTAGTATAGAACATGTAATTAAAACAATACTAAAGAAATGATTTTAAAAGAAAAGCAATGAATGTCCTGAGTGTACAGATTTTATTTAGATGCAACTTTTTAAGTATTTTTATTTTGACGAATTTCTTTATTTTTAATATAGAGGGGGCTTTTGTGTGTACGACATGTCTTGTCCCTTATCTCAAGAATCAGTGATATATATTGTGATCATACATTGTATGAATTTTGTTTCAGTATAATGAGTTTCATTAGGTGGCTCAATTAGGTGGTAAACAAGATAACAAGATTTCAGACAGCATGGGTTCATCGATCTAAGGCTTGGCCAGAGATTCATTCATTTGGAACCATGGTGTGATTCACCATTAAAAGCAGGCTTCTTCACAATCTAACCATTACCTTCATAAACATTGTAAAAAGTATAAAAGCAGAACATATACCTAGACACTCAGTTCTAGTACTTAGTCCTGAACTGCAGAAGATTATCAAAAACACACTTCACAAGAACCATTTCAAGTAATGCACTGTGACAAAAAAAAAACAAAAAAAAATCTTGAAAAATGGGGAGGCGAAGCAACGACCCCCTCCAACCTGTCTGAATGTTTCCATGACAACAGACTATAACGGGCCACAGCGTAGCAGGTACAGCGTGGGAGTGTCCCTCGGGCTTCAGAAGACTGTGTACCTGTCATATCATTATTGGATACACACAAAGGTGTTGATTATAAAAAATGAAAACTCACATTTATTGGGTTTTCCGACCTTTCCCGCCTCAAAGACAGTGGGCCAAAATGTATATGTCTAACCAAAGTCCACCTTCTATCCATTTTTTTTTTATTTATCTCCATATAAAAGTACTGTGGGTGTCCCATTTTACTGACTTATTTCCATTTCCACACTTTAAAATATTATTTGACTACAAATGCAAGACTACATCACATTTGCATTCTTTAGGTATTCCTGTGCATACACTAGAAGTCAGAACAAGGAATTGGTACCGATCAAAACCGATTTGATTATGTTTTATTATTTTTTCAGTTTGTATTGTTGTGTTTGCATTGTATATACATTTCAATAGTGTCAGAATGAAGCTGTGCTTAGGCTTTAGTCACTCTCAGCGTCACAAAACAGTCTTTGATAGAGGTCAGCCTAATGGTAATTGTAGCCATTCTCTTGTTTTGTTTCTTAAAAATCATAAATGGCCAAACACAACTGAAACACAAGCGTCAACACTGCTTAGTGAGAGAGCAATCCCATTTCAGAGTGCTAAAGTGGTGCAGGGTATTCATTTTTTAAGGTCTGAGAAAGATAGAAAAAAACATGACTCAGTTCATTGCAACAGTCAAATCCTTCTCTGAGGTCTGAGCTTAACACTCATGATGAAATGGTAGATCACACAGTGTGACCAAACTATTCCAGACTGCTAAAACTGCTGTTCACTTTTCTCTTTTTACCATTGTAGATGTAGACTCATCAAAATACAAAATATGGACTGAACTCCATTACTGTTCCAAGGTAGATCCACGGTGTACCGTATCTTTGTAACTTCTTCCTAGATTTTTTGCATTTATATTTAGACATCCCTAGTCAAAACACCAGTTACATGAAATTCATTCATCCTTGAAATGGTAATGATATCATTTGTACATTGATAATAAAAAACAAAAACATTTGTATACATAACATATACGCATTGCAAATATCGCATTTTGGACCCAAATGCAATGTAATGCAATTCAATTTGATTCGTTTTGATTCAGTTCAATTCGATTTAATTCAATGCAAAGCAATGCAGTTCAATTTAATTCAATTAAAAATAAAGAATTCCAAAACAAATTCAAATCAATGTGATTCAGTTAATCAAAAATCGATGCATTTCACATCAATGCGATGTTAGATATAGATCCGGGTCGCCAAAGACCAGAATTTGTAATAATGATTGGTGAAACATTCATGCATTTAATTGCTATTTTTTTCAAATGCTTAAGCAGCAACATATTTAACTATTTCATATTATATTTCCCTACAGTTACAGCAAGACAAGAACAAAATGTAATGTATCCAAATAATTAGTAAATGAACCTTAGAGACCTGAACATCAGCACACACTTTTGTTCAACGGTCATTCCAGAGAAGGGTTAAAAGGTGATTTTTTTTTCTTCTCAGGAAAGTACATCAAACCCCATGTGGCGACACTAAAGCGACTCACCACCAAAGCATTATAGATGGCTAATTAAATCAGTCTATTTTTTGCTATGAAGGGATGCACTTCAATCAAAGCTCCACCACAATCAATTATTGCTCTCTCTCTCTCTCTGCAGTTACACTTAAAAAGGTTAGAGCAGTGCCCATCATCAGAGCGCTCTGCTGGAATGCAGGAATTACTCATCCATGAGATCCAAAGCAAAAGAAAACAAACAATAATGTCGCAGTTTGATTCTAAATGTAGATGTTGTTTGTGTGTGATGCTTTTTATCTGGAATGCTTGCAAGTCAGGGCTGGGTAATTATTGACCTCAAATGACATCAACCAAAATGTATTGCAGGACAAAGGCCAGATAATGAGCAAGATATTGATGGCATTTACAATTGCTGGGGGGTTTGTTTGTCAAGCCCAGGCATACTGGTTATAAATTATTTCGAAAATATAATTTGAGAGGCTTCATAATTATATGATCTAACAGACTCGTTTAACATAATCTTCAGCCGGTCGTTCCTCATGGAGAGGTTCTTCAGAAGGACACACAGCCAAGAACAGCACATGGTTTGATAGACTTTTCCACTTTTTATTCTTATAACATTTAGAAATAATAGCATCCTTCTTCCTCCTCATTACCTCACTGCGACTGGACAGACCAAATAGTTGACATGCAAATAAATTGGTAATGTGCAAAGTAAGCGGTCAAGCTGCAATCAGATTTATGACATCAAATGAAGAAATCAAATGATTTTTGTAGTCTTCTTTCAAAATGTGACTGGTGTAAAGCATGTGATATGATGTACATGTATTTAGTTACTATACTCAAGTATCTTGTTGGCAGTGGTTGTACTGAGTGTCAAATATATTAGCAACTTTTACTCTCTACTTGACTACATTTTTGAATAAGTACACAGTTGTGGTCAGACTTATTTGCAACCCTGGGAAATATGATCAAAGATGGCTGTAAAAATAAATATTTTTTATCCTTTTGAAATTTCATTAAAAAAATTCACAAAAATCGAACCTTTCATTGAAGTAAATGAAAGGGGGGGTTCACATTATGAAATAAATGCTTTTCTCCAGAACACGTTGGCCACAATTATTGGCACCTCTAGAATTTCTTTATAAGTAAAATATCTCTGAAGTATATTCCCATTAATATTTGTCATTTTTTAGCACACAAGGGTGACTAGTAGGAACATGAATTTGTCTAGCTATGACTTCTTGTTTCACAGGAGTATAAATATGAGGAAACACAAAGGCCAAATTCCCTTAATCATCAAGTAAAGATACAATAATTTAGTTCTGATGTGCAGCAAGAGATTTGTTGAGCTTCACAAAATAGAAAGTGGTTGTAAGAAAATAGCTAAAGCATTGAAAATTCCCATTTCCACCATCAGGGCAATAATTAAGAAGTTCCAGTCAACTAAAGATGTTACGAATCTGCCTGGAGGAAGATGCAAGTCTATAATGTC
Source organism: Tiaroga cobitis (assembly GCA_030578255.1). NCBI lineage: Eukaryota > Metazoa > Chordata > Actinopteri > Cypriniformes > Leuciscidae > Tiaroga > Tiaroga cobitis. The sequence continues at coordinate 17,387,464 of CM060592.1, read as the reverse complement.
TTAATAGCGAGGATGAAAGTTTGAGTGGCCAAAGACTCTTCATGAATCACAGATGGAGAATTGCAGAGATTAGTTGAGTCTTGGGGTCAGAAAGCCTAAGAAAATTATAGCATCTACATCACCACATGTTGTTTGGGAGGGTTTCAAGAAAAATCCTCCTCGCTCATCCAAAAACAAACTCCAGCATATCCAGTTGGACTTCAGTTCAGTTCAGACTGGAACTTCAAAAGGGACTAGATTCTTTGGTCAGATGAAACAAAGCAAAAAAAAAGCTTTTTGTCAGAAAACCCACTAGATAAGTTTAGTGGACAAAGAGATAAAAAGTATGCCATGCCCACGGTTAAATATACTGCTGGATCTTTAATGTTGTGGGCATATTTTTTTGCTGGAGGTCCTGGACATCTTGTTCAGTATCATGGATTCTATCAAATACCAACAGATAAAAAAAATAAACCCTGACAGCCTGTGCTAGAAATCTTATAATGGGCCATGGTTGTATCTTCCATCAGGACAACGATCCAAAACAAACATCAAAATCAACACAAAAATGAGTCACTGAGCACTAAATGAAGCTTCTGCCATGGCTGTCCCAGTCCCTGACCTGAACCCTATAGAAAATGAGTGTGGTGAACAGAAGATGAGAAGCACCAACATGGATCTGGGAACGGTCATGAAGTCATGAATGGTCTCTGATCTCTTGTCAGGTGTTCTCCAAACTCATCAGGAATCTGTAACAACTGAGACCAATCAGACACAATTATTTGTTATGGTTAACAAATAATCTTTAAAGCTCAACATCCCCCAACAGTGCAAGAAGGGTTACCAGGACTACGATCAGATAAGTTGGCTTTATTGGTGTTAAAAATGTGGTCACATGTTCAAGACAGAGACGATGGGGAAGACAGAAACAGCCTTTAATACAGACTTTGCTGCATTAATTATAGACAAACTGATCTATAAATGAACATGAAGAACATTTTGCGAAAGATTTTCTGTCTTTTGCAATGTCTTTTAATACTATTATTTTGTTGATGCTGTGTATTTTACAATAGAATCAGTGGTCACCTATACCATGTTTGGTCTCTATAAATTGGTACTTTGCAGATCGAAATGATTGTGTACATGATATTTCGATAGCTGTGCAACATATTAGTATTACCAGAATCGTTCTTAGTTTCTTCATCAGAAACAAATCCAGCTGCATATGTAAATGAGCATGCTTAAAACAAAGATTCATAAATCAACCACAGAGGAATTTTCCCGCTCGGAAATTCCACCCTTCTCATTGGTCAAGCAAACCCGGAGAGGCGGGGCCTTTCTTTGGCTTTATTAGAGGCCAATTCACAGAGACTCTCTCTCTCTCTAGTTTCCTGCTTCTCGACTGGTGGGTGAGGTCTGTGGGAACCCCCACCGGGGCCCATGGGCCCCAGCTGGCTGTGACCACGGCCCGCTATGCTTTCACTCTCCCAACAGAGTCAGACTGTTGTTTCTTCAATCCAAAACTGCAACTTTGCCATTACTGAATGGGCAACCATCAACTCTTCCGACTTCCTCACTCCTTGGTTACCTTCGTGGCCTCTCCGGCCCAGGGACAGCAGGCCTTGACTCACAACCAGCCATGTGCTCATGGAGAGAGAAAAACTTCATCCAGATCAGAGTCGAACTACCCATGCAAGTTCATCATATCTTCATCCAAAGGAGAAGAAAACAATTACAACTTCAATGTTTGACACTAAAAGGAAACATCAACATTTTTCCAAGATCTTCAAGAAATGTGTCTGCTGCAAATGCCATGCAAGTATACATTTAATGAGGTACTCTAAAAATGATAAGCTGATGGTTCTTTTCACAGTTAAATGAATCTCCTCCATAGTTTCATTTCCGGCTTCCAGTTCCATTCCATCACCCTTTTACCTTTACATGTATGCATGTATTTATGTATGTATGTTTGTTTAGTTTAGTTATGTTTGTGATTTAGTTAAACTTGTGCACAATATGTACAATACGTATTTGGTTCTGATTCACTGCTTGCAAACAAAGTCTCTTTTACGATCTTGATCTTGTTACATGCTCTAAGTGCTGTACATGCTAAGAAATAATTATTTTTCTGTAGACATGGAAGATACCCTTTTCTTAGAATAAATGAATAATCAAAAGAGTTCGTTGGACAAACTGATTAATTGATTGTAATATTAATTTAGCTACATCAAGTTCATCCAATTAACTGACCCAAATATTCATAATTAATCATAACAAGTTATTATTGATTATTAATATTTCATAGAGCTAATTTGTTACATATTATAGGAGAAAACTCAGAGTTGTTATCTTGGCAATAGGAGGTTGCAAAATGTATTAAATAAAAGGGTGCATAATTGTGGCCAACATGTTTTGGAGAAAAGCATTTATTTCATAATGTGATTTCCCCCCACTTTCAATTCTTTTACTTCAATGAAAGGTTAGATTTGTGCAAATTCTTTGAATGAAAGATCGAACCGAGAAAATGCAGATTTATTTGTACAGCCATCTTTAATCATATTTACCAGGGGTGCCGATACTTCTGACCACAACTACTCTTTACTCCAATACATTTGTGATGAGTAATGCAATTACTTTGTTACATTTTGCATGCCACCTAACTTGTATCTGCAGCGGTTTATTTATCTTGTGCGTTTTGCTCTTACTCGCCCAAACTTGTCAACAAGCTGAGAATACGAGTGCATTAGCAGGTAGTTGTGAATCGCAGGCGTTTTATATTTGAGATGAGGACATGACTGCAGCCGACGAAGAGGCCGAAACCAGCAAGTTCAGTGCAAGTAGCCTTTGACTATTTCGTTTTACCTAACATCATTTTATTTATCCGTTATATTTAACAAACCTTTCTAAAGGATTAAGGATATTACTTTACTTATTCCCTTTTTGAGTCCTTTAGTTTTACTGAGACATGAGTGTTTGTAGACGTCTAAGAGGCTGTTGTGTCGACCTTGATTTATTGCAATTTTAAGGTGTTCAGTTTGATTTAGATTTTAGAAAATAATGTGATTACTCTCCTCACGAATCAACTGTTTCTTGTTTTTTCACTGGCATGTCTCTTAGGTTTTGAGGACTAATGCATTTTGTGCCTACGTTCAGTACAAGTAAAATACTTAAGTACTGCTAAAATCAGATACTCCTAACCCCCAGTTTTACAGACAAGGCTTAAGCCTAGTCCAAGACTAAAATGCATGTTTGAGCTGTTTTAACTGAAAGCAACTTGCACTGACATATCTTAGAATGCTGTTGTTTTGTCTCAAGATACACACCAGTAATGATTTTTTTTCAAAGGTATGTTTATAAAAGCTACTTAAATCTCTTAAATGAGCTAAGGCATAATCCTGGCTTAATCTAAGCCCTGTCTGTGAAACCAGGCCTAAGAATTTCACTCAAGTCGTATTGGAATTGGTGACTTGTAACTTGTAATGGAGTCGCTGTTAGGTATCTTTACTTGTAGGCTACTCAAGTATGGTTTTCAGGTACACTTTACCCCACAGATCCTCAAATTGCGGAATAATTGTCTCGGAATAATCTCTTATGTGGTAGAAATGGGCTTTCACAGATATGTATTAAAATTGGGCAGAGACATTCTGATGATACAACGTGAACGGTGTTCATAACTATTTGTTTGAAAGCATGAATGTCATGCCAGTTCCAAATGCTTGTTGACATCCTACAGAGACTGAAATCAAACACTTCACCTCTGCCTCGATCTGAGCTCGAAGGCTGCAGACATCATGTATCATGTTTTTGTGAACCTTAAATCTTCCTGTCACAGGGTAACGAGTTAGCTAACAGCACCAATTATAACATTCTGTATTCATCAGAGATGCTGCTTTCTTCTCCTCTCAAACAGACTAGTGAAGGTTGCTTCACCATAGCAACAAGAAATTACAGAAGACACAAGAGAATCCCAAACAGCATTTTCTGGGTCATTCTTCACATCGCTGTCATTTCTTACACCTTTTGAACTTCTGAGAGTTACCTGTAGTCAGATCTTATTTTAATCTCCAACAACCAATTGCAAACTTCTAGCGGAGATTATTTCCACACAACATCTGTACCTGTAACTGATTTTTATTAAACTTCCTGCAATTGGATTGTACCTTCGCCTCCGAATCCTTCACACCAACGTTGTGCGGTCATTACTGCAGCCAAACATGACAATGATAATGTCTGATATCAATACATCAGAATTCTAAATACATTCAGAATATATATATATATATATATATATATATATATATATATATATATATATATATATATATATATATATATATATATATATATATATATATATATATATATATATATATATATTTAAACAGTGTCTATTTACACCAAGTGCAAACAGCCCACCTTGTTGGCAGAGGCTATTTACACTAACTCCGCCCACCATTGTTTGATTAAGCCGGAAAATTACAAAAGAAATACCATTCATAACAGGATCAGTGGCATGGAGAGTTGACAGGGATAGGGGATTAATTACAGGGATAATTAATGTCCCATTAAGACAGCATCCATTTCCGTTTTTAATAAATATAATCATATGTTGCTGTAGTGTTGTTGCACACTGTTTTATACTATACAATACACCAGGGACGGATTAACGATGGTGATAGAAAATGAAATTGTAACACTTGACTAACAGATACATTCCATTTCCATCAGTAATAGATAAACAGAGGCAGCGTGTGCAGAATAATTTGGTTCTTCATGACAGCTAATGTGAAGACCATCATCCCAATAGTTCAGAAGTCCACCAAACATAACTCAGACAGTTTTCATTATAATTTCTGGAAGGTTCATTAAAGTAAATGTGTATTCCAAATCTTACACCTGAATCTCAAAAGCACCATTCACACCCCAGGAATCATTCCAAGCAAAATTAAGAGACATTATTAGGAAAGTCATTAGAATATCACTTAGAGGTGAAAGCAGCAAAATGCAAATGTTTCAATTTGAGACCATTTCTAAAAAAGGGCGAGAGAGAAAGAGGTCAAAAGTATTTGGATGGAAATTTGTATTGCTAAAGTCCCCCTGTGGTGAAAATCAAGTTTTTAATGTTGTTTATATGTCTATGTGGTGTTTTTATATGCTTTAAGACAAACCATGTGCAAATTCACAAGTCAACACCATTGCTGAGTATTTTCTCCGTAAAACTGCAGTGAACCAAAGACAGTCTCAAAAACGCGTTTTGAAATTGCAGTTGTTCTCCGCGTCACAAACATGTTGTAACCAACACTGTCAACGTACGGCGCGAGCTTTAGCATATCATCATTATATGCTGCGAAGCAGGAGTCTCAAGAGAAGCCAGGTTATACCTATACGTTTCTGTTGATATGAAAAATCAGGTACATTTAGCAATATAGCGGGTGAATTATGTGTATGATGTATATTACGATGTTATGATGAACTATATGCCTTCCACTGACGTTCTAAAATGTTCATATTGTTTCTAAGGATGCTGATTTTTAGAAGGCAGCTGTCTGACTCTAAGATGATTTTTTTGATGCTGTTCACTGTATTTAAACCATTTATTTTGATTCAACACCATTGGATCAGGTTTCCAGTTCAAATGTGATTCCTTTATGGTAAATTAACCTGAAACGGTTACTCTTAACTTGATGACTTGATGATGTTTTCATTAGTAACGTGTTTCAAGGGCTGTAACATGTAACATGTTCCTAACCCAAGAATGGGGAAATATTTAGTGTGACATAAGCAACACATTTTTAACTGTTTGATAACGTAGTCAAGCCAAAGACAAATCATATTAATTACCGACGTAGAGAGCGGTACATAAAATGCATTACCATTCTGATACATTGACCTGTATGAGCCTAATTCACACTTCCACTTAAACATATATGGCTAAATTAAACCAGTATTTCTTTCCACTTGTCAATGTGCTCATTGTGTGTGTCATTGTCAAAGACCGAATGGATCAGGTAGTCCGAGCTCTTGTGATTGAGTGGAGGGGGGAATAACACGCATATTCATGGTTCAATTCATAGTATACGCAGATCTGCATGATGGCTCTGCGTATACTAAATGAAGCAGGGGTGTAGAGTTACATTCAAGCTATTTTCAGGCATGAAGAAATGATTCTCACAGGGAAAAAAAACATTTAAATGTGTTATTTTGGTGATCAAAGATGAGTTTTAAGGGATGAAATTAGGCGAACTTTCCCAATAAACATCTCAACAGAAAAAAAAAAGGCTATCAAGCTCCAAAAAGAACTAATAGCTAACCTATATGATAGGTCTGTGAGAGTGAAAGACGGAAATTTAAGCTGTTGACGTGCTTCGTTTTGGTTACGACATGTAAAAAACAATGTTGTTTTTTCACAATCTGACTCACTTCAGGGAAGATAATCAATGCGTTTTCCACTGATAAATAACAGCATACAGATTTGGAAAAGCATGAGGATGAGTAAATAATGACACAATTATTTTAAATTGAGCTTTTCTTCAATAATACAGAACCACAAAAGAAATGTCTGACGCTTCCACAAACTTCTAACCACAAATACGCCGCATATTCATAATTTCGTTTAGCATTTAGTTTTGCTGAGAGCAGTAGCCTAATTTATATTCTCAAAGTAGTTTTTCTAAATAAGAAGGTTTTTCTGTACACAGAAGATCAGCAGGAAGCAATATGACGAGTTATTATTATAGATCTTCACAGCCAGCGCTGAACTAATGCGGTTTCTCAGAATCCCGTTTGAGATATAAATATGTCTCAGGACTCTAATGTTCATAGAATATATAAGAGCAATGTGGCATATTGCAATTAGGCTCAGCTTGTCGTCCGCAATGGGGGGTTTGACAAATTACTCAAACTGTTCAACAGAATTATAAAAAAAAAAAAAAAAAAACTGTGAATGAATTCGATGAGCCCTAGATTCCTGAATTCCATTAGGCTACCTTATTTAATGCAATCATGCTTTCATACAAAAATCTCAATTTACAGAGGAAAGATGAAAAAAGACAAATTTCAGATATATAATCTACTCACAAAACACACTGATTCAATATTATATTTGTTAGATAAAGAATGTGAATCTACAGGTTAATGAGCTAGTGTGATAATCAATGTGAGTTGATGAGTTTCCCTACTAGGCAAAGACAGATTTTGCCTGTATCAACGCAGTTATGCTTTTCATGAAAATATAGCCTGTCCTGAATCAACAACAATTTCTGAGAACTTAAAATAGCTATGAACGGTAGCCCCCCTTAACGTTCTGGCCTTCCCAAACCCATGACATAGCAGATATTGTTCAAATGGAAAAATGTCATTCCTATTAAAGGAACACTGACATTTTCAGCTTGCATAAATAAACATTCTTGGTTAGTTTATTTTAAAGTGTCCTTGTTACAGTGTAATCATACCTTTTAGTGCTGAGTAATATTGTACATATTATGGGTCTCAGGTTATGATTAGGTTTGGGGTTAGTTGCATAATTTATACATAATTTAGTTATTACACATACTTTATGTCACCTGTATGAAAAACAGGGAAGAATAAAAAGATATTTTAAAGAACGTTTCAGCTGTATAATGGAAGTCAATTGTATTTTATTAGATGAACTAGAAACAATATCTTCTTTTATGTTCAACATAAGAAACAAAAAAGTCAAATAGGTTTGGAACAACATGAGGGACAGTGAAATTTGACAGAATATTTATGTTTGGGTGAACAATCCCTTTAAAAGAAAAAGGTCCGACATTTGAGGAGGTCAGTAAAGGAAAACACTCAGGAAAGTGATTTCACTTGTGCTATATGTAGCTCTTCAAATACTTTTCCCCCCTTTCAATACGACTCTGGCTCTCAGTTTAGATTTAAAGAAAGATGCTTTGTAAAGATCCATTCTAGGGTCATAGGTGTAAAAAGTTTTGCCGTTAGCAATTTCAGCCCTAAAGTTGCTTTTACAGTGCCTGCAGGCAGAATGAGACATACTGCAGCAAACTAGCAAAGTTTAGAGCAACACTAAACCTGAAGATGACAATCTTGACAGCCAGCACACACACTCTACTGCATGTAGTTGACATTAAGCAGGTAAATGGCACACTTCATTCATCTCAAGGGAACCTGAAATGTCCCATATATGACATTACATTACATCTGTTGCATCACCAGTATTTGCAACATCCAGTGACAAGATGTCTGCTAAACTAATTCATTGCTTGTTGTGCCAGCAAAATGCGTCGGTATCATGCATGCATTATAACTTTGTTTAATTCCCCCTCTAAATAATGAGGCGCATGTACGTTTCTAAACCTGTTGCATGGGATTTTTTTCAATGGATTTAAAATAGGCTCCATTATTTATATCAGTTTCACCTGCAACCCACAGGGACCCCGTCGCCATGGGAACTGCCGAGGTGATTGGGAAAAGATTTCACATCTTAGGCTTATCCAGCCTGAAACGCAGGCAGTTGTGTTCCATGAGATGCCAGACTCAGCCCAGTATATATCTTCTCAGACGGGAGCGTAGCATTCTCTCCACGTCTCATCAGCTGCAGTCAAACACATCAGCTGATTGGATTTCCCTCATACACGTATAAGAGAGGAAACCTCATTCATCAGTTTATTTCCGTTATAATTACTTATTGTTTTTAGGTTAAAGTAACACCAGGTAACTTTTGCTCTCGGGGTCCCCCTACAGTTGGGAAACAGTATTGTCCTCTACTACTGTCGTAAACTCTGTCATCCGACATGCACGTGCATTTGTTGACAATCATGATAGCCCTGAACACTGTAGGAGGAGGTCATATGCAGGTGTTCTGCTTGCGTCGCGTGTGTAATGTCTTCATCCCTGGTACAGTGGCATATATTTCAGCATGTCATATGAATATAATTTCATGGGTTTTATTTTTTTTCTAACGACAAATGATCGCGATGATCACGTTTACAAGCCAGCGTCATTATAGTAGCCTAGTCTATTGGTTACCGTTTTCCTGAATCTATATGATACTTCAATGCAATGTTTGAGTGGTAGATAATAACCATATATCGTCAATATTATATCAAGCTACCATAAATGAATCTGCAAATTTTACAAATCGATTTGCATTATAGCTTAAGGCAAGACAAATAAACAAATATCACAGACATGTTAGGTATCCTAAAATATGATTTTGTACATCTTATATATTTACTTGCAAGAATGTAGCCCCTACCAAACTTGTACACGCCGTTTAGACATAGGCTTTCATTAGATTTATTTTATTTTATTTAGTATTGCACAAGAACAACATGAGGGTGGAAATTCGTCATCCGGAAAAATTGCGACAAGAATCCCGTTTGCCTCTGTAGCTATCAATAATCGGAAATTACACAATCAAGTAACTTTACACATGTAACAAATGAGAAGCTATGAACACAATGATAATATTAATAATCTTCCTCCTTTCTTTGTACATGTTGAGTAGAGTACACTTTTTAGGTCAAACATTTGCTATTCGCATTTCATCGATTGCAAAGTTCAAATCAGAACGAGAATGCTAGCGATAGCTAACCATCAAAAACTAGAATATCGTTTACTAGCTACCAGATTGATAATTCGCTACTCTACTATCATTACTTGATTCAAGAAGATAAACGGAGGATAAGATAGCTTCCGTAACATAGTCAGGCAGACAAAAAAAAACAAAGAGATAGTATGCAAGCATGACAGCCAAGTCCATCGGTCGGGCACGCCTCCTCCTCCTTCAGCTCACGCCAGCGAGAAAACACTGGCCCAATGGTGATCCTCGTTCTGCCTTTAACGCGATCACTTTCTCTTTTTCTCTTTTTGCTTTGCTCCAATAAAACCTTTGCTTTCTTGTTTTTCTGTGCTGCTTCGGCCATGACTATAACATTTGGCTCGCACGTCTGATTTTAAGGAAGTGGGGGTGTTGGTGGAAGTGACGTATATGCCGTAAAGCAATCGAATTTTGTAGTTCTCTTTGTTCGTCGGTTACTACCCGAAAACCCGAAGTTTAAAAGTACGATTAAAAACGCTACAGACCCCGTCAGGCTATGGCAGACGTGTCATTCAACCTATTGTAAGTCAATGTACCATCACAAGAGACTTGGAAATATATTATGAAGGTTGAAAAGTTACCTAGTGCTGCTTTAATACAATGGCATGTGTTTTGTTGTAGTTTAGTCTAGTTTAGTCATCTAGTTTAGTCATAAAACTCTAGAGAGCAAACTAAGGGTGATGGGTTTACATGCAATCTGCAAGCAATCACATCATTACCGCATGGCACAAGCTGATTGGCCTCTGCTGATCCCGCAGCCAATGAGATTGCTTGCTCAACACTTATCCATCCATCCACCCATCCATCTGATATAGATGCTGCTTTTAAATTTGGCTTAAGGATGAGTAAATAATGGAACTATTTTGATTTTGGGAAAAACTATTCTTTTAGGCAGCCCAAGTTGTAATGTATGCACATTTACTACACATATACTGAATAACAGATGTGCTTGAGTGTTTTATGACACATCTATTATTGCTTTGCACTTCATGGAGGACATCACAGTCAAACAATCTGAATGATCTACAAGGACATATCAACTATATCAAAACCCTCAAAATATCAACCATCATTTGAATTTAAAGGGATAGTTCACCCAAAAATGAAACTTCTGTCATAATCTATGCTTTCTCATGTAAATCTAAACCTGTATGACTGACCGTTTTCTGTGGAACACAAAAGAAGGTATTCAGAAGAATGATTCAAGAACTGTTTTTGTCCATATAACACAAACAAACAAACATTCAAATACACAGATATTTTGAATGGCCGCACAAACGTGGAATTTAAAGCACAATGACAATCTGACAACTATTCCATTAGCCTCAAGAGAACCCTGATATATTCAGATGTCTCTCTCTTCTTTTTCCCTGTGTTCCTGCCCTGGTGTCATTTCTTCTTGTATTCCACTGCCATGTAATTTCACTGAGCTTTGGGGGTTCAGTTCTCAGATTGAGGTTAATGGTCTGACATGCCAATGACCTGGTAAGTCATTCTCTCACTTCTCACTTGCTTTACATGTGATTGGCTCTCTCACAGTACAGTATGTGAAAATAGCTTCAGGTGGCGCACTTACAGAGGGAGAAGAATGTCACTATGATGAATATCAAGATTTTGCTCAACTTTTATATTTCAATCTTCAGGTGGCATCCAGTATTTAAAAAGGTACAAAACTTTTAAAAAGATTCAGTGGTAATAATAAATTCATTTAATATGAATTTAAACTAGAATACATTTTCATTTCATTGCAAATGGCATGCAATTAAGTGTCCAAAAACTTCAGTTCACAATCAAATATATTCTTTTAAAGTATATTATTTTTCGTAATACTAAAGCAGTAAAACGTTACTTATTTTTCACAAAGTATCTCAATTGTTGCTCAGAAGGCAGTGTGAAAATATCACAAAAACTTGGGATGCACGATATATCGACCACAATGTCATCATCCCGAAAAGATAGCCGATATGTTAAAGCTGATAAATTATAGATCATTTCCAGTGAGTTAAGTGAGACACATCAGATGCGCACAGTTCGTTGAAATCACTTCAAAAAGGAAAATATGTTTAAGTTCATATAGCGCTACATACAATTATAATGAGAACATCATAATTGTGTGCTTGGGACATGGATTTTAATGGTGAGACTTTAGTTTTTTTTAATCAGGCTATCAAAAATTATATAAAAATTTGGATTTAGATTTATCGGTCAATATATCGGTTATCGGCTTTCAAATATAAAGAATTATCGGTTATCGATATCGACCAACATTTTCATATCGGTGCATCTCTATCACAAACTCGGTTCATATTTGTCTGTTATCCAAGATCCAAAAATGAAATATGTCATCATAGAGCAAGGTTTCTCAAATTGGAGTTCATGATACCCCGGGCGAACCATGAGTTGGCGAAAAAATAATAATGAAATAATTTAAAAAAGATAAAACATATATATATTTTACTTGTTACCTGCACATTTAATGCATAACTCCAGTCTTCAGTGTCTCATGATCCTCCAGAAATCATTCTAATATAATCAGTTGATGTTTAAGTAATATTTCTTATTATTATTTATTAATGTTGAAAACTGTTGTGCTGCATAATGTTCATGTTCGTGTACTTGTTTTTTAATTTTCATACCACGCCATGGTTTTGTTTCTGCACTTGGGTTCTCATCTACACTTGCCTCCAGTGGATCCCGTTAATAAGCACATCCTCATTTACACTCATGACTAATGAGAAGACAATTCATTCCTCATCTTATACACATCAACATTGACAATGCATATATTTGTGATTCATAAACATAAAAAAATGCCATATAGCTGCAACGTGCACTGCAGCTTTGACAGAGAAATGAGAAAACATGGAATTTATATTTGTGATTTATGATGCTTGAAAAAATTGATTTTGCCAGAATAAAAACTTCTGAATAACTAAAAATGAAGCCAAATAATGGTTCATAATTAATTATGGTGAACAGCCAGTGCTAGCCAAACAAACTTTGGCTTGAATGAGGTTTAAAAAAAAAAAAAAAAAAAAAAAAAAAAAAAAAAATCTGATGATCTGTTCGTTAATTAAATTCACATTAATAAGAAATGTCATACAGCTTATTCGACCTGATTATTGCAGTGTGCTTGTGGTACCGCAGATGGAAGAGATTAATTAAGTCATCTCGTCTGAATTACATTAGCCATCTGAAATGGCAGAAGATTTAACACAAGCCTCTTCACTTTATACCACATCAACACATTTTATTAAAAACGACCTCACATATAGCATTGATTAAATGTTTACACTTATTCAACCCAACTAATCCACTTTGACTAAATTGAATGCTTAAATTTGATCAAAGATTATCACGTCTTGGTTTTAAGTAATTTGCAAACAAACGGATATTTAAAGGACTCCTATCATGAGAAATCAATTTTTCCATCATCTTCTGAGATTAATCAAATGTGCCATGAACTTTCGGAACATTCCACCAAAGGAAAAACGACCAATAATAGAAACTAAGCAAAAATGGCTCATTCTGAAATCCTGAAACATTAACACAGAACCAGTCACATTTACATGGAGTCATGGTGAGGTAATACAGTGAAAGTAGGATCATGTTAATTCTAAACACCAGAAAAACTAATGACAAGTATAAAATCTAGGTCAAACCTTATGAATGAGATTTTTAAACCGATCCTTGATCATTTCAGCATATATATTAGGGAAAACTGTTGAAAATATGATTAAAAAAGGTTATTATTAAAGGATGAGGCAGTTAAAAACTATATTGGATCCGACAGCAATCCCACAGCTTGGTAGCAAAAATTCAGCATAGCACCGTCACTCCAGGGAGGAAGTCATGAGAGCCAACCGGCAAAAAATAACTCTTTTCTATTTAAACAAATTTTAAAATGTAATTTATTCCTGTGACGCTCAAGCTTCATTACTCCAGTCTTCAGTGTCTCATGATCCTCCAGAAATCATTCTAATATAATCAGTTTATGTTTAAGAAATATTTCCTATTATTATTTATTAATGTGGAAAACTGTTGTGCTGCATAATATTTTTGTGGAAACCACGATACATTTTAAGCATTTTTTGATGAATAGAAAGTTCACAAGATCAGCATTAATTTGTAACATTATTATGTCTTACGGTTACTTTTGATCAATTCAATGCACTACCTATTAATGATGGAGCATTTTCAGGTGAACTACCCCTTTAATATATATATTTTATTGACCTGAAACTTTTAAAAGGTGGAGTAAGTATATTTGAGACACTTCTATGCATTCGTCAATTTTGATATTTTAGGCTTTTTAGCTTTTCATAAAGTGGAAAGAAAACATCCAAAATACACTTTTAAGTGCATCTTGTAGCACTATACATCTATGTGCGTCTATATATTTAAATTCCAGTGCATATCTTTAAAGGTCATTTTTTTTCTGACAGTATTCTATGAGTTATAGAGTAATAAAAAAAAAAGAGATATCCAAAATCCCCTCTGAAAAACCTTTGACTCTAATATGTCCAAAAAAAAAAAAAAAAATGCAAAGAACTTTGAAACTGGCTTTATCCTAATATCAGATTTTTGTATGCAAATTAGTGCATATTTAATTAGATGATGCATCTTTTGCATATTTAAACATAACATTTCAGAAATCTTGTAATACATTTTTTTTTTTTTGCAATTCTCAATCAACTGGGAAAGTATGGGGATATCTATTCGTTTAAAAGGTATTAGTTTGCTATAAGGAGCAAAAATATATGAAAAAAAGTCACTTAAAAAAAGGAATGATACTAATCCAATGGCTTCAGTCAGTGTTTGCTAAGCTCGTGTTGTGAAATGTGCCCACCCTCACGTCACACATCCCCGCATCCACACCAGTAAAGGCAGTGCAGCAAACGCTGAAGAATTTGCAGCCTGAGCTGACAGCCATGCTGTCAGAATCTAGCTTTATTTACACTCAGTTGCGATGGCCTTGCGAAGCGGGAGTCCACACAACACTCAGGCTGTCAATCGATCATCAGTTAATTAAATCTGCTCAACCCGCTGCAGTTCTAAACAGGAAGTGAATATAGAATTGATGTCAAGGGGAAAACAACAGAACATAATTTTTTCTCTCTCCTACTTCCAGGTCCAGTGGGCTTTCCAGTGGTAGTATGATTATGAAAAGTACTATTTGTGTGTCATCTCCAACGGTAAATGCTTCATTTGAGGGTGAAGTGGATCAATGCAGGCAGCACGCTGTGAATGAGAACCGTGCTCCTGAGGTATATCACACACACCTGTATCCCAAACACCTGCTCATGCTGGCATATCATCTGAAACGAGAGAGATAGCATCCACTCTGCTTAAATGAGTATGAGTTCTTTGCTCTCGTTTTTCGTTATTTCAATATTAAATGTCATTTTTATCCAGTTGCTGTGGCATGGCAGTCCGTGCTGGCACACAAGCGGCTGAAATGTGAGCTAGTAGAGGTGCTCAAGAATGCATAGGCAGACAGATTAGCCTTATCGCAAGCTCATAAACTTGGATATTCTATGGCTACAGCTCAGTGTTTCACTTTTAAAGGGTTCAAGACATCAGAAAGTATTTTTTCCTTGATCTTTTGACAGTATCATTAAAACATCCTTCATGTTTCATAGCTTAAAATATCCACCCCCTTATAACAAAGCATTCATTTAACCAAGCTTCAAAATGGGTTAATTTAGATATTCTAATACGCCCTCGTATAGTTTTGTTTTTCTCATAAAAATAATAGATGTTCATCATTGATTGTATATCAAGAGCAGGGACAGGTTTGTGTGTATTTTGTTTTGTGATTTCACTATAACGAATAGAGTCTCCGCAACGGCGTTAAGCGATAGATTGAAGAGCTCGTCTGTGTGAAAACTGTGCAGAAGCCTAATAACAGTGGCAACGAACACTCAGCATGATATAAAAAAAAAATAAAAAAAAAAAAAAAAAAACATATTCCAGAGCCAGATCACCTCTTATTTAACAAATGAATTAAATTAATATTCTGCTAGTCAACTGGTGTTTCCAGTGGTGGGGACAATATCGACTCTGTCACAAATTGGTGGGGACATCTCCCACCCGCAAATTACTCCTATGTCCGAAATCAAATAGCTTCACTTCCTGTCTCATCTGATCATCTGTTCATCTGATCGATTTTTGAAGACAGTGTAGATGTATCCTTTGCTGCCTTTGATATCCCACAATCCTGTGTCTTCCAATCTGTGACAGACAGTTAAGCTAAAAATAAAGATGACAACTGAAAGTCAAGGTTGGTGGTCAGTTTGTGTTTAGATGTACGTTTTTGACCAACGTTGTATTGGCCTGGCTGCTGCCTACCACAACAGCATTTCAGTAAAGACTGGTGATTTTTATGAGACTTTGACTTTTGAAAATTTAGTTCTCAAAATTTTTGTTTCAACTCTAATGCTTGTTATTCCCCTGTATCGTCCACCAAAATCTCTATTTTTATCAGTGAACTGAATGAACTGTTAAATCTTAACAGAATGAACTGTTAAATGCTATGTCCTCTTCTGTTTTACTACTTGGTGATTTCAATATGCACGTTGATACAGATTATGCAGAATCACGCAAACTTTTCACAGTGTTCGAATGTTTTAATTTCGTACAGGAAGTTGATTTTCCTACACAGTCAAAAAGTCACACATTTGATTGGGTTTGTACTGTTGGTTTACATAATGTTTCTGTGCCTGGTTTTCAAATTGGTCTGTCTGATCTTTTCATTGAAATAAACTAGTAAACATCTCTGTTACGTGTGTAACCCTCGTTCCCTGAAGATGGGAACGGAGACGCAATCGACGTCGACTGAATGGGATCACGTCATCTACGCCAGTCATCTACGAGTACTATTGAACGAGCGGCGCGGGTATAAATACAGAAGTGGATGCACGCACTAGTTGCTTTTTCGCTGAGGAGCCGACCGTAACTCAGCGGAGTCAGCGGGGGTCCAGCAATAGTGGCGAAGGGACTACGTCTCTGTTCCCTCCTTCAGGGAACAAGGGTTACAAACGTAACTGAAGCGCCGTTCACACTACAAGCGACTTTGTCGCTGCAGGTCGCCAGTGGCTGCGCTGGAGGGCGTTCCCACTGCTGGTTGCCTAGTAATGTTTGTGAGTGACATTCACGGATGTTACTCTATGTTAGACAACAAATACTTTTCTTGCCGCTACAAACAAATATTTTGGAAGGAAAAGTCTAAATATAAATGGAATCAGTACATAAAATGCATAATATTAAAGATGAACGAGAAACAGTGAGTGCTCTTTGCCATCGCGGCTATTTAACTGCAGAAAACGGGCAAATACCAGTCTATCTGGGTTCCCGAAACCATTCAGGCACGGAGTACGGTGAATACCACTGTATGTATACGGAGATATATCATAAACAATAGGACAGTTTCTGACTGTTAAAATGACCTTCTCGTTCAACTTGCCTCGGTCAGACTCAGCACTGAAGAGTGACGCGCTCCACTGACTTCACTCCTATTGGTTGTCGCTCGCGAAAATCGCTCTTCATTTGCATAAAGTTAAAAATTTCTCAACTTTGTCGCGTCGCCAGACACACCCCATCCAGTCGCCAACGGTCGCGACCGTGCGTGTCGCCGGAAGTCGCCCGCTCACCATTGAAAATGAATGGTATCGTGTCGCTTGGTCGCTTGTAGTGTGAACGGGGCTTGAGACGTTCCCTTTCAGTCGTTCACGTTCAACGTAGTCGACGTCGACTGAATGGGATCACCATTGAAAACGCCACTAGTGCTGCCACCTTCTAGTGCGTAGACAGAAGCCCCTGATCCCTCCGCAACTTGAGGAGGAGATGGAAGGGCTTAGGCCAGGGAAGTCACTGCTGTTCTACAGGACCACTGGGAAAGCATACCCTATCAAATAAGGAAGGGACGCTGCGGAAGCCACATCCTGCCCCGAAGGAAGGCAACATGTGGAAAGTACACATATGGACTGGGCGGATGACCGGGCAGTGCAACATATGGAATGTCACTGGGCTGACTCCAGTCTATAACAGGGGGGAGGATCAACAGAACAGTGACGACAGAGCAGGCTCTGCCAAGGGAAGACACGGGCTCGCCGGAAGGAGCCGTACCGTGAAAGAATACACATATGGGATTGCCGTTGGGATCACAACATATGGACCTAGCCTAACATAGGTTCCACCAGTGCATACGAGTGATAGGCCTAACTTCGGACATTCTGCCACGTCCGTTGCCGAAGGGTATGGAGGAACTCGAAAGGGTTTGGTTAATAAGGGGAACTCAACAGGATCAAGAATGCGCACGTATCCAGCCCATAGGAGGGGAATGGCATAGCAAGCAGACACTTCGAACCAAGCTTACAATGAAACTGGCTTCATGTGAAAGGAGCACACGGGAGGCAGTGTTTCGATACATAGGCTAGTTCTCCAGCGAATGTGATGTGTCACCCAGCCCCCAACTCTAAATAACATCTGCTCAGCGGGGCACTCTGTGTTCTGTGTCAACACCAAGGAGGGACCAATACTCTCACTTAGGAGGAGCTCACCACCCAGGTGAGCACGTGCATCTTCGGAAATTTCACGCCAACTGGCTATGTAGCACTCGAAGGGTAGGACTTCGTACTGATACTTTGCACCTTCGAACGCAAGAACACAGGATGGCTTGTGGAGTGGAAGGATAGAGATCTGAAGTACTGTCCTTCAGGTCAAACGCTGCAGACCAACCTTGGGGACGGAGCATTTGGAAATACATCTCCCTGTTTGCAACTTGAAAACAGGCTTTCAAAAAAGTTTCAATTGACACAGGTCCAAGATAGGTCCAAGGTTCAACCTACCACATATCTAGGGTACAATGAAGTACAAGTTTTTAGAAATCGGTCTTCATGTTGGCTGGAGGAAGAGGCTACATCGCATCCTTCGCCAGTAAGACTGCAGTATACGCACACAGGACAGGAGAAACGCTCAACATGTAGGTGTGATAAATATCAATCATTTTAGGAGCATCTCTGCTCAACACCTAGATGTGATGCATATCACTGAGCCAGGGCGGAAGCCAAGCGAAATGAATCGCAAGCCGAGTCTGCTGGTCAGATTGGGGCCAGGTGGACCGGTTGGATGCACTTTTAGGCTTACACACACCGTGCCAGGGGCCAGGGAGATCACAGACATACCTGAGGTGGGGCATCGAGGTGGAGAACAGGGACCCAGCTAGAGAGGCCTGGAGGCGGCCTGAAGTGGGTCTGCGGGTTTTCTTGGGGCCCAGGAAGGGAGAAATGTATCTTTCTTTGAATATGTGGATGCCACTGGCTCCGCTTTTTTGGGAACCAATGGCGGAACAGACACACACAAAAAACAAAAACTTCACCCAGTCCTCCTACGGGTGAAGGTATGAGTCGGTGACCATCTCCAAGAGCATCCCTCCATCACTGGGTGGCCCGCTCAGGTTTAATGCTTTCGCTGTCGCTTGCCTCCTGGCTTGGCAGTGCCTGAAGCGGGAGGGGCACCCCTTCTGCGGCCGGCTCCGCGCTGAGACCTGGGTGGACGCTGCTGCGACGGTCCAGCGGGAGCGGAGGTGGCTGCAGGCGGGTGCCCTCGGCGACGAGTAGGCGGAGGATCTGCCACCAACGGACGGGTGGAGACAGCAGCAGGCCGTTGGGGCAGGATGTGCCGGATGGGCTCCATCTGCTTCTGGGCGGCAGAGAACTGCTGGGCAAAGTTCTCTACTACGTCGCCGAACAATCCAACCTGAGAAATTGGAGAGTCCAGGAATCGAACCTTGTCCGCTTCTCTCAAATCCGCCAGGTTGAGCCAGAGATGACACTCCTGGACCACAAGGGTGGACATCGCCAGACCGATCGCGCGAGCTGCAACCTTCATGCCCCGGAGGGCGAGGTCATTTGCAGTGCGAAGCTCATCCATGAGCTCACGGTCTGGGCTACCCTCATGCATGAGTGCCTGGGCCTGGTGGACCTGAAGCAACATCATGGCATGCAGAGAGGAAGCGGCTTGCCCACAGGCTTTGTAAGCCTTACCCGTGAGAACGGACAAAAACTTACAGGCCTTAGAGGGAAGACGAGGATCCCCCTTCCATGAGGTAGCTGTCGCTGGACACAGCTGCATCTCAACAGACTGCTCCACTGGAGGGATAGCCTCGTAACCCTTCACCGCTCCCCCGTCAAGGGTAGTGACTGGGGGGGAACTACTCAGGCGATTTCTGGCAGAGAAAGGTGCCATCCATGCCCTTGTCAAATCCTCATGCACTTCAGGAAAGAAAGGTACCGGAGCGGCGGGCTGATAACCAGACTGACCCGCTCCGAGAAACCAATCATCCAACCGAGACGGTTCGGGACACGGTGGAGGGTTCGACTCGAGCCCTACCGACCCTCGGCTGCCTTCTTGAGCATAGCTGCCATCTCTGGATCCTTGTGTCATCTCCAGTGCCCAGCTCCCCTTCCGATGCTGCGATGAACATCCTGTCCTCTGGAGGGGCCCCGAACAAGACGGCTGGTTGGTCTAACCCAGAGGGACCAGCATGCTCATCGGGGAGCTCCACTGGCTGCGGTGTAAGAGAGGAGTGAGGGATTCACGGGGATTTGCCGGGCGGATTACCCCTCACGGTAATCCTCAGGTCACCAAACCTAGACGGCACTCCAGGCCTCTTTTGGGAAGGTAGACCAAAAGAGACACTAGAGCAGAGCCTAGGGATGGGAACTCCACCTTCGTGAACGAGGGCGAGTCTCGATCTCAACACCGAGACGGTCATATTCCCTCTGCTTTAAGCCCAAACACGTGATGCAACTCTTGTGACCCTCAGAGGGGGACAGAACCCTACCGCACCCAGAAACGAACGGGTGGAATGGCATCTTGAAAAAGACGCAAACACAACCGTGTTGCTCTTTCAGAAATGGGACCCGTGACCAGTGCCGGAGCACAAAGGGAATGACCACTGAAACAGTGAAGCACTCACTTTTCCGCCCTCAACCAGCTATCTAATTCTCTAAGCAGGTCAGCTTGGTATGTCTGCATGATGGCCATAGTGTGCAGGCATGCTCCAGCCTGACCTGCCACCTTATAACCGTCATATGCTACGTCAAGATTGGACTAGTTTCACACATACTGCACTTTAGACGCAATTACACAGAGGAATTTGCCTGTTGTGTCTTCTTTGATGCACTGCAAGTTCACTCAAAAGGGAATAATTTTGCTTTTCAAGAGTTATGCTCCTTTCAAAAATAGTAAATGTCTATTTTTCGAAATGTCTGTTAAAGATTTTTTTTTAAATCCATGTAGTAAAAGAATATTTTGGTTTACATGTGTTAGCTTCAATCAAATTTTGAGCAAGAACCTTTACCATGCAGCCATTTTAAGGCAGAAAATAATAAAGTACGAAGTGACACATTTGGTATTTCCCAAATGAACTCTCGGAACGAAACTTTGATTTAAAGTTTATTGCATTTCTCCTTTCTCAATTCCCTCGCTCCTTGTATTTTTATAAGCATCTCCTAAATTGTATATGTTTCCTGAAAATTTCAGGTTGAAGTCCTGATTAAAAAAATGTAATCCATTTCTAATAACACATCCTCATCACCTTTGTTTAGTAACTGAAAAAAGAGCTCCAGTTTGTTAAATAAGTGACTCCATTGGGATCCTGACACATGCTGGATCTAACTGCCTTTAATTTCCCCCCTGTCCCAGATCACCCTATTTGTCTGTAATAATTACTTAGAGTGATAAAGAGCATGTCTTAATGAATCAGACAGCACTGGGATGATGTGGTGGTCTATATGCTGCTGGGTTTGCCAGAAATCAATCTCGAAATGTGTGCAGGTGTATTATAGATGTCAAATGATACCAGTTTAATATGCAAGATAAATGCACATAATCCACATGATGCATGCCATTATCTACACTAATTTGCAAGTTAAATGCACATGATCCACACGACATTATCAACACCATAGCCTGAAATTATGCACTTTTAAAGGTGAACTATGTAAATTTTTTACCTTAACCGAACAGCTTCGGAGTCATTGGAATGGTTATATTACTCTTTTCGGGTAAAGTGGTGGTCGTCTCGCACCCCCCGGTGCCTGTGAGCCGCAAAACCACCCTTGCAACTTTGGGCCGGCGGGCCGCCAGCCGCAGCATCAAGAAGTGTCGCGTGATATCAGGTCTCGCGATGTAACGAATTGCTGTACAGCAAAAAAGATCTGATAAAATTCTGATAAAATAAGCACCAAACAGAAATAACCCGGCGCCGTATACATGTGGTGTTCGAGGCGGACATACAATACAGACTGCCGACAGTTAAAGAGGGCGCGCGCAGCTCTTAAAGGGGCCACACCTTATTTCAACTCATTACAGCTTCCATCCTACTGAACAGGTACCAGTGTACAGGGGGAGGGGATCAGGCCGTGAGTGCAGAGCCATCTCTGCGTGAGTGCTATTTACGACAGTACAAGTACTCCACAGCAACTCTAGGGGTCGCCGTTTGCCAAAAACGGAATTCCTGCATAGTGGACCTTTAATAAACACATTTATAAAGTATCTTTTAACATAGGAATAATGTATGGCTCTATTTACGGCAATTGCTTGGTTCAGCCTTCATTGCAAAATGCATTAAATGGTATTCTACAAGTTACAAATGGTTAAAAGCAGGTTTAGTTTTTCAGATCCAATCAAGTCAACTCAAGTCATCCTCATTTATATAGCGCTTTTAACAATGTAGATTGTTTCAAGGCAGCTTTACAGAGATAAACATATTATTTAAGTAAAAGGTAAAATAATATAAAATGTTATTTTCCAGCTAAAGTTAGTTTTGATTGATTCCTATCCTATTCTATCATCAGGTACTCATCCTCATGTCATTTCATGAACAATATTTCTATGTTAATAAGACTGATCAATGTTTGTATGTGCATAAAAGCCTAAATTAAAAATATTCATTATATAAAGCGATCATGTCACTTTAAGAGACTTGGATTTAATTTAATTAATATGGATTACTTTTACGATGTCATTATGAACTTTTTTAAGAATGAAAGTTTATGGACTTTAAGGAATGGACTTTGAATGGAGGGACAAAATTAAAAATATCTTCATTTGATTTTCAAAGATGAACAAAAGTCTTATGGCTTTGGAGCAACATGAGGGCAAACAAATGACAGATTTTTTTGTGTGAACTAAGTGTGCTTAATACGTGTACTTGCAGTTAATATAATATTAATGAATTAAAGGCTACTTAAGTGTACTTAAATGGAGTATACTTTCGTGAATGTTTAACACCTATAAGTACACTTTAAAAAAAGTGCACTTTGCAAAAGTCAAATTAAAGTTTTACTTTATTTTTTAAAACATTTTAAATCATAATGTTTTAATAATCTTTTGTCAAGCTATAAAGAAGTAGCCTACACTTATTTTGATGTGTTGACTAACATACTAAAGCATATGTAAAGTACTTGATAATAATTTTAACTGCAGTGAGTTGTTTGATATTATATGTAAAGTTAATATATTTTAAATGTACTAAATTGCAACATCTTTACAAATGTGTAATACAAGTTTCCATAGAAATGGCATTGAAATATATTTTAGTTTAGCATAACTGCTTGTCAGTACATTCACAGTAGGCTACACTTTACTTTTAAATTAACTGAATTTAGTGTGACTTTATACTATAATATATTGTCATTTAATATGTGTACTAAAACATTATGTTCAGTTTGCACTGGAGTATAATCTTTTAAAGTATATTATTTCTGTTATGAGTACTCTTTTTAAAAGTATCCTAAATTGTACTTCTTTTTCTCAAGGGAACCCTTACATTTTGTCACTATATTACTCGATTAAGAAGTCCTATCCAATTCCAAGTCTCCCATTTCAGTCTTACTAACTTTCGAGTAATATGCTCAAAAATATTCCTTACTGTGATGATGAGGCCTTTTTCTTGGAAGTATTTGACCAGGGGGATGGCATTCTGTTTGAAATTAGTCAAGCGTCGATCGATAGCTTTAGGGTTGTCATCTGGGCGACCCTGCTGCTCCTCACGCTTCTCCAGACGCTCCTTCAGACGCTGGTTAGAGCAGGCCAGAAACACCACCAGGTCTGGAGTACAAATCTACAGAGACGGAACAAAGGAGGTGAGTGTCTCTTAACTAGTAATGTCTCAGTTCAAGTTGATATTCATGGGCTCATTCGCCTTCTGGCAGTCAAGTTCAAAGTGACTGGCTGTAGTGATCTGTGAAGATGTAGCTATTAAGTGCCACTCTGCTCTCATACGTCTAACGCATGAGAGGCAAATAAGCATACATAAAGTGTCTTAGTCGTAACGGTCACACATGAAACCACAGGAAATTCTCAGTATTTTCTATGACTGAGGCTTTACAGAAATCTCACAGTCTTATTTAACATTGAAGGCTTTATTGTGCACAACAATATTGTTCAGTTGAAAAGAAATCTGGTCGGTTGTTATGGTTACTGACACAGTTAAACAGTTGATAACACAACTGATGTTCAATATACATTTCCACAATATCCACATATCAGCCGTTTAAACAATGGTAATGTTTATATATGTTTATATACTGCTTATATACAGCTACTGATGTCTCAATTAAATTTATTGTTGTAGGGTTTTTTTTATTTATGTAAAACATTAATTATAGCCAAACAACATTACAGTGTAATTGAAAGCTATATCTTTGTTTACATTTATTAGGCTGCAAAAAATACAACAACTTTTCATTTAAGTGAACTTAAAACAATCCTCACATAAACCCGTAATAAATGTCGTATTTACCTGTGCCCTTCCTACCGTTCTAACAGGTAGGAAATATCCAGAAATTTACTAAAGTTATCAAGAAGTCTGCACTGCCTAAATTATAAATTAAATATAGATTAATCCTTAGTAAATCTACAAAAGTTCTTTAGTCAAGAGTTACCTTTGTTCTTTGATTAACATTAAAGGGATACTCCACCCAAAAATGAAAATTCTGTCATCATTTACTCACCCTCAAGTTGTTGCAAACCTGTGTGAGTTAGTTTCTTTCTTCTGCTGAACACAAAGGAAGATATTTTGAAGAACGATTGGAACCAAACAGTTGTTTGGCAACATTGACTTCCATAGTAGAAAAAAAAATACTATGGAAGTCAATGGTGCCAAAGTTCCAATCGTTCTTCAAAATATCTTCCTTTGTGTTCAGCGAGGAAAGAAACTCACACAGGTTTGCAACAACTTGAGGGTGAGTAAATGATGACAGAATTTAAATTTTTGGGTGGAATATCCCTTTAATGACAGATAATTAATGGCTGCTGTCACTTTAAGATCTGCTGCTGCTGCACATGATGTGGATCTCTCACGCGTCATATTTTCTCACAACTCTCTACGTTCATTTAAGACTGTTCATTTAAGACTCATTTAAGTGTTTTTGGTCGTTTCGGGAGTTGGGCCTAATTCAAACTAAAGTACGAAAGAAAACTTGATTCTGGCACACTGTCTGCACGCACGATACTGGCGCGCGTCTTTCTGTGCGTGTGCGTCCGGACATTCACAGCCACCTCTTTTGTTTTGTCGCGCTTGAATGGTTTAAAAGCATTGGCATGAATAAGAGCGTGATCATATAATGTAACGCTAGCCAAAGGATGACACAAAAAAACGGATGCTGCATTAATTGCGTTAAATAATTTTAACGTTAATTGAGGGTTTCTCTGCTTGTTATTCAACTAATTGAAGACTGGAAATATTTAAAAAACAATACACTGAAAGCTTTAACTAAAACCTTGGACTTTATCTTTTGTCTATGTGCCAAACTGGCAGCAGTTTATGTGCAAAGTCTTAACAAAATGATGCAATGTGGTGGAAATTTTAAACTATATATTAAACTAACCATGTTAAGTTAACCAACTTAACATGGTTAGTTAACCAACCGTCTTACCTTATTTAACATGTAATATTTGAACAGAATGTACTGTTCAAAACCAAGGGAAAACTTGTTGTGACTTTGAGTGTGTGTGTGCGTTTGCGTGTGTGTGCGTGTGTGTGTGTGTGTGTGTAAATAACAAATATGGGAAATGAGACTAGACAGATGTCTAAACTCGAAACCAAAACAGAGTTTGGTTACCTAGTAACAAGAGGGCTTGTCTATGAAGGACCAATCAAATTAAGTAATGTTTCATGTCATTTTTTGCCATACCTCCTTATTCTATAAAACTGTTGTATTTGTGTTTTACTAGGGGGTTCTCAATGGGATTTGTCTGAGATACTCTGGCCATGCTTAATGCTTCTTCTTGGGGGAAGTTCTCTGAGGAAATGTCGAGAGCTCGTGAGACACGAGTAGATGTCGAGAAATGCAGTGATTAAAGCATTTAGAGGACATTTGCTGAAGTCTGTTTGTCGATTATTCCTGTGCAGGAAGTAAGCTAGTAAGTGGAACAAGTTATTTAGCGAAACACTAGAGACCTTACTACCAAGTGATAGTGTGGAGCGTGTTAGGAACACTAGAGACCTTATTCCCAAGTGATAGTGTTCAATAAGGGGCGAGACGTCGTTCGACTCTTTGTGAGACTGTTAGGTGGGGTTAGATTGTGTCAACTCACGCGTTCAGAGGTAACTCAACTAAGTATAATATTTTCAGGTGTCAAGGACACCAGGTTCAACCTAAGTCAGGTGCGTAGGGGAAAAATCTCCCACACCTCAAAAGGCAGATAATTTTAACCAATACCTCCCGTGTATTTACCTGTGTGATCTCCTGTGTCCTCTCCAGTGATTCCTCCAGTGTTCATCCCCAGTATTCCTCTCCAGCGTCTGTGTCCTGTGCTCTCCTCTACCTTGTGTTTGCCATTCCTGTTTGTCTGCCCACTGCTGCTAAATAAACTCTTTCACCGCTCTTCTGTCTCAGGGTTCCCGTTCCATAACAGAAGACTGGACCTAGAACTGGAACTGCCGTCTCCGCCCTGGCCGCCTGCTCCGCCCTGGCCTCCCGAGCTGCCGGCACCGCCCTGTAGTCTGCATACCCAGCTCACCCTCCGGATTTAGACTTACGACCACCTCCCATACCTCCAGTGTCTTTGGGATACGGGAGGTATGGGAGGCATACCTACCGCAGCGATTCCCATACCTACTGCAGCGATTCCTCCAGTGTTCATACCCAGCGATCCTCTCCAGCGTCTGTGTCCTGTGCTCTCCTCTACCTTGTGTTTGCCATTTACCTGTTTGTCTGCCCACTGCTGCTAAATAAACTCTTTCACCGCTCTTCTGTCTCAGGGTCCCTGTTACGTAACAGAAGACTGGACCTAGACAGATTGCTGCACGATGGGAATCCTCCTCGACCCACTAGATCTCACCGACCTACTCCTCACCATCACCCAAAATCACCGCCCGATCGAGGACTATATCGAGGCATTCCTCAACCTCGCGTCTCGGGTGCCATGGAAGGATGGCACCCTTAAGACCATCTTTTGAAGCGGTTTGGACGATCCACTCTTACAGCAATTACCAGCTGCTGCCACCACGTGTTCCTTAAAACGGTACATAGATTACATTCTGTGGTTGAGTGGATCCTCCTACACCGTCGAGGAAGCAGTTCCAGATCTCCCTTCTGTCCCTGTCTCCCCACTGTGTCCTGAGCCTAAGTCCATTCCTGAGCCTGAGTCCCGTCTCAAGATGATCGCTGAGCCAGAGGCTGTTCACGTCACGCCTGCCGAGCCAGAAACTGTTCACGTCATACCTGCAAAGCCAGAGACTGTTCACGCCATGTCAGCCATGCCTGTGTCTTCGGACAAGATGGCCAGAATGTCCGCCACTGCGTCTGAGAATTCACCGCAGGCACCGGAGCCTGCCTCAGCTCACAAGCCAGCTCCAGAATCCAAAACTCCACCTAAGGAAATTGACATGGCGGTGCCGCCTGCTCCGCCCTGGCCTCCAGAGCTGCCGGCACCGCCCTGTAGTCTGCATACCCTGCTCACCTTCCGGATTTAGACTTACGACCGCCTCCCATACCTCCAGTGTCTTTGGGATACGGGAGGTATGGGAGGCAGACCTACCGCAGCGATTCCCATACCTACTGCAGCGATTCCTCCAGTGTTCATCCCCAGCGATCCTCTCCAGTGTCTGTGTCCTGTGCTCTCCTCTACCTTGTGTTTGCCATTTACCTGTTTGTCTGCCCACTGCTGCTAAAAAACCTCTTTCACCGCTCTTCTGTCTCAGGGTCCCTGTTCCGTAACAACTGCCATACTCTTAACCAGTTTCCTGCTGGGAAGCCTTTTGGGAATGTGTACTTAATTAGTCACTGGAGGGGGGGAAAAAGGACTACAAATGTCAGTTCATAAATGCCTAAAAGCGTGCCACAAAAAAGAAAAGCATGATGATTATCTCAACAAAAGCATGGCAGGCGAAATGTCAGTGAAAGCTAAGACACTGAAATATATTTTTGCTATTTAAACTAGAATCTGTTCCTGCCATTCACTCCAAACTTATCTTTAAGTTTGGTAATCTGGATAAGTAATCTGGACAATCTGGATAAGACCATCTTAAGCAACTATAGACCAATCTCAAATCTTCCTTTCATAGGCAAGATCATTGAAAAAGTTGTCTTCAATCAGCTGAACAAATTCTTAAGATCGAATGGATACTTTGACAATTTTCAATCTGGTTTCCGATCACATCACAGCACAGAGACAGCACTCATAAAGATAATAAACGATATTCGCTTAAATACTGATACAGGGAAATTATCCGTACTGGTTCTACTCGACCTCAGTGCTGCATTTTACACTGTCGATCACGACATACTTCTTGACAGGCTGGAAAACTGGGTGGGGCTTTCTGGGATAGTCCTAAAATGGTTCAGGTCATACTTACTCTACTTAGCCCTATCGCCTGACGACTATAGCCCCATTGACTCCCTGTGCCAATGCATTGATGAAGGAAACAGTTGGATGTGCCAAAACTTTCTTCAGTTAAACAAAGACAAAACTGAAGTTATTGCGTTTGGAAACAAAGATGAAGTTCCCAAGGTGAATGCATACCTTGACGCTAGGGGTCTAACAACTAAAAATCAAGTCAGGAATCTTGGTGTGTCTCTAGAGTCAGACCTTAGTTTCAGTAGTCATGTCAAAGCAATAACTAAATCAGCATACTATCATATGAAAAATATTGCAAGAATTAGATGCTTTGTTTCCAATCAAGACTCCTCACTGGCCTTCCAAAAAAGACCATAAGACAGTTGCAGCTCATACAGAACGCTGATGCCAGGATTCTGAGCAGGACCAGAACATATGAACATATCACACCAGTCCTCAGGTCTTTACACTGGCTCCCAGTTACATTTAGGATTGATTTTAAAGTATTATTACTAGTATATATATCATTCAATAGGTTAGGACCTCAATATATTGCAGATATGCTCACTGAATATAAACCTAACAGATCACTCAGATCATTAGGATCACATCAGCTAGAAATACCAAGGGTTCACTCTAAGCACGGAGAGTCTGCTTTTAGCTATTATGCCAGCCGCAGCTGGAACCAGCTTCCAGAGGAGATCAGATGTGCTCTTACAGTAGTTACATTCAAATCCAGACTCAAAACACATCTGTTTAGCAATGCATTTACTGAATGAGCACTGTGCCACTGTTCGTCCAACTGTTTTCACTGTACTGGTTTTGTCTTTTTTTAAAAAAAATTATAATCTCTGGAAGAGATTTTGAAGGAGAGCGGGAGAGTCTTCACTCCGATGAGGCGAGTGAAGGAGTGAGTTAGTTATACTGCTGAGAGTATAAGAAGTCGCTGAGAGTGTCGTTAAGGGTAACGGCAGCAGACAGTGAAGCGTGCTCTGTGGGGGCCCCGCTGGGCATTACTGGTGTAGCACCACCCCAGCAGAGTACGTCCCTGGGCTAGAGGTCCAGTGGCACCGTAAACCGGCTCAATCTCTTCCATCTCAGATAGGGGTGGACCAGAACTACTTTATTTTATTTTTTATTCTAAACTGTTTTAATTATTCTTATTTGTTTTGATTATTTAAATTTCTTCTATGTAAAGCACTTTGAATTGCCATTGTGCATGAAATGTGCTACATAAATAAACTTGCCTTGCCTTTAAAAACGGACAGATCTGGATATATCGGAGGTCACATCATCAGTAAAGGTCAACTGATTTGATAACGAAGGTGGGAAAATAGGTCAATCGTTGTTGATTTTTTAAATAAAAAAACTTTACACTTAAAGGGATAGTTCGGCCAAAAATGATATTTAACCCATGCATTACTCACCCTCAAGCCGTTCGAGATGCATATGTCAATCTTGTTTCAGACGAACACATTTTCAGTTATTTTAGAAAATGTCTTAGACCCTTCAATGGATATAATGTGAAGCAATGGGGTCCACCTCCTTCAAGTCCCAAAATGTGAATACATCCTTCACAAAAGTAATCCATCCGGCTCCAGGGGGATAAACGAAGGCCTTCTGAGGGTAATCCGTGCGGTTTTGTCGTAAAAATATACATATTTAAAACTTTATAAATGAAAATATCTGACTTCCGGCAACGATCGACGCGCGTGCGTTCACGCGCTTTCTTGTTTTGTTTTGCTCTGCTCTCTGGCTGCGCTGGCGCGTTCGTTCTACGTCACAACAGTTCCTACGCTACGTCTTATCTCGTACGCCGACTTCCATCACCCGTGAACGCGCGTCGATCGTTGCCGGAAGTCAGATATTTTCATTTATAAAGTTTTAAATATGTATATTTTTAGGACAAAACCGCACGGATTACCATCAGAAGGCCTTCGTTTATCCCCCTGAAGCCGGATGGATTACTTTTGTGAAGGATGTATTCACATTTTGGGACTTGAAGGAGGTGGACCCCATTGCTTCACATTATATCCACTGAAGGGTCTAATACATTTTCTAAAATAACTGAAAATGTGTTCGTCTGAAACAAGATTGACAGATGCATCTCAAACGGCTTGAGGGTGAGTAATGCATGGGTTAAATATCATTTTTGGCCGAACTATCCCTTTAATGAAATGTGTAAATATATGAATTATAATCTAAATTATAATACGTTAAAAAATTTGCTAAGCTAAATGACTGCTATGTTGGTTTTTCAGGTAAATTGTGTGTTTTGTGGGTTACTTCCATGGAACCTTGTTAGCAGAATATCTAGACTGTTCTTTTCCATGCAACCAAAGCTAAGAATGATCCAATTTAAATGTGGAAATTAACAAAATTGTAGATTTACATTACAAGTGTTTTATATGGCTTATAAAATAATTCAGATATATTTGATATTCTGCAATTTCTAGGTCACTTTTCACATTTGTGTCATTGAGCATGTGAATTCTTTATATGAAAGGTCTAACTGTACATAAAAGGTAAGATGTTCTGGATTCCTTTGAAGCACATACGTTTCATCCCTGAATCAATTCATAAAGCAGTGCAAGCTAAATCAAAACAAACCGGGTGAGGTCTCGTGGGACACCGTGAACTGAAGATAAACATGGCGCTGTCCCTTAGGGTTGTCAGAAAATGTCTGATGTTTTGTTTTAAAGGGTATTACACATAGAAGCACCCTCAGAGCCCCCATCAATTATACCTCCCGATGTGTAGGCTAATACACAAGACAGACTGCCAATCTACCTGTGATCATAACCCTCTGAGAAATGCTCGTGTCCCGCTCTTCTCACTTGTCTTTCTGCGTATTTACCTTTCTGCTAATCTTCAAAATCTATGAATAGTGTTCTGTTTTCAATTTCTAGTTTCCACTTGTTTCCATCATTCATTCCAGTCGGTCATTTT
The DNA here is from genome assembly GCA_030578255.1 of Tiaroga cobitis. Taxonomy (NCBI): domain Eukaryota; kingdom Metazoa; phylum Chordata; class Actinopteri; order Cypriniformes; family Leuciscidae; genus Tiaroga; species Tiaroga cobitis. The sequence continues at coordinate 17,356,098 of CM060592.1, read as the reverse complement.
CATGCTTCTGTAAATTTCACCTATTGTTAGATCCAACTATTGTAAAGAATAATTCCCTCCAAACATGAAAATTCGGTATTTACTCACCCTCATGTCGTTCCAAACATGTATGAATTTTGACAGAGATCTGGGAAAACATGACAGAATTTTTATTTTAAACTACCGTTTTTTTATGTAAACAGAGCTGAGGTCTTGCTAATTCCTGTCAGTGCAGAGCGTTAGTATTTCCCCCTCAGTTAAAACTCATGCCAACTGCGCTCAGAAAACAGCTTGTTGAAAAAACCTCGAGCTTGTAACGCCACATTAGCAAAGGCCCTTTAGTGCCCAAAAGAAAGAAAAACCTTATGAGCACATAGTATTTTATTAATTTGACAGTAAAGGCCACTAAAACAACAAACAAAGTCAACCGAAAAACTCTGCTCTCCAAAAGAATAAGTCTCTATGGCTTGTGTCTCACCCTCTATGTACAGTAAGTCTAAAAATTTCTGTCTGCCAGTCGGAAATCAGAAGTTGTTGTTTAAAAAAGTAACAGTAGTAGAATTTGTATTTAATGGGCTAAAACCAGTCCAAAATGGCACACGAAAGAAGATATTTGGAAAAATGTCTCCAGTGTTGGTTTGGACCCCATTGGTTTTCACTGTACGGACAAAATAGCTGAAACATTTTTCTAAATATCTTTTTTTTTTTTCCAAGGAAAGAAAGTCATACAGATTTTGCAAAATGTGAGGGCACGCAGTTGTGGTCTTTAGCAAAGTTATTTACGTTTTTCAAGTATCTGCACTTAGTCAGAGTTCTTTTATTTTCTGAAATGTTTAAGTTTACTTCACTGCATTCCAAGGGATAATGCACTTTTTATTCCACTGCATTTCATTAGAACATTGCTTCTTATTTTGAGATTCTTGAATGTGGACATGTGACTCTGTAGAGGGCTACATAGGTAAAAATAATATATATAATGTTAAATTAATCATGCAAAACTAATAATTAATAAAAAAATTCTGTTCCTCTAATTTCTATAAAACTAGTATGTGTGCACAGGGCTCTTCGTAACACATTTGGCACCATATAACGCCTGCTTCATATTGTGTTTTTACTGTTTGTCTCCACACATTTACACACATTTTGTTTTTCCTAATTTTACTATATGGTATTTTTTCCTAATAACTATATGGTGCATATATTTTTTATTTTCACTAGTTGCACACTTGAATTAACAGTAACTTAAAATGATATTTTATTAATATATTAAAGTTTAATGTTTTGCAACAGATCAATACATATTAAATGTCTCCATTATGTCAATATTCATTGACTAATGCAAGCTAATTGGTAATTCTTAATAATTTCTAATAATGTTAGACTGAGCTCTATCAGCCTAGATATTTTGAACAGTATGATGGAGTAAATCAAATAGCAAAATAAAAAACATGATACATTGACCAGTGTTTTTTTTTTTTTTTTATCAAACTAAAACTATAAATAAAATAAATAAATACTGAGTGTTACACTAAGTGCAGATGGTGCTCGCCAATGTCTGGTTGGGACAGAAAAATTACAAAAGAACCCCATCTAATAACAGTGACGTGGACAGTAACGGTGACGTGGACAGTAACGTGGACAGCTCAGAGATCAGAGTTGATCTCTGAGCTGGTGTGAGTGAGTGGAGGCGGGTCTAATTTGCATATTCACAGAACCCCGTATACTAAATTAAGCAAGGGTATAGAGTTACATTCAAGCTATTTTAAGGCATGACGATTTTTTTTCAAGGAAAAAAGTTGAAATATGTCATTTTGGTGATCAAAGATGAGTTTTAAGGGATACAATTATTGACTACAGGTTTCTTTAAGTCATTAGTCTGTTTATATATAGCCCTCATGTTCTCATTATCTGGTGTCTAGCTTTGTTTGTGTAAAAGCTGCTGATGAGTTTATTTCATGGTTCTAGTCAAGTCTTTGTTTATTTTGCCTTTGATTAGTCTCAAATTGATTTGTGGCAGCCTCATCACATCATGGGTGTCACAACAGAGTCTGGTGACGTCATGGTCACCATGCCAGAAACTGCTCATGTCAGAGACTTCTCCTGCCTTAACCTCTGCCTTGACTCCCAAGGAAATTTTGGAGGGGATAGCCCGCTCCTGGCCAGGGAGGCCAGTCTCATGCCCGCCACAGCCCATGAGCCAGTGCTCCTAATTCTGGTGGTCTCAGGACTCTCAAGCCTGGTGGTCTCAGCTCTCTCTAGGCCGGTTGCCCCAGCATTGTTTAGCCCAGTGATCCCAGAGTTATTTCCCTTGTCCTCAGCGCTCCCAGTGTTGGTAGCCACCATTTTGTGTGTCTGGGCCATACACACTTCACCCGAGGCGAGGGTACGGAGGCTGTCTACAAACTCACTGTGCCACGTGTCACAGCCACTGAGGCTATCTACGAAGTTTCTGTGTCTCCATGTCATGGCAACGGAGGTCATCAGTGAACTTTCTGTGTTCCCTGTAATGGACATGGACACAGTCTTACGCTTTGCAGAGGGTGGTCATCTGCCTGATCCACCCTGCTGCTCTCCATCTGCACTAGCTTCACCACGTCCACCTGATCCTCCATGGTCCAGGCCTGCCTCTGCTCCAGGATCCATGGTCTTGTTCCCTGCATCATGGTCCAGGTCCACCGCCATGCCATAATCCTGACCCCCCCTTCCTCTTCATAGGCCTGAACCTCCATACCTCCCCCTTCTCCTCTACACTCCAGAACTGTTTTGTTATTTGTAATTGGCTGTTTCCTCCTTTTGAAGGGGGATATGTCATGTCTGGTTAGGTTTTAGTCTCAGTTCATGGTTTCATGTCTTGTTCATGTTATATTTGAATTTTATGTGGTGCATCTGTTTATGCCCTGAACAAGTTAAGTCTAATCATAATCTTGTTTTGTTAGTTATGTATTTGTTCACTGCACATGAGTTCGTTCAACCTGCCTCTCAGTGGATGACTTGTTACAAGTATCCCTATAACATATGATAGATGTGACAGCCTTTTTACTGAATAGTCACTCTTTTGTAATGCTCAGCACATATATGGATATGGCTGAGTCAGCTCATGCCACCTTCTCCAGGACTGACATACAGGAATAATATTTAGCTGACATTTGAAAAGGCTGGGGAGACAGTGTCTCTCAGGTTTGCTCACGGTGTAGATATTTGGTAATCCTATAATAATCCCTGTTTAAGCTGTGGTCTGATCCCCTCTCATTCTGTGCTCATCTCATAATTGGGTTTTAAATCCCTTCATTGCTGCTGCTCATCTCTATTCTGTGAGAGTCAAAGCTAATTCAGTTACTGAGGTTAGCTGTGGTGACACCGTTATTGGTTGCCTGGTCACCGAACACACTGTCACACAACACATAGTCTAGAGCCTGTTCAAACCTTTCTCCATCCCACAAACACACAATAATAAAAAAAGACTCATTGTTATTCATATCATCTCCTGCATTGGTAAATGTGTTTCAGTCTTCTCTGAACTGGCTTCATTGTATTCTATGCTTTCATTAAATCTAAACTAATCTCACACCCTCCATATTTGTTCCATGAGGGTTTTTTAGCCATCAGAATCAAATAAAAAATTTTTTTGTCAACGTATATTGCTAAATTCATATTTTATTTCAAGTTAATTTGTTATGCCTTTTTGGCAGTTGGTACCTTAAACTTATATTTAATCCAAAAATGATTTTGTCATTACCCTATTTCTTCTGTGGATAAAAAAAAGAAAGAATATATTTTATATATTTTGACATTTTGAATGCCTATACAATAAAGGTCCAACGCTGTTTGGATTGATTTTTTTTAAAGATCTTCATTTGTGTCCCACTGAAGAGTGAAAGTCATTCAGGTTTGGGACAGCATGAGTGTGAGTGAGTAAATAAATAATAATTGAATTTTCATTTTTGATTAAAATATCCGTTTAACCATAATTCTAAGGACAAAATATTTTTCCCATTTGAGTTTAACTTAAAAAGTAACAATTCCCCCTGTAATACATTTTATATTTTCATGTTAACTCATCCATCCATGTCATCCATGTGACAGTGTCAAAGTGTAACCTACTGTAATGTATTTGGTTTAATCTGTCATATTACATTTTTGACATTTTACTCAAGTGGTTATGTATTCAACTATTTTAGACAATATTACATGAAGTACATGTAGCCTATTGGATCAAACATGTTGTGCAATAAAGTGTTGAGAAAAGCTGAAAGACTGTGCTGAATGATGGCTGTTGTGCTGGCGACTGCTATCTGCTCGCCAGAAGGCTTGCGAGGTGCAGCCTATCACACAAAATGCAAGATTTTTTTTGGCATGCTTTCACTCATAAATTCTCTCACTGACTGTTCCGGCACCTCCAGGAAAAGGCAGCGATAGAGAGAATAAGGATGCTCACAGGGGAATCTGTGCCTGAATCTGGGTTCCCATTAAACCGTGACAGCCAGCAGACAGGAAGTACACTAATTAAAGGATCGGTAAAGCCAGCCAGCACTTAACATTTACTTTGGTAATATACAGGAATGTGCCATATATGAGCTTGTTTCATTTAAAAATGCCAGTGACGGAAATGAGCTCTTCCATAAAGAGGTGATACTTTCCCCCTTAAACTGATTTCCAGGGCATCATCTTTTGTGTTAGATTGAATCAAGTTTTGACCATTGCAATCATAAGACACTTTTACCAATCAAATAAAATAAGTATTAACAAAATCCATCTTTGCACTGCAGTGGTGACAGATGTTGAATCTTATGGCATTTAGTCTGTATTTAATCATACAGTTTGGGGTGGATGTTTCCCGGACAGGTTTTAAATTAAGCCAGGAATAGGCCTTAATCTAGAATAGTTCATCGTGTCTTAAAAAAATGGTAGTGCTTAAGTACAGATTAGTTACACCTGGGGCCTCATTTATAAACGTTGCGTACGCACAAAAGAAGGCGTACGCCGCTCTCTACGCAATAATTGGTATTTATAAAAAGCAAACTTGACGGGAAAATGTGCGGTCCTTCACGCAAGCTCTGACCCAGGCGTACGCACAAAAACGGGTGAAATGAGAAATGGCGACACCGTCGGCAGAAGGAAGAAACGTGTGAAAGTGTGTGAAACTGTAGACCATTGTGTAAAAGAAATGGCAATACTGGCTCTCATAAATAATATGAAGACTTCACAAAGCAAGTCTTACAATTAACAGCCTACATGAACACCCGTTTGATCGATCTGCAGTGTAAAACGAACAAAATCAAACGAAGATAACAACAGAAATGCAAATTAACACATATTTGCAAAAATAAAAGTGAAATATGTTCTGCAATAATAATGATTGCATGTTATGCAATTCATCCTCATAACACATCTGTAGCTTGTCAGATGCAATCAAATGGATGGTGATAAAATGCCATGCCATCACAATGCGTAATGACGTAATGCGTATGCAACCTCTTGCCACTCAAGTGCCTTTTTTGGCATTAATGCCCACACTGTGCCCTCCAAACAACATTTTACTCCTCTTTTCCACCTCGCCAATGATAATTTCTACTTCACATTGAGTGAAGTTACGTTTCTTGGTTTTCCTCTCTGTGTTTGCCATGATTTCGCAATCGATGAATATTAACTTGTGGGCGTTTCACGGACTATTTTTGGGCAAATATGGGCGTGACATGAAGCCGCAAAAGCTGCGCTACATTTAGAATTGATTGTGATTTATTAAGGGAAAAGTGCGTAGGATGTGCGTGCTCACGGTTTTATAAATCTGAATATTTCTGTGCGTACGCACGTCCTATGTTTCATCCGTACGCCACTTCTGACGCAAATCCTAAGCAAAGTTTTATAAATGAGGCCCCTGGACATTAACATTTCATTAAAAATGAATGGTTTTGATTTAAAATGAATTATGTAAATCACAGGAATAAGCAAGAAACATTAATTGTAGGATTATTTGAATATCAAATTTAATATAACTTTACTTTCCACGTCGTATTCAAAGTTGGTAGTCTAGAAGCAATACGGGTTTCAACTAGAGAGCACTACCATACTGGCTGCTTAATTATTAATACAAATAGAAACCTTGATAGCAGGTCCTTGATCCAAGCACAGGCTCAACACTTCACCACAATGGTAACCACCCAAAAATTTGTTAAAAAAGAACTTATTAAACTCTCGACTAAACTAAATCTAGGACTATTTAAAGCCATGACAGAGAAAGCAGATTTCTGTTAATCTAGTTTAAAGGGCCATTTTAGTCCAGGACTAGGCTTAATCTCTGTTCGGGAAACCGCCCCTTATATGCCATGAATGCATTTACATTGCAATTACTATTAAATTAATAATGATATGAGTCTTATTTTTTAAATATTTTATTTTACATATAGAAATATATCATTTTTGGAAAAATTGTTCAAATTGAAACTAAAATCGCCTGTTGGTGGTGACAAGTCATTGTCACTGAATCATTCCATTAAATGAGTGAGTCACTGAGTCACGTTCCTTAAAACGTACTCGGTTACTAACGTAACCTCGGTTCTCTCTAGAAGAGGGAACGATTACTGCGTAATATCTTACGCTAGGGGAAAACTTATTTTCCACGAGATATTGAAGCCAAAAAATTATCCTTAATTTTGAATTAATTGAAAACGCGTTGCGGCAGCATACAGACATAGGCAAGACGGCTCGCGTGCCTATTGGCTGTCCTGCGGCAACTGCAGCAGCCTATCGAGAGAGGCCCTTGGCAGATCCAATGGGGGCGCTTCGTGCCCACTACGTCACCTCCCGCCTAAGCGGGCGTGCCCTGGGTCTATAAATATAGCTCGATGGGCTGATATAATCTGTTTTTTCATCGCCGAAGCGAATCAGAGCGTGTCGCAGGCACGGCAAAGATACGCAGTACTCATTCCCTCTTCTAGAGAGAACCGAGGTTACGTTAGTAACCGAGTACGTTCTCTTACAAGAGGTTCTCTCATACTGCGTAATATCTTACGCAAGGGGAACACATTGGAAAACGTAGTGCGTGCTGGGATCCAACACCAAAGTCCCAAGGGCAGTAGCCCGGGGCTCATATAGTGCATAATCACCAGGGACTCACAGAGAGTCTGGGAAGAGAGGCTAGAAGCGTCATTCCCAATAATTTAGCGTCCTAAGGGAGCTAATCATATTAACAGTGTTCCACACAGTCAGGGTGAAAATGTTCGGCCTGAACTGTGTAACAGTATGGGTCTTACTTCTGCCAATGGAGTAATTTTATCGATCAGCGAGTGGTGCTCAAGCGGTTGCAGTATTCTGAGCCGAAGCAAGGGGGCAGACAGTACTGATTTTAGACCGAAAGTAGTTTAGCCTGTAATGCGGGAACCTCTAGGTTATAAAACCTTATAAATGTAGACGGGGAGGCCCAGCCTGCCGCCATACAGATTTCCTGTAAGGTAATCCCGCTAGACCAAGCCCACGACGAAGCCATGCCTCTTGTGGAGTGCGCTCTGACACCTAAAGGACACTTCAAGCCTTTAGACGTGTATGCCAGCGCTATAGCATCAACTATCCATCTGGATAGGCGCTGTTTCGATGCGGCTAGTCCCTTACCACGTCCGATGAACGAAACGAAGAGCTGCTCAGTCTGTCTGAAAACAGACGAGCGAGACACATAAGCTCTTAATGCCCTGACTGGGCAAAGGAAGCTCGCGTCTTTTTCCTCGTTTTAAACCGGCAGGGCAGACAGGGAAATAACCTGAGCCCTAAACGGTGTGTTGAGGGATTTAGGCACGTATCCGTGTCTTGGTTTGAGTATGATTTTCGAGTCATTTGGCCCAGATTCCATACACGTTGCGCTTACTGAGAGCGCTTGTAAATCCCCTATGCGCATCACTGAAGCAAGAGCCATAAGAAACACTGTCTTGAATGACAGATGTTCCATGTCCGATGAGTGGGTTGGCTCGAACGGGGCACCTTTCATGGCTTCCAAAACCGTGGAAAGGTCCCACATTGGGGACTGAGGGGGGTCTGGGAGGGCTCTTAGCTCCTTTAAGGAAGCGGATGACCAGATCGTTCTTCCCCAGTGAGTGGCCAGTCGCGGGTTTTGTAAACGCCGCTATGGCCGCCACGTAAACTTTAAGCGTGGATGGGGTTCTGCCCTTATCCAGTAGCTCTTGAAGGAAGGTGATAACTTCCGTAACCCCGCAGTCTATGGGTGAAAAGCCTCGGGCTTTGCACCAGCCAGAAAATACAGACCACCTTGAGGAATAGAGTCGTCTAGTAGACGGCGCTCTAGCCTGTGTGATCGTGTTTAACACTCCCTCAGGGAGGTTTGCAGGTACCCGTTGATGGCCCATGCGTGCAGGGACCACAGCTCCTTGTGAGGATGCCAAATTGAGCCCTTGGCCTGAGAGAGGAGGTCTTTCCTCATCGGTATTGGCCATGGGGTAGTGCTCGTCAGCTGCATCAGAACTGGGAACCAAGCTTGGTTTTTCCAGAGCGGAGCCACAAGCAGCACTGAGCATCCGTCTTCCCTGATTCATTCCAACACCTGAAGCAGGAGCAGGACGGGGGGAAATGCATAGAGGGGGCAGCGGGGCCAGACATGGGCCAGCGCATCCCTGCTCTTGGAGAAAAACTTCGGACAGTGAGCGTTTTCTTGGGACGCGAACAGGTCTACCTGCGGTCTGCCGAATGTCTCCCACAGCAGTAGGACTGTCTGCGGGTGCAGAGACCATTCTCCTGCTGGAACATTGTTTCTGGATAGTCTGTCTGGTCCCAAATTCAGATGACCAGGCACATGTGCTGCTCTCAATGAGTGCAGATTGTGCTGAGCCCAGACCAGGAGGCGTTCCGTCAGCCTGTAAAGGTTTCGGGACCTGACGCCACCCTGGCGATTTATGTAGGCCACCACTGACACCACTGTTGTCCGAGCGGACCAAGACGTGGTGACCACTTATTCGGGGACAAAAACACCTCAGCGTGTTGTCGACTGTCGAGGCGAAACAGACTGGAGGCCCATGCCCGAGGTGGTACTCGCGCTTTTAGCCATAACTGCAGCGGGCGGATGCGAAGCAGACCCATTTGAAGTACTGATGATGCTGAGGCCATGAGACCCAGCATTTTCTGAAACCTTCTGAGCGGGACTATAGTGCCGCAGCGGAAGGATTTCGTGATGCGCTGAATGTTCAGTCTGCGCTCTGGTGAGTCGCGCTGTCATAGAGGGCAGCTGCCGTCAGCGAGTGCGAGAGCTACATGATCCTCTCCCAGGCAGGAAACGCAGATGACATGAAGGTCCCTGTCGCTGAGTGCAGCTCGGCATGAGCGGCAGGAAAGCGGCATCTTTAAAAAGATGCTTGCTCTTTTAGAGGATAGACAGAGTAAAAAGTGTGAGTCGCGGCGGCGAACACACACACACAATGCAGAGTAAAGGATATAACGCCGAAAAGCGAAGCAGGTACGGCGACTGAAGGCGGCGAGATGAAGGCCAGCGTCAGGGCTCGAGACTAACGGCGTCCTATCGTCTTGGGGACGATAGAAAATGTGTTTAGGCCGAACAGAAATATTCTCCAGGACGCCTACAGGACGAAAGACATTTTTGTATGTGTGTTCATTTATTAGCCTATTAGGCTAACTTACTTAGAAAATGCCAAAATTAACCGACCAAGCGCTGACTACAACGGAGCGCGTCTTCTCATGCAGTTACTATAGTTACTATCACTGGCCGGCTATTCACCAGGAGACTTGTTCCGCGGTACATCTATAAAATGGCTTAATGACATCGCAAATATGTTGCGCTGGTTAAACAACGGATAAACAACGGATATTCAACGAATAAAAACTAGACAAAAATGTTAGATAGGGACGATTTGGGTAGAGATCCAGTCAGAACTGATGTCCTGCGTTTGTGGTAGATGCGCACATTTGTAGCCTACTGTAACGTGCTGATCTACCCAGCGGCACACGAGTTGGCATGCACTGCATGTCTCATAAAATGTAAAAAAATGTAAACGTCTGGGAGAATGAGTAAAGCGCACATATAGATCTGCATAAGAGTGACGACGCAGAAAAAAGCTATATTCGGTGCGGCACACACGACCGAAGCGTGCAGCCATAGACACCTATAGCCTACAGCGCGCGAGTACTGAATTGAGCTCTCTTTCGTGTCTGAATGGACAAATACACACAACATTATGTCTAAATGTCCGTTTTGGGGAGTATTCATGTAAACTATGCCGGTTATGTCTCAAACAGTTGAGTGTATCGAATGTGCATCAGTGCATTTGTATCCGCATGTCATTAGACATGATCCGATGTCTTAAAATGACAGTGGGTAATAAACCTAATGCGGTCTGTGTCCTTAATATTCAAGCAACAAAAGAAAAAGGAAAAGCATTCACTGCTCGTTAATAGCTTTAATAAGGATTCATTATATTTAATTCATACAAATAAATATGTCTGCTGCTTGAAAAAATAAAGAATGATGTATGCAAGTAGTTAAAAAGAATGCAAATATCATTAATTGAAAATAAGACTGCAGTCTCACATGTTCTACTCTAGGAAAAGTGGTTTTATTTAATTTTATAATTTTATGATATTTTTACGTCACAGTAGTTAAATCTGTATCTGTATTGCATCTTCAAACTTTAAAATCATTCATATTAACAGGTTAATAGGTGTTAATAGATACATTTTTATTAAATCTGTTTTATCTATTTACAGATAACTACTTTGAGTGGAGCTAAATAAATGTAATAATATATATCATAAACACTTTAATGGTGCCCCCATTGGATCTGACGTCACCAAGGGCCTCTCTCGATAGGCTGCTGCAGTTGCCGCAGGATAGCCAATAGGCACGCGAGCCGTCTTGCCTATGTCTGCATGTTGCCGCAACGCGTTTTACATTACTTCAAAATTAAGGATAATTTTTGGCTTCAATATCTCGTGGAAAAGAGGTTTTCCCCTAGCGTAAGATATTACGCAGTAGGAGAGAACCCTCTCGTAAGAGAACCTGCTGATTCTTTTAAGAAAGGAGCAAGTGATTGGCTGCATCCGAAATCGCATTTCCCTACTATATAGTATGTGAAAAAACTCACAGTACTCATAAAAGAGTAGGCAAAAAGTTGATGACCTAATACTTCCGGCGAGATTTTGAAGTGTGCATACGATGAACACTTTACTATCCCCTGAGGCCACGGGAGAGGATTTATGAATGGCAGTGAAGCGACACAACTGAAGCTGGTAGTTCACATGATAATGACAACATGGCGAATGCAGTACGTCCAGTTTAATTTAATACTACACACATTCATACTATATAGAACGTACTTTTTTAGCGATCGTGAAGTAATTACTTATTCAAAAATAAGTACCTACTCCTAGAGAGATGTGATTTCGGATGCAGCCACTGTCTTATGTATATAGATGCACAACAACAGTTCTGTTTTGAACTATTTTTGTTGACCAAAAAAAGAGCAAAAAGTGACCATATTATGTTTAAAAGTAATCCACTTCATATTAACGTCTTGTTTATTGTATAAAATTATTTGGCATTTTTGTCTCAAGTCACCATTAATTTCTGACACTTAAAAAATGTGTCCCCCACCAGCCAGGCAGAACCTGCCATTTTATCATTTTATTAATTAAATGAATCAAACGTCTGCCATTTTTAGCTTAAGGATTTATTTCTACTACACCTGACTGGACTGAAAAAGTTTATTGAAATTCAAATTGGTAGTGTAACCTAATGTAATTGTAACATGTAGTTCTATGTCAGTTTAGTTTCATGGTGTTTTGGTTCTGTTTTCCCTGTTCCCGTTTTGCCTGTGTTCCTGATCATTATTAGTCTTCCCGGTAGTTAATTAGTTCCTGAACCTGTTCTTTATTACTTTGACTACTCCCTTTGTATTTAAGCTCTCAGTTTCCTTTGTTTCAGTGTCCGGTATCATCTTTGCTTTATGTGGTTGTTCATAAGTTTGCTCATGCAAGCCATATAACCGCATATTATACATTAAATATCCACTTATCTCCGGGTGATTGTGACATCACACATAATTTTCACATGGAAACGAGCCTGGTTAGGACACAGTGTTACATTTTGACTGCCAGTGTGATCGGCAGATGAGACAAAATTACCCGCCACTGCGCAAAAATACCTTACATCCAGTACCTGCAAAAGGTAATCAACAGATAATGTGACATCACGAGTTCATTTCTGAGATAAACATCTGGAAAAATCTGTTTCTGGCAACAACAAGAGAACACAGATCTCTGTCTATGTCAGAGCATCTCTTAGATTATTGGTGTGAAAAAAAGGAAGGCTGTAAAGAGATGGAGAGAGAGAGGAAAGCATATCTGATTCTTGGTACTCATTAAATTTTACTGCTCATGTCGAGAGACTGAACTTGGTGATCGCTTCATTCGCAGCCTAGAAAACGCACTGTGTGACATTTGCAGGTGGTGACTTCCACAATTTTCAAATCCGGACTAGCAATCTTGTGTTTGTGTAAAACCTAAAGGTTAATTCGAGACTGACCGCACTGGTGAGTAGTAAGGGGCAGCTGAGTTTTTACTTACCCATAATAGCTAATACACTATCTTTAAAGCACACTGTCGTACAGTTAATAGAACAAAAATGTGAGAGAAAGCTAAATAGCCATGATGAAACGGGAAGGAATAGGCTGTAATTTAGAGATGAACGTGCATTGAGACGTGCAATCGAGAACTGTCACATGATTTCCTTTTTGCAAAGCTGACATTAGCTCCTTTTTGACAGGTTTATAGACATTAATATATACTCCTGTCACTGAGTCTCATCTCTTGATGTTGTCAAGTGGTTCCTGTCAAAAACACAGGAAATAGAGAGTTTCAAGTATACGTTTGAGATCTGACGTGTGTTACACAGACAAGTCACTCACGCAGATGCGAATCAACAGGGTGTGAAATATTAGATCTCAACCCATTCACCCATCGCAGGTTGACAAAATTGTCCCAATGTTTTGTCAGGTGCAGAGATCTTTCTGTGATCACTCCCCATTAAAGCGACCCCTTGTGAAAATAAGTGCATTTAATTGTATTAAATGTGCACTTGTAGTGTACTAAAAATCTTAAAAGTATATTTTTTACAAAAAAAAATAAAAAATGTATTTACCATAAATGCTTGTCAGTACATTAGGCGGTACACTAACTATATTTCAAAGATAATATAAGTAATTATGAAATATAAAGATGTACAGTACTTAAATCCTACTTAAGTAGGTCAAATAACATGCAATAAAGTAACCGAAACATTACATTCAGTTTACACTTTTCACTTGCAAGTATGCTAAAGTGCACTTCTTTTCACAATTTCTTTTTTTCATACTAAGTCTTTTTGAAAAGCTAAAGAAGACATCAGCAGGGTAAGCACAGTAACAGCAGTCCTGTCTACGCAACTGTATTATCCACTTGCGCAATTACCCACTCGACTGTGAGAATCTAGTCCATTAGCTATATTCTGATTCTGACATGTTATATTGGGTCCTCAGTGATGCCTTACTTTTGAACACACTGCAGACGAGAGCGCTGGAAGTGATTGGAGAAAAGCTAACTTGTTAACTAATGCTTCAGAGTTATTCATGCTGCAGGCTCTAGTCGTGACAAAATTGGCTTTGGAAGTTAATAAATCTGGACTAGATGGCTTACAGTGATTTTCTACAACAGTGCAACTCATCTAGGAGATGTGCCCTATTTATACATACAGTACACTATGTGGCCAACTTTTAAAATTCTAAGATAAATATATATATTTTCAGAAGAATGTGTTTGGCCATGCAAAACTAACTCACATTAGAAAGGTTGCTAGGCCCTTGCTAAGGTGTTCTGGGTAGGGTGATGGTTAGGGTGTTATGGGTGGTGGCTAGGATGTTGCTAAAATATTCTAGATAAGGCATTGCTAAGGTATTGTTAGGGTGTTATGGGTGGTTACTAGGGCTTTGATAGGTTTTTATGAATAGGCTGATATATGTGGTTGGTAGAGCATAAAGGGTGGTCGCTAGAGTATTGCTAGGGTGTTCTTGTTGTTGCTAGGGTGTTTGAGGTGTTTTTTATGGCATTACTAGGGTGTTATGAGAAGGCTGTTATACATTAGGTGGTTTCTATGGAATTGCTATGGTGTTCTAGATCAATGCCCGGTTGCATAAAGCACCTGAAGTGTAATTTTCCCTTAAGAACACCCTTAGGTTTCCCTTAAACTTAAGGGTGTTGCAAAAAATAACCTGTAGGTGAAACGTCATACACCCTAGGAAATTCCCTTAAATATCTATTTTTCCCTTAAGTAAGTGTTGCATAAAGCCCCTTAACCGTAATTTTCCTAAGTATTACAAAAGGTTTGGAAAACTTCACCTTAAGTGTTACACGGAACGAGCAGGTTCAATCCTTTCAATGGTATATGGCCGCTTTATGATTGTGAGTATGATGACAGGATTTTCAATATTCGAGTAAACTATCAATTTGAGTTTCATCTCTTCTGGTCCTTCTCTTTCATATCTGGTTTTCTTTTTTGTTTTCCTTATCCATGTTATGCTGTTTTCTGGGAAACGTACCGCTAGTTGTATTAACAAATAACATGTCCATGGCAGCAATCGAATTTTATAACGGCAAAACCTGGGTTGCTGTCGTGAAACACTTAACGGTTTCCCTTACCTAAGAGAACCATTTAAGGGATTATATGCAACAGTCTTAAGTCATTCCCTTAGCTGATGGGAAATCACACCTTAAGTCTCATTCTTAAGGGAAAAACTTAAGGTGCTTTTTGCAACCGGGCACAGATGTCTTCAACTCTGCTCCTAAGGACCCACAGTCCTGCAGAGTTCAGGTCCAACACTGATCAAACACACCTGAAGCAGCTAATCAAGCTCATCAGGATCACTTGAAAATAGGTTGGAAATAAACTTTGCAGGACTGTGGGTCTCCAGGAGCAATGTAGAAAATTTGTAGAAATGAGAGGGTGTTTTCAGTACATTCTCTATTGGAGCTGAGTGGCATATCTTACACGGCTGATTGTGGGATCGACAGTGAAGCAGAGTGACAAGTCAAAAATGTATAAAAATTCTTGAAAATGCAGGTGTCAGCCAGTCGCTATGGTGAAGGCAGTGAGGTTTGTCATAAACATTTCACGTCATTGCATAGCAGATTACAATATTAAAATCAGATCTCAAGTTTATAACTCTATAAATGCATTTCTTCAATGTTAGTGGATCCACAAGCTAATAGTCTTGCTCTATCAAGTAAAATGCACTCACCTGGTCCTCAAAAGAAAGCGCTTGTCCCACATCACGAGGGAAGCCGTCTATAACTATACCGCTGGCCTCTGAGATCTTCATGATCTTCTGCTTGATCTCGGTTATGGTAGTTTCCTAATGGGAATGAATAAACGTACTCAGGTAAAAATAATACATTCGAACCACAAAGAAAAATGCTGTAACAACATTGCAATTTTTACAGACTGAAACTAAATCGACAGTAATAAACCTAATTTCTGTAGCAATTTTGTCCTCATAGATCAAGTACCTGCAGGCAAATATGCTTTGTAATTCTGGGCTATTTTAAACAGCACAGTGAATCAGTTTGTATGAAAGATGGGGACATGACTTCTCAGATGAGTTGGTCTTCTAAGGCAGCCATTCCATAATTCACAAGAGTATTTTAGAACATTCCCTGCATTTCTTTAAGCATCTTTCTGAAAGGGTTAAATGAATAAATAACACATCAACTTGGTGACATATCCCATTCTGTGTGATTTCTAGTGTAATTGAGGAGTGCAGCGACATTTTCAGATAATTTTAATGTTCCCAAGCGCTGGAGGGAGAATATATATTCAAGCGTAGCAAATCGGATGATGTGGATGGCATTATTTACAACGGAGATCTAGCGTCAGTACCAGATTGTTCTAAAAATAAGTCTTACATCAGTCATCATTTGTTGCTCAGTATGGAATGTAATTTGCATGACCAAATGTAATTTTTTACAGTTTTCTATCACTATATGAAGCGATCCAGGCACGGTTCAAAGCAGAGGATATTTTTAGAATGCAAGACGACCGCCAACCACATGATATCATTATGACATCAAATCCATCCAGAAATAAAGCCAGCTATCCTAATTTGCAAATCTGTATGTGGTTTTGATAGAGTAGATGACAAAATGCATGAAAGTTGTGTTCGGTCTGCTGTGCACCTGAATCAATAATCGACATTAGATTACATAATATGTGTCTGTGTGGCATCAAAGGTAAACAAACTGTATAATTGCTGCTTTGATTCACCATTTACACATAGTAAAATTGCTCTGAATTGACAAATTCACCCATAACCGACCATAACCATAACGAAGTGAGAGTCCCCTGGATGGGTTTCTTATAGAACAGTATGTGCAATTAACTCAAAATCCCAAAAGATCATGGAAACCAATTAACAGGCCTCCTTAAAGGCAGCTCCTCATACGAGTTGGATGTTTAGCATTGCAAAGGTATTAAATATCATGTTGCAGGCCCCATGGAGCCTCCTTGATTTTAGCCCAGAAGCTGGTCAGTACTTATCAGGCTGAGTACTTATCAGGCCTCCCTGTTAGATCAGCCCAAGGGCTGGTGGCGCCCCCCTTATTAGGGTCCCTTTAGAGTGCCCAGCCTCCACAAGGCTTTGAAGCACTGTGTAGATGCAGGATTGAATAGAGTTAATCCCCTCGTTTGCAAGGGTTAACAAGCGCTATGCTGAGTTCTACTCTCCAGGATGCCAATCTCTATGATCTGGTTTGTGAGTGAACCACTGCCATTAACTGCAGTTTTTCCCTATTGGATTTTGTGAGAGACTCTAACCAGACCCACAGAAATGTCTGTGAGAGCACCTAGGCTTCTGATGGCTTTGCATACATCCTCGCTATCAAGTAGTTAGGCCTTAACAGGCCTCCTTGAAGGCAGTTCCCCATAAGAGTTGGATGCTTAGCATTGCAAAGGCATTAAATGTCATGTTGCAGGAATGGTGTCAGGAAACAGACAGGTTGTTGGCAAGACTAGGTCAGTAAATTTGACCAGGTCAGCCTCCCTGGTGGCATGTGGGGTTGACTTTGTGTTCCCCTCAAAAAAATGACTGGACGGGACTCCTTTCGGACCCCCTGGCCATATTCCCTTAAATGAACCCGTTCCATGGAAGCTGTTGGTTCCAAGCCCTTGAGCGGTCTTGGTAGGCCTTCCATTGTTCGGAGGACACGTTGAGGCAGTGACCATTGGGAATAATGTCACTGACACCCTGTATGTGACCCGAAGGGGGAGTGTGTTCTTGGCATTCCAGGTTGAAACTGCCAGTTCTGACGTTTTTGTCACGAGCCATAATTGGCATGCACTCCCCTCAGCATGGTGGGATAGTACATTGTTCCCCAATAGCGCCAACGACGCAATGCGAGTTCCCTTTCGAAAGGGAACGTCTAGGTTACGACTGTAACCTCTGTTCCCTGAGAACAGGGAACGAGACACTGTGTCGTTAGCCATGCCTCAGGGATGCCTGCTGAACAGTCCCTTCAGACGAAAGTGGATGACATGATCTCTAGGTGCCCCTTTTATACTTCCAGGTCGCACTAGTAGTGACGCCGGTCAATATCGATTGCAGTGATAGGATAGTTTTTCAGACACCGGTTCACGTGGAGGGCGTTCCACAATAGTGTCATCGACGCAGTGTCTCGTTCCCTGTTCTCAGAGAACAGAGGTTACAGTCGTAACCTAGACGTTTTTTTGCTGCTGGACCTCTAAGATTTCAATAATTGCCTGTGAAATGAAAAAGATATCTTAACAATTTACTCACAGCTGCATCTTAACAATTTACTCACAGCTGCATCTTAACATTGTTTTTTCCTTTCTTTTAATATATTTTATAGGATGTAACTGCTTAATCCTTTGGAAAGCTTTAGTACATTGTGCATTGTGACAAATTCACAAAACAATAAATTATGAAATGTGTCATTCAAACTGTTAAAGTATACATATAACCTCCCTCGTGACTTTGGGATAATTCAGAAGGACATGCAGAGTGGCAAGTTTAGTGGTCTTTCCCCCTTTTTTTTCAAGCGTATCATTATTTTTTTCTGGTATTCAGAAATAATCCCAGCAAACACATTCCCCTGATGTTATAGCATATGATTCCCGTTTTGTTGTTTTTTTCCAGGAACAAATTCCTTCTAGCAACGTTCTTTTTAGGTTCTATTTTTGCAACCATATGCTTGCAGAGAACTGAACAACCAAGAACTGACACGGAACACTGTCTAATTAATATTTTTTATTCTATTTATATAACCATAAATTAACCTTAATGTTAGGTGAACACTCTCCAAACCTAAAGGGAACATTAAATTTATACATAAAAAATCCCTGGCTAACTAACATAGATGTTGGGATCTGAGAACCGGCTGGGAGAGTATCTAGAAGTTAAATTAGTTGAATTTTCTATGTAATTTTACGAAAGATAATTTAAAATGTTTTCCAACATTTTGCAGGAAGAAATTATTTCTAAAACATTGCGTTTCTCTACTTTAGAAAAATTCTGAAAGAGATGCTTACAGAAGTTAGAAAGTAAGAAAAGGGAAGAAAATAAGTGCCCGAAGAGATGGGAGTGAAGATTTGCGCAGTGAATTTCTTTTTCACACTGTGAGAGCATAATAAAAAAATAAAGAAAAGTCAAGAACCCACGACACGACGCTTGGTAAGACGAAAGGGTCTGATATCAATACCACATGCATTATAATATTTTATTGACGGATAAAAATAGCACGTCACAGTCTGCCAAAAAGATGGATAATATTATTCATAGTGCAACCTCTGATAGCATGATAGCATCAACATGATTCCTGCGTATTGCATTATTGAGACTAGACTGGCCAAAAGACGTTTAGAAACAATTTGTTTTCGTGGCTTAGTTTCAATACATTTTTGCACTAGTAAAGAAGTTTTGAGATTTAAATGAAAGCTTTATCATGAGACAACCCACAGTATATCTGATTTGAGACGTTTCCGCTTATACGTTCCCTTTTACAGTCTGGGAAAAGTCTCCTTTGCTTCCCTAATCCAGGATGGAATTAGTGGAAAGTGGCTTTATTTCTCTGGCTGTGTCAAGAAGCTAGACTCAACCTGTGTCTCAGTACAAAGGTGCATTTAATGCAGTTAAGGATTAAATGACATGGGTTGGTCATTTTATCCCCAAGTCAATAATCTTTGAAGATAGACTGCCCCCTCTAAAAGCGTACAAAGCATTTCTGGAGTTCTTCAGGGAATCAACACCCAGTAGGAGGTCTTCTGTTTCTCTTTCAAAAGCCTCCTCGCTAAAATATGGTGCCCTCATTTCCTGCGCCACACACTTCTGTGCCTTGTTCTCAAATAGAACTTAACATGCAGGAAAGGGTGTGTGGGTACATTGCTATAGGGAGGGAATTTAGGAAGTGGTGCTATTGTCAGGTCTGGTAATATAAACAGAATGAAGATATGCAGTAAGCTCTTTAAAGTCAGAAAATAGCTATTTTGGAGTCGTTTTAAAAGGTCTAGAAGCCATTTTAACCATTCAGGGTGTGATGTTATATCCACCCTTAATTTT
The DNA here is from genome assembly GCA_030578255.1 of Tiaroga cobitis. Taxonomy (NCBI): domain Eukaryota; kingdom Metazoa; phylum Chordata; class Actinopteri; order Cypriniformes; family Leuciscidae; genus Tiaroga; species Tiaroga cobitis. Next base: position 17,336,512 of record CM060592.1, on the reverse strand, counting down.
AATTCTACAGGTATCTATGACACACAAATTCAGTATGGCTAAAACATCTAATAATGAGATCTAAGAAACACTTTACATTTGTTGTAGTTCATTTTCTATACAGTACCTGAATATACATCTGTCCACTGCATTGTATTAAAGGGGTCCTATTATGCTCTTTTACGAAGTCTTGATTTTGTTTTTGGGGTGTACTAAAATATGGTTTCATGCTCTCTCCCCAGTCTGGCTCAAACACACTGATTTCGATGAAACCCCTCCTTCTCGAAACACGACATGTGCTGTGATTGGTTAGCTGTACCAGTGTGTTGCGATTGGCACTGCTTACCGCGTGTTCGGGAAATGTCCCTCCCCTCCATAACTGCGAGTTCTTCTCTAAATATTAAGGTTATTTCAAACCAATTCAGACCCTGACTATTTTAACAAACAAGAGGATCATCCAGAACGGATTTCATGTACAGACTTTGTAAGCACGGATTGCACAGTATGTTTTTTTGTAATTTTCTTAAACATTATACTGTAGATACGATGTTATCCACCAATTAATTGTGATATTTGTCGCAAACTAAGGTAATACAAACAGTAATCAATCACAAAACCAGGGTTCATTTTCCCAAGGAGCGGTGCACTGTCTTACAAAAGCAAGAGCTTACAAAAGCAAGAGAAATAAACTGTTCTCTATAAAATGTGCAGCACACAGATAAACGTTGGGGTTATAATGTCCAGGAACAGTGTTTAAAATACATTTGAACCACTTTAAGTTCGTCAGCCTCAGGAAGGTCAAACAAATTAGTTTTGGAAACGCTGTGGAAAAAACAGCATCTCTTTGACATAGCAACAACACTGTCTTCTCAAATGCAGCTCAACAAGGCCTTGTCCCCTTCTTTGCCTATTCCGCGGGCGGGGATTATTTAAATGAGGAACATTGTGACTTCATACGATTCGGAAAAATCGCATTGCAGTCCAAACGAGTCGTTAGTTGTAGTTCTTGAATCTTTTCATCATGTACTGGATGAAAAGTACATGGGTCAAAAAGTACTGGGTCATATACTAAAGATTCAAATTTTCTTGAGCTTTTAAAATATAAGTGGTCATCATGAGTTTAACAACAACTGAGTTCTGGACTCTCGCCAAAACTCCCATTATAACGTCTCGGTTACTGATTTAACCCTCGTTCCCCGAAGGAGGGAACGGGAGACGTGACGACGTTAGGGGATCACTTCAGGGAGCCCTATCAACTTCGATTATCTAAGAACAAGCCAATGAACGTTGGCGTGCGTGAACGCGTCACGCGCCCCCGCCCCGCAGCGCGGGTATAAAACAGGAAGCGGGCGCGAGCACCCACCGTTTTTCACTGAGGAGCCGAGTTTAATGACGGCCGTACAGCGATGGTCAGCAACTGTGGCGGCGGGACGTCACGTCTCCCGTTCCCTCCTTCGGGGAACGAGGGTTACATCAGTAACCGAGACGTTCCCCTTCAGTCGCTTACTTTCGACGTGACGACGTTAGGGGATCCCATGGAAAACGCCAACGGTTGCTGCCACATCCAGTGCCCTACGCAAGACTCTCAGACCCCCCATGCTGGGGCGGAAGACCTGCGTAGAGGGAGAACCTGCTGTTCCACATACCCACGCAGTGAACTCTTGAATAACACTGGGAAGCGTGCCTCTCCAGGGGAGAGGGACGCTGCGGAGCCACATCCTGCCCGAAGGGAGGTACCATGTGGAGAATACACATATGGACTGGCCGGTTGGGTCAGTGCAACATATGGAATGTCACTGGGGTGGCTCCACCTAGGGAGGGGGAGGCTACACCAGACAGTGACAGCAGAGCGAGCTCTGCCAAGGGAAAGACACGGGCTCACCGCAGGGAGCTGATCGTGGGAAAAATACTCATATGGGATCGCCGCAGGGATCACACATACGGAACCCAGCCAAGCACAAGTTACACAAGCATACGAGCACTAGGCCTGGCGTCGGACGCTCCGCAACGTCCAACTGCCGAAGGGGTGTGGAGGAACTCACAGGGTTCGCCTGGGGGGGGGAACTCGACTGGAGCAAAGAGCGCACGTATCCGCTCCGTAGAGGGGAGTGGCGCAGCAAGCCGACACTAGAGCGGGAACTTCGGTGTTACCGGCTGGTTGAAGCGAGCACGCAGGAAGAAACCGGCTCAACACGTAGGCTATAGAACCTAGCGAACGTGTTAGGTGTCGCCCAGCCCGCAGCTCTACAGATATCTGTCAGCGAGGCGCCGTGTGCCAGCGCCCAAGAAGAAGCGACACTCCTAGTGGAGTGGGCTCTCAACCCAGGCGGGCAAGGCACGCCTTGGGCTTCGTAAGCCAAGACGATAGCATCCACTATCCAGTGGGCCATCCTCTGCTTAGAGACAGCCTTTCCCTTCTGCTGGCCTCCGTAACAGACGAAGAGCTGGTCTGAGGTCCTGAGGCTTTGCGTTCTGTCCACGTACAAATGCAGAGCGCGGACGGGACAGAGAAAAGCCAGGGCTGGTTCTGCCTCCTCCAAAGGCAGCGCTTGCAGGTTCACCACCTGGTCCCGGAAGGGAGTAGTAGGAACCTTGGGCACGTATCTGGGCCGGGGTCTCAGGATCACGTGAGAGTTATCCGGGCCGAATTCCAGGCACGATTCGTCGACCGAAAATGCATGTAGGTCCCCTACCCTCTTGATAGAGGCCAATGCAACCAGGAGAACTGTCTTACAGGACAAGATTTTTAACTCAGCCAATTGCAGAGGCTCAAAGGGTGGTCTCTGAAGAGCCGAAAGGACCAGAGACAAATCCCAAGAGGGTATAGAGAGCAGGCGAGGAGGATTCAGTCTCCTCGCTCCCCTCAGGAACCTAACGATCTGGTCGTGCTTCCCCAAGGACTTACCATCAACAGCATCGTGATGTGCGGCAATAGCGGCAACGTACACTTTAAGGGTGGAGGGAGACAGCCTTCGCTCCAACCCATCTTGCAGGAAGGAAAGCACGGCTCTGATCGAGCATGATCGGGGGTTCTCCTCGTGAGAAGAACACCATTCAACGAATAGGTTCCACTTCAACGCATAGAGGCGCCTCGTAGAGGGGGCTCTAGCGGAAGTGATGGTGTCAACTACCGCTGGGGGTAGGTCACCTAGAACCTCCGCGTCCCGTCCAGGGACCAGACATGGAGCTTCCAGAGGTCTGGACGCGGGTGCCACAGGGTGCCCCGTCTCAGGTCCTCTCTCAGAGGGATGGGCCAGGGAGGGGCTGTCGCGAGGAGCACTAGTTCCGGGAACCAGGTCCGGTTGGGCCAATACGGCGCAACTAACAAGACCTGCTCCTCGTCCTCCCTGACTTTGCACAAGGTCTGTGCCATAAGGCTCACTGGGGGAAACGCATACTTGCGAAGACCCCGGGGCCAGCTGTGTGCCAGAGCATCCGTGCCGAGGGTCCCCTCGGTCAGGGAATAGAACAACTGGCAGTGAGACGTGTCCGGGGCGGCAAACAGATCTATCTGTGCGGTCCCGAAGCGCCTGAAAATCAGCTGGACCACCTGGGGATGGAGTCGCCATTCTCCCGGTAGCACCTGCTGCCGTGAAAGCTCGTCGGCTGCACGGTTGAGCAGGCCCGGAATGTAAACGGCACGAAGCGACCTCAGATGCTTCTGACTCCAAAGGAGGAGATGGCGGGCGAGTTGTGACATGCGGCGGGAGCGTAGACCACCCTGACGGTTGATGTACGGAACGGTCGCAGTGTTGTCCGTACGGACCAGTACATGCTTGCCTTGTAGCGACGTTTTGAAGCGGCCCAGCGCAAGATGTACTGCTAACAACTCGAGGCAGTTGATGTGCCAATGCAGTTGAGGCCCCGTCCACAGACCTGAAGCTGCATGCCCGTTGTACGTGGCCCCCCAGCCGGTGATAGAGGCATCCGTGGAGACCACAGAGTGCCTGGACACTTGTTCTAGGGGAACACCTGCCCGCAGGAACGAAGGGTCCGACCACAAGCTGAGAGTTTGGCGACAGTGCGGGGTCACTGGAACCCGGCACGAGCCGCTCTGCCACGCCCATCTCGGGACTCGATCATGAAGCCAGTGTTGGAGCGGTCTCATATGAAGCAATCCGAGCGGCGTTACCGCGGCTGCAGATGCCATATGCCCCAGGAGCCTCTGAAATAGTTTCAGTGGTGCCGCTGTTCTGTGTCTGAGCGTACTCACGCAGTTCAACACTGACTGGACGCGGGCCTTGGTGAGACGCGCTGTCATGTTGATCGAGTCCAACTCCATACCGAGAAAAGAGATCCTCTGCCCGGGGGTGAGTTTGCTCTTCTCCCAGTTGACCCGAAGCCCTAGGTGGCTGAGGTGACTGAGCACCAAATCCCTGTGTTCGCACAACTGCTCTCTCGACTGGGCGAGAATAAGCCAGTCGTTGAGATAGTTGAGAATGCGAACACCACGCTCGCACATGGGAGCAATGGCCGCATCCGCAACTTTCGTGAAGACGCGGGGCGACAGGGCCAGCCCCGAACGGTAAGACTTTGTACTGATATGCCCGTCCCTCGAACGCAAAGCGAAGAAACGGTCTGTGTCGAGGGAGAATCGAGACATGAAAGTACGCGTCCTTCAGGTCGATGGCTGCAAACCAATCTTGGGGACGGATGCATTTGAAAATGCGTTTCTGCGTAAGCATCTTGAATGGCAGCCTGTGAAGGGACCGATTCAGGACGCGCAGGTCCAAGATTGGCCGTAACCCACCTCCTTTCTTGGGTACAATGAAGTACGGGCTGTAGAAGCCGGTCTTCATATCGGCTGGAGGGACCGGCTCGATTGCATCCTTCGCCAGTAGGACTGTAATCTCCGCTCTGAGAACAGGGGCACTGTCCGCCAGAACACGGGTGAACAGGATGCCCCTGAAAACAGGGGGGCGCCGGGCGAACTGAATCGCATAGCCGAGTCTGACAGTACGGATGAGCCAGCGAGACGGACTGGGAAGCGTTAGCCAAGCTCCCAGAGACCGAGCAAGCGGGACCAACGGCACCACAGACGTACCCGGAGTGGGGCAGCGTGACGGAATGCAGGGACCCGACTCGGGCGGCATAGCGGGCCGGAGTGGGGTCTGAACGTGTGGTGCAAGACGTACCTGCTTCCGCCGGACGGCAGAGTGTGCGGAGGCGACAGTGCGTCCAGGACACAGCCACTGCTCCCCGCTGGCGATGGAAGAGGGGCTCGGGAGTGACAAGGCATAGCGTCGTCGACTGCCAAGCGCGCCCTCTTGGGGCCCAGAGGTTTCAGAAATTGCTCTTTCTTTGAAAAGGTGGGTACCACTGACCCGTGGGTCAGTGGTGGAACAAAAAGAAAAGGAAACAAAGGATTCTCCACCCGGCCCTCCACCGGGGGAAGGAGTGGCACGTCCGCCATCTCCTGAAGAGCAACTTGATCCACCTCTGGGCCGCCCGTCTCAGGGATGTTTGCACCGGCGCTTGCCTCCTGGCTTGGCAGCGGCCTGGACGGGCGGGGTCGACTTCCTGCGGCTTGCTGCCCGCCGAGGCCTGGGTGATGGCTGCTGCTGGGGCTTAGCGGGAGCGGAGGACGCCGCAGGAGGCCGACCTCGGCGACGAGTAGACGGAGGAGCTGCGGCCGGCGGGGCAGGATGTGTCGGATGGCCTCCGTCTGCTTCTGTGCGGCCGAGAACTGCTGGGCAAAGCTCTCGACTGCGTCGCTGAACAACCCTACCTGGGAGAGAGGGGCATCCAAGAACCGGTACTTATCGGTGTCCCTCATGTCCGCCAGGTTGAGCCAAAGGTGGCGCTCCTGGACCACCAAGGTGGACATCGCCTGACCGACTGAACGTGCGGTTTCCTTCGTCGCCCGGAGGGCGAGGTCGGTTGCCACACGGAGCTCCCGGAGGAGCTCTGGGTCAGAACCACCCTCGTTCATGTCCATGAGCGCCTGGGCCTGGTGGACCTGCAAAAGCGCCATGGCATGAAGAGCGGAAGCAGCCTGTCCACAGGCCTTGTAAGCCCTCGCCGTTAGACCGGACGAGAACTTACAGGCCTTGGACGGGAGGCGTGGGTCACCCGGCAGGAGGAGGCGGACGCCGGACACAACTGCATCGCGACAGCCCACTCCACTGGGGGGATCCCCACATACCCCTTAGCTGCCCCGCCGTCGAGGGTGGCGAGGGGAGAGGAGCCACTAGGACGGCTTCGGGCACTATACGGTGCCTTCCACGTCCCAGAAAGCTCCTCATGCACCTCCGGAAAAAAAGGTACCGGGGCGGCGCACTGAGAACCAGCACGGCCCGCCCCGAGAAACCAATCGTCCAGCCGAGAAGGTTCGGGACGTGGTGGAGGATTCCACGCAAGCCCAACCTTCTCGGCGGCCCAGGAAAGCATAGCGGCCCATTCTGGATCCGGCTCGGACAACGCTACACACCCCGAAGGGGGCAACGCAGCCGAGTCGTCATCTCCAGATGACCGCTCCTCCTCCGATGCTGCGATCGACATCTGATCGTCAGCTGGTGCCCCGGAGAAGGACCGAGCCGTTCGCAAAGGGGCGCCGATGGCAACAGCACATGAGAGGCGTGAGGGGCCCGCGGAGATTGACTCGGCGGGGAAGCCCTCATGGTAATCCTCAGATCACCCTGGTCATGCGCCGAAGTAGGCCTATTCTGCGGGGCAGAATAAGCACTAGATCGGGGCATAGGCGAGGGGACTGCACCTCCCTTGAGGTAAGCGAGTCTCGATCTAAGTGCTGTGATAGTCATATTCCCGCAATGGGAACATGAACTATCCACAAAAGCTGCTTCAGCGTGCCGAATGCCCAAACACGAGATGCAGCTATTGTGGCCATCTGCTGGCGCCAGGGAACGACGGCATCCAGAAACGCACAAGCGGAATGACATCTTGAAAAAGACGCAGGGTCCGCTTGTGTTGCTCTTTCAGTAAAATAAAACAAAGGAAATTACTCTCACAGTGCTGAGGCGCCCAGGGGTAGCCACTGTGTGGACACACACACACACACACACACACAAACAAAAGTGCTGTGAGAACAGCAGTTGAGAGCTGCACTGCTCGCGGCCACCGCTGATCGCGCCGTCACACCAACACTGGAACAGAGAGATCTTCCTTGAAGTCTTCAAAGGCGTTGAATCTTTAGACATCAGTCACAGGAAACTCGCGCTCCGAAATGAAAGACGGTGGGTGCTCGCGCCCGCTTCCTGTTTTATACCCGCGCTGCGGGGCGGTGGCGCGTGACGCGTTCACGCACGCCAACGTTCATTGGCTTGTTCTTAGATAATCGAAGTTGATAGGGCTCCCTGAAGTGATCCCCTAACGTCGTCACGTCGACGTCACGTCGAACGTGAGCGACTGAAGGGGAACAACAACATCCCTTTTATCTATAGTCTTAGATTGTAATCAACACATCTTATTTACATCATGTGTTTGAACTGTTAGTTATGATGAAAGTAGGGGTGGGCGATAGGGCAAAAATATCATATCACGATTTTTGTCAGGAAAATCACGATTCACGATTCTTTTTCAAGTTGGTTTAACTATTTTGCAAGTGACTGACAGGCAAACTAATGTAAAATGGAAAATTATGTCATCATTTACTCCCTCAAGTTGTTTTAAACACGAATAAGTTTCTTTCTTCTGTTGAAAATGAAAGTTATTTTGAAGAATATGGGTAACCAAACAGTTACTGTTCCCCATTGACTTCCATGGTATATTTTTTCCTACTATGGAATTCAATGGGGACCAACTGTCTGGTTAGCCACATTCTTCAAAATATCTTCTTTTGTGTTCAGCACAAGAAATAAATGAATACAGGTTTGGAACAACATTAGAGTGAGCAAATAATTATAGATTTGTCATTTTTGGGTGAACTGTCCCTTTAAGGACAGGCGGCAGCATGTTTTCTATGAGCTACTGTCACGCATCTAATAAACACGCACATGACATGCACCCGATTTTCTCTTATATGTTTGCTTTCACTTTAGACATAACCAACTGTGTTTATGTAAACCTTGTGAGTATTTGACAGTAGGGCAATAAGACTTGAAATTTAACTTAGTCCAGTAACCAGGCGCTGTTTGACAGGCTTTTAGTTTCTGTGCGCTTCGGATGTAGGCTATGCGCTCAGAAAAGCGTTAGAACAGCGCATCAGCACGCAAATGAAATGTTTAAACGGCAAGGCTTTAAAGCACATGCAAATACTGTACTTTTGTGAATTGAAGTGTCCCGTGAGTGTACCTCTACTCTACATGACCATGTGATGTGAATGTACGTCGCGTTGTTTAGATGGAGGCGCCAGAACGGCAACTGATAACACTAACGAACGTTAACTAAAGTTGAAAAGTGAAAATGCAAAATAGAAAACATATAATAGAAAACAACCCAATCAACCCCTTTAAAGGGTTAATTGGGTTGTTGACATGACATTTTCCAGAGTTTCAGCAGCATCCTATGGTGCGAAATTCTGTAGTTTATCTGAAATGGTTTGCAACGACATTTTTCCAGTTTGTCAATCATTTTTGTATGACCTCATATTAACTGAAAGGCATGGACTATTTGTTCCACACCACAGGATGTTATTTGTTATTTCTATTCAATTTATCATGGATTAAAGCAAAAAGAAGATTGGGTCCTACAATACATTTCCCTTATACAGATGTATTTTAACCTAAAATGTTGATGTTAAAAAGTCATGAATGGACAAATCACCTACCTATTTGTTAGTAGGTAATTTCAATTAATTTATTATGTTACAAGTTCATATTTTTTTGTAACTGATTTTTAAAGGACATATTCTTTGCTTTCTTACAAATACAAATTGTCATAAGCATGCATTACAGGTTTTATTTACAATCGCTATAGGACACATTTCTCAATACTTGGATCCCTTTTTCAAAACTCTTCACACAGTTCTCCTAACCAACTTCATCTTGGCACAGCAGTTATTTTCACATTTAAGTAATTCAAGTAATTGTTCCATAAACATAACAAAGGTTTTCATCCAACAAACATACGTTGTCACTTATAAAACAATGAGCTAAAAATCACTAACAACAAGTAGCATTATATGTTTTCTTTAGTAAAATGTCTTTACAAAACAAGAATGACACCCTCTACTGCTTATAATTCACTGCTGTATGTAACATAGTCCATGTTTCCATTACAGTACAAAATTATTCCTAAGTTTTCCCTTTTGTATGGAGATGGCAATGAAATTTAAAGACTAACACTTGTGTAAGTGTTCAGGTAATTGCTTTGATAGTATTCACATTTTTTGGGATTCAGAATACATTTCAATATGGTATTACTGTAGAAATGTAGCACATTGTTGTCTTATTCATTGTTGTCTTATGCTAGGTTTTGAACGCAAGTTAAACAGTTTTGAAAAGAGTATGTAAACATGCAAATCGGCATGTAGGTACATAGAGTTTTGGTGGTGTTTGTGTCTAAGTGAGAAAAGAATTGATGCAATTTGAAAGAAGTAGTCAGTGAATGCATTTTGTGCCAAAGCATTGATAAATGAACCACAGTTAAGCCCACATTCAGTAGACTGATGTTGTGATCACTGTGTGAAGAGTTTTGAAAAAGTGACCTAAATATTGAGAAATCTGTCCTAGTGGGAAAAAGAGGTGTAACCCTCTCAAAACATATTCAATTAGCGGTATGAGCCTTTGACCTTTTCATACCTGTGGTGCCAGTTCCCCATTGGTGATGATCCTGGCAATCAGACTCCATTTCCTGTTGCTGGTGGCGTTATGGATCATCTTCTTCCTGAGTAGCTCACCCACTGAGACATATTCAAAGCCATAGCGCTCGGCAATCTTCAGACACTGTGTACCTTTACCGCTGCCTGGGCCCCCTGTTTGGGAAGACAGCAGAGAGACATTTGAACCTGTACAGTCGCATATGCTTTTCATATTTCATTAAAGAAGTTAATGTTAAGTAACTTACATTTTTGTGTTTTTAACAAATCGGTGGAGGGAATAATTCAACGACTCACTTACAGAGAGTTTTGATCCTGAATGAATCATTACTTTTTAACAAATCTGTTGAATGAATGATTCAATGACTCATTCATAAAGACAGTGACTTATCGCCACCTTTTGGCGTATCAATCTAACCTGCAAAAAGAGTCACTGAAAAATATGTGTAATGCCTGTTTCACTCATATTCCCTTTACAGTGAGTATGCAGTTCGTGTGTGGGTATGTATGCATTGTGGAAGCAGGATGGGTTCATAGCTGGAAAACTTCCTTCCTTTACCCAGGGCAGAAAGTCATATGTCGACAGTAGTAGAAGATGAAATTACTACACTGTCATGTCATTCCATGTTCATTTTGACCACGAACAATTCAAGCGTGTGCAGCACTGCAAAGTTCATGCTGCATTAGCGCCATGTCGTAATTAGCGAAGTATCAAGATGACATCGCGTGACGTTATATTTGGAGAAACACGTCCTCGTACTGGAAAATTTGAATTTCCATGACACCACTATCAACGCCTAAATGTAGGAAAAGTAGGAGCTCTCAAACAATTCCCATCTTACAAGCTGTAATTACGAGCTCTACAAGGACGTGAACACATTTGATTTTACAAGTTGAAATCACGTACTTGCTTTAATTATGAAAAGGCGTCAACGCACCTTTAGCTCCAACCCCAATTAAATACACCTGAACCAGCAAATCAATGTCTTACTAGACACATTAGGAAATTCCAGTCAGGTGTGTTGAGGCAAGATAAACTCTGTAGGAGAAGTAGCCCACCAGGACCAAGTTCCGTACTGCAAACGGAGTATTGATCTAACGATTTTTAGAACTTTATCTTAATCGTTATCATTCTTGGTGTGAATAGGCCTTAATGCTGCAACAAATACTAAACACTAACACCCTTACCCATTGAAATTGGCTGCAGGGCGGTATTTGTGCTGAACTGGTTTAGGGTGGGGGGTGTCACGTGTTACACCCTTTTACACATACTCTGTTATGAGTCTGTTACAAAGTCCCGCAGTACGGAACTTGGTCCTGGTGGGCTACTGTCCTACGGAGTTCAGCTTGCCTCAACACATCTGACTGGAAGTTCCAAATTTGTCTAGTAAGACATTGATTGTTTGAGATGAGCAAAATCTGCGCAGAACCGATCACTGTAAAATGCATGCCGGTTAAAAATGTGTCAGAGTGCGAGTCGCCTTGCTCTGATGTCTGATTTTCATATAAAAGCAACAGAACCTTGTAGTCAGTAATTGTATCGCTTAAAACTCATCTTTGATCACCAAAATTACATATTTAAACGTTTTTTCCTCGCCTTAAAAAATAGCTTGAATGTAACCTTGCCTCATTTAGTATACGTGGTTCTATGAATATGCAAATTAGCCCCGCCTCCACTCACTCACACCAGCTCAGAGATCCACTCGTTGATGATTGATTGGTTACAAGTTAGTTTATGACGTCAGAAACGCCAGCGATTTCAAACCGCGTTTTTGAGACTGTCTTTGGTTCACTGCAGTTTTAAACAGAAAATACTTTTGTATTTTAGCAATGGTGTCAACTTATGAATTTGCTCATGGTTTGTCTTAAAGCTTATTAAAAAAACACAACATACTATAGACATAAAGACAACATTAAAAATCGGATTTTCACCACAGGGGGACTTTAAATTACATCCAGGTTATTACCAACACAGCTCATGAGTGTGTATCCCCCGATATCCGCCTTTGATCTCGAGGGTGTCTGATCCACTACGAGAAGAGAGAACTTTCCGTCTTGCCTGCTCTTTTTTTTTACTCCTCCCTTCACAGCAGCCTAAATTTCAGGTGGCCCATGATCTCGAATGAGCCTATTGTGCAGGCAATCAGCACTGTGATTGACATGACGAATGAAATCTTAAGAATCGGCTGCGGGGCGGAGTGTGCACTGAACTGGTTTGGATTTTTTTATTTAAATCACACATCTGTAAGTTCCAATACAGACAGCTGGAGTGCACAAAACAATGAAATCAGCAAATTATAGGACTAGAATTAAGTGTGAGAAAATAAAAACATATTAATAAAAATCCCATATTAAACTATTTTACCAACACCAATGTGAATTATGGACTGAATGCCCAACAACTGATATCAGTTATCAGGCTCAGTTTCAGCCACAGAAATGCATTAAAAAAAAAACAGTATTAAAACCCAGACAATTTTAATAAATGAAATTAAATGCCGATCAGTGACAGGAAACGATTCCTATAGCTAATATCTAAGTGAGATAATGCTCGAGGTGGTCCCTCGCCTGATGGAATATGCGCATTCATTTGCTTGTGGGTTACGCTCAGCACAGATAACGTTTTCTCTCACAAATGACATCAGTTAATAACGTAGAGACATGCATATGCTGTTCAGGGAAGTCTGATAAGGCAGGAGGGAAATGTCCAACTATCAGATATCTGCCTGAACTATTAGCACTCAGAGGCCTTGTTTACAGCAGGTATAAATCAGTCAGCAAACTGCTGTTCTCAAAAAAAGCCTACTTGAATTTAAATCTAACAAACACATTTTGAGCGGAAGACTCTGTTATTTTAGTCCAGTGGTTACCTGTGTAAATAAACTAGGGATGCGCTATTAAACTCCTGACCAATCAAAACCGTTTTGGTTTTATTTTCACTTCGTTCTGTTCCTGTTCTGCCTGGCTTAGTTCTCTAGTTCATTTTCCTTTGTTCTCATTTTCCCGCCACTGGTTAGTTTCAATGGTTATTCATTATATGATTAAACAGATAAATTACACCTGTTTGCTTTCAGGTCATTATCTTGTGTATTTAACCCCTTCAGTTATTTCTGTTCATTGTCTGGGTGTTGGTGTTTTGAGCACAGTGTTACGTTGCTACTCTGTTTGGCCTTTTTTTTTTAGGGATGCACCGATATCAACATTTTGGTCGATACCGTTAACCGATAATTCTATATATTTGAAAGCCGATAACCGATAAACTGGCAGCTACATTTAAATCCACATTTTTACATAATTATTTGAGAGTCTGATTACAAAAACAAAAGTCTCACCATTAATATACATGTCCCAAGCACACAATTATGATGTTCACATTATAATTTTATGTAGCCTATATGACAGACTTGCGCTGCACATGTTGCTCTTAACCGTGTTTTACTTTTGAGAAGTGATTCCAATCATTTTTAAGCAATTCAAAACTATCACAGTGCGCATCTGAAGTGTCTAAGTGGAAGGAAATAATTCATTAATTATCGGTTTTAATATATCGGCCAAATTTTCTTATCGGGCCGATAACATTAAAAAGGATCATATATCGGCTGATACCGATATGGCGGCCAATATATCGTGACGTGCATCCCTACTTTTTTTAAGTTATTTTATTTGCATTCTAACCTTCTCCCTAATCTTCTTCGTGGACCTAACAGTGACACCAATAAAAATAAGCTGATAATTATTTTATAGGCAATATTAAAATATTATTTTGTTCAAATGAAAAAAAAAACATTTTAACCTTTACAAGAGAATTTAGGCATCACAAAATTTCATTTAGAGTTTTCTAAATTTGTTTAAATTTAGCTCTATCTAACTTTATTTATAACTTTAGATGAACATTAGATGATGGCAAAGGTAATCTAAATGCAAAAATAGACTAGGTGATAAATATGCATAATTAAATATTCTATATCAACCCATATTAGAAATTTTGAATATACAATTTATTTAGATGCTTTTATTCAAAGTAAATTATCTTTATCAATGCATACTGGAAATGTGTGTTTGTTTGTTTTGTTTTTTTGGTCATTTTCTTTTGATGTCACACATAATCGGTAAAGTTTAAAACTCTTACTTTAATGAATAATAGACATTATTACACAGACTACTGTTCAAAAGGTTAGATTCATCATTCAAAGAATATTTTTATGCCAAGTTTATTATGCTCACCAAGGCTGCATTTATTTGATCAAATATACAGTAAAACAGTTATATTGTGGGAAATATTATTACCATGATATTATTCCTGTGATGGTAAAGCTGACTTTTCAGCATCATTACTCCAGTCTTCAGTGTCACATGATCCTTCACAAATCATTTTAATATGCTGATTTAGTGCTCAAGAAACATTTCTTATTATTACCAATGCTGAAAACAATTGTGTCGCTTAATAGTTTTCTGAAAACTAATATTTTTTTTTTAGGTATTCCTGAATGAAAAGTTAAAAAATAAAAAGCATTGATTTGAAATAGAAATCTTTTTGTAACATGTCCTTACTGTCACATTTGATGAATTTAATAAACCCTTGCTGAATAAAATATTATTTTATTTCAAAGAAACTCAACATTCTGAATGGTAGTGTGTTTTCATAGAAATCCCGACAGGAATTTCGAGTGCACATACACAGACACCATGCCTGTTTCTCTCCATTGGCTTGTTATGATGAAGTATAGCCAGTCTTTAGTCTTACCTATAATAAGGATGACTTTGGGTCTGGGTCTAGATGGGTCAAACACTTCATATTCCTCTATGAGCTCCGCTGTCTCAGACAAGTCTGAGTCACTCTCTATGGAAAACTGGTTGATGGGTGGGAGGCGCTCGTACCTCCGATAGGGGAAGTTGGGGCTGTCTGGAAGAACTGCGTGGAAGAATGCAAATAGTTAATCATGAGAGCTTCTGAAGTCCTCAGCAATTCAATGCAAAAGTTTCAGAGGAAAGCCCACTGATAGTCTATCATTGGAAGAATAGGTTTTGTTTAGATGACATTTTTTACTGTAGAGGTACTTTGCATTCATTTGACTTTTTTCATTGCCCCGAGGTGGGTAGAACAATGTTGCCCAGCACAAAGACAGGAAAACCCCTACCGATGGTTTCCATGCTCTAACAGCATCCAAATAATGAATAACAGGCCTGCTGTGCAAGACCCAACAACACAGCAGTTTGTGGCCAGATCTAGTTTGCATAAATTTCAGCATCGCCTACAATTTAGAGTTGCGTCGGCTGATGACAACACCTCCTACTCACCGTTCCGGAAAAAAGATCGGCGTGACTGCCCACCATTGAGAGGCGGTAACGACTTCTTCTCCTGTCCGACGAACGTGTCCCACCGAACTTTGTCAGTCCCACCGATCTCCTTCACCTTCTTAAGGCAGGTCTCTAGATAGTCCAGAGGGTCGTCTGGCCGGTAGTACATCAGACCCGTCAGCAGACTCTGGGAAATCAGTGACAGAGTCGTACTGTGTTTATCCATAATTGCCACTGTAAATACCGGTAGCATGATTTTTATTTTTATTATGTTCTAATCCAGTTTTCCACATGCTAAGGGATACTGCAGCCTATTTGATATTATAATAAAAAATGTATATTAAAACACACACACACTATATATATATATATATATATATATATATATATAAAGATATATATATATATATATATATATATATATATATATATATATATGCAATGAGTACAGTCAGTTGCAGTGTTACACCTTTTCAAATGACTTTAACAACATATTGTTTATTCCAATAAAACTGTAATGCATGACGATTTTATGACCCCATTAGCAACTATGGAACATTTAAACAAACTAATAAAAAATAATTTGTTAAACCCCATGACCATTTAAAATAAACCACAGAATGCAAAAAAAGTTATTAAAATGTTGAAAAAGAAATTGTAAAGAGTGACAGCTCCTTAAATATACACCTGCCTATGCATTCGATATAGGCTAAATACCCTAATGCAAATCATCATCATTCGAATCATATGGCCAGGATATTGCAAACAAACTTTCTAAGCAAGAGCACATAAATAAGCTCAGACATAAATAAATAGACTCAGTATTATCCTACTGTTTTCATAACAATACTAAAATAATAATTGGTCACTGTAAATTGATTAACAGTTACAAAAAAAGCCTGTTATTTTCTTAAAGACTTGACTTTGATAATGTGTAGCTACACTACTGACAGCACGCCTACCATAATAAACAACGACACGATCGTCAGCTTTGAGCGTAAAAACGCAAACACAGTAGCAAATGAGGGCGTAAGTAAGTAACCCTCATTTTATATTAATTTATAGCCTATAACCTAATCTAATGCAACACACAGCAACCCAGTCAGCTTACATTATTTACAGCATGCGAAGCCTTCACGTGCGAAGCCTTCACATACCTTTAAATCAACCATATACCTTTTAATTATAAATCCTCAACTTTATAATGACCCCTTTAATAGTGAATCAACAATAGGCATACGCTTTTGCAGTGAGACATCCCGGTGCTAGAAACTTCTTCGTGTTATTGTTTTTATTTGTAACGGCTATGATGTGGAAACATCTTTAGGTTTGACCACAACAAAAGTTACAACACAAATGCTCACCTCAAACAGCTGAGGTATCTCTCTACTGGAGAGGTATTCCTTCGCGTCGTTGGTGTTCATGTCTGTTTCGGGAGAACTATCGATGCTGTTGAGTTGAGTGTAGAATGTAGATTGTTGCAGGTTCACGAATCCGTGATGTTGTTGCGATCTTAAAGCATTCTCCAAGTGCCGACTAAACTAGATGGACAAAGACAGCTTCGCTCTCAGTAAATCTTTGTGCATGTTACATGCTTGGTCTAACCTCTTCTCTTAGTGTCTCACTTCAGTGTTTGAATCCGCCGACACAACGCGATACACCTGCGCGCCGCTGGAGAGAGAGACTCGTGTTCGGTCAGCTCACGCGCGCGTTCTGGCGATTGATGCGCGTCTCTGGAGTTCACAGCAGAGGAGGAAAGCATCATGAGAGAAAATAAAAACACACTTAAACAGTTTTGGTAGGCCTGTTTACATTATTTAAACCATACATGTTTGAATACATCTTGAATTGTGTGGGCACACAATGTTTACAAAACGTTTTCAAGCATAGGCGCCTATATATTTTTAATTTGTTGCATTAATTAATAATTAATAGTTTAATCATTCATATTTTGCATAATATATGCTGTTTACAATAGTTTAACATTTATCCAATCCATAATATATCATATTATCTATTTCAATAAAATATCTATGATTTTTATTTTATTTAAAAATGTTATATGTGTGTGTCTGTGTGTATTCATCACCATCGTCATGAGGGGGATGTTCTTATTTATATGATATCATTTCCTGATTAATGGTAGGCTATTATTTTCACA
The DNA here is from genome assembly GCA_030578255.1 of Tiaroga cobitis. Taxonomy (NCBI): domain Eukaryota; kingdom Metazoa; phylum Chordata; class Actinopteri; order Cypriniformes; family Leuciscidae; genus Tiaroga; species Tiaroga cobitis. The sequence goes on along the minus strand of CM060592.1, from coordinate 17,319,359 downwards.
TTACAGCAAGATTTTGTGCGTGTTAGTTACATCACAACTGCTTTAATTTGGCAAATATTTGGCAAAATGTTTGACTTTACTGCTCATCATGAATTCATATTAGTTTTTTTACAAACTATGGCAAAGTTATTTTTAAGAATTTCAGCCTTTTATTATAATTATAGTAATTATATATATATATATATATATATATATATATTACAAACTTTGACAGTTAGACATTTTCAATCCCCCCCCCCCCCCCCCCAACTATAATCTATAACTTAATAGACAAAATAAGATATATAATTGTCCTGAATTCAATGCCATGCAAAATGATGTCATATCAACAAAACATGTCCGCTGCAGAGGTCAATGAATTTAATGAATCTCATGTTGGTGTGTTTCATATTTCATCAATGGGACTAAATTATATTAGTATGTAACCAATATAGTAACACTCTGACATACTTTTCACAGTAAGTGCCACACAGGCACCAAATGTTCCATGACGGATTTTGACATTTTTAGCCTCCATCTGTCCTACAATCTCACTTAATCCATCGTCAGTGTTCCAGTGCCTGCCGATAAACAGGTCCTAGAAGTTATAGCATCGTGTAAATTGTGTAAAGTGGAATTCTCACGCATTGTTCATGTGAGATGAGATGAGATGACATGTTTAATCTGCTGTATAATCCTTGTTGCAATGCTCTTAAAAGGCAGTTAGCTAATTGTGGGAAAAATGAGTAGGCCTATGATATACATTTTTCAATGCCCCATTTTTGCTTGAGGCTTGCACACTACCGGAATTTATGGTCGATAATATCTATGCTAGTAAACAAGACCAGGGCAATGCTTAAATTTATGGGACATGGGGCAAAAGCATGGTCAAAAGTCCTATATGTGGGTCTCGCCTATAGGGTCCAAGATATATCCAACCATAGATATTTGCTTTGCAACAAAAATAACAATTGTTATGATAACAGCACAGTGACATGGTGAACAAGCCAAACCTAGGTTAAGTAAGAGCTGTTACTATATCATTTTTACATGACTGGAATGCTGTGCAATTAGCATTCACCATCAAATATCAAAAGTAATGGTTTATCAATGAATATACTATATATACACATTAATATTGATAAAACGTAATGCATAACCATATATTCATATGCGTCTGCTTCTAAATATATATGAGCAGAGGAATGACTTTTATTTCGGGAAAATGGGACTTTTAATCAAACCGGAAATGAAGCGCTTCCTGGTTGCCGTTGCAAATCTAGCCTGTCACTAAACCGGTGACGAAATAAAATGGATTATTACAATTTAATGGCAATATGTGCATGTATTCATTTGCTTTTTTTCATACCACATGTATACAGTAATCATGTGGAGGTAAGTGTCTTTATTTATAGCTGTTGTAAAGCGTCTCTTTGATGCATTGGACTGGCAGTGAAGATTTCAGCAGGAATATTCTCAGCTCAGCATTAGGTTTCTTTTTTAACATTTATTTTAATATTTTATGTCTGTCTTATTGCCGATTTGTTACACACACACACACACACACACACACACACACACACACACACACACACACACATACACATATATGCACATATATGCACATATAAAACATACACTGAGTTCAGTTGATATGAGAGCGTACTTATGATGCCCAAACATACAGTAGCTACTGTCTAGGTAGGTAACTTACTAGGTTTTGAAACACAGCCTGTGAGTTACATTATGATGACCAGTTTGTTGTAAACAGCACATCTCTGTGGGCATTTGGAATTTTTTAATCAGTCAACTATTTATGTCATTATTTTGGCTCACAGTTTGCTGTTAAGATGACAGCAACGCACAGACTTGTCTGTATTTCTTTGTCATCTTAGGTGCACTTTTGTAAAGCATTTTTAATAAGCAAAATGTAAAATATCATGTATGTTGTTCAGATATAGTTGTCAAACATAATTCATTCCAATATATTGACAGTGTTGTAATTCTCTCTGCAAGACAAAACATATTGTCATCTTCAATGTAATCTTTCAGTTCTTTCTTACATTGCATTTGACGTGTTCATATACCCATCCACATCCACACAAGTGCATCAATTTCACAAAAAATGGCCACACTATAAAATATATTCACAAACAATCTAAATGTCAAACAATATAAAAATGATAAAATTTTAATTTTACTGTAGATTCAGTGGGCTTATTTTAAACCTAACAAATCTTTTTGTGACATAAATGGGCTTCTCTGGTGAAAAAGAAGTGCACTTCTTTATTATTATTCTGTATCGAATATGCATGTGTAGAGTACTTCAAATCTTTAAAGCATATTGTTAAAAAAAACGTTCTTGCAGATAATATAGGCCTAATATCACACTTTCACGTCACGACTGTTTCTTAACACTCTTAAGTACACTTTTAAAAAGTGTAATGTTTCAAGAAAAATGTTTACTTCACACACAGACAGTAGATTTTAAATCATCATGTTTTAATGTTTTTTATGCTTTTTAATTTGATGTGTTTACTAAAATAATAAAGCACATGTAAAGTACTTGATTATAACTTGAAATGTAGAGTGTTATTATATTCGATAGTACACTTTAACCGCATTTCAAGACAATAAAACTAATAATGAAATTACATATTAAAATTAAAGCCCTACTGCATTGAATTGCATTTATTATAAATTTAATCTATAAAACAGTTTCATTTAATTGTAAGTAACATGCATTTAATTGTCTGAAAACATTACACTCAGTTTCCACTTAAGTATGTAGTTTTAAAGTATATTATTTCCATAATAAGCACTCTTAAAAAAGAAAACAGAACAAGGATGCTAAAGTATAGGCTACTTCTTTTGACAAGGATTGTGCTATCTTTAAAATCTATGCCACTTGGTTTTTTATTAATATATAAAGCGATGACTATTATGCTAGCTTTAGTTTTAACTAGTTTTAAAGCTTCTCTAGTTAAAAACCCGTAGCCTATATGATGTTTTACGTCACATGACCTTCTGATACAGCCAGCATTCAAAGTCGAGGCAATTTTTGCTACCATATTACTTCCATAATATCAGTGCCTTTCATAAGCTTTCATACAGTGGCTAAAAAGGACAAAGTCTCTACTTATGGCCTTAATTTGCTTTTCTTTTCTCCTTTTATTTACCTGAAAGAGAACATTTTCACATTTTACAGATTGATTAAATTAATAATGCAAGCTAATAGTCTGCATTAAGGAGACAATACATAGCCTACATGTTCAAGCATACAAATACAAATGAAACTGAATTGAAATTAAATATTTCAAATTTACTTAGAGTCTTGCTCATCTGCACACCATTAATTGTGTAATAATTGTATTTTCTGATTGTTGTTTAGACAAAAGCTGGACAGTTTTTCAGCAGTGGCCACACCAACAACTGGGCAGTCCTCGTAAGTTTGACTTCTGAGAATTTAGAAGGATTCTTATCTTAATGCATACATTCATAAATACAACAATATTCAAAGGCTTCATGACTTTTTAGGTTATTCATAAAATGCATAATGCACATCGAATTACATAATTGTATTAAGTTACATTTAAAAATGTTAATTTTAAAATATATCAGTTTTTTCAAGACAAGAACACTAGCTATTCTAAGAAAAAGAGAGGGGAATTAAAATTGTTAGTCATAAATTGTGTAGTTAACTATGTTTAACTAAAACTAATCAAATATGTTTTTAATTTAATTAAAATAAAGCTGAAAATAAATTAAATATACATTTAACTAATTTAAATAAGTTAAAATTGAAAGTTTAAAGTACTACGATTACTAAAACTGAAATAATTCTGCATTGAAGCTATATACAGTAGGCCTATATTTATGAAAACTGCTATATTATTACATTATTGGTTAATGCTGTTTAACCATTGTTTTAGGCTGCTCTTATAGGTTTTGTGAAATCTTGGTCACAGGTAACACAGCATTAATGTAATAAAGGGTACGAATAAATAAGCGCACATAATAGGAGAGACAAAAAACGGTCATTTAACAGGTATAACAGATTATTTGAAATTGTATTTGATTATTTTTTAGTCTTCTAATCATGCTTTTGTCTAGGTCTGCACATCTAGATTCTGGTTTAATTATCGGCATGTGGCGAACACGCTGTCAGTATACAGGAGCGTAAAGAGACTGGGCATTCCAGACAGGTAAACTTCAGGTCATTTACTTCAATTATGCTGTAAAGCGTTCCTATCTGGACACAATAATGAAAAAAACAAAAAAAACATAAACTGGCCTAGTTGGACCAATTCATTGTATATCAACTATTATTCCCTCCTGGCATCCTCATTATAGTGACACATTATTTAAATAGACTTTTACCCACTGTTTTCCATCGCTTAATTTGTGTTGTCCAGAGATAGCTGCATGTTCGCCCTTTTGTCACAATGAGGCAGTGATATTTGTGTCTCTAGCCGCAGTAAAAGTCTTCCTGTCTGCTCTGATTAGATGTGTTTGCTCTGCTTTCCCCAGTCACATTGTGCTGATGCTAGCCGATGATATGGCCTGTAACTATAGAAACCCCAAACCAGCCACTGTGTTCAGTCATAAGAACATGGAGCTCAATGTGTATGGAGACGATGTGGAGGTGGATTACCGCGGATATGAGGTGAAGCTGCTCTTGCTTTAATATTGGATTTTGAAGTTCTGCTAGTTGTTTTCAACACGTAAAAAATGTTTTAAACTTAATGAAAATAGTTCTGAACAAAGTCAAAGTAGAATCAACCGTTGCACATTTCTGAGAAACACACAAGTGTTTTTGAGTGAATCAGTTGAGGCAATGATTCACTTTGATTCAATGATTCAATGATGCCAACAGCCATATCACCCTGTAGCCCAAGACTGGTTGCCCACTGAAGCTAAGCAGGGCTGAGCCTGGTTAGTAGTACCTGGATGGGAGACCTCCTGAGAAAACCAGGTTGCTGCTGGAAGAGGTGTTAGTGAGGCCAGCAGGGGGCGCTCACCCTGTGGTCTGTGTGGGTCCTAACGCGCCAGTATAGTAATGGGGACACTATACTGTCAAAGAGCACCGTCCTTCGGATGAGACGTTAAACCGAGACCATGACTCTCTGTGGTCACAAAAAAATCCCAGGATGTCTTTTGAAAGAGTAGGGGTGTAACCCCGGCCAAATTTGCCCAGTGGCCTCTGTCCATCATGGCCTCCTAATCATCCCCATATATATATATATATATATATATATATATATATATATTGGCTTCATCACTATGTCTCCTCTCCACCAGTAAGCTGGTGTGTGGTGGGCGTTCTGGTGCAATATGGCTGCCGTCGCATCATCCAGGTGGTGCTGCACATTGGTAGGGGTTGAGGAGATTACCCCTTCCATGTAAAGCGCTTTGAGTGCCGGGAAAAGCGCTATATAAATGTAATGAATTATTATTATTTTATTATTATTACTTACTTATTGTTATTGACTTGTCTGCCATAACAATATATAATCTGCACTGTCACTGTAAAATCCATATCGCTTGCCTTTTGTGACAGTTGTTTCTTAGTTTAAAGGCATTTCTTTGTGTTTTGCAGGTCACAGTAGAGAACTTCCTGCGAGTCCTGACAGGCCGTCTCCCCACCAGCACCCCTCGATCCAAACGTCTGCTGTCGGACGACCGGAGCAACATTCTCATCTACCTGACAGGTCAGACCGCTAACGGAGTCATCGCTGGCTGTTTTTTTTATATTCCTTCTTTTTCCTGAATCTGTGACCATCCTTCTTCACAGGTCATGGTGGAAACGGCTTCCTGAAGTTCCAGGATTCTGAGGAAATCAGCAACATGGAGCTGGCTGATGCATTTGAGCAGATGTGGCAAAAGAGGAGGTGATTAACAGTGGAAATGCAGAAACTCTCATATATTTGGCATGATTTCATCATTATATACTCCGTTTTTACCACACACAATTTCATTGACGTGGTCAGGCATGGTGAAAAATCTTGGTCTCGGTTTCGCGCCTCAGGTCTCAGGAAAAACAAAGTCAGTGTCTGGTCTCGTACAATTAGGCATGAGTGTAGGCTATTGGGATAGTCAAAACATTTGGTAGCCTAAATAAACAATTTCATTGAGTTTAGTGACAGCATATTATGGTGCAATGAATGGTAGGCTATTGCTTTTATTATTTCTTTCATACAAATTTTTAAATTTCAATTCAATTATTGTGGTTTGATTCCGATCTTGATTCGATATCGATTCATTTTGATAAATATTAGGTACGGTAGATGTATGTTAATTGTTCTCAATAAAAAATCTCAGCTAATGCTGTAAACATAGGCTACAGAGAGCCCTGTCTGCTGGTATTATTAAATGTTAATGAATGTTTTTATTATGATAACAACTTTATAATATTTGAATGATATAAGTCAATATATAATAAATATGTAATAGTGCACATATTTAGCAAAATACTCATTTATACTAATACTAAATATATTATAAAATACACATTTTTCCAGCCAACTAACATGCTATGGTCATTAAATGTTTTTGTTTTTTTTCTGAGGTAAATGTAACGTTATGTGACATATTGTCCTCCAGCTGTTTTATTGACCTCTTTCCGTGGTTGAAAAACACTGATTTATCGATGTTATGTATGAGGCATGTACATTTCGGTTAGTTGTACTGTATCTTTCAACATAGTCTACTTATTATTGTTCATTTGTGTTTATTTAACTAGTAGTAAAGAGAGAATTTCGGTTCACGTGCCGCCAGGCGCTACAGGGATCTGTCACGTCACATTTAAAAGCGCCAAAACGGTATTTATTGTTTGAATTTCGTAATAAAATTGACATAATCTGAGAGCTGAGAATTTGTTTCATATCAAAAGTAACCTGCTCTGTCTTGTCTGTCGGTGTCCTCTTTGCTCCGCCATTTTTCTCTGCGTGAGAAAATGGATGTGTGGCGTGTGAAAAGTGTCAAGTGCGTGAGTCTCACGGTGAATGCGTGAGAGTCGGCAGCTCTGGTCACGTGTATTTAAAAAATGGGGGTTCGCATCTTCCGACACCTTTTACACCCAAGTTAGTTTGCATTCCTGATTAATTCAGGAATAAAACCACTTACTATCTTTATGACTAAGTCATTGAAGCATTCACTCAACTGATTCATTCATAACCACTGATTTATTCAGTAACGACACTGAATGTTTGATTCTGCTTTGGTTTTATTTGGAACTATTTTTGTTGGCTGAGGAAAAAATAAAGCAATTAGCAATACTGTGTCTAAAATGCAAGTTACTCGATACAAACGTTCATTGAATGCGTATTAAACCATTTTGTAAAAGCACACTTCCGGTCATATCATCAAACGTGCTTGTTCAGCTTAATCATTAAATGCTGCTTTTGAGAGCAAATTACAGTAATTGACCAAAACAAATCCAAAACTCACATAAAGTGCAACATGAAACATGCATTAGTCTTCATTGTGGAGCTTCTAGACACAGTATTAACGTACATGGCTGAAGCGCTGCAGCTTCCTAACGTATTAATTGTGTGTTATAAATGCTCTAATAGGCTGTTTAGGTTCCAGCGCTGTGTAAATATTATAGGCTGGTGGGAGGTGCAATGAGAGCTTCCTCTCTTCCCGTAGAGCACAGGATGTTTTGTGCCTGTCAGTGTAGTAATCGCAGGCTTGATCCAATAAATTTGTGAAGCCCCCTTTTGTGCTTCATTGCTCCCCCATTACATTTCAGGTTCATGCCATTCCAAGCCGTCTCATTCTCTGGTTCGCTCATCTGAGATGGCCTGAAGTGGTTTTTAATTTATATTATATATATATATATATATTTGTGAATGGCGCTGTAATGGGTGCTGGGTTCATGGTTACCGTGGCGACGGCTTGTAGAGAGTGTTGTGTTGGTTGTACAGATTTGAGTCCAATGCTGCAGGTCAGATCTGTCTCTTATTACTTCACAACCAGCTTTAATTACAATTGATATCAGACATATACATGGAAAGTGGTTTAAAGCTGACAACCAGGAATCGACTGGCTCTAAAACGGCCGTCTTTCTTTGCAGGTACAACGAGCTGTTGTTCATCATAGACACGTGCCAGGGAGCCTCCATGTATGAGAGGTTTTACTCGCCGAACCTCATGGCTCTGGCCAGCAGTCAAGTGGGAGAGGACTCGCTCTCGGTGAGTCAAACCTGAGGAACTTGATCTTCTGCACAGCTGAAATTAGCTGTGTTATAGCTGTTGAATAACCTTTAAAAACATTAACATGGAAATTATAGAGAGAAAGGGTTTTGGGGATTAAATGGATAGGAAATCACAGGGATTTCGGGATGTGGTGAGGTTTGGGATCAAACCTACACCTCTTAAACATGCGAGGCATATAACACATGTGCTAACTGCTAGATCACATTTCGGATCGATTTAATTTGTTCGAATACAGTTCAAAAGTTTGGGGTAAGACAGAAAGGGTTAGAACTAATGAAATGAATTCTATTATAATAAAATGGAAAACAGTTATTTTAAATGGCAATAATCTAAAAAAAGACTGTTTTTTTGAACAAATAAATATACATACTTGAGAATAAGAGACTTTTTTCAGAAACATGAAAAAATCTTTCTGACCCCAAACTTTTGGACTAACTACATGAGCAATGTTCATCTTTTTAACGAAATTATAATTGCTTTGTCTTCTATATCACTTTATTTTACAGTCCATGTACATGCGGTGTATTACAGTGATTACACTAACTGGGTAATAATTAGGTATTAACCTTGAGCCTACTCCTAAAGCTAACCTTAAAGGGTCAGGTCAGAGGTCACTCTAATGCCGGAACTAGACTCGCGTGCGGCTGTTACCGGAAGCCAGTGATTGTAGTTTATAAAGTTTTAAATATGGATATTTTTCTATATGTATTTAACCCCCTGGAGCCGTATGGATTACTTTTATGATTGAGGGATTTGCTTTTTGGAGCTTCAAAAACTCTGGCTCTATTCACTCCCATTATACAGCTTGGAAGAGCCAAGGTATTTTTTAATATAAGATTGCGTTTGGCTAAAATAAGAAAGTCGTATACACCTAGGATGTCTGATAATCAAAAATTATGGGATAGTTTGAATTTTTGGGCGAACAAAGCCTTTAACCCCTACAGTTACCTTATATTACCCAGTATTTTCTTAGGTTAAGGTCACCTTAAGTACACGCACTGTAAAATAAAGTGCAACCATTTTGACAAAATTTGACTACAATTATGTGCCAGTTCATGAAGATAGATCTGACTAAATGTATTGCATGTAACATGACAAAATATTGAGAACATTTAAAGGTCATTTTTGTCAGAAGACAGAATCTTTGACCTGTTTATAGTTTTTAGTGCCAAAAATGGATTGCAAACATTTTACACTTTTGTTTTATCTAGTCACATTGGACTTAATGTGAACAGACTGTAATACACACTAGACTATATTCTACATCTGTACAACATGACTCTCTAAAAATCCCTGAACATGAATAATTCAAGTAAGTTTTAAATGATTAAAGAAGTATAAAAGATTGGGATTGGTTCACCTGTATTGTTCTGTCCTCACAGCATCAGCCAGATTTGGCAATAGGGGTCCATTTGATGGACAAGTACACCTTCTACTTACTGGAGTTCCTGGAGGAAGTCCACCCCGCCAGCCAAGCCAACATGAATGATCTGGTAAGTGTCTGTGTGGATGTGTGTTTTGTGTTGGTGCCTGTTTATAATTCCAGCCAAATAATATGGAGAATGCAGATGCTTTGTCAAGTTTTTTGGCATTTTTTTCTGACCTCATAATTGGAAACTAGTTGTAAAATCCTACAGGAGCATTTCCCACATCCACAATGCTGGTACGAACTTAAAAAGCGGAGACGCCCTGTCACCTCAGATGAAAGGAACGGCCTTGCGGACCACAGGTCTCCTAACGCACCACTTTAAACAGCGACTAACACAGGCGTAGGTCAAACAGCTTTGAAACAGTCAGGAGGGAGACCTTTTCTCTGAAGGCCTGGGCGAGCTTTAGTTTCTCTTCCCTTCATCTGAGTGGTTGGAGTCCCACCAACTCCCACAATCCATTTTGATCTCTTCTGCCCTCCACATCCTCTCTGCTTCCCAGATCAAACAGGTGCAACAACAGCCTCTTTTCTGGTTGCTTTTTTGTTCACTGTCCTCTTCTGACTCTCTCTCTCTCTCTCTCTCTCTCTCTCTCTCTCTCTCTCTCTCTCTCTCTCTCTCTCTCTCTCTCTCTCTCTCTCTCTCTCTCTCTCCCTCCCCATGCTACTGCATTAGCACAGATATTATTGATTTCCCGTGGGAGCAAGAGAGAGGTTTTAACGTTGATAGAAAAGGGCCACTTGATCTCTCATGAATGATCTTTCACATGAATGATCTCTTTCACTCTCATCATCAGAAAGATTGCAGAATGTGTTTCTGGCTGTCACTGTGCACTGGGAGTTGTGGTAGAAAATAATGCAGTTTGTTTAAATCAGATTCATTTGGCTTAATTCAAGTATGGACTTGAAACTTGTTTCTGAACTGGATGTTCAGAGAAATTACATTTTGAAATCATTAAGAGTCATGTCAAGTTTGATTTATTTGATTTATTCATGCTTAGCTTTTTTCGGGGGCCGTCGTGGTCTAATGGTTAGAGAGTCACACTGGTAACCCGAAGGTTGCAGGTCTGGCAGGAAGTGACTGAGGTGGTGTTGAGTAAGGCACATAACCCCCAATCGCTCTCCAGGCGCCGCAGCAAATGGCTGCCCACTGCTCTGGGTGTGTGTGTGTGTGTGTGTGTGTGTGCGTGCGCGTTCACTCACTGCTCCTAATGTGTGTGCACTAATTTGGATGAGTTAAACGCAGAGGACAAATTCCAAGTATGGGTCCACATGGGTTGCATGTGTGTGTATTATTTACAAAATAACTATACACAGTACTCACACATATATATTATGTGTAAACATGCAACTAATCATGATTAATCGTTTCACAGCCCCAGTCGAAATATCACAATTTCTGGCTGAACGCCGATGTTTTAATTTATTGCTGCACTTTCTTTCGATTGACAAAACTATTGTTGGCCTTTTTGTTGATTAACAGCTGCACGCTTATGAATTTAACAAGCTTATTTATTGTATTAATTTCTGCTACGATTTATCAAACATTTTTAAAGGACTTCATTCTTGTTTGTGTATGGTAAACTGAATTAAATGACACGTTAAATCAGTTTACAGTGATGCCAGCCTAAACTACGCAGTCGTTACGGTTAGCTGATATGCCTCTGCAAATATTCTTATAAAACTTCTTCGTCCACATTACTGGCCTTATTGTGCATTATTCATATGTGCATATGTGCAGGGAAAAAAAAATGCCTCCATTTCCCAGTCAGAAACTCGATTCCCAGCTGGTCAAAATTTTCACCCTCTCCACAATTAACTGCAAACCCGCATTCAGGTCTGTGCCTCCATTCTGATACGGAAAGTCAGACATTGAATCTCATTGAATATTCAGTTTCACATTGTGGAAACAAAATGTAACCCCCCCCCCCCCCCCCCCCCCCACACACACACACACCCACACACACACCTCATTCCAGCTGGACAAGATTGGGTCTTAAATGATTTCATCCAGAGGTCACACTAAAAAGGATGATTTCGAGTTTAGAGTGGATTAAGATTAAAAGTCCCAAAATTACGACGTATTAAATGTTTAGATAATGGCTTCATCATTTCAAAAGGAATCTATACAGGGTAAAGTTTGAATTACAGAATGCGTTTTAAAAAATCCGCAAGGTCTAGAGACGCGTTTTTAAAAGTTGAACCTCTTTTAACCTGAGCGCCCTGTTTTTGTCATGCGTGACGCGCTGCAAAAGCTGCGAGACTAAAGCAAGGCGGTTAAAGACGTCCTTCTAGCGCGTGTTTACATTAAAAACAATGGAAAAGTAGCGCAGTGGAATGGAAAAACGTGTTCTGTGTGAACCGCCCCTTACTGGTTAAATTTTCATGTCCGTGTTTCATTTACAAGCCCATTTTTATACATTTTCAGTCTTTTTTTTAGTTATAAGAATTCACAAGATCACATATTAATGACACTTTCCTGCAGCCCATTGCTGGATGCGCAGGGAACAGATGTTATTTAAATGGTAATTTTTGTTCTTTTTCTTTGTATTCATTTCTGACAGCTTCTAATAAACTGCAAAAACCATTCGGGAATGAATGCGCTCTTAGAACTTGGCAACCCGTAATTAATCTCTTTGTTTGCATTTCTCAAGTCTCGTTTGACTGATGGTATTGTGTCTGTTTCAGTTTAAGGTGTGCCCGCAGAGTCAGTGTGTGTCCACTCCTGGCCACCGTACTGACCTGTTCCAGAGAGATCCGGGGAGTGTCCTCATCACTGACTTTTTCGGAAGTGTTCGTAAAGTGGAGATCACCAAGGACACTATCAATCTGACGTCCCCTTTAGAGACGCCAATGCAGAGGTAAGTGGAACACAGTCGTTAGTCTCTTAATTATCTTGAGTATTACTGTTTCCTGGAAAAATGCAGTGCATCTACTGTAGTAAATTAAGTAAATTAGCCCATTCAGTGTTGGCTTTTATGGGACACAATGTACGCCTACTGTATATAATGCAGTTGGCTTATACTGACTTTATAGTCATTGAAAGCTTAATAGCTTAATTAGAAATTAATTAGTGGTATGTGTGTGGGCATGAGGATCATGTTTGACGTCAAAGACACGAATGTTAAAGGGTTCATGATTTGAGAAATCAAATTTTCCTAAATCTTTTGACATGTAAGAGGTCATTTTACTACCAAAACATCCTGTAACTCAAAAGTTCCTTGTTAGTTCTTGTTACTTTAGTGAAACCAAGCTCCGAAAACGACTCGTTTCGGATTTTTGTCACATTATGATGTAATAGTGCAAAGAAAGACCGCCGTTTTTATACTGTACAAATTGTATATATTCTATCCCCTTATATATATATATATATATATATATATATATATATATATATGAAGAACACACACACACAAACACTGAATGTTTTGATTATCACGGGTTAAATCTCTTATACTGTAGAAAGAATTAATTATATTCAGAAATTGCAAGCAAGATTTATTTAATCGATAACTATAGAATCTATATACATAGAAATCTATATTCCAAATAATTTATTGATTTAAATATTAATATCAGTTTGGATTTACTGTGATAGACAAATGAATTGAAATAAATGTGAAGAGATGCAAATGAAAAGTTTGATAGTAACAGCACAATGAAAGGCAGTTACTGTGAGTAAAACATTTATAGAGATGAAACACGTATTTTTGTCAATACTTTTGATAATGTGTTTTCTACTAACATTGCTGAATGCTTGAAAAAAGTGCAATTTTGATGATCTGTTGTGAAATTAGTACTAAGAGTTTATATAATTTACACTTGCTTGCAAAAATTGCACCAAAGAAAATAATTAAACTGTAATGTCCATTTTAATGGGAAAATAATAATTAAAAAAAACAATAATAACAATTCTATTATAATAAAAATAGTAAAACTCTTGTCAGGTTGTCCCATGCCCGGACACATGCTATTGGTTAGGCAATGTTGCTGTGTTTAGCCTAAAAAGGGGGATAAACACAGCATATATATATATATATATATATATATATATATATATATATATATAGAGAGAGAGAGAGAGAGAGAGAGAGAGAGAGAGAGAGAGAGAGAGAGAGAGAGAGAGAGAGAGAGAGAGAGAGAAAAATTACACACTTCAGCTTTGATATTTATTTCTTTTCTTCGGTTCGGCATAATTAGTGTGTTTTAAATGAGTGTTTAGTGGTTCGAGCGGCAGTCCTTATTAAGCCATTTTGAATGTTCCAGAGCAAGCGCTCTCATTTAATGAAACATTAGATACATTGTGGCTGTTAAAAACTTTATTAGTGATATTGATTCTTCTAATGACCCAATAATGAATTTGCATACTGCGGTCACCATGGTTACTGTCAAATCTGCCAAATCAGCTCACACAGGTTTCCAATATGATAAATATGACTGTACTGTGTTTTAAAAAAAAAATACTATTTACTTCCAATAACAATACGACTTCAGTAGTAGTTTAATATACGATTTGAACAATGCTTACAAATATTGTTGTTTTTTTCTCAATTGTTTGAACATTAAAGTCCATATTATCAGTCAAAAATGCTAAATATAGTAATTTTCTTATAGAAAGAGCCGTTCCTCAAACTATAATCACTGTGCTTGCATTTCACACAGGTTTCAAATCTGTTAAACCTTAAAACCTCTAAACACAATTTCAGCATTTTACGTCATGTTTTGCATGTGCTCGCTTAGAAAGCATAGCATTCAAAAATAATCACTATCATGTCGCACGTCCAGATTTTGCTGAGTTTGCGTTCCTGGGTCAACTTATT